>CM023532.1:27683035-28357705 GCA_013350335.1 Chimonanthus salicifolius | reverse complement strand
GTTTATAAAATAAAAAAAAACTCTTGAAATTGATGAACTAGGTTGGAAATAGTTTAATTGCATTTTAATTTTGTATTTTAAATTAGATTGAAATTGTTTATATTTTTATATTAATTCCACCATCTTAATTAAAATTAGTTAAATTGTTAAAGTTTATGTTTAAATCTAGAATATTTTTAAATTGAGATTAAAACTCATAGATTAGATAAATTATTTCATATTTATGATTTATCTCCATATTTTTCAAAGTTCTTAAAATACGTAATTGAATGGTGTATTTTCATAGATATATTTTCCTAAGTTCCGATGGGTTCGACCTCGCACTTAATCGCTATACTATCAAAATGGTTCGTGCGCTTGCGAGTTATAAATTTAAAATTTGCACAGCAGGCCATACAACATAGCCGAACCTCACCATCTCAAATTTGGTCCTTTAATCCTTCATACATAAGACCAATTACCAATCCATTCATCTAATTATCTAGCCCTTAATTCTCCATCATTGTCACTCTATGGGGTTCGGCCATACACATGGCCGAACCCTATAGTTCCTTATATCCATTAAAACCTTTATCCATCTATGAATGGTTCTTATAATTCCATCCATTTGAATATTTTTAGACCTTTTAAAACAAAACACCATACATAGCACTTGGTGGGGTTCGGCCATACACCATGGCCGAACCTCACCCTTTTGGTTTTGGTGCTCCTCTTTGCCATTCTTTTTGATAAACAATAAACATCAAAGTCCATCATTTTTCCATCTATGTTAAACCCTATCCATCATTTTCTCTTCATGGGGTTCGGCCATACACATGGCCGAACCCTATGGTTCCTTATTTCTATCTATTTACACTTTTGTCATTCATGCAATTCATGATCAATAACATACTCTAAAATCATAGTTATACATACTAAAAATCCATTGTTTTTTTACTCACCCATCCAATTATTTATGCATAGTTTATACCCAACATTTTAGCCATAACAACATTATGGTTCGGCCATGCAATGGTCAACCATGCTTTACCCATATATCCATAATTTAAACCCTTCAAAACCTTCATAACATGGTATGGTTTTTATCTCTCAAAAACCATAAAACTTATCAAGTCCTTTCATGGGGTTCGGCCATCCAAAGTGGCCGACCCTATGATCCATGTTTCTACCCTTTTTAAACATCATCATCCATGGTTTAAACCCTTGATAGATTCGGTCATACAATGGCCGGATTATGCTTCCTTATCCATTTTATTTAACAAATGGTTATGATGCACTTACCAATCTTCTTAGCCTCTCTTCTTTCCTTTGATCCTTCCTCCCTTTTTGCTCCTTTAACCGATTATGAGCTTGATCAAGATGAGATCACCAAGGGCTGGTTCGGCCAAGGAGGTAGGTTTTGAGAGAGGGAGAGAGAGATGAAAATCTCTAAGCTTTTTGAGATGGAAATTCGGCCAAAGGTTGTAATGTACCTCTTTTGTAAATCAGTCCTCAAAACCCTCTCACTTACCCTCATCAATATTGGTCTAACCAAGGAGTCCCTTGGCATAACTAAGGGGCACTTGGCTTAAGCTCAAGCATCCCCTTCCATCTCCCAACGTTGGTGCTTGGGTCTCCATCATGAGATGGAAACCCTCCAAGCTCCCAATGTAATCTATCTTGTTGTGGTTTGTGCACTCCCATCAATCAGCCACCTTCCATTGAAGTTTATGCATGGGATACCACTCCAACGTGTGTGACTTTGCTTGGGTTTTTGAAATCATCACAACTCCTCATCTTCTCACTTGACTCACTTGAATTAAAGGTCTCCATGGCTTCCAATCTAACTCATTCAACTCATTAGCTCAACTCACTCATTTAATTCTACTCACTTAATGCACTTGAGTCAACTCAATTGTTTGATTCCATTTCCAACTCAATTCAGCACCAACTTAATCAAACTTGAACTCACTTGATGGTCAAACATAGTCAAACTCGACTCATTGGGTCCAAATTGAACCTCTTGACCCAAATAGGTGCCATGACCCATTTAAATATCACTTACCCATTTAAATGTAGCTTGCCCATTTAAATGTCGCTTATCCATTTACATATAGCTTACCTATTTACCCTCCATTGAACTCTCATTCCATACCCATCGAGTTTTAATTGGGTCATTGCCTAATACCTTACCCGTTTAAGGTAATTTGCCCATTTAAGGTCCATTTCTACTAATTCATAATTTAAATGAGCAATATTCATGTAAATTGATATCTTTGAAAAATCGGAGTGTTACATATTCAAATTAAATGACTTAGAAGCTATATACACATATAAATTATACAATTTTCCATTAACCTCTATTTAATACAAAATAAAATATTTTATCTGCCTAAATAAAATATAGGCCTAAAGACCTATTGATTGACATGGCGGCCATGTATGACCATCTCATTTTCAGATAATGATAATAATAATAATACATGGATAATTAACTATAATTTATTGCTAAAAATAAACTAACTATAATTTTCCGCATTTATTATGTGGGCCGGTTTTATAAATTCCTTTTTAATATTTTAAGATGGATTTTGCCTAATGAGACATTCTCTCAATTCTCTTTGTATGTTGACCATACCTAAACATTGTACCAGTCGTAAGCCTGCATGTATGAGCCATACCACTTATTAAAAGATAGGTACATTACTTATTAAAATATAGGTACAATAAAAAATAACTAGAATGTTTTTGGTCGTTTGCGGTTTGCCAAAAAATACGCATTAAGCCATTTAAATATTTACTATGACAAATTATTTAATTTTTCAATTAGCACATAAAATATTACCATATTCGTTGAAAAGAGCTTTAGTTATGCATCATATATTTATAATTATATATATCCTATAAAAAATTAATTAGACTCAATAACTCAAATTATAGTTTTAAAATTATAGTTTTTAATAAATTTTAAATATTTTTAATTATTAAGACTTTATGATCTTTAAAATATAATTAAAATAATTTAAATTGCTCCAAATAGTAGATCTAGGTCGGCTCCACACGAAGATATTACACAATTAAGAATTCCTTCATCCATCCATTACCATATTGATGAAATGTCAAATTTTGTATTAAAAAATAGGCATAAGTTAAGTTGGTGAATGTAAGACCTTTTCTATTCTAATTAAAAGGTTTTAAATACGGCCGGACTGACACTAATTGTCTCATTCAAATTAAATATTTAACGACAAGAATATTTATCAATTGTCTGCCTACTCAAAATGAAGCTCATGTTAAAAAAAATTGTTTTGTCGTTACGAGGGATTGTTATGACCCTATATCGGTGGACTGATATGTTTCTTCTGCGACAGAATGATACGTATATATCAGTCTTCATTTTCCCAATACATCGTGTCCTTTGAACAATGTATGGACCACATTTTTAAACGTGAGCTTAGAACATAATGAATGACGTAAAACGGTAAAATAGAAAACTTGTCTCTCTCTCGAGTCCCAATCAATCATATATATTATATAGAGTTCTAATTATCAGTTTAAAATTAAAATTTCCATCGATATATACTCTTGTGAGTATTTTTAAAGCCTCTCAGAAATATTGAGAAATTACAACAGGGTAATTTTTTTTATTGTTTTTAATATATAAAATTAGAATTTAAAATGGGGCTAAAATGGTTGAAAATTTGGCAAAAATTTATTGAATTATTAAGAGCCCATATTTTTGTATATCACCAGTATTTGAAGTCCAAGTCATATATAGAAAAAAGAAATAAATAAATAATATTTATGTATTTTTTTCTCTGGACCTTGTAAGAAAGTAGGATTCATCCTATGATAAAAAATTAAACTGTGGAATGGATAAATTATCAAAGAGGTTATCTAACTGAAATCTATCAAATTTTCTTAATTTTAACTTTCTAATAAAATAAATTATTAGATAGGTTATAAATTTTGAAAAAAAAAACCCTTATACACTTTAACAACGTACATCTAAATTTCTAAATATTTTTAAATCGTACGCAATACGAGATTTTCAAATTGAAAATTTTGAAGCAACGCTCTCCAGTCAAGTCAGTCAGCCAGACCAAGGTTCACATACGTGGCAGAAAAGTGGAATTTATCGACGGTCAGGATCTTCCAGTCTGAGTAACTGAAAGGTGAATTTGATGTGACGATAATGATATGTGGCCCACATTTGCTGGATTTTACGAAGACTTCAGCTTTAGATTTCAGATAGCCATAAGGACTACAGACCAGAAGAGTCCATTGGTAAGTCTACTATAGAATGATTCCATGCACATTCCTCCTGTTTTGAGAATTCCACGAAATATCGTATGATGTGACCTTAATTCCCTTAATGAATCTATCACCGATTCACCCATTCATTGAGTGAATATTAATTTTTTCATAATATAAGCTTATATTACAGCTCATACGGATACAAAATCACTTACAAATTTTTTGTATCAAATAAATTTAAAAGGATTGAATTCAGAATCTCTAATATAATTATAAGAGTTAAGATTAATTGAAATCTTAATATGTTTTAAATATTTAAAGTAATATATGAGAAGCTCTTTTACTGCGTTCATTGCACCTAAGATAATAAAGAAAAGTAATGGACCATAAATCCTCATTATGATGATGAATGGCATGGATCATGGATAGTGATAAACGTTCTAGATTTCACTTTGGCAAGTATGGCGAGTTTTTAAATAGCCTGAATGGCGTTTCCATGGTTTCAAACTCCCAAAATCGTCATAATTGACCTATCTCAGCCGTCCAATGATGGATAAGCACACGGCAATAAAAATGTAGACATGTATAGCCGTCTAGTATACTCGTCAACCTTGTCTGCATTCTCTCCCTTTGGGCTACACATTTATTTTTTAAACTGTCATTCATGCATGTTATGAAACTCCTTTAAATATGTCACAATCCTGCAACTCATTCAACCATTTCTAGACTCTCAAAAACCTTCAGAAAGATGGCTCCAAGAAACCAAGTTCCTCATGTAGTCATCTTCCCTTTCATGGCCAAAGGCCACACCATTCCATTGCTTGATTTCACCAAGACCCTCTCATCCAGAGGTCTAAGAATCACCATCGTTACCACCCCATCCAACTCCCCTTTCATCCACCAAGCCACCTACAGACACCCCAACGTCAGCCTCGTCGAGCTCGAATTCCCCCTCATCGATGGCCTCCCCAAGGGATGCGAGAGCACCGACCGCCTCCCCTCCATGGACCTCTACATCACTTTCATGAGGGCCACGAGGAAACTCCAGTCGCCATTCGAGCGGTTCATGCGGCAACTGTCCGACGCGCGCGACTTGCCGGTGTGTGTCATCTCCGACTTCTTCTTGGGTTGGACCCTCGCCGTTTGCCGAGAGTTCGACGTGCCGCGGCTGGTGTTCCACGGCATGGGTGCCTTCTCCATGGCTGTGATTAAGTCCGTCCTAGTCCATTCACCACACAAGAACTTGCTCACGGATTACGAAACTTTTACCGTTCCTCAATTGCCAAAGACGGTTAAACTGTCCAAAACGGATTTGCCTGATGACGTCAGAGACTTTGACCCAGTTGCTAAGCCGTTCTGTAAATTCCTCGTCGAGATCGGTGAGTCTGAAGTCGACAGTTGGGGTGTGCTTGTCAACAGCTCGAGTGAACTCGAGCGCGATTTCATCGAACCCCTCGAATCATTCTACAGGAATGGAGCCAAGGCGTGGTGCGTGGGCCCCATGTTGCTGTACAATGAGATGGACGAAGATAAAGAAAATCAAGATGATGATGATGAGATATCCATCCAGTGCACTGAATGGTTGGATGAACGTGCTGCGGGCACCGTGATTTACGTGTCATTTGGAACACAGACTCACGCTTCTGACAAGCAACTGGATGAGATTGCTCTAGGGCTTGAAATGTCCGGCAGCCCTTTCATTTGGGTCGTAAGGTCTAAAACATGGACTCCGCCGGAAGAAATAGAAGAAAAGATCAACGGACGGGGGCTCATAGTAAGAAACTGGGCACCACAAAGGCGTATTTTAACCCACCCAGCGATGGGTGGGTTTCTGAGCCATTGCGGTTGGAATTCAGTGCTGGAGAGCTTGTCGATGGGGATTCCTATGTTGACTTGGCCGATGATCGCCGAACAACATTTGAACGCGAAGTACGTGGTAGAAGAACTTGAAGCCGGAGTGAAAATCCCGATAGGGAGCAAGAGAGGAGAGGAGGCCGTCGTCGGGTGGGCCGCCGTCGCTAACGGAGTGAAAGAGCTGATGGTCGGAGAGAATGGAAGAAGAGCAAGAGAGAAGGCCCAAGAACTGAAGAAGGTGGCAAGGTTGGCCGTCCGTGAAGGTGGGTCATCAGATCAAACCTTGGACGAGTTGCTAAAGCAGTTAACTAATCGCACCCAGTAATTATCTTAAGTAATACTCCCTCTGTCCCAAATTAATTGTCCTATATGGATTTTGAAATTGTCTCAAAATAGTTGTCTCATTTGTATTTGTATAGTACAGAATATGTTGAAAATGGATAAGATTACATGAGTGATAGGCTTATATAGAGAGTTTCTTAAAAAATACAAATATTTCAAATGAGACAATTAAAATGGGACGGAGGGAGTAAGATCGTTTCTAATGTAATTACTTCTTAAATATCTCGTTGCTATGGTTTGGTTGCTGCGTTAATATCTTGTAAGTTGTAAACTAGTAGAAATATATTAAGGTTTTTTTCCATAAGATAAATGCAGTTAAGTTGATCTCTACTTCTTTGAAAGAGATGTTATGATCTAGTCTCCTGATCTTTTGATTCAGTGGGGCCCACCGTGCATGATGGGCATTCTAAAATAACCCCCTGATTAGATGATCACAGCCGCTGGTTGTTTCGATTTTCAGAACAATTGCAACTTGGTAAATCTCATCCATTCTTTTTAAATAAGATAATCATTCAATCAATTATATATTTTCTATCTACAGCATGCTTTTTAGAAGTCGACAAATTGCAGATCAATGTACCATATCAGTGTAACAAATTTTTAATACTATAAAAGTAAAGTTATTAGTTGTATCATTCAACATAGTGCTGACAGAGTAACAGTTACTGCCAACAAATATCAAATTTTTAGGCAGCCCATTCGGACACCTCCTTTTTCTGCCAGGGGACACCCCTTTTCAAAATTTAGGTGCAAATTACTATTTTGCCCTCCCGTTCAAAACCCTTCGAACGATTGTACAAGCCAAATTCCACTTCCTTCGAACCATAGTATCATTCGAACGATCATGAAGATCCTTCGAATGATGCTACGGTAAAAAATTCGAACGATTGTACAGGCCAAATGCCACCTCATTCGAACTATAGTATCATTTGAAGGATCATGAAGATCCTTCGAATGATGCTACATTAATGCCACCTCCTTCGAACTATAGTATCATTCGAAGGATCATGAAGATCCTTCGAATGATGCTACATTAAAAAAATTTAACAGTAATTTTTTTTAAAAAAAAATTTTAAAGTTATTTTTTAAGCACTGTGTATTTTCAGAATTTCTCAAATTAAATATCCGGACTAATTTCGATAGCCTGATAAAAATACTTTAAGAATTCAAAGTCTTTTGACACTCCAAAATGCTTAAAACACAGTGTTTTACAAATAAGGGTATCCCTAGGGTGTGTCGAAAACATATTTAGGAGTGTCAAAAGACCTTGAAGTTTTAAAGTATTTTTATCATGTTATCGTAATTAGTCCGGATATTCAATTTGAGAAATTTTGGAAATACACAGTGCTTAAAAAATAATTTTAAAGTTTTAAAGGAAATATCGACAATATAGACAGTTATTTTTTAATCACTGTATATTTCCAAAATTTGTCAAATTGAATATCCGGACTAATTACGATAGTCTGATAAAAATACTTTAACAATTCAAGGTCTTTTGACACTCCCAAATATATTTTCCACACAGTCAAGGGATACCCTTATTTGTAAAACACTGGGTTTTAAGCATTTGAGAGTGTCAAAAGACCTTAAATTCTTAAAGTATTTTTATCAGGCTATCGTAATTAGTCCGGATATTCAATTTGAGAAATTTTAGAAATACACAGTGATTAAAAGATAACTGTCTATATTGTCGATATCTCCTTTAAAATTTTAAAATTATTTTTTAAGCACTGTGTATTTCCAAAATTTCTCAAATTGAATATCCGGACTAATTACGATAACCTGATAAAAATACTTTAAGACTTCAAGGTCTTTTGACACTCCTAAATATGTTTTCGACACACCCTAGAAATACCCTTATTTGTAAAACACTGTGTTTTAAGCATTTTGGAGTGTCAAAAGACTTTGAATTCTTAAAGTATTTTTATCAGGTTATCGAAATTAGTCCGAATATTTAATTTGAGAAATTTTGAAAATACACAGTGTTTAAAAAATAACTTTAAAATTAAAAAAAAAAAAATTACTATTACTGTACAGTAGGATCCTTCGAAAGATGTTGATGATCCTTCGAAGGATCCTAATCATGATCCTTCGAAGGATCTTCAACATCCTTCGAAGGATCCTACCGTTCGAAGGATGTGAAAATTTATCTATAAAATCGTTCGAAGGATTTTGAGCGGGAGGGCAAAACGGTAATTTGCACCTAAGTTTTGAAAAAGAGTGTCCCCTCGCAGAAAAAGGGTGTCCGAATGAGCTCCCAATTTTTAAAACCTAGTTATTAGTGCTTAGTTGTCACTTGTCAATCATATTCCATCGAACAGAACGCTTTAATTTTAATTATTGAAAATGAAAAGGACACGTAATTTTATAGAAGATTCTGTTTTAATTTGTTCCTAAAACCACAACTAAAATCTAGGCCCAAAACTGGCAGCATTTTTTATTTTGTCATTAATCATGGTTTTAATTATAAGGCCCAGTTCCCTAGGAATTATCTAATTATATAATTAATGCTTTTGAACAGTTATATTATTTATTTATTTTTTAGGAAAAAACTGGCTTTGACTGATTCAGTGATTGGACCAGCCACACTGCTTTAGAAAAGACAAGAGTCCAAAGTCCAAGGGTGAGATTCGGTTGCAACCCTAATCCAATAAATTGGATCCAATTTTTTAAGACAGTGATTCTTATTTATTAAGAATTATTTTGGTTCAAACTTCAAAGGCCATTATACCAAGGACACGACAAGACATATGAATT
Organism: Chimonanthus salicifolius; assembly: GCA_013350335.1. Classification (NCBI taxonomy): domain Eukaryota; kingdom Viridiplantae; phylum Streptophyta; class Magnoliopsida; order Laurales; family Calycanthaceae; genus Chimonanthus; species Chimonanthus salicifolius. The sequence goes on along the minus strand of CM023532.1, from coordinate 28,348,516 downwards.
TAGGACATGTCAACATTTATCTTGTCTTAGCTATTCAAGTTTTAAATTCGTCATTTAGATGCCTCTATTTTAATCTTTAATAAGTAGACACTCTATTTTTAATTTTCAGTGAAAATTACATTTCTACTCTTTTGTATAAAATTATGCGATTGAAAAAATAACTATTTTTACTTCAATCGATCGACTTTAAAAATATAAAATCTTACGATTGATACATAGAATAGTGCGATCCCTTTCCGTTCTTCCCATCGTGCTATTGATCGCTTCTCATTCTTTCCTCTTTCTCCACTCGTACTCTCGACCTCCCTCTTGTTGGCCCTTCTTCCCCCTTTCACTTCCTCTCACGTCTTTTCCCCTCTCGGTCACTCGCAGGCCAGCAAATCTTCATTTCATTCGCTTCGTCTCTCACTGGCTGCCGCGGCAGCCTGCCGTTCGATCAAAGGTGAGCTCTCTGTCTCTCTATTGCTGCTTATAAAACAATGATCCATCGTGCGATTGATTCATTGTTCAGATTTCAGAACAGCCTCATTTAGAGGAATTTTTTATTGTTTCTTGCATCTATAGTTGTATTCAGTCAATGCATCGGGGTTCACAGAACTTTCATTGTTTTATAAGCAGCAGTAAAGAAAGAGAGAGAGAGAGAGCTCACCTTCGATTGAACAACAGGCTGCCGCAGTGGCCAGTGAGAGATGGAGCGAATGAAAGGAGGATTTGCTGTGTGCGAGTGACCGAGAGGGGAAAATACGTGAGGGGAAGTGACGGGGAAGAAGGCCCAACAAGAGGGAGATCGAGAGTGTGAGTGGAGGAAGAGGGAATAACGGGAAGGGATCAATCGGACGATCCCGAGGGAAGAACGGGAAGGGATCAACTGCACAATTCCATTGATCAATGGCACGATTCTATATTTCTAACATTGATTAAAATGGATTATTTTTTCAATCGCACGATTCCACGCAAAAGAGTAGAAACATAATTTCCACTGAAAATTCAAAATACGGTGTCTGCTGACAGAAATGAGGGTGTCTAAATGCCGAGCCGAGTTTTAAATTCAATGCGTTGGTGTGATTTAATACTGCAGAAATTTAAGTTGTATTAAGTGGATGCAAATTAGTCCAAAGGCTTTTTTTTTTTTAATTTAGGGGTAGGAAATTGTAGGATATTCATCTTAAAATTTTTACAGGTGAATTCACTATCCCTTAGATATACTAAAGTTAGGTCATAAGAGTTTGAAGTCACAATCTCACATTTTATAAAACGGAAGGCAATCAGTTAAATTATACTAAGACTCTAAATTATATAGGTGATATATGAAATTTGAGTGTTTAATAAGTCGATAAATTTAAATAAATATTAGTCTGACAAAAAAACATTAGGTTCGACTAACAATAGATGATAATAGATTTCTTTTTCTCTAACTTTACCGATCCAATTTGTTAAAAAAAATAAAAAATTATTTTAATAAAAAAATAGAAGATATTAAAAGACCTTCTCTTTCACGCGGAGTCATTGGGCTAGACAGCATGCTAGAATTTTTTATATTAAAGTGGGGTACATGGGCTTAAACTAATAGATTAAAAAGTAGAATTCTTAAATGGGTTTTCTTTCATGTGGATCAGGTTTGGTTTGAGTCCGGAAACCCAATCCAATCAGGATCTGATTGGACTGAGTTGTGTCAAAATTTTTTTTTTTTCAAAAATATAACTGAGTTGCGTCAATCAAGGATACAAATATCGGCCGATACATATTGTATCGGCCGATATGTATTGGTTTTGAACAAGTGAATATCGGCCGATATATATCGTTATCGGCCGATATTCACAATATCGGCTGAAATATCGGCCGTATTATATCGGTCGATATCGGCTGGAGAGAGAAAAATATCGGCCGATATATCAGCCGATAACGATATATTGGCCGAAAATGATTTTTAAACCCCTGGTGTCAATTTTAAAAAGTTACTAAATAATAAGAAATTTTTTTTTTTTTTTGCCACTCACCCCTTTTTATGGGGACATTTTTTTAAATGTCTTTGACTGAGTAAATTATATATTGTTTAGAAAAAGTCAACTTAAATTTTTATAGGTTTATAATTGTTTACAGACTAGGCTCCGGCCATGCTTCTTTTTATCAAGCTTGAGTCCAATTATATTCTCTAATCCCAGGCCCACCTGTTTAGATATTTGAAAATTTCTAGCCTATCCATTGAATTCCATTTGTCGGTTGACATACTTGGATAAAGTGAATCCAAAAGCTTTTAAGGTTCAATTTCACTTTTCAATTGAATGAAGTGCAAAGCTTACATTAAGATCCAACTACAAATTTTAATGTGATGATTTTATTTTTGAGCAAAAGGAATGAATTACACTAATAAGACGAAGCAATAATATATGAAAATTTTGTTATATTTATATAAATATACATAGTTATAACAAGCTTCATGGGTTTTACTTAAGAAGCTAAGCTATCCATTTAACGGGATGAGAAAAGAAACTCAAGCCTGACCGATTGATCAAACAACGTATTCAAATCTATTTATTTTTTTGAATTAATATGTGTGAGCCATTACCTCTAAGGCACATTAAAGTTAGGCCATAGGGACTTGAACCTACAACCTCCTGCTTTCTAAGGCGGGAGGCAACCAGTTGAGCTACACCTATATAGGTAGATTGGATTTGAGTTGATCACTATCATCATCATCAATCAGAATCCCATCTATCTGCGTCCATGACAACCCTATCCATATACGGTTGTCACGACTACAAAGATAAATAATGGTAGATGGTCAAAGTTGCTGGTTATCACTCCAATAAATGAGCCATTTATGATTAGGAACCTTCATTTCAATCAAACCAATGGAATGCAGCTTAGCATTCAACTAATAATTCCTAATCATGTCCAAAACAGGGCTAGTAATGGCCCAGCTTCGGTCCTGAGTTACAAATGTTGGAAGAATTCCAAAATTTCATCCAATCGGTGTTCCAAACGGGTATTTCTCAATATTTTGGTAAATATTGGAAATACAGATAAACTGGATTGGGCCAAAATTTTGGAATTTTATTCTGAGAAAAAAGAAAGGGTTGACAAATATCAGGGCCAAAATTTTGGTCAACACATTTGGCCCAGCTAAGGTCGGAATTCTGAAATTTCGAATTCAACCTCAGGTTTGTAGGGCCTGATATTTGGACCTGACGCATTTATGGGTCAGATCCCAAGTCAAGACCAGACATCCATCATACCCAAATATAATAATGATGGATCCTACTCAGACCCAATGCGAGCAATCTATTTATTACCATTTATTTATGTAATGACCATTGAAAGAGCCAGTGGGAATAATGTGATTGGGCTTGAGCCTAACAAATATAGACGAAAAATGGGTCTGGGCCTTGATGGAATTGACCCGAAGGGATCTTGATCTTGTGTTGGTGACCATTTAATTTGAGATTGTACTAGATAGTTATATTAACATCTTTGTTTATTTTAAATAAGATAGAAAAATAGCTTTGATGATGATTATATTTTTGAAAGAATTCTTTTTATTTCATAGAAAATTCTGGATTATTTCATTGGTGCTGAATATACCATGGTTTCCCACACATAAATTCAAAAAAAAAAAAAAAAAATCACTTTCTTCTAGAGTTACAACGTGGGTGGTTTCAGCTTGAGCACTATCTTTGTATGTGTCTGCATGAAGCATGTCCTTTCTATGAATCAAATAAAAAATTAAAAATAAACCTACTAACCTCAAAATAAATCAAAATCCAATCAAGAAAATAGAAATATGATGACAATTTTCAAGCTTTGGCCAAAAAAATTTTAATTCAAAATTCAATTGATTTTTCTAATTCAAACATTTTCATTTTAAATTTCTAACTTGAATATGAACCTATCTCAAGACTAAAATTCATCCATTGGATGCATTGGGCTATTTATGTGAGTCTTATTTAATTCAAGTACTCATTTTTTTGTAGGCCTTATAAAAAAAATCAATTTGAATAGATTATTTAAGGTACATTTTTAAAAGTCACAAATATTTAACAGTGTTATAGGTTTAAAACCTAATTCAATAATAACCCAAGTGTCAATGGACAATTTATCATTAATTTGAACGAGAAATATTTTGTAGAATGAGTTCTCACTCAAAGGGATTGACTCAAAGGGAGAGATCCATTTGTATAGGTCTCTGCAACGAAATTCCCTGCTTCATTGCCTTTTTTATCTAACTGCATCCCTTGCATTTACACTAATTTCTGAATTTTCTCCATATTTTCTCTACTCTCAGACCAACTTTCTCTCTAACAAACAGACCTAATCACCACCATTCTTTCCCATTCATCCCCTCATTCATTTTTCTCCTTTGAGTAAAAAATCTGCTTTTCTTTCTACCTTCCCTGCAACTCCCAGAAAAAAAAATGGTGGTGTGAATCTCCTTCAACTCAAGCTCTGTCTTCCCTAGTAAGATCTCTCTCTCTCTCTCTCTCTCACATACATGGTTTTGATGTTGATGTCAAGGAAAAATTATGACTTGTGATAGAATTGGTAGAAAGAGTAGAAAACTTTTAGTGGAAAGTTTTTCAAGTTTTAAATTAGTAAGTATCTTACTTTTTAAGTAAAAGAAGAGAAGACGATAATGTAATGTTATGTGATTTCTTCTCTCTCATACGTAGTTTTTATGTTGATGCTGGTCAAAAGTAGATATCGAATCCAAAAGGCTAACCCATTAGGTGGAATGATCAATTGTTTTGTCCAAAGTTTTTTAATATAAAATTCAACATAAATCATCCATCTCAAACAAAAATTCATATATTTTCATTTGAATATGAACTATGGAACATATATTCTTTTAAATTATCCATCTCAAGACAAAATTTCATCCATTGGATGCATGGGGTTAATTATCATTATTCTTAACAGGATGTTATTTGTAGAATGAGCTTCACTCTTGGATTCACTCAAAAGGGTTAGATCCATTTGTATAGGTCTCTACAACAAAATTCCCTGCTTCATGCCTTTTTTTTTTTTATCTTACTGCCTCCCATGTATTTACACTAATTCTTGAATTTTCTCTACTCTCGCCAACTTTTTCTCTCTAACAAACAGACCTAAGCACCCTCATTCTTCCCATTCTCCCCCTCCCAAATGTCTGTCAAATTACTCTGAAATTGATGCTTTAATCATTAAAAGAAAACTTATATTGCACAACAACAGTTATCAATCATTTTTACTGTGTAATCAAGATTCCTTTTTCTTTTTCTTTTTTTTCCATTTTATACATTTGAATTCATATTGCACTCATTTTCTTTTCCATTGAATTCATGATTCTTGTGTGAGAGAGAATCAAAACACTTACATGTCAATTCTGTTCTTTGTTGCAGACCAGATTGAGAGAATAACAGTAGAAAAGGATGTCACCGAAACCAAATGAATACACTCCGAGGAGTATCCTCATCACTGGCGCGGCAGGTTTCATCGCTTCGCATGTCACGAACAGGTTGATAAGGAATTACCCTGATTACAAGATCGTTGCACTCGACAAGCTGGACTACTGTTCAAGTCTCAAGAACCTCTATCCGGCTCGATCCTCCCCAAATTTCAAGTTTGTCAAGGGTGATATTGCGAGTGCCGACCTTGTCAATCACTTACTTGTTGCCGAAGGCATTGATACCATAATGCACTTTGCAGCCCAAACCCATGTTGACAATTCCTTCGGTAACTCCTTCGAATTCACCAACAATAACATCTATGGAACCCATGTTCTTCTCGAGGCCTGCAAGGTAACACGTCAAATTGATCGGTTCATACATGTTAGTACAGATGAAGTCTACGGTGAGACGGACATGGAGAACGATGTGGGCAACATTGAGACTTCACAACTCCTCCCTACAAACCCATATTCTGCGACCAAGGCTGGAGCAGAGATGCTTGTCATGGCCTACCACCGCTCATACGGTCTCCCCACAATCACAACACGAGGGAACAATGTATATGGCCCGAATCAATTCCCTGAGAAACTAATTCCAAAATTCATCCTATTGGCAATGAGAGGGCAGCCACTCCCCATCCATGGTGACGGATCGAATGTGAGGAGCTACTTGTATTGTGAGGATGTGGCAGAGGCGTTCGAGGTGATCTTACACCATGGTGATGTTAGTAATGTGTACAATATTGGTACTCAGAAAGAGAGAGGTGTGATTGATGTAGCTCAAGATGTGTGCAAGCTTTTCAATTTGGATCCTGATCAAGCAATCAAATTCGTCGAGAACCGCCCGTTCAATGACAAGCGATATTTCTTGGATGACCAGAAATTGAAGAAATTGGGATGGGAACAACGGACTCAATGGGAAGAAGGACTGAAAATGACCATAGATTGGTATAGAGAAAATCCCGACTGGTGGGGGGATGTTAGTGGGGCACTCCTCCCGCACCCGAGAATGTCATTGATCGGGCTGCCCTACGATGATGCTTGCTTAACCCAGTGTCTCAATTCAGCATCACTGGACTCAGGGGATGAGCCAGGGTTGAAATTCCTGATCTACGGCAAGTCGGGATGGATAGGGGGACTACTTGGTAAACTCTGCAAGGAAGAGGGGGATACAATTCGAGTATGGAAGAGGGAGGCTGGAAGATCGAAAATCTCTCGCCGATGATATAAGGAGGGTGAAGCCCACACATGTGTTCAATGCCGCCGGCATTACAGGTAGGCCAAACGTCGATTGGTGCGAGTCGCATAAGGCGGAGACAATCCGAACCAATGTGGCTGGTACGCTTACTCTTGCTGATGTTTGCAAGGAGAAAGGGCTACTTGTGATGAATTTCGCTACTGGGTGCATATTTGAGTATGACGACCAGCACCCTGAGGGATCAGGAATTGGATTCAAGGAAGAAGACAAGCCCAATTTCATTGGCTCCTTCTATTCAAAGACCAAGGCCATGGTAAAAACGATTCAATTTGATTTGATTTGATTTGATTTTCTCCAGCACACAATGATTGAATTGGTTGATTGTGTATGACTGCATATGAATACTCTGTTTTCATCTATTCAAATATTGTCCAAAAATCACCCTAGTCAAGTCCACATTTGCATATTTGATTGAAAATGTAGTGATTTTAATTCAATGAAATTGATAACTGCACAGAAGGATTTTAACCAATGTTATCAAAGCTAGATCGAACCGCAGGTTGGACTGCCAGTTCAATCGGAACCACCATGATTGCGGGTTCAGGTCAATGCTAAAAAACCATTTTCGGTCAAAATCACAAAAAACCGGTCAACGTCAAGGTTTTGCAAGTAAAACTGCAAACTGCGTCTCCCAAAATTTGAATTATTTTATTTATTTTTTAATTTTTTCCCTTCAAAATATCAAAAAATAATATTAAAAAATGAATATATTTAAAATCTAAAGGTTTCTTACCATTTCTATCCCATATTTTTACCGTTTTGGTATATTACTTAGCGTTTGAATGTTATTTGTAAAATGTGTCTTACTTAATATTGTATTTAACTATTTATATTATATTATTACTTGACTGGCTTTTGACCGCGATTGAAACTGGTTGAAGCCAAAATACCTTGATGACGATTTCGTTAGACGATCTGATTTTGATAACATGGATTTTAACTTGCTATCTTAATTGATTCCTTAGGTGGAAGAGCTCCTCAAAGAATTTGACAATGTATGCACACTCCGTGTCCGGATGCCAATTTCTTCCGATCTAAGTAACCCAAGAAACTTCATCACCAAGATCAGCCGCTATGACAAAGTCGTCGACATACCGAATAGTATGACTCTGCTAGATGAGCTCCTACCCATCTCCATCGAAATGGCGAAAAGGAACTGCACCGGTATCTGGAACTTCACCAATCCAAGTGTGGTGAGCCACAATGAGATCTTAGAGATGTATAGGAATTACATTGATCCAAACTTCAAATGGGTGAATTTCAATTTGGAAGAACAAGCAAAGGTGATCGTCGCCCCCCGGAGTAACAACGAATTGGATGCCACTAAGCTCCGAAACGAGTTCCCCGATCTGCTTCCAATCAAAGACTCGATTATCAAGTATGTATTCGAGCCCAACAAGAAGACTTAAACAAATTTCATATGATACCCAGATACAGATATGATCCAAATGTGAATTTTGAATCCAATTTTGGCACCATTGGACATGCATCTGTAGCCCTTACAGAACAAAGTTTCAAGTATCTGGGCATCACTGTTCTTTCCATTCTTTGGATGCCTGATTAAATAGGTGTGGATGCAAGTCTATCACTGGTGGAGAGTAAGAATGGACTTGGGCATTTTCCTTTTTTGTTTTACTGCCTGTTTTGTTTATTATTAAGATTAGCTCATTAAGGACCGATTTGTTGTCAATTGTTATTATTTATCAAAAGCTGGTTCACTTGTTTATTTTGCTCCAGAGTCATGAATTCTCATTTTTCTTTTTTAACATGCGTATTCCCATCTCATATGGAGGTGAGACTAATCTCATGAGCATATCTAAACCTTTGAATCTACACTCATTTAGTTGACGGGAATTATCCCTATGGAGAGTTTTTATTAATATTTTAAAAGTCAAATTTTTATTGAATCATTTCTTAACATGATCTTATCTAATTAAGTTCAATTGTTAAATTAGATATTTTTAATTGTGATGTTAGTATAATATTATAATTATAACAAATTATTTTATTTAAAAATACAAGAATTGTGAAAAGAAAGACTGTATGTTAATTTTTATCATTCATCAACCAGTTTATTTTCTTGTCATCATGTACCCAAGGCTACAAAGTTAGAAGGTTTTTTTTTTTTCTGAGTTTTCAATGTGCAAATTTTGTGGATTCACACCGATAATTAAAAACTGAACTGTGGATGAAATATTTTTAAGCAGGGTTCGATTTGATTAGATTTGAGTATTGTGTTAATTGTTTTTTTATGATTGAGGTGATGAGGGTCTCTTAGAGCACTCAACTAGTCTCTTGGAACGTGTGCAAACCTCTCTACCAATACACACTCGATAAAACTATGTGGAGTGACTATTTGGAGTAAGATGCGATTTGAACTAAGGAGTCTCTCTTGCTAAGGTGTGTTCCTTACCAACACATCAACCCCTTAAGGTGATTGTGTTAATTGTTTTGAACTACAGTAAAAAAACATAATCACAGTATATTAATCATACATAAACATAAAGTATTATTATTTTTGTTTTGAGTGTATGTTTTGTGAATAAAGTCTTGATTTTCAACAAAATTTTAAGAACCAAATCATGACAAGAACGCATAACCTTAAATATAAAGGATCATTATTGTAGTCTAAAAGTTGTAGTTCAAGTTCACAGACATGTAAAATAATTGGCCAAATTTATATATTAATACCAACTCTAAATAGATTCCAAATAATACTGATTTTAAAAACTGAATCATGGATGATTAGTAGGTCATCTAATTAGATTCTACTATTGAGTTAAATCATTTTGAACTATTATATTAACATAACATCGTAGTGATATTCTATTGCATCCTTCATGCTCCAATATCAATTGTGAAAAGTGATATTTATTGAAAAAAATAAAAATAAAAATTATAACATTCTATAATATATATCGCTGATATTGATCAATATTAGTGGATTTTTTTTTCTAAAAAAAATTAATAAGAAAGAGAAAAATATCAGCTGAAATCTCGTATCGACCGATACCAAGATTTTGACCCCAGTTCACAATCTCTGCCAATGAACATTTAGGGTATAGAGTCCACATGATCAAACATTTGGATTTGTGTTTCCAAGAGAATGTGGGTTGTCATGTAAAACAATAGAGACAAGTATATTTCATTGGTACGGTACAGACAAAATCATAATGTTGTTTATGTTTTAGACAAATGAAATTGATAAATCCTTTTCAAATAAAGAGAATGTTCAGTGATGTATCTCCCTTTATTAGGGTTCTCAATGGATCAGATTTCTTTGACTCGATTTTTATGCTCATTCTGACATGTTGTGTTTACATCAACCCGACTCAACCTGCATTTGGGTCTTCAGGAAGTAAAGTTTTGTTAGATAGTAATGGATCGAACTGAGTTGGTCAGAGGCAAAAACAAAATTTTCATTTGACTAGATTTGATATGATCTGAATTCTCTGATTATGGTTCTTATTCTATCTAAATTTCATTTTATTCAAACCTAGTTTGACCCACTTAATCGAAAAGAGTTAGAGTGATAGTATGAAACTCGCTTTAGGAAATGGAAGTCTGAAGTTCGATTCCCAATCTACTTCTAAAAATTACTCTCCGTAAAATAGAGAAGTTTGTACATGTCCCAATGATTAATTAGTTGCTTTAAGAGACTTGGACATCTTAATCATAAGGAAAAAAAAAAACTAGCTTGGCCTATTTAATTTAAGTTCAGTTAAACAAAAGAAAAAAAATTAAAAATGAGATAGAAAAATTATTTTAATTGAAAATAAAGATAAAAATAATTAAAGAATTTTCTTTTAGATAGGTCATTGGCTCATTGCCCTATAAAATATCTTGACCCTAGTTAACTTAAGAGAATGTCTTTTACCACTTAATTTCCATAAGTGGGCCCCGCAGAGAGAGATACACAGGTGCATAATACACATGAAGATATAAAGACGTTGGTGCAAATTGATGGAAAGGTCAAAGGACAACTAGCCACGTTCCCTTCTGACCGCCCATTCTCAGGGCATTAAATCAAGGGACTAGATTATTCTAATGAAAGAGAACTTTTAAAAAATCCTCATCCACATTGATTATCTCCATATTTAATCGGAAGGATCACCCATGTGGGTCCTACACGTACATAAATTGGGGAATAGATAGGTATATAATACCTAGAGACTCAAGACTTAGCTTCAACTGATACAATTTTTTTAAATGAATCTAAATTACTGAAATTTTATTTTTTTTAATAATTTTAGATCTAACTTTAGTTGATATGTGTTTGATACACTATCACCGTTAAATTAATCGTGATAGACAAAAACCATCTTAAAAATAAAAAATTAAATGATTCAATAAATCTCTCTTTTACAGTAAATATTTTCATGTCCTTGTTAATATCCTAGATTTATTATAGAATTTTAAGGTCTATTATGGGCATGTTATTATATTCTTTTCCTATTATTATTCTGTGATGTCTAAGAGAAAACTTTAAAAAAATGGAGGAAAAGAAACTTTTTGCCAAACATTTGGTGAAAGATTCTTCCATGATTCAAGAATATCACAATAGTAATTTCTACAATTTACTATTGATATTTGATACAGTGCAAGCATCTGAAACTGAAAACAATAATGAATAAAAAAAGAAAACTAATCTTCTGTATTAAATGGAAATCTGTATTGGGTTATTTTCCCTTCCTAAATAAAGAGAACATTAAATGAGGAGAAGAAGAGGCCATCATTTGAAGCAGCAAATCTAATAAATCAACCTTCTTCAAGGATTTTAGCAGTCCAGGAAAAGATTATGCAAAATAACCAAAGATTAAAGTAGAAAAGGTGATAAAAAATCAACTACTGTTTAAAGGAGTTTGAAAGAATGTAGAATTACATTTCCATGATCAAGAGTAAAGGCCAAACAGGAAAGGGAAAAGATTTGAAGTATAGAAATGTCCAATGTGGGACTCGCTCCAATAATCCTCCTCAAATGAGGCCAGTCATCGTGAGACCTATTCTGGTACAACGTAACTCAAGTTTTTTATAAATCACTAGATTTTCCTCTACACTTTCAACGTCTTAGTCGTCTGCAGCTCCAACAGATGTTAGAACAGGAAAAGAAATGTTTTCTATTTTGATCTGCCTTTCCTTCTTCCCCTTCCCATGGAAGTCTGTGAAATTGAAGAGTTTGTAATTCAAACAGGGAGAGTGGAGGATGAATGGACTATCTTGTTCTGTTTCCCTGCAAGTCGAAGCAATGTTCTCCTTGTGAATGACGTTGGACAGGACTCCAAACTCATCGTTCTACCGTGTACGACATCTAGACCCGATTCACTTCCAGTGTAGTTGATCTCTGAAACAGTCCTTTCCATGCTACACTTTGGTTTCGATTCACCTGTTGCAGTTTGCTGCAGTGGAAATCGAAAAGACAATGTCCGGTTCGAAGAATCCGCTGTTGAGGCCTTATCCTTCGATCGGAGCCAGATCTTTGAAATGGAGAAGCTCTCTCTTTTGTTTCCTCCAACAGAAGCTGCAGAAGCAGAATTACCAAGGCTGCTACCAACATCCACATGAAATTCAGTACTTTTTTCGGCTTCGAATCCCTTGAAAACATCCCTGCTTGAATGGCAATCACATTCGGACATTGCCGGCCGATGGCCCGGGATCAATGGCAGAGTATGCTTCTTACCATTTGCTTTTCGGCTTGAGGGTTTTATAGCCACTTGCAGAATAGATGAATCATCTAAAACATACTCATAAGACCCCATTGAGAAGCACCTTCTTCCATCCACATTACTGGTGCTACTACTTCCTTCACCTCCTTCTCTGCAATCATCAACACTCTTGAACTTTCCGAGCTTAACCGGAACGACATTCGCCTCCGACAACCCCGCAAACACTTGAGTTTCGTTCTTACAAGATGAACCAAATTCTTCCTCTCCATGAAAACTCAATCGGGTAATTGAACTTCTCACCGAAGACATAGTAGACCCAACCGTGTCTCGATCAAAGGCGATCTCTCTAGAACTTTCGCTGCCTGATTCGAGAACAAGGACGATGGGAGCGCAGCTGCTGCGGGGTAGGCAATCGGGTAGCAGGTTGCTTCGACAGAGAGGACAAGTAGAGTGAGATAAAAGCCATGTATCTATGCATTCCGTGTGAAATGCATGGCTGCATTTAGGAAGCAATCTCAGCTTGTCCTCTGCCTCAAATTCGCAGAGGCAGACAGCACAATCCAAAGTATTTTTTGGGCCGATTATTGCTTTGTAAAGAAAAACAGGAAGTGTGTCAATGAATGATTGATCAACTCCTGCATCATGAAGGTGGAATAGCTGCTGCAGTTGGCCTTGAAATGCAGTAACATTTCCCGTATCCTCTGAATCAATGTTAGAAGCTCTGAACAACAATCTAACAAGGAGATGAAGCAGACCAGATATGAAAAAGATTGCAGCTAGAATGACAATGATGAGTAAAACATTTGGGCTGATCTTAGTCTCTTCTACATTGAGAAATCCTAATGGAATTTGAGGGCTCATTTCTTTTTTTCCTTTTCTTCTTTCTCTAAAGCAACGTACAGAGAACTCACTCACCGGGACCTTGGAATTGGATCTGCTTCAACTTTTCTGCAAAAATCAATCTTTCTTAGCTTAAAACAATCTGAAAATGAAAACCCAGATGGAATTTGTAAGACTGGAGTTCTTGATTTTCTCAACAAAGGAAAAACTGCAAATCAAAAAGAGAAACAGAGGGGGGGAAGGGGAGGGGGGAAGAAAGGGAGGAAACTGCAAACAATTCCCCTTTCCTTAGGTGGAGAAATTAATGGAATGGCAGAAAGAAAGAGAGAAATCAAAAGAAAAAAGAAAAAATATTGAAGAGAGTAGAAATGGATAATAAAAACTGCAGCAGATATAATAAATGACATGAGATTATTTCATTTTGCAGAGGAAATGAATGAAATATAAAAAAAAAAAACACTCAAATCCAAAGCACTTGTTGACTTCTTAGTTCTTACATTTGAATCAACTCCAATACCATTTGGGTTCTCCATGCATCCTGGTTAAATTTAATATTATGATGATCATAGTGATAATAATAACAATAATAAAGAAAAAAGAAATAAAAAAATACGCAAAGAAAAACTTTTGAGAGGTGTACTTTATCACCGTTTCTGTGAATTAAATCTCTACTCAATTTGATTTTTGTTTATTCAATCAACATTTTTAGATTAATCAAAGTTCGTCTTTTCAAAAGAAATACATATGATTTATCAAAATTAATTTAAATTTTTTTTTTATAAAAACATAGATATTCCATATTAACTCTCTTTTTATGATTTAATGTGAAAAATTCAATAATATTTAAATGGATTATTTTTTTCATATGTCCAAATGCAAGCATAATGTCAGTGACAATGATGACTTTTTATTGAGTGGTGCCTAACAAAAGATCCAAAGTGTCTGAATTCCATTAAGAAAGATGGATTCTATTGTGACATATATAAGGATTCTAGTGAGAAATATGGCTGTCAATACCTGGATTTCAAAATCGTATTGATGTGAATTTAGATCTGATTTTGGATTCGCCTACCCATCATTTAATATGATATTTGCAGAAGACAAACCTTCCTTGAGCCATTAAGGAACTTTAATATTTTATTTCTATCTCTATTTTGATACTTTTTGTGACTATCTAAATATGATATTATTCACTTTGGATTTACTTGACTTGAACGATTTTGTTTTCGGACGTAGTCCACTTGTCCAAGCCCAAAATGCCTCACGCTAGAGAGGAGCTTCCTCTCACTTAAATCTCATCTCTCCATACTTATCTCAAACGATGTGAGACTTTTCATACACGCCTAGGTGGGTCAGTCCTTTTGATATGTTTTGATTGAAACAAATAAAATAAGTATTTTGATCATTTTCTTCTTAATTCATTAATAATTTATATTTTCTAATTATATGATTTTAGTAGAATTTACTATCTTATTACTTTTCAATTCTGAATTATTATTTTCTATCCACTATTTAACATTTTTGCTTTTTATTTTTCTTATAATCTTACCCATTTGGGTTGTTCTAAAAGTTGCATATTAAAATAACTATCTTTTCACAATTATGTTGTTCATTAAAAACAAGTCTATTGGATATAAATAAGAATGACTTTCAAGAGACTAAAAATTAACTGATAAAAGTGGAGCCAGATTTGGATAGACTTCAACTCAACGATGACGGGTAGACCGGTGTTTGTGGACTTAAAGTACTACCCACCTATCTTTTGTGGATTATAGTTGTATCCAATTTTATACCTTTGACTTTTGAAGTAAATTAATTAAACTCGATAAATTTTCACCATTAAATAAATATAAAATTTTAAAAACCTTAAAATATATGACTTCTCCTATTAAATCAAAAATAATAAAAAATTAGTCATTATATACAAGTAAAGACCTTTCAAATCTATCCATCTATATACTATTTTCATAAAAGTTATTCTTAAAATAATATCTCTATTAGACATCCTCCTTGTATGGAAAAAATATACTGATCTTGCTTGAGATGATAGTGGTTTTCGGCTAGTTTTTTGTATTTTGAGTGGGCTTCTCTTTCACCCGTTATGTTTATATATATATATATATATATATGTATATAAAAGAATTCTTATTTCTTATTTTAAAATTGAGACCATTCATAAATTCGAGTGTTAAGGAAGGAGAGAACAACGGTGGTGTCTTGTTTTCCTAATGAGTTAGTGGTCAACAGTAATAAATGGGTCCATAAATCTCTGAGGGACACACTTCTATGTCTTCAACCATAATTTGGACCCACCTACATCCAATCCAAAACCAATTGACAGTGCCAGGCCCATGAATCTAAATCACAAAAATACAACTGACCCTGCAAAAGATACGACAGATAAACTTAGCAATTAAAGATATCAATGGTTATGCTACATTAAAGTCCATCAACCTCTTTTTATTTAGAATTAATGATGAATGACTAGTACACTATTACTATTGGTAGAAAAGAAAACTACTGCACTGCATCAAGCCATCAATAGTTAGTGATACCGACTAGCATTTATTTTCAATTAGACTTAAATAAAATTATTCAATTTTAAAGGGTAAGGAACATAACAGATAAACTAACATTTGATGGAGTATGATTTCACTTTCATATATTTTTTTTTTAACGGTAACAGAAAAATTTCATTAAAAGAAAGAAAGGGGAGAAGAAAAAAAAGAACAACAAAGGTTTAAAAGAATTAGGCAAAGAGACGAAAAAAAAAGACACCATCCTAAAGAAAGACATGGAGATAAACAAGAGCTTCCACATTACACCATGACTATTCTATAGTCTACAATCACCATTAAAGTAATGTAATTTCCTCTAATGAAAATTTAATCATAATTTAAAAACTTAAAGAAATTCAATAAGTAGGTATAAATTTATAAAATAGATAGAATTTTGGCTCACGCAAATCAACCATTTTACTGAGTTTTCTTTCGTTAAATTTAAAAATTTATTCAAATTATTCAATTTGATAAAAATTTAAGTCCAAATTTTAGGATTTGAAAATTTAAATTATGAATGTAATTATATATTTTAATTTTTTTTTTTTAAATTTCGAATTATAAACTATTTTCATATATACATAAATGCAAACTCGTAGGACAGATACACGTGTCACATCTTATCTTATCATTGAAAAAAGTTGTTTGCTGTCAATTTGGACAATTATGGTGCATTTAGGACATGGCTGTCCAAACTTTAGCCGTTGTACATCATTGAATACAGTTGCAAGTTCTAAGCACTTATGCGTAATTGGTGTCACTCAAATACATATATATTGGGTTTTGGATTTTAATTTTAAGAGAAATTTTTGTGATGACGTGGATGTATTTTTACTAATAAATTTAATATTAATAATAAATGTTGTTGTCGTATCTAATTTGATAAATATTTTTACTTATCATAATTATTTCAACATTGACGATATACCAAATGGATCCAAAAAGAAAATTATTTTAAATTTAAAATCCCAAAATAGTAATTATAGCGGTTTGGATTTAGAGATGCACGTGGAGATATATGATGTGTTATTAGTACACCGATGTTTGATGAACATTGCACTGGTAGAAATAAAATGAAAATTTCACTTTATCCCGTGTCTCCTAACAGATTTTGCCCGTTTTAAGATAACTGAGCTTTCAGTTAAATGATTTTGCTTTTCAGTCAGGAAAGGACTTTACTGTATATGGGCCTAATATAATATTGATAGTTATTGTATTTATATAAAAATACATAGTGAGCTACACGGGATATCAAGTCGACAGTCTTTCATGGACTTCACTTAAAACCTTGAACCGGCCTGTTTATGAAACGGACCCAAAAACATGAGCTCGAGCTCACCCCGTTTGTTTGCAAGGAGTGGGGGTTGGGCTTGGCCCAAGTTTGACCCCACGAATAACCCTAAGAACAAATGTACCTACCAAATTTTCCAACTAAATAATAATGTCAATAATTATAATAGGAACAATAATAACAATTATCCTCTGTATAAATACTATCTAGTTGTCTTAAAATACTTTAGTTTTTTTATTATAGTTTGTTTTTTTTTTATTTGTATGTAATATTTTATATCCATTGTAGACTCAAATGCAGTACCTTCTACTTCTAATTCTTTTTATTATATATATTAAAGTAATTTCTAGTATTTTATGGATAAAATTTAGACTATCTTAAGTTGTCTTCTTCTTTTTTTATCTATCAATTAACATTTAAACTTGAGGTCTGATGCATATCATCTAAAATTATAGTCAATTGGGTGAGTATACAGTCAAGGACACTTCTAAATCTTACAAAAAAAACAACATATAAATAAATTCTTAGTTACACCATGAAAAATATATTTTATGATCAATTCCCATCTAAAGGTGGGCCGATCATACACATCTTTTATATTCCCTAAGCTTAGAACCATAAAATTAACTTTGAAGGCAAACCACTTTGTGCTTTAGGCCCATCATTCAGATAAGAACTGGAGTGCAAACCCAAATCAAAGCGAGGGCTTGGCCCGGGAGACCATAATTGCAATGCAATCAGGCCCAAGAAAGTTGTAAAAATCAACCTCTAGAAATCTAGATTGAGACCACTTTGAAACGGCTGACCCCTCACAGTTGACATACTACCGAAGCCCTCTCATGCAATCCTCTTAGACAATAAAGTCCAGCCCATTACTGGGGCTTTCAGCTTTCAACAAGAAATGATTGGGCCAATGTTGAAAGAAAAGCACTTTATTTCTTGGCCCAAATTTAGATAAGAAATGGGCTATAACCTAAGTCAAAGAAAGTGCTTGGCCATAAATTGGAATGCAACTGGGCCCAAGTTAGTTGGATACGTTGGTCTTAAAAACAAAGGGGCCCATCCCTTGCACTCAGCATACTGTGTAATCCCACCCATTGACAACCCTAGGACCAAAATTTAGAATGGACCACTTTTGTTGGATGATTAGGGTCATCTGATCACTATAATTCTTGAGAAATCTAACCAATTCAAGATTGGCCCATCCAATGCGATTCAAATTTGTGGATTGATCTTCTGGATATGTAATTGGAAAATATTTATACAACTCGTGATACAAGGGCTTTCAATGGGCTGCGCCCAACATGGTAAAAATTCTGAGTTGTGGCCCATTTTCACAGCCCTAGGTTATAAAATGTTTGTACACAATAATTTTCTTATATTAGCATATAGAACTTTCACCTATGTGACATTCCTAATTGGACCTCTATTGAGGGTTATGGTCTACTGGGTTTTTATAATGCATTTAAGATCTGATAAATATGAAATGATATTTTACTTATAAGTGGTAGTATGCCTTATTTAATTGTATCAATTGAATAAAATATTTAAAAGCAAATACTTTAAAAAATAACAATTAAGAAGCAAGCAATAATATGTAGGCCCACCAAGTACCAACCCATTGCATGATTTGAATTATTTTATGTACAGATGCAGAAGTGATCAACCATCCATTTATTGTATCATGAATATATAAAAATTCAGTGCCAATCAATGTTTTAGAAAAAAACAGGGTTTGATGGGTCAGGCCAAACTGGTTCAACTGCCTATTGAAAATGGCCTAAACAATGATGTCAATGTTGCCAACAATAATGAAAAAATTAAGTGCACTTAAAAATAAAGTCCAAGTGGTACAACGGCCAATTTTGATAGATGTTGATGTGTTTAGATCTCTTGAATTGAGCTCGATCAAGATGAATGGTTTGGATCTAATCCAACCAAAAGTGTCTTGGACTAGTAATTTGGACCAAATTTATTTGTAAATCTTTTTAGATTATCAAAGTATCAATTCTTATTTTTCACAAAGTTGCCTCTCATTTATGGAAGCGGAAGGATTGCGGGTTTGAGCTCCTATGGTCTAACTTTGGTGTGTTTTAGGGATAGTGGGTTCACTCATAGGGGTTTTACATTGAGTATCCCACGATTTCACACACGTAAATTCAAAAAAAAAAAACAAAGGATAATCATCTATACACAAGTGTATGAATATAATCATGCATTGTTAAGTATAAAGTCCATCAAAATCATTGTGACAAATACTGTCGATTCTTTTTATTTCTCTCGTATTTTTATAGGCAAAAATATCATTAGCTAATAGTTTTTTATCAGTAATTCTATTTGTACTATGAAAATAATGAATAACAATATTTCATATCAAGATATTATGATTTTTTTTCATGTCTATATAAACTCATAAACTCTTTCACGCAACTCAAATCTCTTGTTCTTCAAATTATTAATGGTTATTTCAATTCTAAGTATCATTTTTATTTCTGTATTTATTCACTATATTTTAATTATTTAACATATTATAATTTCTACAAGATTTTCCCAAAAATATCATAGTAAAAGCTTTAAAATTTGAAAATATTTTGAAATTATCAGAATAGAGCACATGGGTCCCTTTGACAGTTCTTTCTTTGAGTATGAGATCCACTAAAAGTCATTTTAATCAGATTAATCAAGTTGTATTTTTTAAGTTTATACTATTTAAATATTAAAAATAATTTAAAATTTTCAAAATTTGGAAAGCTTAAAAGAATATTGCTTGATTTATTCAATTAAGGTAATATTGTGCACACATGTTTTTTTAGGGTAATCATTTTATTTTTTTCGCAATTTAACATAATTTTTTTGTTTTGGGAAAAATCATTTCACTTTTTTTTTTTTTTGGAAATTTCAGTTGAAATCAATTTATAAAACCAAAAACTTGGAGTTAGAAAAGATATAAATAAATCGGCCTAAAATTTTTAATCCATTAAAATCTAAAAAATAAAATATCGCCGAAATTTCAAACTCAGCCGAGTCCACCTAGTCTAATTGAGAGCATGGATGTCAACATGAAGTATATAATAATTAGCAATAGTAAAGTGTTTGGAGGAGTTAAATTGGTCATAACTCCTAAGTGAAGTCTGTTTCTAAAAAGGGCTAACTTTTAAAAAATTGGGCTAGAACCATCTGAGCTATGTTTTTGCTTGAATTGGAGATAATTCCTAAGTGAAATCCTATGAATTTTTAAATTGTCGAGACCCCATAGTTTCACCTAGTGTATTCACCTATAGAGTTTTACAGTTGGATTTTCACGATTTTTCACACGTAAATTAAAAAAAATAAAAATATGAAGACCTAGATATTTTACCAAATACAACTCGGATTTTGCCAAACTAGCACCAAACAATATTTTTAAGCTATAATCTTACTCAAAATCAATTAAAATTAAGTAGGAATCCAAATTAATAGGAGGCAGACGATTGTGAGATAAAGACAAATTATTTTTTAAGCCTTACATGGGGTCCACATGAAGCTGCAAGACAGTAAAAAATGTCTCTTCAACTGAATTATGAGTTCAAATAAATACATTCAATCAATATCATATATTAATTTCTAAGAAATTGAAACATGTCTAATAACTGATATTTAAACATTCAATAAGTAAAAATAAAGGTGGTGGGCTCTATCCACCACTGAAAAAGAAAAGAAAAGAAAATAAATGATAGGTGAGATTAGTGAGGTTTTCTTTATTAGGTTCAGTTAATACCATTAATTTATTGGATTTAAGAATAGAAATACCCTCAAAATTGCTATTTAAAAGCATTTATATTTTGAGTTTCAAATTTCAGCAATATAAAATTATTGAAATTTAATTGAAAATAATTTAAACGATATTTCTGCCCTTTCAAGCTCTATTTTTAATCCCAAAGGAGAGAAATTTTTGGCCTGCTCCAAATTATTTATTTCAAAATATACTAAAAATCTCAACACTTTCAAAATTTTAATTTTTGGCCAAAATTTAAAAATCTAAAATGATAAACAATTAATCATATTTAATTTTGTAAATATAATTCTAATTTTCTGTTCTTCATTTTAGTCAAAGAGCGTCTCGTAAAAAGTTCAATAGATCAGTTTACTAAAATATGCAACAAGTGCCAACAAAATGGTGCATTCCATGGTAACGAGGAACACTGTTAGGAAGATGCTCATACACTGAATTTTAAACTGCAGGGAGCAAAATAATAAGAGTCTACCGTCCAACTAAAGATTCTATTGATAACAGTCGCATACACCGAAGACTTTGTGTCAGCACGCAGGCTTTGTTCCTCATTGTCTTTTCATTTTTATTTTTTTATTGGGTTTCCACATCAGAGATTGGCGGATAAAATGATGGAGATATTTTCCACTTCTAAGCTACTAATTTCGGCTCAATTTCAAATTTTCTGCCAAAAATTTTCAGTCCATGTATAAATTAAAATATAAATATTAAAAGTATAGGTAATTTTTTGAAGAAAATTATGAGTTAATTTTTTATTTTATTTTTAATTTTAGTCCAAATTTCAGACAAGTTTTGAAGATTTTAAAAATCTCAACCAAATTTTAATAAATTTAATGATTTTAGCTATTTACAAATTTTAGCAAATATATTGATATGATCAAAATATTGGTAAAATTTTTCAATCCCCTCAAAAATTAAAATTGTGATGCCCCACTCATATTCATCTGGGTATGTGGGAAAGAGTCTCACATAGTCCTAGGATGGAGATGTGGAGATGTAGAGAAGATTTAGAGGATAGCCCCTCTCTCCAACTAAGAAACCTTTTGGACCTGGTTAGATGGGTCGGGTCAAAGAAAATCCTGTGGATTAAGTGTCCCAAAGTTGACAATAT
The DNA here is from genome assembly GCA_013350335.1 of Chimonanthus salicifolius. Classification (NCBI taxonomy): domain Eukaryota; kingdom Viridiplantae; phylum Streptophyta; class Magnoliopsida; order Laurales; family Calycanthaceae; genus Chimonanthus; species Chimonanthus salicifolius. The sequence continues at coordinate 28,326,604 of CM023532.1, read as the reverse complement.
TTTATTGGAGGGTTGGGTGGTCACAAAAATAATTTTTCAATATTACTTGTGCAAAGCATGTGTCTCTTTCTAGTGTATCATTATTGGTTTTTGCTGATATTTTCAACCAGGGGTAATAATCTCGACCTATATTAATGATTTTTGTTAAAAAAAAATAGGAGAGATAAATTTATCGACCATTATCGAGATTTCTACCCATGTTTAAACTAAGATATGGTCTTGATTTTTTGATAGATAGATTGGATATTGGTCATTAATAATGATGATTTTGTCTTGATTTTTCTAAAATCTGAATGGCTATCATTTTTTCTCTAGTCTAAATTTTTAAAAAATGGGTAAAGTGATAAGTTAATTAAATCGATGAATTTTATGAACTTATTGAAAAAACAGAAAAAAGGAAAGAAAAGAAAAGGAAAGAAGAAGAAGAAGTAGTAGTAGGCACTCTACTGTGCCGGCATTCTACTTACCAAGCAGGCGCTTGAAAAAGTCTCTTGTGATCATATGATGTGATCATATGAAGGCCAAGTAATGATAGTCCACGAAAAGGTGTCTTAATGTCTCATAGAATGATAGAAGTATAGAAATCATATGGGGAAACTTCTAATGCTCGAGAATAATGTATTGAAAAGATATTTTTTAATATCTTATTATAAAACATCAAATTTATTGAGTTCATAAAATTATGAATCGAATAGTTCAAAGATAAATTGTCAAAATAAAAAAATATATATATAAATTTCAATATTACAGTGAGTTCAAATTAGATAGATGTAAGGGTATATCTGAGATATCTCGACTGATACATACAGTATCAGTTAGAGAAAAAAGAAATCGGCTGATATAGCTGAGATCTTAGTCGAATATCGGCTCTTTTTTTAAAAAAAAAATAAGAATATCGATTGTGGACTCAACCGATATCTTGGTCGATATTTGCCCATATCAGAAGAATATCAGCCTCGATATCGGCAGATATTGATATTTTTTTATATTTGTTTAAAAAATAACCTTTTTATTTTTTTAAATGAATTTTTTCAAAAAAAAATTGAAGAGAGAAAAAAACTCGGCTGATATGAAAATTCGGGGGAAATCTCAGTTGGCCGAATTTTCGACCCCTGGATAGATGACTACTGTACAAGAATAGGTAAGTATAATAAGGGGAAGTGGGGTTTGTGGAGCCCACATGAAATTATAAGAATTCTGTATCTATTTTGAGATAGAGCTCAGAAGATAAGTTTTTTTTTATTCTTCTTAAAAATGCTATTTCAAATATTAATATTGAAATTTTATAAATATTATATATCAATAGTTATATATCCACCGACATTCATACGTAAGAGCCATCTATCCTTTTACACTATTATATTCTAATAATTTGAAATTTGATCTAATGCTAAAGAAATACATGAATCATCTATGTCATTGGATCATATATTTTAAAAATAAAAATATTTATCAGTGGATTTAGTTTTAAAGTTAGACCTTTTAATAGACTTGTCATCTTTAACACATATAAAAAAAAAATTAAAGAATTATTATTTTATATATTTTTTAAATTTAGACAAAACAGGTGACTCATTTAATAAACGAGGGAATGAGATGAAAGATGGGTAACCCAACCCGGTCCATGTAAACCCGTTTGTAGTACAGTACAGTAGTAATTTTCCCGCGGATTGTTACCCATCTTCTCACTGTGCTACTATGGAATGATGCGCGAACATCCCACGAGTGGGCCCTACCAAGGGGACGGCAGTGGATCACCTGAATCAGTGGTCCAGCAATCCTTTTTCCTTCGCAACTTCCATTTTCTTAATCCATCCTTCGATGGAAAGCTATAAACCGTTAATTTTCTATTACCGGTCTAATTTTTTTTTTTCTCCCCTCTCTTGGGACAAAATCCGACAAATCCGAGAATGGGTATCGATTGAAACAGCAATAGGAGCTGAGATTGCAAATGGGTCGTGACAATTTCAACTACTGAATGCGAAATTTCATATCAATTCGTCATTTTTTCCCGAAAAGTAAGTAATTTCTGCAGAAAACAATTGAGATTTTCTGTTTTTTCCTTTTTTCTCTGTTTCTTTGTCGTTAGATTATCCGAAGATTACGAGATCTCCAGAATCCTTGGACGATTGGATTGATGTAGTTGCCAAAAAGACAGAAATTTCGTATCGGATTTCTGTCCTTTTCTAAGAATTATAGGCAGTTTGCTTGGATTTGAAGGAAGATTTTGATGCATTATTGTCATTTCTTTTGGAAAGTTCACTACTTGCTGCAGATTCGATATGGGTTTCTTTTGTTTTGCATTGTTGTACGAAGGATTATGAAATTTCTGAGCTTTATAATCTGCACTTTGTCATTTTTCCTGGAAAATTTTATTGCATTCTGCAGATTCTAAATGGGTTTCTGCTGCCTTGCAGTGTATTCTGAAGGATCATGAGATTTCTAAGCTTCATTGGTTACTTGTTTGGATGTAGAAAAGAAAATCTTGATGTGAGTTGCTCTTCTTTCAGTGAAGAGTCAATGATTTTTGTGAAGAGGAATGTGCGTATTGTTTATATCTTTGGGTCCTGTAAAAAATCATAAATTCTAAGCATATTGGACAATTTATTTGGATGTGAAGGGACTGATTTTAATTTAATTATAGATTATGGACATTTGGATGGTAGGATTTCTAGTTGTAGTATCATTTTTGGATTGGTAGTATTCATTAGGAGTTATGGTGGGAGAATTTGACAAGGATTTGGTGTTCTTTTGGTGAAAAACTAATAAATTTTACATTGAAAGAACAAGGTATAGTCAACTTCTTTAAAAGACAATGGGATTTCTTAGTATCATGGGCAATTCCTTTGGATGCTCAGCGTCGGGGGAGCGCCTTGTGTCTGCTGCAAGAGATGGAGATCTTCAGGAAGCCAAGGCTCTCCTCGAATATAATCCTCGCCTTGCTAGGTATTCAACTTTTGGTGTTCGCAATTCTCCCCTCCATTACTCTGCAGCTCAGGGTCATCATGAGGTATGTCATGTTTGCTTTCTCCCTTCCATGAATTTCTTGTATTGATTTGATCTCAAAACATTGAAAAGGATTCATATTAAAGAGCAGAAGATAACAGTCTTTTAGGTTGCATTGAAAATTGGAAACTACATTAGATTTATCCTTTCTTTTGCCAGAGGGGTCCCACCTGATTCTGTTACCTGCTTGCTTGAGTCTAAAACAAAGAAGAACAAACTGTGTTTCTTTCTGCCAAAACATCTGATCCAAATGTAATTTGGGGTGCAACCAATTGCATCCTATGGTCTTCGATTTTGTTTATTTTTCTTATGAGATTGATTCTATTGTTTGTACCTTCAGATTGTCTCTCTATTGCTTGAGTCTGGCGTTGAAATTAATCTCAGGAATTATCGTGGACAGGTTAGATCATTTATTCTTTAATGTTGGATGTTTCACTCTTTTTAAAGTTTCTCTGTTTTTTTTTTCAGTGTTCAGTAGTTCAAGTTCACTCATGTCTATCTATAGTGCTAATCCAATAAAAAAAATGTATAATGAAGTTTCCTATCTACTAGCCATTTCAACATTTCAAATAGAATTTCATACACAGCATTTATTTTTTTATCTTTTGGAAAAGTGGAAAGGAATAATATCAGCGTTTAAGTTGTTCCATTCGAAATAGTAGTTATAGTGATAATTTATAACTATTTCAAAAAGTTATTTGCTTAATTGGAGTGTCCAGTTTAGTAGATATCAGGAAAAAGACGTGATTTTCCATTTCAGTACATTGCTTTTTACTTACTGAAGTTTGTTTTACATCTTGGACAGACTGCATTGATGCAAGCTTGCCAGTATGGTCATTGGAAGGTTGTTCAGAGCCTGATGCTTTTTAGAGCCAATGTAAGATGTTTACTCTAGCTTTCTATTTCCTGCATGCATGCTCTTAGGATGTACTCCAAAACACAAGTTACCTGGGTTGGTAGAACTGATACATGACTGTTGTGTATTCGGGAAGCTTAGAAATCAGGAATGACAAAGGAGTGATACTGCTTTGCTGCCTTCTGTCCTTGCTACTGTTATTAGCAATTGTCAATATTTGATTTGGGCAGTGAACAAAGATAAAGAGGAAGTGCTAGCGTGACATAATTAAGTTGTCGGGGTTTGTGGCTCAGTTTGTAATCGTGTGACATGTGGCCATGGATGGTGTCATTAGCCCACCAAACCAAAGATGGATTGTTTGTGTCTAAAGCAAAAGAAAATCAGGCTAAATATACATTTCTATCCACCCAATCTAAGGAAAATGTTCTGGACAGTTGAAATTGGTTCAAAACTTGTCTAATGAGATTTTTTATTATATTAGGCACATCTTTCATCCCTGGCTTTCTTCAGTGAGGCCAGGAGACCCCAACCATTGCCCCATGTTGCGATTTAGAATAGATTCTCATGCCTTTGCAACTCAACTATGTCAGTCTAGAATTTTTGAGGAAAGAGAGGGAAAAACACTATCCCACCTAATGCAGTTCCATGCACTCAATTGCACACTAAATGGATAGAATTCATCATCACCGTCATTCAAAACCTTTGTCCCATTTATCTTGGGTTTTCAAGTTTTACTTTTCCCTCAATCCTATCAACAATCATATTCTGTATCACCATACATTCTATCATATCATGCCTTGTGACTTCAATCCACTTCTTGAATTCCTTCCCCCTTCTCCTATTAACTTCTACTGTAACACAACAACTCTTCGTACTAGGGCTGTTTCTCATGTTCTAATGTTGTGGCCACACCAGTTTTAACTTACATTTCTTCACTTTGTCTCCCTATTGAAGCAACTTTTGAACGTTTTCTAATGCACTCATTTTTTATTCTATCTTTTCTTGTTACACCAAACATCCATTTTACTTATTTTTAATTCTTTTTCTTGTTACATCACACATCCATTTTAACATCTGCTTGTCTGTCTCATTACTTAATCAACCAGTCTTCTCTTCATCACCCAACATTTAGCTCCATACAGCATTCAGAGACTTCTGTCTTACAGAAATACCCCTTTAATATATGTAGCACTCTTCTATCAGATAACAGTTCCCTAGGTTGCCTACACTTAACCTATCCTGCACTAATCTGATTAGCTATAACCATATTGGGGCCTCCATTTTGCTTATAGTTGCATGAAAGTATTGAAATTTCTCACCAATTGGTACTAGTCATTTTCAGTTTTAGTGAATTAGGTGTGCTGGCATTCAGTCCAGCAAAATATGTAATGCAATTGCAGTTAGCTGTACATCCAAGCACCCCTTTATTTTTGGTGTAAAATGACACAAGTAATGTTCCTAATTATGTTTGGTATTTGATTTAGATTCACAAAGCCGATTACCTCAATGGCGGTAGAGCTCTCCACTTTGCAGCCTTAAATGGCCACACTCGCTGCATCCGTCTCCTTCTTGCTGATTATGTTCCCAGCATTCCTGACTTTTGGAATATAGTAAGGAAGAGATCCCCAAGAGAGATTCTATAACCGAGTTTGATCAGGGGTACATTAAAAAATCAGATCCTTTTGATGATACTAGTTCATTGTCCAATTTTATCTTCTAGTCTCCTTTTTGGTATGTTGAATAAATCTTATTTGTTCATTGTAGCAGTGCTCTTTCTAAGATATTGAATAAAACGGCAGATGGTGGTATAACTGCTCTCCATATGGCAGCACTAAATGGACATGCTGAGAGTGTGCACTTACTTCTAGACTTGGGAGCTTCTATATCTGAAGTCACTATGGAAGATGGGACAACGATAGATCTGATTGGTAGTTCCTATTTTACTTATTTTCATGGAATGCCATTATTGTTTCTTTGTTGTTTTATTTTCAAAGTACTATGAACTTATATGTTTAGATGAAAAAAAAGATCCTAATGTTCCAGGATGTTAATAATACCATACTTGGTATTTTGCTGATGCAGTTGATTGATTTGATTGACCTATAACGGGTAGCTTCTTTACAGAAAGTACTTGATTTAATGATTTTGCTCATTGCCTTTACACAAAGATGCTAAAGTGAAAAATACAGCAATTTTCTAAGTCTATGATGCATGGACACTTCGAAGTAGGCGACATATCTGTATCATGTCATGTCAAACACTTTATTTTATGTGTAGAATCTGTGTCCTTGCTGCATGCATGGCATGTCCCTGCCATATCTATGCCGTGTTTGGGCATTATAAGTCCAAGTAAAAGGATAATTATTGGATCTCTCTAGTATCTTTCAGTCTCATTTTAGTTTTATTCTTTTGCATTTCTGGTAGTCCTAAAGCCTGCATGTAGAGTTTATGTCACATCCAAGTTTTATAAATATAGGATCACCTGGACTGCATCCTTATTGAGGATGATGTCTATTGGCGGAATCTTACCATTGAATTGGTGGCCTGCAGTAAACTGCATAAATTAGAATACACCATAGGACTAGGGATCAACAATGCATCTGTCTGGATCACAAAGCCGTGAAGCTCTAATTTATGGAATTTGGAGGCATTTTATTATGACGTAGGATCCATAAAACCACTGATTATGCAAATTTTGTGAGGGAAGATAAATGGCTTTTGACTAATATGCAAATTCTCTTTCTTGGCCATCTTTGTGTTTTGCCACTCATTTCTTTGATTTTTTTTTTAAAGTTAATTTGCTTAGTTCCATCACTTCTATGAATTGTTAATGCAGATATGCATGGGAATACAAAATGCTACCCTTTTTTTTTAACTTCTCAATTTTTTTTTTCCCAATTTGACAGGCGCGGGTAGCACACCTCTTCATTATGCTGCGTGTGGTGGAAATGCACGGTGCTGTCAAGTATGTGGATTTGTCTTAAATTTGTTTTTATATTTCAGATCTTTGTCTTAGAAAATAATGCCATTCCGTGCATGTGTTTAAAAAGCAGGTTCTGATTGCCAGGGGTGCTAGCGTCACTGCTGTGAATGCAAATGGGTATGTATTAGTTAGTTAAATATTTATTTATCTCTTTGAATATGTGATGCCAATAAGTTAACTAGTCAAATGATGAGCTGGCAGTGGGCCATGTCCTCTATGGCGTTGGTACAATTGCTTGGCTTGGCCGTCTGAGTTTTAGGCCCTATGGTAAAGGTCTGGGCTCGAGTTGTCTGATATTTATTCATTTTAGGTTGATGGGTTTTGTTGAATTTTTTTATGATGATTTTATTTGCTTGATGTTGTTCTATGTTTTGAATTGGGGAATGGAATAATTGTACGAGGCCAAAAAGAATCAAAGATTGTATTCCCCATGTCATGAAGTCTCATTGGCCACCTAATTGGAATTCTAGCAGACTCAGTTTGATATGGTGAATGCAATCCACTGAGTTGGATTTTGGCTAAACAAGGAAAAGATCATAGTAAAAAAATAGAAAATTAGGAGATGAAATCAAATGGAATGGAAGGCCTTTAAGCTACACTTGGATCCTTCTTAAGAGATGAGTGCTTTCCTGCTTACATGAAGGCCAAAATAAGTCGCTATAAGTTGGCTGGGGAAATAATGTATACATTGAATCTAAATATATGATTTGAAAATTTGGTGTTCTCATAGCCGCCTATGATAGTTAAAGAATAGTCAAACTGGTATTTTGATATGTGATCATATGGACCTCACTTGATTTTTTGTTGCACTCATGCTCCCTCTACTATTTTTAGGATGAAATAATTGACATTGAAGATGCCACTTAACAAAGTTGTTTTGGTTCTTTGACCTTGATTTGTTTATTCGCTTAATCAATGGCCTAAATGCATCTTAATAATTGTTTTGTAATTTTTTAGTTGGACTCCCTTGATGGTCGCTCGTTCATGGCATAGACATTGGCTCGAGCCAATTCTAGATAAACAGCTACAAGGACGGCCACATATTCTTCCATCGCCACATCTCTCGCTGCCCCTGATGAATATCATGAAAATTGCTAGGTGAGTGGAGTACATATTATTTTTCATTTACTCCATTTGCAAATTGCTTTATAGAAACCAGCCTGTTGTCCTTTTCCTTATGTATTTTTATTTTCATAAAGTTGCATGTAAAGGGCAAATTTGTATTAAACGTTAGGATATCTGTTGGGTCTCTAGAGTAGATGTCGTGACCTTTATTACATTTGAGTCAATCAATTAAGCCTTATAATGCACCCAGGTGTAACTTCCGAGAGTGTACCTAAGTGGCAGTTCTTGTAGAGGCTCGCCACCTGTGATAAAATAGCCAAATGTAAAATTTCAAGCACCCCAATATAAAAGTCAGATTACTGATATCCACCATTATAAAAAGAGCCAAATTGGACTTTATGAACGTGTCAGAAATTTGGGCATAAGGATTAGGGTCCATCTTAAAAAATTAGAAGGTTAGGATGATCTTATCTGAGTGATATTTGGTTGATCTCATATCCTCAAGGTCCTCTATAGATCTCACCGCGCCACCATGTATTGAATATGCTTAGTGGAGCTCCATAGCATTAGGGAAAACTGTCAAAAGGAAAGGTATCATATGCTTGGACTATCCCAGTATGGTTTTAAGAATGCAAAGACAGGTTAGTGACTTTCTTTAAGATGCCTGGATAAGCATGTATACAGGGGTGGAAAAGCAGTGCAGGAACCCATAATTGGTCCTCTCTTTCAGCTGAGTCTGTCTTTACTTGGTCCATATGATGTTTTGGTCTGTTAGCTGGTCTGTTTTGAAGGCCTGTGCCATTTTTCCGTTGCTCTTTTTTGGGGTTGTATGCTTTTCTCTCTGGAGTAAAATAGTTACCTTTCCAAAAAAGAAAAAGGGAAGGAGTAACCCATAAAACCACAATCCTGTAAGTTAGCATAAGAATATGAATGGAGGTGTCAATATAATACATTAGTACCATGAAAATCTTTCTACAGGTTCTGATAATAGACATACAAAGACTACAAGTTGTATGTCTTTTTTCTGCTTGCTGGAACTTGCCTCCCCCTTCCTCGCCTATTCAGCCTAGCATCCTGGCTGCAACCCCTCACCCTCACAATGCTTCCCTCCTTTTTGGATTGCTTAACACTCACAACTCTCAGATGCAGCAACTGTTGTTCCAACATCCTTATCTTTTGCCATAAATTGCTTCTCTTCTGCCTTGCTTCTGAGCTACCTGTCCTTGAGATTCAATGTATCAACTTTGACATATTGTACCAATTATCTCACCATAGCTCTAATAGCTGGGCCATTCGATCTCATATCTCTGCTATTAGATGTCTTCTGTTGAGGCTCCATTGCACTGTTTCCAAGGCCTCGCCTCGCAACCTTGAGATGCTCACAATTTGGGCTACTGATAAGCTCACTCATGATACTTGTAGTGATGGTATTTTTGTCTCTTTTGTCTAACTGTCTGGCCCAGGCTGTGCGCTCATACATTTTGTTGTTTTTTATGCCCCCTCTGTCTGGGCTTCTCTTGATGTAATTGTTTTGGGGACTTTCCCCTTCCCATTCTCTTGAATGATACTTACCCTTTCGTTAAAAAAAAAAAAGACTACAAGTTGTAACTTATCACTGACAATGCCGTATTCATTACCATCATTGATGTCTACATAACAACATGGTGCAATATCAGGAGACCCTAAGCATGTACCAGATATCTGGTATAAACATAATTTTTCAATGTAGACAAGGACTTTGACTTCTCTAGTTATTGAATCAGGTCAACCAGGAGACTTGGCAGACCAACGGGGGCAAGTATTTTGACTTGGATTTAGGAAACTATTGGGTTGGATTGGATTGATGCGGTGACTGAGTTGATTTTTCTATGTTGTTTTTTAAGAAGTTTTTAGCCAATGGCCTACTGTACAAAACTCCATGCAGATGGGCTCTCTCTCTCACATCCAAATTGATCCTGTTCTGAATTGGTTTTTGAGACCACAAAAGCCATACCTAGAAGAATCAAATCTAGATGATTTTTTATGTATCATCCCTACTCCATGATTGGTGATGGCATAGGTGGGCTCTGCATAGCAAGATTACACCAAATTTGCCCTGAAATTAGGGTCGCATGTCCGGATTTACAGGCCACGTTTACATATATTGGAAACTATTCAAATGATTAAATTATGACTTGATGAAAATCTGTACATTGTTATTTTTTATTCTTTTCTTGTATAATTGGTTTTAAACATGCAAGCTATCAATCATGTTTTGTTCACAGAGAATGTGGGTGGAGAAATCCTGATGCATTGCCACCAGGTGTTGATCCATGTGCTGTTTGTTTGGAAAGAAAATGCACAGTTGCAGCAGAAGGTATGCTTCATGGGCAATTTATTTCTTCAATTGAAGGTTTTCTCTTTTCCGATTGTTGATTTTCTCAATTAGCTCTCTGAATGCTATTTCCATTTGTGGAAAGTGCATAACACATTGGACTACACACAAATGCCTCAATCTCTCTCCATAATTCACTCAATGGCAAAAATCATGGAAGATAAATAAGACTGTCATTGCTTGTGTTTCTCACTGCCCAGCAAATGGGTAGTTAGATATTCAAAAATGAGCACACTAGCATTGAATGTGTTGCATGGGTGATGTCCTATGTAGTTGGTGTTAATTGATTCCAAGTTCGCCTTCTAAATGGCATTGTAATTTTTTCTTTTGATGAAAGATGTGGTTGATTTACTTTAATGTCTTTTGATAGTACTTAGGATGTTGGAAAATTAATCTTTGGCATTAGTTTCTTTGTAATTGGCTGAATATGGTTATCCATTTCCACCTCACATTTGTGCCTTCTGGAAAATTGAAACCACTCTTGAAGAGCAGTGAGGACTTGTGCAAGAAAGATAATGATTTGTGCTGACAATTTTTTTTATGGAATTTTTTCACAAGAAAAATGTATATTACCTGCCATAGTTCTGCATTTCTGCAGCACTCCAAATTCATGACAAAAAGAATAAGCATATACTGTGCCAAACATTCAAATGACAGGCAATTCACTGAACACTCAATTGAACCCTTGGTGGAATTACATTAGTGTTCTTTCCTTCTTACATGTTTTTCTTATGCAAATATTATCAAATCAACATCATACGACCTTTACAGAAAAAAAAATCACAATTTTTTTTCTCATGAAACAGGTTGTGGACATGAATTCTGCACCAACTGTGCTTTGTATCTTTGTTCTACCAACAGCACATCGATTGCTACACCTAGTCCTCCGGGTTCAATTGCATGCCCACTCTGCCGTCATGGGATAGTTTCCTTTGTCAAGCTCCCCAGCACAAATTCAGTTAAGGAAATTACAAGACCAAGCCTATCATTGTCTCTATGCACTACATGTTCAAGTGAAGGTTCCGATTCTGCTTCGATCTCAACTCCATTCTGCAAACCTGATTTCCACTGCACCCGAATTTCACCTCTTACATCTTATTCTTTCCGATCCCTTAGTTGCCAGAGGTTCCCGTCAATGAAACTCAATGTTAGCCTCTGCATGGGCGCCCCAGACACAAGTCCTTCTTTGGTTCCTTGTGCTAGCAGCAGGCGAGCACGGCATCAGATGGTTAGATGTTCAGGGTCACGTTTAAGGCGATCAGCCTCTCAGAATGACAGCAGAAGGTCTTGGTTCTCCTTAAATCAATATATAGCTACTGGGAATGATTGAGCTTTGCTTGTATTACATTTTGTTCCCCATTGTTCTGTGAGTTTGAATTTCATCCACTATTTAAGATTTGATTGTGCTGTTGATATTTTGTATTTTGTCATCGCAATGTTTGTAAATACAGTAATATCTGCCACCATTTGTAAGAGATAACATAGCTTCCGTTTATTCAAATAATTGTAATATTCTATTGTGTGAGAATGAAGTCACTGATTATACTGTGCTTCTTTTCATATCATCATATCATCAAAGCCAAAATACAATCTATTCGTGATCGGCCTTTCATGTTCTACTTCTCCAATGGGAGCCATGTTATAAACAATACAATCAATCACCCACTATCTATCATATTTTTTTTTTATTTCTTCCCTCCACATTTCCAGTGATCCTACCATCTTTGTACTTGCAAATTGTAAAGTTTCAACTCAGAGCTGTCTCTGGGCTTCTTTTTATATGTCCAAATTCTCCTTTTTTTTTATGATGGAAACCCTTAAAACCTCCACCTTTTCTCAAGTAGAGTATCGGTAAAACTCCAAATGCACGGAGAGCCTTGTAAAACATGTGCATTGGATTACTACGGGACTTGAACCTAGAACCTCTGGTTCTTAAGCTAGAGTGTTTGTCAGTTGAGCATGTCCGAACCATCTCAAGAGATTTATCTCAATTTATCACCTATTGGGGCTACTTCGAACTCTATTTCCTGAATGAGTAATTGTTGGTAGTCCAGACCATTCATCTTAACATTCTTCATGATCTTTGTTCTAAAGGGTGGACCAAGAGTGGTGAATATCACTCTTAGATCCCTTAGGGGCTGGCTTTTCAGTTTCGTTGAGCAAACCTATTATGCTAAAAAATAATGTTTGTGTGCCATCCACGACATCTAATAGGTGTGATGAAATCTGACACTTAATTTAGCTGTAAAAGTCTAGTGATTGTCTGCATCAAAATCTTTATTTCTATTAAAATGAATAAATGTTATCTTTTCGAATGTGAAAAACCTCTTGTTTATTAAATTTTAATCCTATTTCTCTTTATTTCTGTTGTTTGCGTCAACCCTTAAGTGTGATAAGTAAAGCAGTCAAGTGTATGGCTACATTTCACCAAATCACATACACATTTGCCTCACTTTCGTGTGCCATAATAAAAATTGAACTCTTGTAAACTAGAATGAGACGATCAAGAAATTACCCATTTACAGTGTAATTGTGAATTAAGTAATATTTCTTTTTGCTGTCCATATTTCCACCTTCTTCCAGTCATTATCCTATAAATTGAATCAAATACTTCATTTGAGTTTCCTGATATATATATATATATATATATATGCAAAAGTAGTCGATTAATAGATTTTTTTTTTTTTTAATTCACACACATCAATTAAGTCTATAGGGAGTATCCCGTTAAAATTAAGTGTGAATCGAATACAAGACTCTATTTCATGAGGTGGGCTTTTTTACCGTGACCAACCTTTAGAGTTAAAATCTAAGTATTTAATGTTAATGTTAAAAAAAATGCAACGTGGAGTAGTCCCTCAACACAGCCAGAAAATTTACAAATCCAATCGAGTAAGGCACTTCACATGTACCTTAAATAAATCTTGATCGTGTTTTACTCAATAATTAGTTGTGATTTGCTTTATCTCAGTAGAAAACAGTAAATTCATTTTAAAATAGTAAAAGAGATTTTAAGATGAGATTTGGTAAAATTAAGAAGATCAATTCAATTTCATTGTATTATTGTCTAAAATAGAAAAAATTATGTAAAAATTGGCTCAAAATAGAAAAAAAAATCTGATTAACTACAGTGATTTTGAGAGATGTAATTAAGGTTCTTTTATATTAGTATTCAAAATTAGAACATTCTATACAGTAAATTTTAAACTAATGAAAAATTATTACATGTAATTTTTTTACTAATGTCGCTAGTGAGCTTCCTACTAATTGAATAAAATTAATGAATTTTTTAAGTATTTATATACGAAATTCATTGGAATCTAAATTTAATTGGGTTAAGTTGAGATGTAAAAGGAAACCTTTTTGAGTTATCATGTACCTGTCTGGCTGTCACATTTTCAGAAGTATTATCTGTTGTGAATGAGTTCATTGGGAACTTAGTTGAGTAGATTTTATTAAAATTTATATTATATTAGATAGTCAGAATGAATTAATTTGATAAATATATTTTGAATATAAAATTTAATTAAGTATAATTATAAAAGTTAAAAATTCTAATTTTCAATAGAACCTGAGCATAATCAAATAATGAGCATATCACAAATTAAGCTCAGACTGGATACAAATTAATTCACGAGATGATAATGAGATTCAAAAATCTTGTAAATTTAGTCTCGACTTAGGAAGCGGGGTGGTCGTAAGGTCACTCCTTATTGAACTTCCGTGGATTGGAAGGTTTATATATACCATAAAATTAGTCGATGAGCCGTCGTCCGGCACCTCGGTTAAAAAAATATAGCTTCAATAAAAAAAATAAGTTTAGAATGAATTCGTTCACAGTAGATAAATTCTTGATATATCTTACAGAAAATGTTTTCATGTCCATCAATCCACTTATCAAATTCTTGTTGTCTGTCACCAACAACATTTAATGTATCAAAATAGCAAGTAGAGCCACTCCAAAGTCCGAAGTCCAAACCATGTATCATATTATTGAAGTAAACACAAGATGGTGAAGCTACACTAGTGATTCCAATCTCTTTTACATGTTAATCAAATCACATTTGACAACTAGATCTCTTTACAAGTTGAGTCTACGTTGGAGATTGTTGGATAGCAGACTCGATTCCTTCAAGTTGGAGCCTTCCGAACCCTTGATTAATGCATTTGAAGATACCAAAACTGTCATGCAATCTCCTTCACCATTGTAGTTCTTCTGCTTCAAACTGGCACTTTCTGATCAAGTTAGATAATTCAACAAACCTAACAAAATATCAAATGAACATAAAATGATAAGATTTTTTTTTCTTTTTACTAAAGCTCGGGAGGGATAGACAGGAGTGGAAGAGGTGGGAGAGTTGACAAGAGTACAGATTATGGGCAAATTTTGAAACGGAGTCGAGGGCGGCCACATCATTTTCATAGAATTAGAAAAGTCTTGCAAGGTCAAGAAAATAACCTTGTCAAAAGACTCTAGATGAAGAGTGAAAATACCTACATGAATGGCCTTATGAATGGCCTTAGAGAAGCTCAGAGAGGATAGCACCTAACTTTTATATCTCAAAAACATATAGCAGCCATTTCAGTTCAGGTGGCAGACAGAGGAAGGTTTTGATTGAGAAGAAAGGGTAAGAGAGAAGACAAAAAGCAAATGGGAAGAAGGCAACGGTTTCAGGCAGCAAAACCTTCCAACAATAATGATGATGGGAAGGTTTTGGGTGAGAAGGAAGGAGAAGAGAAAAGACATGAGAAGAAAGAAATGGCATGGAGAAGAAAGGTAGATAGATGGAGATGAGTTGATGGGAAGTGGAAGGAAAGGTAGAGATTTATTATTTATATAGAAAAGGGTATTAAGAAATAAATGAAACCCAGCAACCGGACATTCCAAATGGATGTTAATCTCCCTGCACTCAGGAAAAAGCACTGAGCAGAAGCAGCTGTGAAAGGAAGAGAGAGGTATCGATTTTCAAGTACAACGACAGAGGAGTTTTCATAGTAAAGTTATGTCACTTGCAGAAAACACATCCCTAAAACATCTTTTGCCTACCAAATCACGCAAATCCAACCAGTTTCAGAAGATATTGAAGCTACAGCAGAAGATTGGAGAAGAAAGATGCAAAAACAGAGAGAGATCCGTTTAGCTCTTGTCCTTGTCGCTGTTGCACGGATTCTGACAAGTCTAACGAGCATCTTGACTATCCCATCCTCAGGGCTTAGATTAACTGAAAGAACCAAAGGGGAGAATTGGATGAAGTGGTCCGGCGGACTATGGAGAAGTTGAACCTAATGTGCAGAAAGAAATGAAAGTGAAAGATCAAAGATAGGCTTGAAAAGCCAAGATTTGTATTTGCTGGTTTTCCACACTCATGGTCCACCCCTGCGGGATGCAACTTCGGTCACGCTTGACCCGAACTTCATTCTTACAAATTTAATTTCGATATAAAATTTTATTATTTTTAATTTGGGTCAAACTAAGGTCTTGTTTTGTATGACCTCACATTATATATTTAATAAATTAGATAATTAATCCTTTATGCGTTATATTATTATATTTCACACAAGCAGTATTTATATAAAACAAGCCTAAATTATTACATAAAAAATAAAAATCCTGTGTTTATATATTTTGCATTGATTCAATCAAGTTCAAATAGTTTATTTTAACTCTTTTTTTTTAATCACTAAAGTGTTTAAGCTTCTTAGAGCAGGGGTCGAAATATCAGCCAATACATATCGTATCGGTCGATATATATTGGTTTTTCGTGGCCAAATGATATCGACCGATACGATATGTATCGGCAAGTAAAAAAAGGTTATCGGCCGATATGACCGATATTCAGACCGAATATCGATCACGATATCAGTCGATATGCATAAAAATCAGTATTTAAAATTTATTTGAATTTAAAAAAAAAAACAAAAACCGACATGATTTTTTCACGGTTTTTTACGGTCTTGAATATCAGAGGAGAGAGAAATGTAATAAAATAGAAAAATCAGATGAGAGAGAAAATTATCGGCCGATATGCATATCTGCCGAAGCGTATTTTGAACCCCTATCTTAGAGTATTCCGACTAATCTTTAAAGCATTTGCAAAATACTCTACTCATGTACACTCGATAATTTATTTTACTACATATAAAAAATAGCATAAACAATGAAAATACTGATGAAAGTCACATCAATAAAGCAAATATGAAATAAAATTGTCTATTGGGCATTATGATTTAAAATCAAGAGGAAGGATGGGTTTAGATAATGGTGTTTACCCTTATACATGCATGTCATAAGTGATTTTTAATTTTCAATGCAGGCATACTCTTGTGATCCTATTGTAAAAACTCCTATTCATTGTGAATCAAGGAATTAATTTTTTTTTTAAGTTTATTTTAATAATAAGAATATGTTATTTTGAAACATGTACAGAGTTCTATAAAAATCAATTTAAAAAATTATAAAGACATATCAAATCTTATATATATATATATAGTTTTTCTAGAACAAATTCTTTATATTTTTTACCTGTCAAATTATAATCATTATTCATTTTTTATTAGACTGGTATGGATAATATTTTGGCTTAAAAACCGTTGTGTTTTGATTGTCTATATCAAAAGGCTGGCCGTATTAGATGAACAGATAGATTGTCATGTGCATTATCTAATGGTAAAAAAATTAAACCCATTGAATTATCTTAACCTTTTATTGTTAAGATGAAAAACAAATTATTCAATAATTTTTTTTATTTATCATGATCAATTCAATCATAAAAATATATTAAATAGATATAAATAATATTTGTAAGTAATTTAAATTCATCATTTGATGTATTCCATATATGAACTACGAAGTCTTTCACAATATGTCTCAGTTTTTTATTGTTTTTTTTCCTAATTTAATGTTCGTAACTTTGTGGACTTGCGTGGCTGTTGGCATAATTTGGAGCTTTGCGTGGGTTGCACACTTGCACTTTTCTTGCATTCACAGGTGAAGAATCCTGCAACGTTTGGTCAATGGATGAACAGGTAAATATTTGGAATGAATGGGATGGATCATTTGTTTGAGTCTCACGCCCAACATGAATTTTATTTTGTATGATTAATTCGTACATTTTTTTAATATTATAGATAAAAATATTTATTTAATTATTTCATTTTAATCTTAAAAAAGTTAGAAGTTATGATAAAAAGTTAGTTGTTCTATATGAATTTTGAAATTATTTAAAAATAGGTGTCTCATTTGTATTTAAGTAGTATAAAATATATTGAAAATAGATGAGATTACATAAATGATAATCTTATATAAAGATTTCTTTAAAAAATACAAATATTTCAAATGAAACAACTAAAATGAGACAGAGAGAGTATCATTTAAACAACGATAAATAAATAAAACAAAAAATATATTTTTATAAAAAAAAAACACACTATTCTTATCTATTCTCAAATATTTTGATCATCAAGACTTTTCTTTTAACATGGGTATACGCTAGATTTGTTTATAGGTATCTCCACTCTATATTAAAGATAAGACAAATTCCACAAACATACGTAAATCTCTCAATATAAATTAAAAGCTGAGACAATTAAAATATCTGTTTTATAATATAGAGTTTTGAATTTTATTCACGTTAAATTTTAATAAGTAAAATTAGTTTCACCTCGTATACAATAAATATATTCATATTATATAGAAAAAAAATAATATTCAGAGAATAGTGTGAGCAAACCAATTAGGACTTAGGGTAAGGGTGTATTTCCAGGTGCTCCTTGAATCCACTTGAATTAATGTCAGCTACCTGCTTTGTAGGGTTGTTGTTCAAAAGAATTGGAGGTCTGGTTTGTTTGGTTGTAGATGCTGACTTTAAATATCATAATCTTGTATTCTTGTGTTGAATGTTTCTGAGGAGCATCAGAATTGAAGACATGACAAGACATAGACAATCAGTCATCATCTCTGCCACAACAAGTCCCTTCAGAATCAGACCCCACTTCACACTTGACTTACGTAAGACTAGATAGGCATGGCAGATAGATGAGAGAGAGAGAGAGGGGATATGCGAAGCAATCATAAAACGTGTGATATATTATTCTTCAAATTTTAATATTTTTTTTAAAATTTCAATGTAAGAAATTATGGGATATTCAATGTAATTTTTTTTTACAGGTGAGTCTATTATTCTTAGAGTATATTAATTTAGATTATGAGAATTCGAACCCACTACCTTCTATACTTCTAAAATAAGAGTCAATCAATTGAACTACATCTATATGAGTAAATCTCAATAAATTTATCTCTTAATCAAAGACTATAGTAAATTAGAATATGAATTTGATAAGAACTTTAATTAATCCTAATATCTCTCTTTAAACTCAAGTGAATTTATTATTTGAATTTAAAATTATTGAATTGGATAACGAATAACTAGATAAATAGATCAACAATGAAGTGCATCAATATGCCACAGTTTGTAAATCAATAGTAGAGAAGCAAAGAAGACATGGATCGATATTCTGGCGTATGAGATTAACAAATCTTGATGATCTCGATGGCTAGAACTACGATCCAAAGAGAGAAATAGAAAAAATTCAAAACACATAAAATCTAGATAAACAAAAGCAGAATGGTCTAAAATGAAATCTAAGATATAAAAACAGACATATCTCCATAAAAAATAAACTGAATCGTCGCCATTATAATCAGATCAAACAAACAGACAATCGCACTAGTGGTGGCAATAATGTCAATAACGACTATGGAAAGATAACGACGGTCGAGATGACAAACCACGTGAACCAGTGGTGGAGATAGGCTGGATCAAACTACTTTCTTGGATGTCTCTTTAGATCGATCAACTCATATTTTTTAAATTAGAGATGCTAAACAAACTTTGAAATATATCCTTTTATACTCTTATATTAATTGAACAACGGATCAAATATTCAAACGTAAAAAATCTGATTAGGAAATTTTTTATTTTATCTTTGAATCAATCAAGTTATATTTTTAAATAGAAAGATGCTAAAATAATCTTAAAATTATATCTTTTTATACTTTTTATGCTGATATGGCAAGTTACGATTAGTTGATATTTTTAAAATTAGAAAGGGGACTAATGAAATGACTCACCACATTATTACATGGCACTACACAATGTAAGTTGAGGATAAGTTCATCATTCTCCTTTCTAAAGTTTCTTAAACTGTGATTATACAGAGATTAAAATTAAGTTAAAGATACAGAATTTTTATAGATTTAAAAATATGACTTGACCATAATTCAGTCAAAATAATTTTTTTATAAACCTTTTATTTAAATATAAAATTTTCAGATACACTGCACATGTTACTAGTACTTGAGTTAAGGTGGGTGTCGCTTTCTGACTTTGGGACCCCAACCATTAATATTACTGATTTTGAGTTAACGACGCCTGACTAAGTAAGAGTGGTGTTGTTGAAAGAGTCCTTGGATGGGCCCTTCAACAACTGGGCTTTCCAATGTCCCTCAATTGGAAACTTTTGAGTCTCCCACTCAAGAGCCCACTATTTTATGATCGGCCTCTCATGGATTTTGGCTGAGAATCTTGGGAATATGAAATATCTGGCCCTCAATGGGTTAAGAGGATTAGTTTAAGCACTCTAAAAGCCACTCAGCACGTCTTAAACATATATTTGATTTATATAAATAATATACATGTCTCATTCTACATTAATCACCATTTTTGTGAAAAAGGGCAAAAATAAAATAAGATCCATCAATAAAATGTTTGACATCGTGTGTAGTGCATGTGGACAAGAGCTGCAACTATGCAACCTGGGTTGGGCCCTAGCTGCAAGGTCTAGTTCAACCTAAAAAATCAAGCTCAGATCAATTGGGGTAATGCTCAAGCCTGATTTAAAATGGACCAGTTTGGTCTTAAATTAGGAGTCTGATATAACTAGAGCGCCTAATTTGGGCCTAGCTCAATATAAAGTTGAGGGCTGAAGTCATCATATGCAAACTAGTCTGATACTATGACATGTTAAGAGCCTCATAATGATCTT
The DNA here is from genome assembly GCA_013350335.1 of Chimonanthus salicifolius. NCBI lineage: Eukaryota > Viridiplantae > Streptophyta > Magnoliopsida > Laurales > Calycanthaceae > Chimonanthus > Chimonanthus salicifolius. The sequence goes on along the minus strand of CM023532.1, from coordinate 28,306,276 downwards.
AAATAGAGGAGGATAATAGAGAAGAACAAGAAAGGAAGAGAGTAAATTGAGCTTAGCCCTGAATATTCAAAAGCCCATTGGGTGAGGTGCGCCTATCTATTAAAGTACTGATTATGTGGTGTTGGTGAAAGAGTCCTTGTATGGCCCTAAAACCAATGTGCTTTCCGGTGGTTCCTTGGTAATTTTGAGCTTCCACTTATAGGGCCCACTATATGATGATGGGCCTCTGATGAGTTGTTGGTGAAAGTGTCCTACTGATCAGATTCTAACACTTGCTCAAATTATTTTAATTTTTGGAATCTTGTGCTTTACCTCATAAACTAATCTTGTCACTTGATTCTAACAAGGAGGTTAATAAGAAGAAAACTTGGGAAGGATTTCCATTTATCAAATTATTCAACATTTCATGAAATACAATGCCTAACCTAAGTGATGATTGTCGATGGGTCAGGCCCAACCTGCAATGGCTAGAAAAAGTGACAAACCCATAAAATCAAGCTTGCGTAAACTTGGACTGCGGCTTGAGCCTGGTTTCAGGCTAGAAAAGCAGGCCCGCCGGTCTCAACGCGTTGATTCATAGGGCACGATATGATCCAAACCCAATTTTGACTCGAGTACAATTTAAACTGAGGGCATGAAGGCCTCACATAATATATAATATTATATTATATCAATAAACTATTATCATATATTATATTAAAAAAACTCATTTATTTTATGGTTTGGATTGATTTATGACTTTTAAAGATCCATATAATAATTCTACGAAAGTGGGCTCTTTTTAGAAGAACAGTTGAGTTTAGACCCAGCAACACAAATAGCTATTTCGGCCCTTATTTTATTTTTAAAATCCAAGCCTGAGGAATAATTTGGGCCTAGGCCCAATCTTGGCCAAAGTCCCATAACTATATTGCGGATCCTAACTTGAAATCTTGAATTGTCTCGAGGCCGGATCTGGCCTGCCTTGAAATCTTGAATTGTCTCGAGGCCGGATCTGGCCTGCCTGTTATACTTCATGGTTCTGTAATTTGCTTATTTGATATTAGATGTACCATCTGGTATTCTGGTATGCCTATTCTCCATTACTTTCAGCATACTTTAAAAATTCAAAAAAGATTTAAAAGAGTCAGACCGAGTTGACTTAATTCAATAGGTCTTTTAGTCAAGTGAGTCAATAAATTTTATACATTTACTGAGTCTTTCTACGTCGAATTAGAAAATCTCATCCTACTTACTCGATTCAATAATATTTTGAGTCGAATTTGAGTTTTTAACGTATGAACTTTCACCATGCAATGCCTCTCACGAGCAACATCCCTATCTAAGCCATATACGCTCAAACCCAACCTGAGTTGGGCCTAAACCAATTGTAAATAAATGGGTTTGAACATGTGTATTTGACCAACGAGTAGTCTATACTCTATAGCTTATTTTTTAGTATGTTTAACAAACAAGCAGGCTTGGGCTTTTAGATAGAGCCCGTGAAATCTCATCAACCTTTTTAGCTTATTTGCCCTGACTATAGATTTATGTATAATTTATATAATAGTAGTATATTATTATATAAGATATAAAATGGAATGATCTCGCTCACTCATAACCAAAATCATCTCATTAAAATGCAAAATTAGGCCTTAAAATGTGCTTTAGACTCATTTTTGTTGAAGTACACTAATCATGAACCAGGTTCGAACAAGTGGGCTCAGGATTTTAATATATCAAAACAAGCGGGCTTGGGCTTTTTCTTTCAAAACCCTGATGGGTTTCAATTAGGCTTGCGCTTTGAAAATACAAATGGGCTCAAACTTGAGCAGAGGACCCAATCCTGGCCCGTGAACAGCCTTGGATAAATAGAATATAATGTCTAAATATGAGAAGAGAAAAAACATTGGTTGATATCTGAAATGTTCAAAATTTTCATGTTTGGGTGGGATATGCAAATATTGAAATTTTTGGGATTTTTTGAAGAACTTCTGAAAAATGGGCCAAGATAGGTAAGTATTGAGTCATATTATTATCGATCTTGACCGCGATTGTGATTTTTAAACTCTTGTTAAATCAATTTTAATTTGTTGAGAAACTTTTCCTCATTGGTGGCAAACCCACAGAACAGAAGAGAAGAAAACAAGATATGGACAGAAAGCAATGTTATCCCCTTGCTTACAAAAGAGAAGACATATATCATTTGAGCTCAAGCCTTCATTAGTATGAAATGCATGCAATTAACATTAACAGCCAATCAATCAAAATCTACCAAGGTAAGTGTTCCTCAAAATATAGAATGGTGGGTGTTGATTGGATTCTTTTTACAATTTTTTCTGTTATGATGGTTGAAAAGTTTGGAGACTTCAATCTATTTTCAAAGTTTGGTTTGAGGTCACTTTGCCTTTCCAAGTATTGGCAAAATAACTTTTACGCGTTAAAAATCGGAGTTTATCACGTGTGTCATTTTTAACAGTAAATTTCCATTAAAAATACGTTTTTATCTCGAGAAACAGGTAAATTTCCGTTAAAATTGCGATATTTTACCTGTTAAAAATGCTTGGGCCAAATACACATTTTTTATTTTTGAAATATCATCTATGTTTTCAAACTCTGGCCACATTATTTATTTTTATATATATATATTTATTTATATTATTTTTTAAATAATATATTTTCGACGAGATTTTCCCGTTAATTTTCGGATAAAAATCCGATAATTTGAAAATATCCCGCTATTAACAATTACCGTTAATATCCCGAGAACGAGATTTGTGACAATGTTTCCAACTGATGTGATTAGTGGAATTTTTAATATTAAGACTAATAAATCAAAGTTGAATGGAAATGTAAATTCCCATGAAAAAAAGAATTTTTAATGTGTTGATTTGAACTTATTACAACTTCCTTTAATCACTTTTCAAAGGTTGGTTTGAGGTCACATTACCTTTTTAGTGATGGGATTAGTGGGGTTCTGAAGTGATTAAATTAAGGCTTAATTAACAGGTCCATGTGTCACCAGATGCTATCAAATAACATGTTTGTTAATGTCTCTTGACACAAAGAAACATGATCACATTCACAATTTTTTAAATTTGAGGGAATATGAAATAAAATAAACAAGCTTTTGGTGTTGGTAATGAGTTAAAAAAATTGGATTTTGTAGCTGTGCAAGGAAACACAAGAAGGAATCATGTCATTTTTTAAAAAAATTAATAATATGGGCTGAAAATTTTAAGCCAATAAGGGCCTGAAATTTTCAATCTTGTTGAAATTTGAAACTCAGAGATGGGTCTAAATATATCATTGGTTGAGTCCATAGTTTAAAAATACCGAAAAACTTGAGCGAATTAATTCAAGTGGACTCAATTTGAAAAGATTTTCAGTCAAGTAAGTCGATAAATTTTACTGAATTTTTTCAAGTCGAGTTAAAAATTTTGCTTGAGTTACTCGACTCAATAGGATTTTGAGTAGAGGTCAAGTTTTGAGTTTTCAAACTATAGTTAAGATTTAAGATCATGAGACCTTAATGATTTGCTTAAACTCAGATCCAGATTCGCAATTTCTCAAGTCGAGAATCAGGTTCGACCCGAGCCATTTTCGAAGATGGGACCTACCTCAATGTTAGCCATAGACTAAAGAATTTGGATAACAACATCTTTGAAGTGGGCCCAGTGGAGGCCTATTACTGTACCATTGAATGTAGGATTTAGATGTGTTTTTAGTCATTGCCATAATAATTACCTAGGTCGTTCAAAAAATAAATTCATTCCAAAGAATTGCACATGGGACAAAGATCTCTGCTTCTGCCAGGACACTGGACATAAATGGGCTGGTTTAAGGCCGGGCTTTTGATGCCCAACAACAACGGAAACGGCAATTCGGGCTTTGGGAAAATTTGTACTGGGCATAGTAGCGACCATTCACCAAGCCCTGTGAGTTTTAGGCTTTGTATTTTGGATCTTTGAGCTTTTGGGCCGAATTATTAAACTTTGACCAAGCCCAGTCTCCACCCAACAATCTTCATAGGCCCCACTATCAGTAGGCCACTAGTGCAATTCACCATCTTCATCATCATTACTATTCTTAAAGTCATTTATCTCATTAATCTAAAGGTTGACATTTATAATTGAGTTTAATTTTTTTTTTTTAAATCAACTGACTATTTTAATACCAATATAACTTGAGTTTCAATTTAGTAGGAGATGTTCCACCAATCACTCACAAAATGTTCAAAAAACACCAACTAATATTTCTAAATTTTCATAACTTTAAAATATAAAGATATCAATTCATATCGATCAATGTCAAATTTAACAGTTTATGATATCAAATCAAATAAAAAGGGACAAAAACATCTGTTCACAAGACCATATATGGGGAGGATGACAAGACTTGACATATATCATTTCCTTCATTGCCAACACTATTCCATGTATGATGATGATGTGAATGATTCCTGAGAACCTCTCCCTCTCTTATCTTCAACAATTCTTCAATTCAATTAAGATATCTTGACAAGACTCAACTCAACACATATTCGGTCGATATCGAGATTTCTACCTCTGATTATAAGTAAGGAAGCTTGCACACACACTCAAGACTAGTAGAGTACTTTAAGAGGCTATAGACGCATCAGTCATAAAAAAATTATTGAGAAATATTGGGTTTTCTAAAAATGGGTCCAAATAAATATATCTAAAATTTTGGATTTTTTAAAATAAAAAAGTAGACCCAAAATAGCACAAAAAGGGCTGAAAATGGATCAAAATATATAGGCCCATTAAGAACATGATAGTTAGGTTATTAGCAAAACTTCAAACTTAACATTGGCTTATATACCAAACCATATTATATCCATGTGTCAGATTGAGTCCATTAATTATTTCACGAGCTTGTTATTTGCACCAATGTTTTCGAGTGGTTTACAAGTTTACTCTGAATGTGATCCATTGACCCATTTCTTACTTTCAAATTTTCACACTTTTATGGCCCACCTCATTAGCAGACACCCGAATTTCTTGAAGATCCATGCACATAACTTAATTTAGGCCCATTGAATTCCTTTTGGATAGGCATCAATATGAGCAAGAATAAATTTGGGTCCACTCTAATTTTTCCTCCCAGAATTTGCAGGCATTTGTAACAATTGTATTCTCTTTATTCAAATAGGTCTAGACTCTTTCGGTACATTGCACCTAATATTGCTATATTGATACAGGTCCATTGTAATGTGGATTGCACTATAAGGACAAAATTGAATATACCAAGGGTAGGAATGTGGCCAAGATATGTCATTGGAGTATGAATTTTGAAGCTGGGCCTGCACCAAGCTAGATCGGCGATGTCGGATACGGCATCGAACATCACATTCGGTCGGCTTGTTGGGAGACTTATCTATCTCATTCAAGTGACTACACAAATACTTGATGTTCAGTTCATGTAGTCGGAACCAGAACAATGTAGAATTTGTATTATCTCCTTTCAATTCAAAACGTTCGGCAGGCCCAAAGCGGCCCACCTACCATGCGACTTTTGTAGAAGAAGACAATGAAGGAGGCGAAAAGATACAGGACTTCAATAATTAGGTTGTGTTTTTCATGGCAATTCAATGGGCAGAAGAAGCACGTCTACTTCCGCGTCTCAACATTGGGCCCAATTAGGGTACTGGGCCTAGGCAGGCCCCTAAAGGATGACTAGGAAAATTTGTCCCGACGGGCAAGATGGATAATCTTTTCAGTCTAATACTCTAATGTTATGACTTTAGGCTAGGCCTGTAGCCCAACTACTGAAAACTTAAATGTGATGGGCTTACAGGGAAGCCTAAGTACCTCTCAAACAAATCGACAACTTCTTTATGGGCTTTACTAATGCTTGCCAAGGCCCAATACTGATCCTCAATATCGTTGCCCATCAGCTCATTTGCAAAATTCTATGTTTGAAAATTCTACGTTGTCATGTTAAATGTGTTCGGCGGGAGACAGCCAACACGATTGAATCTTCAGTATAATAGGACGAAGGGCAGCCTATTTTAGTCAATGTTTTAAAAATTAAATCAAACTCAGTATTTTTTACTCAGTCGAATTTGAATGGGTCCCTAAACCCGTCTAGTCTTTAAGAGTTAAGACAGTTTGGTTCATTCAATAATTATTGTTATTCTCTTTTATTCAAAATATTATTTTCCATTATTTTCTATTATAATATTATACTTAAGGAACAATTTTATATTCATTTTCAATAAAAATAAGTGTTTTTAATCTAAACAATAGAAACATCGAATTTCTATTTGCCAATATAGATCTTGTCCAAACTTAATTATTTGTAAAGTTGATTTCTTCAATAAAATCAGCAAATGATCTCTTAGAGTTTATAATTTTTTTAATGAGAAAATTTTAGCTCCAGATGTAAAATTGAATCAATCTTAATTTCCATCTAATAATTTCTTAATAGGTCTTATAATAACCTCGTGGGAACAACATATTCATGAGTAGCCCGGTTCATGCGTTACACATGTTGAGGTACCAAAGCTACGTGGCCGTATGTACACCTCCTCTTTGCCAACACATGTTTTACCACGTTCCATTAGATTCTGTACGGCAACATCTACATATTGTGGGGCCTACTCACTCTACTCAGATAGATCCATGCACTTGCCTCCTCACACGTGTTAAATTTGAGTCTCCATATTTCATCTAATGTGTCTTAAGAATAATATGTATTATTTGTGGAGTTTTACACACGTAAATTTTTAAAAAAATATTCAACTATTTGCTTAGAATTAAAAAAAGTCATTTTCTCTTGGAGAAAGCAAGAGAAGCTACCTTTTCTTTATTTTGTATTTATTAAATAATATAAAAAGAGCCTCATATTTCCTTCATTCTCTTTGATGACAAACTATGGTGTTTCTTCTTTTCTCTTTTCACTCTTTCTTTTTCTTTCTCATAATTTTTCACTCTTAGTCACTAAATAAGATGGAAGAGAATTTTTCAGCAAAAAGAGTTTTTTACTTGTAAAAAAGTTATACTCAAAATCTTTTAAAAATATTTTCTTTATTGAGGTCCAACTTAAAATGCAGAAATTAATAGAAACACGAGTTTTCCCATAACAAATACACTAAATTATTTTTTTCTTTATATCATGGTCTCAATCCAATCGAGAAATTTTTCTCTTTTATTCTTTAATAAAAATCAAATATACTGTTACCTTAAAGACTTGTCTGTGTCTGTCAAATCCCCTTAAGCCGAGTGAAATATTAAGAGAGAAGGTAGAAAAATAGAAAAACCTGACAGACATGTCACAACCTTATCAAGTGTCTTCCACTTCACATGCTTCTTTCCCCCTCCCTTGAATGGGGAAGTCAGAAGGTGGACCCAGTCTTGCACGTGCGTCGCATTAATTCTTTCTCACGAGAAAGAGACGTTCACCTGCTTTTCCATACTCTTCTTCTCTGAAGAAACCCTACTACTGTACCTATACTCCCTCTCATGGAATGGAAACCGCTGCTCTTCTCTTCACTCACTTAGTCCTCCTTCGACATTCCACCCTTCTCTCTCTCTCTCTCTCTCTCTCTCTCTCTTTGCCTTGCCTTTCTGTGTATTACTGTTTTAAATGTCGATCGAGACATTTTGTCTTACTATCTAATGCTTCTCAGGTCTCTTAAATTTTACAATGCACGGAGGAGGTCGATTTACAGTAGATGAAAATGAATAGATTTTGGATTATTTACTGCATCAATAAAAGAGACTTTTCTATTAAATTAGTGATATATTGGTATTTTGTTTCTTCATTTTATTCAATGTTTTACATTTATCATTCAATATTTAAATATATAAATAAATATTGTGTTAGAAAATCATGATATGATAATATTTTTTAACTAAAAATCGTTCTTAAGAGTTAGTCTTTGAGAGGAGGATGTCTTAAGTGTCGTATAGAGTTATTGATTTCTCAAATTAAACGCTTGACTCTATGGTTACACGTAGAAACTTCACACACGTGCAGCTACACTCTAGATCCTATAGATACTCACATAACTTATTCTAATACCACATTAAAAAAATATGACATTATAATATTTTTGAAGTAGAATTCACTCTAAAAAACTAGTCATTGAAAAGAGAGTGGTTGAAGTGTTATAAAGAGTCATTGGTTTCTCAAATTAACTGAATTCAGACTTTTGTCAGTTTCATAATTTGTCTTGCAATGATTTGAATTTTGAAGTTTTTTTTTATTGAAAGTATACTTCATTTAAGATGTCATCAATGTAAAAAATTAAATTGAATTGATTTTCAAGTCAATGCATGTGACTAAGAGGATTCTATAACCGGATTGGATGACCGACGATATTCTACCTACTAGAGAGCCTCCTTTGAAAGGAGATATTGGTGCAATAAATGAGTCCAACATTTGTGGTAAAGGAGAAGATTTAGGTACTTAAAAATAATGAGTCACTCCACTCAATAGGCTGACCTTTTGGACTGAATACTCAGTCCTAATAATTCCATGAGGCGCTATCTAACAATCTAATTTAGACTTAGGAGTTAGGATTTTAAGTCAGGAATTTTTTTAATCATCTCTTTTTTATAATTAATTTATCAACAATTTTTACTTTAATTTAACCACAACTCAAATATTGCAGTTTGGAGTTCTCATTTTTCAACCTGCAAATTTTTTTTGTCTTCCAAAATATTATTGTCCTTTGCCGGCCATGGCCCCATACAGCTATGTTCATATTGCCTACGGCTCTAATATTTCTGTGTAGATATCGGAGAAAGTGGGGCCTTATTTAAATGGCGGTGAGAATCCAACCAGCAATGAATTTGGTTAGGTATTCCTCCAGAGTCCAGAATAAACAAGCATCACAAAAGTTAGTGTGTGGAAGACTGATAGCAGAGACCATCTGAAATGAAAATCTTTGTGATTCCCTTCTCATCTTTATCCATCTAAGCTGTCCTCGAGTCCTTTTGCCCACTTATCCACACTATTTCATACGCCAAATGGATTTAAATGTCTATGCCTACACACATACATAGCTGCCCTACAAATGTGTCAGCACTGAGTGCAAGTTGCAGGAAAGTATTGTCTATCAGCCAAGCAATCACACAAGTGAAAACACCAACCCATTGACTTGTGGGTGTTTTTCATATGGAGTGAAAATAACTTGGGGGACCCAATTTCTAATTCAATACATAGATTTTATTTTAAAATAGAATTCAATTCAAATAGATATTTTAATTTTTTTTTATGTCATTTAACTCAATTAAAAATTTTCATGTCAAGTTGAGTATTGGAATTATAGACCTTATCTTATTCAACTCTATTTTAAAAAAAGAATGATCATCTTCAAGTAAAGATGATAATGAATAGTTTCATTTGAGATATTATAGAGTTCATTAGATTCTATATGCAAGAAGATCTATATTTATCTTTTTATCGTATGTGAGATTATTTGATCATTGTTGAATGAATCGTGTACTTGATTAAAAAATGGCCAGCGATTCTCCCACGTGTATTTTGTGTTTAGCGATACGGATTTTAGTGTATTTTCAATTTTATCCTTTCGCATGAACAGTATGGACTAATTATTATTGTTCATATGAATTTCGACGAACCGATCTGCAATTTCGGTGAGCCGATTTGCACTGTTCATGAATTTTGGTGAGATAATTTGTACTGTTCATGAATTTCGACGAGTCTATTGTACTATTCATGAATTTTGACATTTTTTTTCTTCAATATAACAAGTGGAGGGTAAATTGGACATTACGATAAAATTCGTGTATATATACATAAAATGCCCATTTGAAGATAGTTGATCTTAAAAAATTATAAAATGTAATGAAAGACCCACCTAATATTTTCAAAGGATCAAATTGGCTCAAGTTATAAAATGTAATGAAAGACCCATCTAACCTTTTCAAAGGATCAAATTGGCTCTTCATTACATTAAAAAAGCTCTAAGTCTCTAACCAGTCACAAGCTTGTTTTCACTTTTTGTACATTTCTTCTTTGCATTTGATTTGACTGTTTTAGAAGTAGGGGTAGTTGGTTTTTACCCTTTTCCCCATGTTGAAGAAAGAAGGCTTCACTTGTCTATTTAAATTCCCACATCTCTTCATTTCTCAAGCCCAAGTGCACTAAACTTTCCATTGATTAAAAAGCAAGTGCCTCTAACAATGGCAACAAGGGGTTTCAATGCGAGGAGAGGAAGGAGAAGATCTGCAACAAGGTCTAATTTGAGAAACAAGAAGACCCACAAATCTTTAGTACAAAAGAAGCTTAAAAAGCTCATGGAAGTCATCCCAGGCTGCAGTGAAGTGGACATGGAAATGCTCTTCATCAAGACAGCTGACTACATTTTCTATCTACAATTTCAGGTCTGTCTTCTCAAAGGCCTCTCAAGTCTCTATGGTGTGTAATATCCAACGTTCGTATGGTGGGTTAGAACTCAGAACTTGTTATAATATCTCTTTGGAGAGGAGAAAAAGGAAAAGAAAAAGGAAAAGGAAAAAAGAAAAAAAGAAAGAAAATGAAGGGTGTGATACTTTCTTTCTGTGGATCTTATCCTTTTCAAGTTGGCTCTCATTGTATTTAATCTGCAATATAATGGTGTAATTAAGCTAGACTTGATGTTTGTTGTAGTACAAAATGCAGCAGAATTAGATGAATGTAATTTATGGGTTGAAAGTTGAAAGAGAGAAAATGAAGGAGATCGTAGTTGGTCTTTCTTTCTTTGTCCTTGTAACTGTAACTTCCCTTATTCTAATCTCCAATATAATAGTATGATTAAGTTAGATTGATTGTGAGAGGGTCACTTATTCTTTTCTTTTCTTTTTAATTCATATTTTTTTTTAATAATATGAATATCATCTACTCCACATTAAAAGTGAGATTATTCTCACGGGCACATGTAAACTTCTTAATATACACGCATCGATTAAATCTACGAGGAGTAACCCGTTAAAGTTGAATGAGTATTAAACTCAAAATCCCACTTTATAAAGTGGACTTCTTGACCATCAAACAGACCCTTGGAAGTAAAAAATGCAGCACTTAAATATCGCCGTGATGGAAAGAAATGTCTTGAAAGGTAGTTGAAAATATTGAAAAACTTGAAATGAGTGATAGGAGTTTATACAATTAATATTAGATTTGAGTCAAACAAATTAATTTAGTTATACTAATTTTTTAACAGTTTTCATTACCAGCTAAAAAACTTGTCTACATTATTCAATTTGTTTGAAATTCAATATTTTAACTGAATAGTGATAGAGGCACTGTTTATTTATGAGGAAAACATTTTTTTTTATCTAAAATGATAAAAAATAACCTTACTTTATTATATGAATGTAAAATTATCTTTAACACTTGTCATTTTAATTAAAATGTACTGCTGCGAAAGTAAAAAGGTAAAAAGCATTCTCAATCACTCCTTCGTTAAAATTATACTTTTAAAAATAATTCTTCTTGCTTTAGTTTTTACTACACACAAGTGTATGATCTGTGATACTTTCTATTCTCTAATAACACATCAATTTTTTCTTTTTTAAACAATCGGTTGGCCCTTCTAAGGTTGAAAATAGAATGCGAGCAGATGACTTCGAAAATATAAATGAGTTCAAACTTGAGTGGAGAAAAGCCTGACTCATGAATGGTCCTATTATCAAGCATCCAAGATGGGACCCATCAAGTTGATGATATGCCACCTGACTAATCTTTAGACTGTATGACGTTCAATTTAGTATTTTTTTTAAAAAAGTTTAACAAATTTTGGATGGATAAACTATGGCAGTATGGCCTGTCAACTTCATTTGTCTGACCAAAATAAACCGTCTATATCACTAGAAATTAGGTCTCCACATCTACGTCGGATTTTAGAATAATTACTTTGTGCAGCCGACATGTTTTGTAACAAATTTTGTCAATTTTTTTTTCAATCTGATGAAATAATATAATAATATTGGTTAATTTTTAGAAATATCAATTCCATTTAAAATTTGTATCTCATCCAACATTACAAATCTCAGTCAATAAAAACCCAAGTTGACCCTTACATTTAATTTTCAAAACAAAGTGTTAAAAACATCAAGTTGCTTGATTAGTTGATTTCAAAATGGAAATATGTTTTTCTAAATGGCTGACGTTGTTGCTTAGATTGGAAGAGAGCTTTTGCTGTTTGAAAGAATTTAAGCCATGTTTAAAGGACTAAATATCAATAACCAAGGAGAGGTTTAGCTGTAAAGTAACTTTGAGAAGACAAGAAAGCCAATCAACTTGACACTAATATTATATTTTAATCATCCTAATCAATAATCTAATCACAGACTTTGAATAGTTTGACAACTGTTAGGTCCCTACCCAAGAGCTTACTTTTGATCACATAAAGGATGGGTTGCTCATTCTCTCATTATTCAGGCCCGGGGGCCGGTTTGCCTTTGTAGGGGCATGGAGAGCCCAGCCACATGTGTGCATGTGTGCGGCAATAGCGACGACAAGTGCGCAGTAATTTGAGTTAGAGTCAATTTGAATCTAATCCACTAGATCAAAAATATAAATAGACTAATCTAATTTTGTGTAGTTTGATGTCTGAAAAAAAGAAAAAACACGCATATTCACATCTATCTCTTCTTCTCATCTATCTCTTCTTCTATATGATTATTTGATGACCTTTTAAGCAATTGGAAGTGTGTGCGCACGTGCAACTACATGTGCGGATGCAATTTGGATTAAGGCCAACTTGCGTTTGACTGACCCGATCTAAAGTATGAATAGGTTAATCTAATCTAACCTATTTAAAATATGAGTTTAGTCCAGATAAAAAAGCAAGATGATATCCAAATAATTTCTATATGTTTAAATGATGACCGAAATGGATGTGCACGAGTGTTTCGTGTAGATATGCAACTTAAATTAGGGCTAACTTTAATCCTACTGGCCTGATTTGAAACATGGATGGCCGAACATGACCTATTTAAAGTGAAATTGGTCCAGCCCAAAAATGTTTGACCCATGTCCTTAATAAGGAACAAGCTAAGGTTGAACTTTGCATAACCTAATCTGGCCAACTAAAATAAATGCGCACACAAATAACATCTTTTCCTTTATGTTTATTTAACAACATTTTGAAGGTTGAAACTTAACTGAAAATAATTATGTTTCAGTGATTTGAATCTTATTTTTACAAATGCCTATTCTTTACAATTACAATGTAGATTATATATAGGTCTAAGTATAAATTTAGAAAAATAAGGGTGTCCATTCTCACACTGGACCTTTTCTTTTACCTGATACGGGATTTCAATTTTTTTTTTCGGAATTCCTACTTTACCCTTCACCTTTTTACAAACCATTTAAAAAAACGAATGTCACAACTCGGCAAGCCGCTCGTCCCAAATCGGAGAGCCGAAATAACATCAGACGCTCCCCGCCTCCCATGGCTTCACGCGCTTCTCCATGTGTGGAGGAGTAGTCCGCGCACTGCCGGAGGTAGTGGTTTAGGGTTAGCTCTTAATCTAACTTGCCCACCCAACTTGCATTCCTAATTTCCCTAGTTACATGCTTACCTGCTTGATTGTGCACGGACCAAATAATTGTGGACTTGTAGCAATGTTTTGCTCAGAGGCCCCAAACTAGGCGAGGATGAAGGTTGTACCAAGCCCAATCACTTCAGTTTTTCGGCCTAATATCTAGGCCCAGATTCAGAATTCTACTGAAAACTAGCCCAAACAAGCCCATATGAAAAATATTCTTCTCTTCTTTCTAATTATATTGGGCCTGTTGGGGACAAGGCCTTAAATTTACTGAGTACCGTTCTATGTCGGCTAGCTGTTGGGTCGAAAAGTAGGATTTTGACAGAGATGTGGTCCTAAATGCGATGCCTGAATGCAACCCAAAGCCCAGCTGAACAAGCCCTATTTGTTAAGCCCATGTGCAGGTTTTACAAGTCTGCAAACAATATTGTAACGTGCGCTGACGTTACGAGTTGATTACGTGCTAGATGAAGATGTAGTGAATAGGGATAGAGAGAGACCTTTTTTTTCACAATCCATCAAGAGGCCCAGATAAAAAATGGGCCAGAATACTAAAATTTCAATGGGCCGATTAATAGATAATGGGCCTACCTCCCACATGCTTATGGCAAACTCTATTTTTTTAAACATGAGTCTAATTTTGATGACCAAGGTGTCCGAGTTTCTTAGAGTATGTGACTAATCTTTGGAGCATGAGCAAGCTTCCTTTCTTTTCCTTTAGAGAGCAATAGGCTAAAATATGTGGTCTTAGGGGTGAGATACATGGGTTAGAACTTAGAACCATTGGACAAACAAAAGATTGATTTAAACAGGTATTTTTAAATAGCATTAGGGTGAGGTTGTCTCAAATATTCTTTTAGAAAAAAACTTGGCTAAACCCAGATTATTAGGTTGGGTGGGTCCAATTGATGTGTTGGGCAATAAAATTGCCATTCTAATTATAGCTATAACCAATGTCACAAATACCATTATTTAGATATTATCAGTTAATGATGATATCGAAAAAAATTGAAGGTTTTTTTATCTGTGATAGTATCAGAAAAATCTTAAAGAAAATGTAATACTTCAAAAATATAGTGAATAAAATAGAAATGACTCGCTTAAAGAGTTTATGAGTTCATATAGACAAAAGAAAAGAGAGAGAGAGAGAATATCGTGATGTTTATGTTATTTTCTGAATGTAGCGGTATCATCATTCATCATCATATTATTGTGATAAGGCAGCGCATTCGGACACCCCCTTCTTCTGCCAGGGGACACCCCTTTTCAAAATTTAGGTGTAAATTACCGTTTTACCCTCCCACTCAAAATCCTTCGAACGGTTGTACAGGGGAAATTCTGCATCCAGGCGAAATTCTGCATCCTTCGAACCATAGTATCATTCGAAGGATCATGCAGATCCTTCGAATGATCCTACAGTAAAAAAATATCAACAGTAATTTTTTTTTAAAAAAAATTTTAAAGTTATTTTTTAAGCACTGTGTATTTTCAAAATTTCTCAAATTAAATATCCGGACTAATTTCGATAGTCTGATAAAAATACTTTAAGAATTCAAAGTCTTTTGACACTCCCAAATGCTTAAAACACAGTGTTTTACAAATAAGGGTATCCCTAGGGTGTGTCGAAAACATATTTAGGAGTGTCAAAAGACCTTGAAGTCTTAAAGTATTTTTATCAGGTTATCGTAATTAGTCCGGATATTCAATTTGAGAAATTTTGGAAATACACAGTGCTTAAAAAATAATTTTAAAGTTTTAAAGGAGATATCGACAATATAGACAGTTATTTTTTAATCACTGTGTATTTCCAAAATTTCTCAAATTGAATATCCGGACTAATTACGATAGCCTGATAAAAATACTTTAAGAATTTAAGGTCTTTTGACAGTCTCAAATGCTTAAAACCCAGTGTTTTACAAATAAGGGTATCCCTTGACTGTGTGGAAAATATATTTGGGAGTGTCAAAAGACCTTGAATTGTTAAAGTATTTTTATCAGACTATCGTAATTAGTCCGGATATTCAATTTGAGAAATTTTGGAAATACACAGTGATTAAAAAATAACTGTCTATATTGTCGATATCTCCTTTAAAACTTTAAAATTATTTTTTAAGCACTGTGTATTTCCAAAATTTCTCAAATTGAATATCCAGACTAATTACGATAACCTGATAAAAATACTTTAAGACTTCAAGGTCTTTTGACACTTCTAAATATGTTTTCGACACACCCTAGGGATACCTTTATTTGTAAAATACTGTATTTTAAGCATTTGGGAGTGTCAAAAGACTTTGAATTCTTAAAGTATTTTTATCAGGCTATCGAAATTAGTTTGGATATTTAATTTGAGAAATTTTGAAAATACATAGTGCTTAAAAAATAACTTTAAAATTTAAAAAAAAAAAAATTACTGTTATGTACATCCATTCCTTCGAAGGATGTTGATGATCCTTCGAAGGATCGTAATCATGATCCTTCGAAGGATCTTCAACAAGGATGTTGATGATCCTTCGAAGGATCCTAATCATGATCCTTCGAAGGATCTTCAACATCCTTCGAAGGATCCTACCGTTTGAAGGATGTGGAATTTGACCTGTACAACCGTTCGAAGGATTTTGAGCGGGAGGGTAAAACGGTAATTTGCACCTAAATTTTGAAAAGGGGTGTCCCCTGGCAGAAAAAGGGGGTGTCCGAATGGGCTGCCTTGTGATAAATACAAAATTTAATGATAAAAATAGAAAAACTCTTGTAATTAAACAATATTAACAAAGGGTGATATTGTTTTGTAATAAATGTGTAAAAAATAAAAATACCAACGATATTTAAATATTAGAGATGGAGAAAATGCAAATAAGCAGAGGTGTGGATGAGATAGAGATCTGTACTTGAAAGTTGTCTGATATTGGTGGGAGAAGTCAAGTTGGCAACAAGTTGAGCTGAAGTGATTAAAATAGGCCATGTGAAATCGTGGAGAGCATGTGAGGGATGTTTGCAAAGCCCAGGCCCACAAACATGAGCCTGTCTTCCGGATCCTGTCACTCTCCTTTTTCATTTCTATCAACCCTTCAAAAGAAATTATTAAAAAGGAAAAAAAATGTAAACCCTAAGGCCAACATCAACGATACCACACCCACACGGGTGTAAGTCAGTTGGTTACCTCTCGCATCAGGAAGCGGGAGGTCATGAGTTCAAGCCCTCATAATCTAACCTTGGTATGCCTTAGGGGTAAAGGTCTACCCATAGAGTCTCACGCTCGGTATCCTATGATTTCCCACACATAAATTAAAAAAAAAAAAAAAACAATAGTCCACCACAATCCCACCCTAGGAAACTAAACCTATTGAAAGAAGTTTACAAATAAAACTTCTCTACCCATTTCCTAATACAATTTTTAAGATGAATCATTCACATGATTTTAAAAATTGACTTAAAAAAAGTGATTAAAATTGATGAGAGTGGTCAAGTCCTAACTGATATTAGCTGAGACTAAATTATATTAATATAGATCAAGACTAAATTGATTCTGACTCAGCAATCTTTAAAATTTTGATCATATTATCGATACTTTTCTAAAGAGACTATATTTAATGAGTCGTGAGCTCTATATAATTAGGTAGGGCTGCAACTCGGGTCGGGTTTTGGCCTGACCCGCAGACCCGACCTGAGAAATCATGCGGGTCGGGTTACAATGGTCGGGCTATAGGGTCGGATCGGGTTGAGAAGAGAAAAACTTGATCAAAATTCGGGTCGGGTTGAGCTGAGGTCTTTAAATTTCAACCTGACCCGAGAAGATCCAACCCGACCCGACCCGACCCGACCCGAATTTCATAACTTGATATAAAAACCCTCACCCCTCAAACCCTAATCAGACTTTCATTTCCAATTTTCTCCTGGCGGCAGCTTCTTCTTTCTCTCTTCTTAGCGTTTTTCCTTCCCCCTGGCGGCAGCTTCTTCTTCCTCCCTTCTTGGTATTTTCCTTCCTCTCTGGCGGCAGCTTCTCAGCACATCTCCTCCTGCTTGGCCGGCTTTGTCTAGTAAGAGCTAAGCACTGTAAACCTTGAGCCTGTCCACCCTGGATTTCATACAAGAGACTCTGCTAAAGGCGAGGCAATATCACATTAATGTTGGAAAAGGGTTTCCTCTATCTTATTTTTTTTTTTAAAAAAAAACAAACGAATTATCATCTAAACTAATTTCAAGTCGGGTTCAATGGGTTGCAACTCAGGTCGGGTCGGGTGCCGGGTTAAGGGTATTACAATCTCGGGTCGGGTCGGGTTCACTGAATCGAGTTTTTTATTAGGGTCGAATAGGGTTGGGTTCAGTGTGGTGTGAGTCGGGTTAGGGTTGGATTTATTAAAATCTGGCCCGTCCAACCCGAGTTGCACTCCTATATAATTAAATGTGATATACTAGTGATACATAAATATGGGATGTTTCACTGTGTTTGAAATTTCATCAAGTTGAGGATAAGTTTTTAGATGATTTATGATTAAGGTTTTAAATGTTGGCATCAAGGCTTACTAGTCGGGTCAAATAAGAATTACCGACAACTGACTAAAAAGTGATGAGAGCGACTAAATTCTAATTGATATGACATAGTTCGAGATGTGTCGGCTGAATTGATGGAGACTTGAATTATTTTTAGAATTTTGAGCTTATGACATTGAGACTTTTACACAAAAATTCGAGACTAAACTTTAAATGGATCATGTGTCTACATCATCATTAAGTATATTGCTTAGATGACTATATGAACGTCGTGTAAAGTTTTCTTACTAACTTTTCATGGTTTGCACATGCTTTTAACCTTTAATTGTTAATGAATGTAAGTAAGTTGTTGAGTTATAAAAATTTAAAATTAAGAGATAAAATGATTTAGTGAAATTTGTTATATACATCTTATTTATATATTATATATAATCTTCAAACTATATAAATTAAAAGACTTTTTTTTTCTTTTTCTCTTTCTAAAAATAATTAATTTCAATACCATCTTCTTCCTATTTAGGTGTGTATGACTTTAAAGAGAGACTCGAAGTTCATAATTCTTCAGATTTAAAAAAAAAATGGTTTCTAATTGTGAACTGTGAAGTGTGAACTATTCAACGTGTGGATACGGCACATCCATACCGTCCATCTCATGGGACCCACCACATTCTTTGATCTGCCTCAATTTTAAGAACATTAAACAAATGGTTTTCAATAGTCAATTCAACATACATGAACGGCCTTGCGTGATGCGTATCATTAATGGACGATGTTGATTTCTCATTGAGGTAGTCCAAGACCTGGGACCCACTAGATGAACGATCTTTAGTGCCGCACGTGCGTACGCATCCGCACATGGAAAAGGATGCAGCGGGTGGAATTAGCCAGCCATTCTGTCTGAACTCTGAGAGGTCTTGTCAAGTGTTTTTGCGACATGGATTTCTTTTTTCTTACCAAAATTATGATGCTATCGGAAATGTATATTACATAAACTTAAGACATTGTCTACAAGATTTAAGATCAATTTTATCATTGTAATTTTTTTGGAAGATTTAAAATCTAATAATTTAAAATCAATATATTAAATTTAGAGTAGTAATCCTCTCACGAGTGTTTTGTGTAATTAGACATGGTCCCATTTTATCTTAGCTCTGTCGTACTATTTTTTTTTTTTTTTAAATGTCAGTAATCGACTCACTGATCGGATCGTTGAAATTTATCTAAGTGAGACGATTTTTTTTACACAGAATAGCAAATCGAATCACTGAAATCGATAAGTAAAGAGTATAATAGTCAATAAAGTAAAACCTACATCAGATTACATAAAATACCTGTGAGAGAATTGTTATCCTAAATTTAAACATGAAGATTGACTCATGATATAATTTTTATATATCTACATATAGAGCTCAGCAATTAAATTATATTTTTAAATACTTTCAAAATTTATTATTTATTTCATTTTTTATATTCTAAATTTTATAGTTTAAAAAAATATATTACTTATTTTTTAATCAAAATATTTTTTTCTAAATTTTATATTAAAATAAAAACTTCTGCAACAAATTTATGAGCACCCAAATTGGGAAGTCCGCGCCGAATGATGGATCCCATCTCCTATGTTGCAGTACACTGTACAGTAGCATTTTAATTTCTCTCCGTAGTCTAGTCACTCTAAGTCTATAATGTTTCGTACATTTCTATACTTTAGAAGTAGGTGGGCCACCACACCATGTGCATGCATGTGGTATGTCTGTTCCCGATGGGTCCCACCTCCTCCTCTACTCATTCCTCTGATCTTCACTTCCTTCTCTTTTTCCTCTTTTCATGGCATCAGATTCTCCTCTGCCACATCATCCAAACACCCCATCTCCTCTCTTCTGCAGCCTTCCTTCACGCCTGTTCAGTACTGACTACTTCTCTCTCTCTCTCTCTCTCTCTCTCTCTCTCTCTCTCATATGATATAATATTATTTATATCCCACACTTGTAAAGAAGCTTGGCTTGCATCTTTGAATGAAATTCTAGAAAATCATGCACATTCCATGCTTTTGGCCCACACCCATTTGAAATCAAAAGCTTTAATCAATTCCCACCTCCATTTCCCCCTCTTGAGTTCAGAAGTGGAACCCAGCTCTTTCATCTATCATCAAGAGTCCATTATCAATTCAATATTTCAATCATTTACTCCACACTTGAGAAATATCTATTTAAAATAAGGTATTAATAGCAAAGTTTGGTTTTTTTTTTTTTAATTAAGTTCAAGATATTCAGATCTTTTAGAATATCTTACTTGATCTTTAAGACATATGTAAATTTTTCTATTCACACATGCAGATTAAAATTATATGTTGAAACAAGAATCTGAACATAGAACCTTTTTACTTTGTATCTGATATTATAGATAGTTAAGGACTCAATAGATGATGCCAAGAGCGTTAAAGTTCATAGCAATTCAATGAAAAAGAAAATTTCTGACATTAAAAGAAATAGTCCTGACTAATTACAAACTTCATAAGATTTGATAAGGTTTATTTTCATGTTAAATATTAGCAGACTCTCTCTCAATAAATATAATATATATTATACTTATAAATCGTACACATGTTAAAACTTAAAAGCTGCCATTCCTCCTTTTTTTACGGTAAACTTTTGAGATTAGACTAACAAATCATTCATTTTCTATCCTTTTGAGCGACACCCATTTCAAATCTTGACCCTTTCTGCCTCTCTTATAAATTCTTTTGAGTCTTCTGTTCTCTTTCATTTTTCATCAACAGTCATGCAAGCCTCAAACTCATTCAAGCTAATATTTCTCAAGAAGCTGCTGATGGGTATTCATCTAGGCAACCTTTCATCCAAGAATATGACATTACTAGACAGAAAGAATGTCATCAAGCTATCAGCAGATGTTGCATTGGCCTTTGCTAGAGATGGGAGGAAATGGGGCCGAGCCCTGATTGCAGAAGTTATCAAGCAAGAGAAGAACCAAAGCCTTGTAAGAGGCATATTAGGTGAAGACTTTGAGAGGCTAACTGAGCCATGCCAAGCTTCTCTCACGTGGAAAAGGATGAGCAGCAAGAAGATAGTAAGAAGGGTCTGCAATTTTAGGAGGATAAAGAGGATTGCACCTAAGAGAATGGTAGCCAGTGCAATTGCAAAGAGGATGGTGAAGAAAAAGACCCAGATTCTGAAATGTCTCATACCAGGAGGACAGTTCATGGATGATTTCTCTTTGTTAGATGAATCCATAGATTACATCATCTCTCTCAAAGCTCAGGTAGATGTGATGCGAAACCTTACAAATTCGGGTTAGCTATGAGTGGGATCTTCTGGTGTATTTTTAAAGTTTTCTCTCACAGATGTAGATCAGAAGAAGAAGGCTATAATGCCAATAGATGTGATTGTCAATATTCTCAAGTAGTTAGTATTAACGGAAAGTTTTCACTCGATTAACTTTCCGATATTTACTTTCATGATTTCTATTAAAAATTGGCTTATAAGGCGATGGAATCCAAATTTCAAGACCTAAAAGTTCACTTGCTAACACTCTCTTAAGAGTTAGGATTAAACAAATCTCATCTTTAAAAATCGACTTGAAAGAAACGAGAATTCATAATGTGGGACTTTTGCAACCAGATTCCTCCTTTGTTAGATAAAGAAGATCACCGTTCTCTTTTTGATAGAGAGAGAGGCATTTGCCATTAGAAACGCATTGATGAACTCATGTTATAAAAGAAGAAAGCATTTTATTGTCACAAGGAAAACGAATTAATTTATACTTTTTGAAGAATCATGTAATGAATATGAAGATTTTCTATGCTAAAATGAGTGAATTGAGTCCAGGTCCAACATGCAAACCTAAGTATACCTTGACTGTTTTATAAAATGATGACGGTAAAGTATGGTGTTAATTACTGTCAAAGCAATCAAAGAAGGGCAATTTTGTAATTTTCATTTTACATTTTTATAATCTTTAAAACAAAGAAGACTAAAATGTCGGTTTATGTGAAAGGGAGAGTAGCCAAATTGTGATGAGTGTAAGAGCCGTCTCTACTTTGATTTTTTATCACTGTGCATAGTAATCAGTGTTGAACGAAAAGAGAACCTATGTAAATTTTTGTGTCGTGGTTTGATTCTCTGTTTTGGTTTTTCTCTTTTATTTTCTTTTTGATATTATTATTTATATATAACAGGAAAGACATCAAAACATAAAAGCAAATACCAATTAGATACCGGATGACCAACTTTTCTAGACCAGGAGGAAATGATTTATGATCAGAGGTATTTTTTACATAATTTTTATATGAGGATTTTGTTGTCACAAGGAATGATCGGCTCTCATCATAAGGATACAACAAATGATTGTATTTAACATGGAGTTTTTCAATTTAAAAATTTGGTTTACACATTAATTTCTAAACCTGTTCATATTTATGCCTCTTTTTAGATTTTGTAAATGATGACTGCTAAGACCGGATTTAGTGTCTACTTAAACCATCAACATGCAATTATATTTTTAGGCTCGAGATCCTTGAATTCGGATCAAGGATTTCAAAAACGAAATCTTAGAAGCATCCGGTATGGTGACCATATGGCTAGCTAGTTGGCTATATCGCCACCATGTTTTAGCCGTGTGGTGCTAGGCCATAAGTGGGGCCCACATAAATGTTTGTTAAATGGCTGGCCACAAGGTAACACAAGTGTAGCCAGCCATTTAACATTCTCTCTCCTTTATATATATTATTTTGGATTTTTTGTTTTTGTTTTTAGGTATAATTTGTATATAAGGGCAAATATTTTTTTTTCTTTACTTTATTATTTTATTTTTTATACAAAAAATAAAAAATAACTCTTTACCTTTTGATTTTTTTTTTTCCTTTACATTTGTAAAGAAAATATATGAGAAACAAAAAATTAAAATTATTTTCTACAAAAAATTAAAATTATAGCTATTGAGAAACAAAAATATTAAAAATAACATTTTATTCATCCCAAACAATATGTAAAATTACATTTCTAAAAATATTCTCTTTAAACTTCTTCATTACCAAATTTATTCCACAAATATTCCATGAGATCTCTCTTGAGATCCAGATTGTTATCTGCATTTAATTACTTATCTAGGAACAAATGTTATTTTAATTTATTTATTTCTTTCCTGAGATCCAGATTGTTATTTAGAAACAAATTTCTTTTTAATTTATTTATCTACAGCATCACAAATATGTATGTCTTTTTAATTTATTTAATTTCTTGTGAGAAAATATGTATGTTTTTTAATTTATTTAATTACTTGTGAGAAAATATGTTTGTTTTGTTAATTTATTTAATTACTTGTGAAAAAATATGTTTGTTTTGTTAATTTATTTAATTACTTGTGAAAAAATATGTAATGTCTTTATATTTATTTTCTTTTAAATTTGTTAAAAAAATGTACATAAAAAATTAATAATAAAATATTAAAAATTATAGCAAGCCATGTCATCAAAAGAAATATTATTTAATTATATAGCTAGCTAAATTATATGACATAGCTAGCCACAATTATGTTCACCATACCGGTTGCCCTTAGATATCCAACTCTCACTCTAAAAGGAAGAGATTGTACTAATTTTGATGGGACAAGATTCACCGAAGAAATATTTAGATTGAAAATCGAAAACATTGAATTAACATGAGGTGGGGATACCCATGTTACAAAAGACAAGTCTCGCCAGACACTAAATTTATAGGCCTTTATCAAGGCCGTCTATTTTAACACGGGTGTTTTTTTTATTAGGAAACACATGATAAAGTGAAATTCCAACTTTACCCCTGCCCTTCTGTATGCAAATTTTAAGTAGAGCACAAGGTTGTACCTATAATTTTGAGCGGTGTACCTATAATTATGAACGGTGCACCTATAATTCGAAAGTAACTATAACTTTAGCGTGCATAACCCATCCATAACGGTGCATCTATAATTATGAGCATTGTACCAATAATTTTGAGTGGTGCACCTATAATTTCAAAATTAACTATAACTTTAGCGTGCAGAACTCATTTATAGCAGTGCACCTATAATTCTGAGCGGTGTACCTATAATTTTGAGCGGTGCACATATAATTTCATTTTTTTAAAGGTTAGGAAGGGTGAAGGGTAAAGTAGAGTTTTCACATAAATTTTTTAAAACCCGTGTCTCTTGACAAAAAAAACCCGTGTTAGGATGGGTGGCCCTTATCAAACTAAAATAGAAAAATAAAAGGAAAAAATCAAATCCAGAATTTGCAGAGCCTGCACGTCCAAATCTACTCAAGTTGGGCCTGTTTCCACCTCGGGTTTATTGACATAACTAAAAGGCATTAGAAAAGGAAAAATAACAAATTATTCTCTGTTCAATGTTGGCCGAACCTGGGTTTTAAATCCCAGCCCTCAATCTAATCTTCTTTGCCTTAAAAAACATACCAAAGATCTAGGCCCAGTTACGCCCAGATCCGCCCGCCTGTTGGATCTGCTATTGTTCTCCTTCTTTTGATCACAAAATCCCTCCTTAATCTGCTGATAGATCTACGTCAGAACCAGATTAAATCTCAGCCACTAAATTAGATTACTTGCCTTCTAAATCGAGCCCAAAATCAGTCTTCAGATCATATCGCACGTCCATGCTGATTTCTGTCAGTGCTACAGTGATTTCAGCCCCTTTAATTAAGGGTTCTTGCTGTTGAAAACAACCCCTAGGGTCGGCCCAAATCTTGTTTAAAATTAGCAGCCAACGCCCACTGGAAATTTGGAAACTCTTTCCTTCGGTTTTCAAAACCGATCCTCTGGCAGGCCCAGTAGTCCAGTGCCTGGGGCCTTCCAATTTGGATTGGACTCTCTCTCCATCTAGGCGTCCAGGCGAGACATGGAATTCCAGGTGGGAACATCGAGGCAGCAAATGGACTTGATTTCCTGGGCTTTTGAGGTCCAAAACTTCTCCAAACGGGCTCAGGCTCATTATTGATCCAAATGGGCTTCTTCTTGGTATAAATGGAAAATTTATAGGCTTCTTTACAAGACCCAGCCGACCATTTAGCTAAATGGGCTCAATAGTTTAGCCCAAGCCCAGTCTTGTGGGATGATATATATATATTTGAATGACGGGTAAGAATTATATTCATCCAAAGCAAATACAAAGAGGACCACAGATAAACAGTAAAATCAGTCCCAACCTAAAGAGCGAAAGGCCCACAAATACCACATACTGGGACAGGCCAGAGAGGAAACTAACAGAGACACTAGCAAGCTGATATGTGGGATGATATATGTCTTCAAGCTTGTTCGTATATGATAGAGTCGGGTGGGTCTTGGTCGATGGAAGAGGCTGTGGGTTTTTATTTCACGACCTCGCAGTGATAGCTCACTGCCTTTGGAGTGGTGGCTAGGGGATGGTCATCCCTTATCTCCCTACTTAAAGGGTAAGTTGGTGCCCGTAGCTGATGAAGGCGCCCTGCCTATCCTGGCTCTAGTGACACGATTGGGTTCTCGGCTTCTTGTATTTAAAGTGATTCGTGTATGGCTGTGCGCTCCCTGTGGAAGCTGACCCACCAGTGCCCATATTGAGCCGAGCTCAGTCCTCTCCTGCGCATTCTTTATGGGAGTAGGGGCTTTCAAATAGAGAGTTGCTGGAAAAGGACCTCTGTCATCGATTGAACTGCCGCATTACTCCCCCTCTTTAGTAAGTTGTTGGGATGTCTTGATCGAAACCGAACTTCAGTGCCACCCAGCTCTGATTCTATGCAGCAGTTGGGAAGACCAGTTTATACTTCTCGAATTCCATTTCTTCCTGCCGCACCCCAATTCTTTCCCAGCAGTCGAAGATTGATATGAGATCTTGAACCCAGGGGGCTCCTATGTTCATGAACAGGTTCGGGCTAAGGAGCATCTAAATTATATAGGAGGTTTGTGATGAATGAAAGACATCCGACTATCCAGGCCTGACCTCTTTTTCATCTCCCATAAGATTTATGCTCTTAAATTCACGAATCTGAAAATCAGACACAGGCACAAGCCCGGCCCATCTCCAAAATTTCTCTAGAAACTACCCAAAGATATGATCCAAACTTCTAAAATGATGGGCCCCAGCATCGATGGTTCACAACAAAAACTCTCCGATATTGTAGAATCCTAACCAAATGTATCTATTTTTGTAAGAGCAGCCTTGGTTAAATTTGGATGCATGGATTCCAGAAATGTACGTTGCCGAGTGCCGACCCTCAGAGATGTGCTAATCAGTTGATCCAAGGATTTCAAGCCTTCAAATATGGCCCACTAAGATGTTTCTACAACCCCTTTTCTACAGCTATATGTTTCATTGCAATACTACATTTTCACTTGGTGGGACCCTATCTGATGAAGATCATGTTAGGTGTGGCTCGAATTAACTGGAGCAGAGGCTCACACAGTCATGCCAATTTGGGGAACTGCTAATATTAAGAGGAGATACAGTAGGCGTGTATAGTTGTATACACAACAATTACTATCTAACTGAGAAGAAATGGTAATTGCTAAAATGGGGACCGACTGTATGGGGAATAAAATATAGCAGTGCATGCTTCTTGTTTATTGCTTTAGGATTGGCTGTACAAAGAAGGATTTGGATTAGGTAATTGCCAGATCCAAATAAAGGAACAGTCATCGTGGGTATCCTATTGTGTACAACACAACATCTATATATACATAGCACCAACAAGGAAGATGTAGCCGAGTGCCTAGTAGGAGGCTCATGGACGTTGGAGATGGCCTATTGGCCATATGCGGAGTGTGTGAGGACACACCATCATCGGAGACACAGCCTCGCTTTCGTGAAGCACGTCATGATGTGCTCGTAAAACGTAAGAAACAGAGAGGAGAGCGAGTCAGAAAATGGGTTCACTTTTTGGGTATGAGAGACATACAAACTCGGGGAGTTACTATTGTACATGTATTCATTCTATTTTATAGTGAAATTTTACTGTCGCTCCATGGACGTAGGCCAGGTGGGCCGAACCACATAAAATATTGTGTTGTGATGTGACAACGCTAACAGATCACTCCCAAATACCAATTCAACGGTGAATGTCACTTTTTTTTAATGACCAAGGTGTCACTTGGCTAATTCTTGAGGCATGTGCAAGTCTTCTTACCAATACACACATGGTAATCAACGGGAAGTAACCCTTTGAAATGGAGTGGAAATCGAACTTAGGACTCTTGCTTTCTAAGGCGAGTTTTTGACCATCACTCTAACTTCTTTAAGATTACTTGAATATGAAGAATACATGAAAAGTCGATCTCAACTATGAGTAGACCCGCGGTGCGTGCTGTATGCTTTTCGACAGGTAAATGTAAATTGCATTAAAAAAAAAAATTCTAAGTCGTGCAGTTAAAAAAGAAAAGCATTGAATTTCTTATTGTCTAGTCTCACACTCATCAACATCATACAATTTCTCAGACAAGAGAGGTGCCTCCAAGTCAATTTTGCAACTCTGCAGTGTTTCATTTGTTAAGGCTTTTGTCTTTCCGGCATCTCCCCTTTGGCTTGAACAATCTTCTTTACTGTCCACATCCTTGGCTTTATCCCACAACACCGCATACAAGCCGGCAACAACAGCAATGGCACCTGCCATGCTGGGTTCAACAAGAAAAGTGTGAGTGCTGAAGAACACAATCACACACACTAGTAATCCTAGAAGTTCTTCAAAGGTAAGTTAAAAATTAGCTAATGATGTGGAACAGGTCACAAATAATTATTTGAATTGTCTAAATAAACATAAATGGGCACAATGATCTCCTTTTATTTTTATCTCAAGAACTTATTGTATGAAAGAAAAAAAACAACTAGTGAGAGAAGGTGAGTAAGAGTATGAGAGAGTGAAATTGTATCTCCTGTTCAAATTAGTGAATTTTTTCTTTTACTGTCTATAGATGTAGGTCTTGACCGAACCAAGTAAATTGGTATCTTCTCTTGAATATAATTGTTTTTGCTTGTTTTCTTGCATCGATTTGAAAACTTAGGAAGATTCTTAGCCTCATGTGACATGAAAATCATACCTTCCAATGTAAAGCTCCTCATGTAGAATAAAACAAGCTAAGATTGTCACAATTACAGTGCAGAGGGGGTTGAACATTGCAGAGAAGAGAGGTCCTCTTTTTGAAATACACCAGGATTGTACGTAAAAGGATATCCCCGATCCTACAATGCCCTGCACATGAACATTTTTAGGGTGGATTATATCGAAAATGTAAACGCCAAAGATTGCTTAAGTTTGAGCTTCGATCAGGTGAGTTACAATAACTTGTTTTCTACGTTATCAAAGTCAATCTGACTCAACTTGTATTTCTATAAAAAAATTGAAAACAACCTTAAAAAATGAAATTAGAAAGACTTTTCCTCCAATGGAACCATTGGAGTATGAAAAGTAAACTTAGGGAGTCAGGTATATGGGCTAAAAAAATATAGCTCGGTAGAGTTTTAGGGTTTGGACCACTCTACCCACCCAGCCTGGATTTATATTTTTCAAGTTGGGCTGGACCGACTTTGCCGGCCAAGTGAAAATCATCAGCCCCCAAGAAGAGCTTATCATACTAAAAGACCATGAAAGAAGAGAAAAGATCATGTGGTTATATGCAATGTCACAAATATCAGTGATATTTTTAAATTTACCACATTTTTTATTGGAAAAATATAAAAAATAAAATAAAAAACCATTACTGCATTAATAATGTGTATTGATCGGCACTTCGGTAAATTCCCAGTATATTTTCGATAAAAATGCGATAAATGGTAATATGATAATACTATCCGGATAAATTCTTGATAAATTCCTTATTAAGATTTTTATTTTATTAATATTTTTTATTTTTTAAATATTATATTTATATTTTCCCCTTAGTTTTGCTGTAAAAACCCAACAATTTGAAAATATCTCGATATTACGCATTGCTGTTAATATCTGGAGAACAGTATTTGTGACAATGGTATATGAGAGAATCACACAATAAACTAAAACAAAGGTGGTAACAAATAATTACTTACTGAATATAAACAACAGAAGATTTCAGTGTATGAATCGAACTGCCAAGCTCTTGGATCTGGCTCTAAGAAGTATGTGAGAATTCCCGATTGCAAGGTCGCCAGAAAACACATCCAAGCAGATAAAGAAATGTGGTCCGGATAGCTTGCAGACATAGGAACCTGATAAACCAAACAAGACTGCTTAAAAACTTCAAATACTTGATGGTTATGAACAGTTTTGAGAGCTAAATACCTGCAAAATCAGCCAAATTGACCAGCAACAAGAGCTTCCGAACACACAAATGCAACCCAACACCCAATTCTCACCTCTTGATCCGAAAAAGGAGTGGGTTATTGGAAATTCCATGTTTAGAAGCTTTTGTCCCTTGAGCAATGCCATGGTGACTGCTCCGAAGACGCATACAGTGGTTCCGATTATCTTCGCCATGCTTCTTGCATTTATATTCACCTTCTCTAGTCTGATCATAGAAATTACTGTAAGACAACGATTAAGAACATAGTCTGAAAAGAAGCTCAATCTTGACTCAAAATCCTGTCCAAATAAGTAATTCAGATGAGTTTTTTCAAATTGACAGAATTTTTTTTTCGATAAAACTCGTTTTCAAACCATGGTCAAGAATCTACAGTACATTCAAAACCATTTAAGGAATAAAGTAGGGGTGAAACTTGGGTTGGGTTTTAACCCGACCCGCATGACCTAACCCGAGAAATCACAGGGTTTGGATTATGTATTTGTATATTTCGGGTCGGATCGGGTTGGAAAAATAAAAACCTGCATGAAATTTGGGTCGGGTTGAGTTGAAAATTTTAAAATCAACCCAACTCAACCCGACCCGACATAACTCGACTCGACTCGTGTATACCAAGCTATAAAACAACACTTGAGTTGACTCGGGTCGAATCGGAATAAGTAATTTAAGTCGAGTCGGGTCGGATTCAATAAATTTTGTCATGAGTTGAATTAGATTTATTAAAATCCGACCTAACCTGACCCGAATTACAACCCTAAATATAGCATTAAATGCATAGATCCTTGCTTGCACCTGCATGTCAATAGAATCATTTTGATAGGCTTGCTCATAGTATAAATTAGGCAGGACTCGAACATATGAATGAAGTTGAACATATATATTAATATAATAGGATGGGCTTGGGCTCATTTTTTATCATTGCAATTTGGTAGGCCTGTTTTATGGGCTTAAACTATACAGAGCCCTGTCTGTATTTATCACAAGTGAATGGACTTGAACATATGTATTATTGAACTAACCTGACAGGCAGAGCATGGCTCTTATTTAACCTTTAAGCGGGCAGGTTTAGACTCAAGGAATAAGCCCTATTAAAGCCCATCGGGATTTTAGACCCATCAGACGCATGTACAAATATTTACAAATAAATATACAAATATAATGCATGTATTGTTATTATTACACCATAACAACTTATTACATATAATAATTTATTCCCTCGCTAAGCCTTAAAGTTTATTGGGCTTTTCTTTGCCAATTTAAAATGGGCTTCAAAAGCAGGTTTGAGGTAAAATTTGAGAAAAAAAAAATAGAGCAGTCTCCAATGGTTAGGATTGGGCTTTTTCTTATCTAATTGGGCTTACACTAAGAAAAAAGCAGGACCCATAGTGATAATAAATAATTCAAAATGCGTGTATGAGGTAATTAATGAGATGGGTTTCAACGGGTTTACCCTAAACAAGCAGCCATGACAAAGGTCACTGCTGGAAGCAGATTACCCATGGAACTTGCCACTGATGAAGATGTGAGAGAAACACCTTCGAAATACAAGTTCTGGTTAAGGGTTACTCTGTACAGAGATCCATAATCAGTATTATGGACTAGAACAATATATATATATATATATATATATATATATATATATATATATATATATATATATATATATATATATATATATATATATGAGAAAATGAAGAAAAGCAAGTAAAGATCCAAATATAGATAGGAACCAAACCCAATTAGAGAAGCCAAAAATATCAAAGAGAAGCTTTTCAATCCTAAAGCTGCTGGTGTTGCTTTTGTCCTGTGAAACAATAAACTTCAAACATTAAACCAGGAACAAAAAATGTATTGAAAAAACATTGAACTGGTGGGCCCAATCTTTGATGGGCCATGGCTTAGCTTCATACTCACAGAAAATTGACTGTTTTTTTTGTTTTTTTTTAATATCAGCCCATATGGCCCAATAAAATGCTATTATACAATTTTGCTATAGTTTTTGAAAATTTAAAATAATTATGTTAGAGGTCACTAAAGAAGTACATCAGCAGATAATCATCAGTTGGCCCATACTTGAGTTTTCGCACTTCAGTCACTGAGTCATCTGGCATAACACATGACATTTATGGAGTCCACTTCTACCTTCTAATTTATTTAATTTAACTTAAAAGTTATACATATTAATAAGACCAATTGCATTTAAAATTATAAAGTAATAAGTATTTCTTTAATTTTTTTTTTTGAATTTACGTGTAGGAAACGGCAAGATACCCAGTGTAAAACCTCCATAGGTGAGCTCACTACCCGTAGGGCACATCTAAGATTTGGCCATGGAGACTCAAATACGCAACATCCCGCTTCCTGAGGCGGAAGGCAACTAATTAAACTACACCTATATGAGTTAACTATTTCTTTAATTTTGTAAGCTCGTTCAATCCACCTCATCATCAAGCATAATATAATTAAAGATCAAATCACTAAAACTCCTACTTAGTGATGTCCCCTAAATGTGGTTCTTGGACCCAATAAAAGGGGACAAAATATCAACCTTTTTTTTTTTTTTTTTAGTTTTTTTTTTCAGTGTAGGATTTTGTGCAGAGCTGATATCAATTGTTCAATAATTGGTTGGTGCACATGGTAATGTCTCTGAACAATCCAAACTTAACCTCAGTCCAATAATTGGTCAATTTTGAAATCCACTAGAATCTGAAGGATTTTAAAAAAAAAAGTACTATGTATTTTTAAAAATTATAAAAGCCCTCTAAGTTTTAATGAAAAATCTTAAAAGCCTTCCTTGACTAAAATTCAAACTTAAATTCTTCATCACTTCGTCACTTCTGGGTTCCAATACAAATTTATTTTTGAACAAGCAACGCTGCATGTTTTATTATTTTATTTTATATTACTATGAATTTTTTGTAAATACCTATGGGATTTTTATTTTTATAATTATCCCTAGCTTTTTTGTGCTTAGACTCATCTCTCATGTATTTTTTTTAAAAAAAATTTCATGAAGCATTTTTTATTTCTATGAGAAAAACTTGATTATGATTTTATTTTCCTTTCTTACTCTTTTTGAGATGAGTATTTTTGTTATTTTATGTGATAGCATCAACTAATGTTAAGGGGGAATTTTGGAGATTTTTTTAATTAAAAAAATAGAATATTTTTAAAATTATGAAAAACTTAAAACCTTCTATAGAATTTTCTCATTTTTTATTGTGGCAAGTAGTGCTCTAACATCTCCACCAATTTGTAGTTTATTGTGTACTTTATCTTTTAATACTTTTTAAACGTGTTTGAATGCCCATTGCATATGTGATGTGCTTCTTGTCTTGTACAATTTATCACTGACGTAATTCTCAATAATTTTGACTATGGAATGCCAGAATTTTTTTTATTTATTTTATCAGATGACCGTCAGTGAATGATTGCTCTTCTCGTTCTCTACTCATCTACTTAACTCTATTTTTCTTAATTATTTCTAGATAATTAATTTGATATGCAAATTTTCACCATAAAAATAGATACATTATATACTAGGAAACAAATCTCGGCAACATTCTTGATATCGGCTAAATATCGGCTGATATCCTCATTTATCATTTTTTTAAAAAAATCTTGATTGACCGTGGGCCTAGGTTGATATCTCGGTCGATATTTGTTCATGTTGGCTGAATATCGGTTAAGATATTGACTAAAATTTCAAATATTGGCCGATATTTTTTTTTTTTTTTTGAAAAACTGAGTTGTTTTTTATTTTTCTTATTCAGAAAAAATAAAAATGAATAAATAAATAACCGATATTTGGAAAAAAAAATAAAAGAAAAGGAAGAGAGAGAAAGACTAAAAAGAATATCAGTAAGTAGTACAGCAGAGCAAAATAAAATTTTGATATATGACAAGGAATGTGCCAAAGAGATATTCTCGAAAAAACTTTAATTATATAAAAAGTTACCCATTTGTCATTTTCTAATAATGGTTCCTACCAACTCCACCCACTAATACTTTTCACCTAAGTTTTAAAAAAATTCTTAAAAAAAAAATAAACTAAAGGTTCTCATTTATCTCTCTCCAGTTATACAGGCCGGTCCTCAGATCTCCTTTCTAAGCGGTGTGACATTTTAAGGGCGTTTAATGACTGGTTTATTAAGGAGCTTAAGTGTGGGAGGCGGCGGCCTATGCCGTCTAGACTCAGAGTCGGCCCTGCTAATATATTTTGGAGGAATTAAGTATTTTTTAAGATAAAATCAAAATAATCTCTAAAAAGAAAGATAATAATGCAATTCTTTTTGTTTTTTAACATAGATATCCCCAGTTCTCGACTATAAATTGGAAGTGAGATTAATTTCTCATATACATGAAATCATATGCAAACCTTATGTACAAAGTAAGTTTGAAAAGATTAGAATTCAACACTTCTACTTTAATCTTAGAAATTTAGAATAACTAAAATACCCATTGTCTACACCAACCGAGATACTTGCCTTTTTTAGACATCGTGTTTATTTTGAGTCGGAAAAGGGATTTTCATACTACTTAAGATTTATTTTCATCTCTTGTTGCTATAAAAGAATATCATAATAGAAAAAAAAGAGTAGTTTTCTGTGTTTGCTTATGTTTTGAGTTATAAGATAGGCTGTTGTGCATTTCTTTTTGTGGAACTTCATAGTTTTCTGTTTCTTAATTTATGGATTATTGATTGCTTATTCTAAGCAAATATCAGCCGATGAGTAAATGGGCAATATAAAAGCATAATCCGATTTGGATCCTTGTATTGAACTTCAGTCATCATCATCAATCCTATCAATTTAGAGTTGGTCTTTTAATTTGAATTCAATAAGTTATTTTCATGGGCCGATTGTCATATTTATATTAATTTTAATAAAATTAATATTTCAATCTTTGTTAAATGATTAAACACCTTTGATACTGATTGCTCTGTAAAATATGAGAGAAGGAGAGAGAGAGAGAACCTGGTGGAAATATAAGCAGCTGGTGCCATAACAAGAGTAGCTACAGCTTGCCTGTAAACCACAAAAACCCTTGGACTCATTCCATCATTCATGCCTGCTCTTGTACTCAGAGTTACACCTGCATATGTGAACTGCAGAACAAGCATGGCAATGGTAGGCTTCCTTTCTCCAAAACCACCCATCCCTCTGTTGTAAATAAAATCACAAAATCAAGCAATCACACACAAGAATACGCAAGCACACACGTATTGACGTGATCCAGCAAAACCATTTATGTCCACCGAGCGTGATGATTCTATTAAGAAGTTCTTGGATAGATTACAAGGATTACAAATTAATCCTTCCCATCCCTTCCTCTCAGTCTCTCTCTCTCTCCTGTTTTATCTCCTCTCCTTCAACACATACTCATTCTGTATAAACCATCCCCCCTGCGTTATTATTTACAATTAACTCTCATTTTCTTTATAGAGGGTTAGGATCCAATGCCACTTACACGTAATTTCTGCGTGTAGAAGATTTGGACTGACATGGGCATCTTTAGAAAACGACCAAGGGTTCATCTAACTTGAGTTGGGCTCGTTTGTATGTGATTGACAAACCCTAGATTGAATATGTGAAGAAGATTAAAGAATACAGTTTCCAATGGTCGAAGCCACTAGAAAGATGTGGAAGAGAATATTACAATTTTATATACAAAACACAAATCCTTTGCAGTACAGTGTACACTCTCTGCACTGCTATTCTGACCATTTCAAAGACATTCAAGTCATATAAATATTCTCTTAAGAATTAGTGTCGATGTAAACAAGGTCCAGATGTATCATGTAGGGATCATTATAGCCTGATTATTTAATTTGATTTCAAATCTTCGATTTGATTTATACCAAAAGTTGATCTCATTCATTGAAATTTATCATTAAATTATCTGGTCAAAATGATTTCTACAGATATCATCTTCAGACATTTCATTTTCAAGTTTCTCCATCTCCAGTTCTTATAATTTTCTATATATTCTAATTAAAAATATATAACTTACTTAATATTTCAAAAATTCAAATCAAGATCGTAAAGAACCACTAAAAGAAACTATGGATGGTCAATCCTGTTACTTATCCATTACCCTAGAAAACATTGAACATGCGTTGGATTTATTAATATTTGTTAATTGTTCATGGTAATATTTTTTTTATTAACATTTTCATCTATTATATTATTATTTTAAATATTTATATTTTCAGTAAGATTTTACCGTTAATTTTTCTGAAAATTTGAAAATCTCCTGATATTATCAGTAATTATTACTATCCCGAGAATAGTATCTGTGATAATGGTACAACCATAGAAGAATTATTTATTTTCTGTTCATCTATCGGAATTCGGTTCTTCTATTTATACTTGACAGCTAATGCTACAATCATTCAGATGATATTAAATTTGACAAATGGCATACAATCATTCAATACAGAAAGCACAGGAAGTATGTAATTTGCGGATGAATGATTGCAGCTTCTCTCTACTAGACTAGTTTCCAAAACAAGAATTGGATTTTGAAATTGAAGACTTAACGCGACTGAGTCAGAAACTTCATAACTCAGATTTTAATTGTACAATACATGATGATGAAAAAGTTCAATGCACTCGTAAAATCACAGTAAAACATGTGTGTTCAAAAAAAAAATTAGTCTCATTAAATAGGTAAACCATTTGATCTAAATTGAATAAAAAAAGATAGTATTAGAACTCTCTACGAACTATCAAATTTTATTTGATTAAAAAAATGGATAAATAACTAAATTAGACTTCTTTTTTATAATTGTCACCTCTACAATCTCTATCTCACCTTTTTGTAGTGTTAGTGAGTCCATCAAATACTAGGTTTTAAAAATTACTCAAGTCTAAATCAACCTAGTCGATAAACTAAAGAGTTACGTTACTTAGAGAGTTCTAAGAGGTAGAGTCGGATAAATTTAGATTCAACTTAACATGACGCTCGATAGAGAGGATTTGCACATATCTTGAAGATTAGTCAGGTAATTTAAGAGGTCTGGATACTTTAATCATTAAAAATTAATCTCAAATGCATATAAATTATTAAAATGAGAGACTTTATATCTAATTTTTATCGATTTCAATTGACCTTTTGACTTTGGTCCTTACTGAATCAAAGTCCTAATTTTGATATTTAAAACCGTGATAAAATCTTAAATATTTTTAATTAAAATTGAATAAAGAAAACTCATTACTCTTGAGAACTTTCCGATTTAAAGTGGTCATAGTGGCAGTAGTACACCGGACTGCAGTCTGTTTTGTATATATGTAATAACACATCAAACTGCAGTCATTAATGGGCAAAAAGCACGCCAAGTCTCTTAGAACAGATTCTCTCCCACCTATTTCTACTTTTCTAGTTGGTTCGTCACTGTCAATATTCTTTAATTCATTCATAATATTCAATTTAGGAATCTGTTAATCACATCCAAACAAAGCCTAAATCAATCTAAATCAACCTTTGATTGTTTTTCTCAAGATGCCCATACCAGGCCAAACCTTCTGCACGTAAAAAAAATGCGTGTAAGCAAGCATTGGATCATAAAAAAAAACTTCCAATCCAAACGAATATGCCGTCCATTAAGAAAAGGATAGTGGATTTTAAAAAATATAAAGAGCACATGCATTTCAATGATTAGAGAGAGAGAGAGAGTGAGAGACGATGGTTTCTTTGTATATAGGAGTTGAATGAGTGATTGTGTGAAGAAGAAGAAATAAAGAAGGGATGGGTTGTTTTGAGGATGGGAAGCCAGCCATTGCCATGCTTGTGTTGCAGTTCATATTTGCAGGAGTGACTGTGAGTACAAGAGCAGCAATCACAGAAGGAATGAGTCCAAGGGTATTTGTGGTCTACAGCCAAACTGTGGCTGCTCTTGTTATGGCACCAGTTGCTTTTTTTTTCGAGCAGGTCTCTCTCTCTTCTCTACATTTCTTTGTTTTCTGAAAAATTGATTTCTCTCTTTCTTTAATACAAGAACAAACATCAATTTTTTTATAATATGGAGGCGTTGGCTTAACATGGAGAGATTGGCTTAACCTGGAGGGCTTGGCATTGACGGCTAAGAATCCATCTCAGGAAGTTGGAGTCTTATATTTGATTCACGTTAAACTCTAACGGAGTCACTCCTCGTTGATCCATCCTGCTAGCATAATATTACCAGCTTTGACTCCATACATCCTCACAGGTTTTGTATTCAAAATGCGTTATGCTGAATGGGATAAGTACAATTATTGGACCGAAATTAATCGAAAAAGGAGCTGTTGATTGGCTTGACCGTACACATGACCATATGCACCTATCAATTATTGTACAATTGATACTAGATATGTAATATATACTATACTTAAAAAATAAAATAATTCTCAAACATGTTATCCGACATAGCTCACAGCAGACTAATTTGTGTCCATTTTGGTGGGTTTGATACATCTAATTAAATGTATGAGTTCTATCAAACTATACTATATTAAATCATTTTACTTTTTGTTTTTTATAATCAAAATAAAATTAGTGATAAATATTTAATCTATGATGTTCAATCCGACATTATAAATGCATTAATTGGATATAAAAAATTTAATCTAAGTTTAAAAATGAAAATAACAATCTATTCATTTAAAGTTATCATCAAGTGGCTGACTAAGTATCAGTTTATACACTGCTTAGTTGGATCAACACAAATTTTTTTATTTTTAATAAAATTTACAAAATTTTGTATTTGAATCAGAGTCTATATTGGCCGATGCATATAAGAAAATATACACATATAAAATATCCTGATTCAGGCTAATTTTTGGACCCATGAACAGAGTCAATAACCATTTTTTGAT
The DNA here is from genome assembly GCA_013350335.1 of Chimonanthus salicifolius. Taxonomy (NCBI): domain Eukaryota; kingdom Viridiplantae; phylum Streptophyta; class Magnoliopsida; order Laurales; family Calycanthaceae; genus Chimonanthus; species Chimonanthus salicifolius. Next base: position 28,268,134 of record CM023532.1, on the reverse strand, counting down.
GACCAAGGTGTTCATGTCTTATAGAGTACTCGACTAATTTTCGAGGTATGTGCAAGCCTATCTATTTATACACTAGGTAACATTACGAGGAGAAGTGATTCTTTGGGATAAGATGAGAATCGAACTCAGAACTCTCATTTTCTCATACAAATTTCTTGTCATGACTGTAACCTTTTAGATTATCATAAGTCAATAACTTGTCAACGAAATTTGAAACTTAGCCATGATCTATTTAAGGTTGAGCCCACCCTTTTGGAAACTTCTCTTTAATGGCTTTGGTGTGTATGTTTTTTTTTTTTCTCTTGTTTAATTAATGTATTAGAGTTTATTTTTCACAGGAAAAAAGCAACATCAGCAGCTTTAGGATTGAAAAACCTCTCTTTGATGTTTTTGGCTTCTCTGGTTGGGTTGGTTCCTAACTTGATTTTGGATCGCAAATCCACTTCATTTCTCTGTATTAATTAATTTTGTTTTCGCCCATAAGATCTACTGATATGGATCTTTCTACAGTATAACAATTACCCAGAACTTCTATTTCGAAGGAATTTCTCTCACATCTTCATCGATTGCAAGTGCCATGTCTAATCTCCTTCCAGCTGTCACCTTTGTCTTGGCTGCTTCTTTAGGGTAAATCCCTCGAAACTTATCTGATTAATTAACTAAAATGAGTATTTGAATTATCACTGTGTACGTCAATATGTGTTGATTTATACGTATCATCTCATTTATATATTAATAAATTTGGCTGATACAGACCGTTAAATAGTTAATCATATCAGCAAGCACTATATCGGCCTCTGTTATTTTTCTAAAGAAAATTCACAAAATTTCCATTTTGATCATTCTTCGATGAGAATTTTGTATTGAGTATAATTTTAAGAAGTTTTCGAATAGGTTTTTCAAATGTGAAAGGTATTTGTCCATTTGACGTTATTTTTATCAAATTTTTAGATCATTAATTGCGATATAGACCATTAACCATTTAAAAATATTGTAAGCATAACATTATCTTATGAAAAATTACATGATCAGGCTAGAGAAGATTAATATTAGTGCAAGAAGCATGGCGAAGATCGTCGGAACTATCATATGCGTGTTGGGAGCTGCTACCATGGCATTGATGAAGGGTCCAAAGCTTCTAAACAAGGAATCTCAGATGCCTCGTTCTCTTTTCCATTCAAGAAATGAGAATTGGGTGTTCGGTTGCATTTATCTCTTTGGAAGCTCTTGTTGCTGTTCACTCTGGATGATTTTGCAGGTACGTAGCTCTCAAAATTGTTAATGTCCAATTCTAAGGGAGTACTAACGAGTTCCACATCGGTGAGAGGGAGAAAAATATTAGGAGGCTAGTCTTTTGGGCTGGAAGCCCAGTCTCAACAAGTGGTATCAGATAGGTCCCCAAGCCACAACATGTGCACTCAGGGATCTCCTAGCCGAATGTGGTGGTTGGCGATGTTCTATCTGCAGGAGAACCAGGGGGGATTGTTGAGGTGAGAACGAGTCCCACATCGGTTGTGAGGGGATAAATCTAAGGACTTACAAGGGACAAGGTCACTCCATCTATCAGGCTAGTGTTTTAGGTAGTTCCAACAGTAGTATCAGAGCTAGGTTCCCCAAGCTACTGCATATGCGTTCAAGAATCTCCTAGCTGAATGAGATGGTTGGCAACGTTCTATCTGTCGGAGAGCCTCGTTCGAAGGGAGGATTGTTGGAGTACGAACGAGTCCCACATCGGTGAGAGGGAGGAAAATATAAGTACTTATATGAGATTGGGGATCTCCACCTATCAGCACATTCTTTTGGACTGAAATCCCGGTCTCAACAGGCCTGACAGTAAAGAACGGGGTCTTGAGTTCAATTCATGTTCAACCCCAATGGAACACTCCCCATAGTTACTTATCGGGTGTTTATGGAATTTGAAGGTCATCACATCCCCCAAGGTCCCTACGGATAAGACACTTGACACTTTGGTCTAAAAAGATTTATTCATGTCTCTCAAGCATTCGAAGTTTTTTAAGGACTTCTTTGTTATCAGGTTCCTATGTCTGTGAGCTATCCAGACCACATTTCTTTATCAGCTTGGATGTGTTTTTTCGCATCGTTGCAGTCGGGAACTCTCACCTACTTCTTAGAGCCAGATCCAAGAGCTTGGCAGTTTGATTCAAGCATTAAAATCTTCTGTTGTTTCTATTCGGTAAGTAATTATTTCATTATAAAACATGCTTCAGTAGCCTATGTCCAAGAGCTATCAAACTCTCACTAGAGTTGTTCCTGGGCTCAATTCCAGCCATGTGTAATAAATGGGCAGGCATAGGCCTTTAAGTAAAGCCTGTGATTTAATCCACCCTTGAATTTTCATACGCAGGGAATTGCAGGATCTGGTCTAGCAGTTTTTGTTCTATCCTGGTGTATTTCAAAAAGAGGGCCTCTGTTCTCTGCAATGTTCAGCCCTCTGTGCACTGTGATTGTGACGATCTCAGCTTGTTTGATTCTTCATGAAGAGCTTTATATTGGAAGGTATGATTTTCATATCACAAGTCTTTAGAATCTTCCAAGTTCCCAAGCTCTGTTGGCTAATCTTGAATAGAATGTAGTGTCAAACCCAAATATCTAAGCTGTCACTTTTGGCTTGTTTACTGACACGGCAGAACTAAGAGAGGGCACCGTCTCTCCCTGAGCCCTTGAATTCACGAGGAAAAACAAAGAAAGTATCTGCCCTTTTATGCTGATCTAAAGGACACAAAGAGTCACTTTGCTACCTATTCTACACCATCAACTTATTATCATGTGGTTCTAACACAAAATATTTTCACTATATCCAATTTTAAGCAAATTACTGATATACTGAAACTCGAAAGAAGTTTGGGTAGGGTACTGGGGTATTAGTTTATCTAGAACTCATCTTTAAAAATCGACCATTAAAGAGAAGGAACTCATTATGTTTGATTATTTTACTGTTTTCCTATTTTATTCGTACATGTGAGAAAAAAATCGATCCTAAAATTTGTTACCCTTTATGTGTTAGATGACTTCTTTCCCAACAAATATTGAATTTACTTCCGAAGAACTTTTAGGATAAAATATTCATCTATATTGAGAGGAACTCAGACGAGAAAATACTGTTGTAACTTTATTCTCAAAGATAGTAAATTTCTACTTTCTCCCGTCAAACATAGCAATATCACTAAACTATATAAATCTTGCTATATTTTTGAGTATTTGCTTGTTCTTTTTCACTATATCATGGTTTCTTTGAATCAAGTAGCAGCAATACTGACATTGTTCTTGTTCAATTCAGCTTGGTAGGTGCCATTGCCGTAGTAGCCGGCTTGTATGCCGTGCTTTGGGGAAAGGCCACGGATCTACACAGTACAAGCCAAAGAGAAGATGCTGTGAATACAAAATCCTCAACAGATCAAACAATGCAAAGTACCAAAACTGACTTGGAGGCACCTCTCCTAACTTAGAAATTGCATGGCGGTGATGAGTGTGAAACCAAACAAGAAGCCATTCAACAGATTTTTTTCGCTCTGTATCATAGATTTTTGTCATGGAGAAATGAAAAAATAATAATAATTATCATATGTTGAAAAGCATATGGTGCATCGTGGAGGCCACTTTTAGTCGAATTCTGACAGTGGGGCAGAACCATGAAAGTCACTCCATGAATTTTGGCTTATGAACTGTTTTTATTTGAAGGTGATCTTTTTCGTAGATAGTCTCAAAATTCATAAACTTGACTTCAGATGTATGGAATACTGCTTGTTGATAATGATGATAAGCGATATAGAAAAAATACATTCTTTTGACACTAATACCAAACTTAAAATTTTAATCAAGTAAATCCAGTGAAGTCCACGTTTTTTCTTCTTTTGAAGAAAGTAGAAAAATAAACTATTAGAAAGAAATACTTGACATAGAAATCTTACTCTTTTAAATTTTAATTCGTCAAGGGAAATATAGGCAGAAACTACTAAATTTTGACCATAAGACACGGGTGTTCACACTAATGACTAATCCAACCAAAAAGTGTCAAATCTTCTAATATCCTAATCTCATTAATCAAAAGATATCTCTCTTCAAATCAATTTAGTACCTTTTGATTAAAGCTGATGACAACTATATTTTAACCATTTACTAGAAGATTTCCCTGTTATGACTCTTCCATGAGTCTGTAATTAGGATTCTCATATTTTTTAAATTTTAATACTTATGGAGATTGCCTCTTTATCTTTTTACACTTATGGCACTAATTAAACAGTAAAATAAATTATTCTTTGCGCCTTTCAGTTTGGTGCTTTTGTATTTATTTGGGAATGTTTTTCCCTCCTTTGGATGATACTTACCCTTCTTTTGAAAAAAAATGTTAACAGTAGCATGAAGCAATAGAAAACGGCTATAATTTGACAGGAATACATAATAGTCCTCTAAAACTATAACAAGACTTACAAAACAAAGAATGAAATAAGGAATAAAAACCAAACAAAAAAGATAAAGAGTCCATACTATCATAAAATGCAACTAAAACTCTCGTAAAAACCCATCCCCTCTCCTCTCTAAGGGTTTCCCTTCCATCTGGGGTAAGCATTGCGATAGGCATTGTCTTCTCTATTGTTCCTGAAAGCGCAGCAACCGACGGAGTAGACGACGATGAGAAAGATGAGGAAGATGATGTTCACAATGGCCACCTTCTTCCAGTCACTCTTCAGGTTGGCGAGGATACCGGCCTTGCACGACTGGCAATCGTAACAAAGCAACTTGGGATCATTGCTCCATGTATAACAGTCCTGATCAGAGTATGTAGTATTGTTTGCCAGCTTTGTCCAGTTTGTCGCACTCGCATATTCAAAATTACAGCTGCTGGGTGGCTTACAGCAACCAGACTGCACATAAAAGAGTTGAACCATGTATCAGAAGACATGAAATTTGAAATTAAGCTGTTTTTGCTACAAAACTAATGTAAATGAAGGCAAAGGAATGGAGGTCTTAAATTTGCTATAATTTGATGCTTTAAAGAGGTGTTTTTGGCCGAGTAGAATGAGTTAAGTCATATGGGTGTTTTCTAGAAGTCCACAATTCTACTAGAGCATAAGAGCTAGGGCTGAATTTGAGGACGGATCAAGTAGATTTTAATAAATTCAATTTAACTAATGTCAAAATTTATTGTACTTGACTTGACTCGATCCTAATGGCTGATCTTGACCTGTGTCGACCCGGGTGTTATTTCGAATCAGGTTACGTCGAGTCGGGTCAAGTTGATTTTAAATTTCTCAACTTAACCCAACACAAATTTCATATAAATTTTTATTTTTCCAACTCAACTTAAATGATACTATTTGAAAAAGTAAAAATCAAGTAACTCCGTAAGTCAAATTACTTAAGATAGACATCAAAATCTTAAAGAACATTGACCCAAGTTATTGAAAAAAAGAGTTTGTATGAATTATTAAAACCAATGTTATCAAAATCGAACCATCTAACAAACAGTCTTCGAGGCATTTTGGATTCAACCGGATTCAGCCGCGGTCAAAACCAGTTAAGTATTAATATAATATAAATATTACATATAACATTAAATAAGACACATTTTACAAATAAAATTAATATAAATATTAAAAATAATATTCAAAATTTGAGTAATATACCAAAACGGTGAAAGATATGTGATAGAAATAGTAATAAACATTTTTATTTTAAATATCCACATTTTTTAATATTAGTTTTTTATTTTTTGAATAGGAAAAGTTTTAACAAAATTAAAAAAAAAAAAATTTGTGAGCTGTCACGGGTCGCGGCTCACGGTTTATGGTTCAAAACCGCAGAAAACCGGGGTTCTGGCCTGTTTTTTGCAGTTTTGACCATAATTGGTTTTCGGTCAGGGCCGAATTGCAGTCATCACGGTTCAGGTCGAACCGCAGGTTTGACCGCAGTTCAGTCTAGTTCTGATAACATTGATTAAAACATAGAGTGCGACATGTAATAACAATAAATGTGAAAAAGTTGAAATAAATATTAAATACTTAATAAAGTTTATTTGGTAATGACAGCCCACCAAACATGCAAACCTAATTTTATAGAAGATTCTTGAAGTTGAAGAAACCCAAAAGCTGAAATTTCTAAAAATAAAAAATAAAAGACGTACTCCAAGTGTCACAGCCTTAAGAATTCAATAAAGTTCAGACCTAAACCCAAGGTAGTGGATCTGATCTTCCTTCTTTTGATCTTATCATATATTTAAATGATATTAAACGGGAAATCTTTATTGATAAAGAGCATTTAATTTAAGATAATCCCATATAGAATCCCAAAAAAATCTCCAACATCAAAGAAAAAGTTATTGATGGACCCAATAAAAATTTGAAAAATACAAAGATTAGGATGTATACAGGAATTTCAAAGCCAACCCAATGGATGGTTAAGCCAAACAATGTGTCACAATGAAATTAGACATGTGGACAAATTATCATGGTGAGCAATTAATGAAGTGGTTGTTAACTATTTGACATTGACGTCTGAGATAATCAGTTTATCAAATAAAAATTTGTTTAGAAAAATAGAATAAATAAGGGTTTGGATTTGAACATATTTTTTTAAACATTGGACATTGACTTGTCATATATTAAAAAAATCATGAAATATTAGAAAAAAAATTACAAAAAAATTCAATATCTCATGAATCAATTAATGTTCATTGTAAACAAGTGATTGTATGAACATTTAGACAAAAAATAACTCATTATTAGGGGAAAAAAATAATACTACCTATATGAGAGAGTGAAGGCCACTCTTATGATGGCAACCAAACCATCTTTACACTTTTCTGAACTTATTTTACCTTAAAAAAATATTGTTTTAACTATTTATAAATAAAAAAATCTTTAAGGGAGTTATTCATCAAGATTTGATATCAAATTATTGTTTAAATATATTTTAGATATTTTAAGATTGAATATGATGTAAAGAGGATTATATGAATGTTGGATATATAAAATTTCACACCTGTTTAATTATTTGAATCTCTGAATTAAACTTTTAAAAGTTAATGAATCATATTCATCAAAATTTAATAAAGTGATTAATTGTGGTTCTGTAAGGCTATTAATCATTAAATAGAGCCTTCCTTGAAAAGAGGGAAAAAACGATTTTGAAAACTGAGTTGTTATTTCAACAATTTTTTTATAATGATTTAATTATAATTTCAAACCACTTTAAACTATAATATTAATGCAACATCATAGCATAATACATATCTTAATTATGGTATTATAATAGCAAAAAATGAAAGATAAATATTTAAGTAAATAAAAAGAGAAAGAATAAAATAAATAAAAGCTTTATTCGGTTTTGGATAAATGGAATCATGCCGTGATAAGATAGGATTAGATTTTCTTCATTTTTGATCTGCTTTATCTATATTATCTTCTTATATTTGAATTTGAATTTAAATTCCTCACGTTATCTTTGCATTTGATTTCTTTTATAAATAAATGATGTCTTCTGGAGAAAGACACCGAGTATTATTCTTCATATAGTATTCAGATTCAACTAGGTTAATTTTTAAATGCTTGAAGAAAAAAGAAAAAAGAAAAAACGTGAATCCACCACTTGATCATCATCTGATCCCAACCAAAACCATTCAAACATCAGACAGAACCCAAAAAAATTATAAAAAAATTAGAATCAATGGAAAAGAAGGAACTTATCTTAGAACAACATATACCTGAATAGGTGAGAGGTGCTTTTTAAAGAAATCCGACTGTGGCAAGTTGGAATCCTCAAAACTCTTGCAGACCTTGCTATCTTGCAAGCAGCTCCTGATCTTCCTCCAATCCTTACTGCTGTTCACTCTCTTCTGGAGCCAATTCGAATAATCCCCCAGTCTGTACTCCTTATACCCCCTGCCGGAAACAATCTGTCCGGCGCCCTTGTTGGTCACGACAAAGGCGAAGATAGTGAAGCAGAAGAGCAAGACTATGAGGAGGAACATGACAAGGAGATAAATCCAGAGAAGCCAGGACACACGGCAGCAGGCGCCGATGATGCCGGCGAGGGAAACGATCATGAGAAATACACCCAGGGCGATGATCGGTTTTTCGAGGAACTTCTCGCAGTCGGTGTTGGCCCGGTTGCTGAGCCATATTCCTCCGGCCAAGATGGGGATGGATAGGAGGAAGGTGATGATGTTTAGTAGGCCTATCAGTTTGTTACTCAATCGAAACATCTTCGATCTTTGGAAAGTTCAAGGGAAACAGAGACTGACAGAGACAGAAGAAAGAGAAGAAGAAGAAATGGCAGAAGCAGAGAGAGAAAGAAGAAGATGTGAGACAGAAGAGAAAGAATGGAGAGTATTTATAAATCTGTTATCCGCTAGCCGTTGAGGGCAGTTTCAACTTCCCAAGATGGTTCTCAAGTTCTCAGTTCTCACACGGAGTTTGAATTCTGTGTCTTTGACTCATTGTAAGTTTCGAAAATTTAAACAACTCCACCTACGGATTACACGTGTCCTCATTATTTAAACCATCCCTATCATGCAAAATCACGGGCCCCGGAATCTGAGCTACCATTTATTATCTCGAAATCTTAGTATTTAAGAATCGTTTTTATATTTTTTATTTTTAACTAGACAATTATGAATGCTTTTATTGGTACTTCCGTGACTGTAACTTACTTTACATCTAATAGGCCACGTCAAATGGTACTGCGAAAGTTTAAGATTATAAAATAGAACTCTATTAAATTATTTGGATATTTTGCATAAAATAGAAGTCTATTAAATTATTTGGATATTTTGCGTACAAAGTCTAAATCTATTTGATAATTACAACATTTAATCCGATAACTCAGAATTAGTCATTTGATTGTTAATATCATCATTAAACCATCAGCCCATAGATTTGAAGTTGGCATTTGTATTTGGTTTTGATATTTGCTAATGAATATATTAAATTTATCAATAAAGAATATTTGGATGAATGTTTTATTAATAATAAAATAGTAGATAAAATATATGGAAAGTCATAATATAAGGAATTAAATCTACAATTCAAATGTTTAAAATGATCACCAGCACACTTAGACATAAGACCATCAAAAAGTTCTATTGGAAAGGTTTTTACTTAAATATGTAATTCACCAAAAAAATCACCTTCAAACAATGTTTTTTAAAGTTAATCAATTCTTTTTTAATATTTAAAGTTTATGACCTTAAAACACTATTTGATGTGAAGAAGTGATTTTAGTGAACTCTATAATCAAAGATTTTTTCAAATAAACACATTATCATTCAAGACTTCACTTGGTAGGCATTATACATAAGTATGTACATCGATTATGGTGGCCGTACCTTAAGTATGTACATCGATTATGGTGGCCGTACTTTGAAGATATCGACCAATATATTGGTGATATATATTGGTCAAATATCGGCCAATATTCTCATTTATCGTCTTTAAAAAAAATTAGATATCGGTTGGGGGCCAGACCGATATTACCTCATATCGGTTGAATATCAGTCGATATTTGTGTTTTTCAAAAAAAATCCTAAAAAAACTGGGCTGCTTTTTCACTTTTTTTTAAATTTAGAAAAAAAAAAAAAGCAACCAATATTTGTAAAAGAAAAGGGAGAGAGAGATATCGGCCAATCTCGTATTCGCAAGATTTTCACCCCGGGGTAGGAAAGCTTGTGGGATACTCTATAAAACCTTGATACCTTGATATAAAATAATTTTTTTTTTTTTTGGAAATTGTCATACAAGAAAATGCTCAAGAGCATGAATTTTGTGACAATGAAATTTGACAAACTCAAAACATGTGCTCTTTTCCGTTGAAAATTTGGATGTGTAACCACATTCTCAAGTCAAGCCCACATTTAATTTATTTAATAGTGGCCAAATATATTAGTTATTATGCCACTATCTTCCTTCCATTTACACACAACTAATACACGGTTCCTTTCAACCCTTCAGAAAATTTTGAGCCGTTCCCATCAACTGTTAGCCAACATATAAATGTCCTTAATGAAAACTTAACCATAGTTTTAAAAACTCAATCTGACCCGATCAACTGAGTTACTATTTTTTTTTCGACATCTTGAATATAACCAGTAAAGTTGATTGATTCAATCCAATTTGAGTTTAGATCAAGTACAATGGAAACAAGACAAACGATAAGAAAGGGTTTTTGTCTGTTTATTTTGGAAATAGAATGAAAAGAAAGGTTAAAGATGTGAAAAAGGAATGAATCATGTTGTAGAGTTGTTAATATATATCGAATTCACGTACGTATAATTTAATTAGTTGCCTCCTACCTTAAGAAGTATATATATATATATATATATATGTGTGTGTGTGTGTGTTGATATTCTGATCATATTGAACATTTTTTTTCTGATATGTACTTATTTATTAAAATAAAAATTGAGTTAAATTCTGAAAATTGACCGAAATATCAGATGAAACAGTTCAAAATTTGTCTTGCTATAACAATTTCAGTATTTCCATAAAATCGGAAGAATATCATTGTTCATATTGAATGTCAGTGGAGTTTTTTTTTCTGAAAACCAAGTAAAATAACAATTAAAGGCGGCCAAATTTTCTCGAAATTGTGCCATTTGGTGATGGATTCCAATATCACCTACAAAGTGGCATTAACCGAGCCAGCAAGGTAACGATTAAATTAGTCTAAATCAAACATTTAAATCCAACCATGTCTAATAATTCATTCCCAATTTCAACTTTCATTTTATATAGTCTTCGAGTCTATCAACTATTACACTGGAAATCAAAATTGAATGACTTAGTCATAGTAGAAGGTTAATACTATCCACAGAGATGGCCCACGTATCATTAGGCTGTCTATATGAAACCATTATTCAGAAGATAGCCACTGCCAAACTTGAAGGAATTGAAGTGGTAGTCAGAAATTTACCTCAAGAAACAAGAGTACTTAATTCAATTCTCACTCTATCTGAAGAGTTATTTCCCCGTAGAATTACTTCGTGTGTGTTTGGATAGAGAGACTTAACATGCGTCCAAGATTAGTTGAATATTCTAGAAGACCTGAACACCTTGACCATACACTAGATGGTCAACAATCCAGAGTCTGAGTGTGACCAACAAAAACACGTTTTGGTAGGTGCCATTTTGTCCAATTTTGGCTTGTAATCAGAGGAGGTCACAGGTCGACCATGTTTACTTATTACCAATCAACATGCGTGACAATTAGATAACAATAACCCCATCATATCTCCATAATTTAAAAGAGGGCGAAGGTCCAAAATGACATTATAGTGCCAATCATTTCAAACCACATAAATAACAAGAAAACATTAACTCACTGAGTCCCAGCCAAGAAAAACAAGAGTTTGGATGGACTAATGCAACCCTAAGTCTACCATACTTTATGCAGAGAAAGAGGGATTCGGCAACGATGAGCCAAAGACAAGCTTAAAGGGGTCCAGGGAAAACTGCCGTTCTCCCTCTGCTCATTCCACCTCTCAACCTGCAGAAGTTAAAAGATGACTTGATTAACAAGATAAAGACACAAATTTCTTTTAGAGTACAAGTGCTTGTAGCAGAATTTGTAAATGATCATTACGCAATCTTATAGGAATTGGGGGGTCCGAGTCATGTTGCATTTCACAACAGTAGTAGTAATAGTAGTATTAGTATCATGGTTGTAGCTATCTATCCACTAGATTGTAAGAATGATTGGATTTGACAAGAAGTTTTTATAGATCGACTATATTTTTTGCCCATAACTTGAACCTGCAACTTTTATGTCTAGTACAATGAACACTTATGTCATTAATAATAATGACAATTATATAAATATAATGATCATCATTACCATCATCATTAATGAAAGCTAGAGGCATAAACACAAATTGGTTCTTCAAAATATTTGACTTTTGTCCCATGAATTGCCTTATTACTGCTCCCAAAGTTTCATGGTATGCCAAAGTTTAATATCTTAACAAGCTGCATAATTTGGTTTCTCCTTCATTCTTATAGATCTTGACCATATTATCACTTCACAATTCTTTGGGCATTCTTTTGAAAACAAAGATTTTGTTGAACAATCTAGTAACCAACCAATCCCAATTTCATCCAACAATATCAATATTTTGATGCAGATACTATATGATTCTAATGATCTATTTTTCTCCATATGCTAAGCGTATCATTATTTATGTTTTGGATATTTTGTCAACCAGCCCTTTATCAACGATGCACATATTCCATGTTTCATGGATCTCTAGAATACATGCTGAACTTATCTTTTATTTCCTAATCTTTCACCAAGACCCGTTGATTTTCATCTTTAATACACTTTGCATGGTCAAAGTCTCTAGTTCTCTTTGATTTTAAGCAAGCATGTAAAGACTCTTCTCCCCACTTTTTAGTATGCAAATTGTCATATAATTCATGCATAGCTTTATTTATGGCTTTGCTAGAATCTCTCTTGATCTGATATCACAATAAATTTTCTGACCTCTTGGGCTTTTTTTCTTATTAAAATGTGTTTTCTTCTCCCCAATGCATTTAAACATCTTCCACCATTATATTTCTTGATATGAATGTCACTTATTTCCTTGTCTTCTCCAAAAACATCTTCATTCTTTAACAACATGTTCAATACGAGTATACAACACTCCATTTGAGTCCATATTTAATTAGAGTTCATGTCTTTGTCCTAATCCCCATTTCTCAGTATATTCTTTTAAAGTTATTACCTTTTTCTCTAAAGTTGTTGCCTTTTCTCCTTTAAGTTCCACTACCATATTTTGGAGCAATCCCTCACTACCTTATTTGTTATCTTACTTTTGCCATGAACATCCAAAACCAATAACCCAAATTGTGTTGCAAGACTCTCCTGAAATGATCTTATAATCTTTACAAATGTCCCCTCCCTGCAACTTAAATAAAAACAAATATATTAGCGACATTGCATCAGCATTCATTCTTTTTCGAAGTACACAATATCAATTGCCAAATCAAAGGTCACTGTAAAATCAAGAAATGATTTTCCATCACAATCCTTTCTCCAAAACAATGCTCTTCATGTGTACTTCTATACCCATGGTTTTTATTCCTAACAAGTCCATGAAAGTCACCTCTGGTTATCATATTTCTCCTAATGGATATATTTTGCAACAATTCATCTATCAAGCTCCAGATTTCCTTTTTTAACAATTTCTCTAAATTCAAACCAAAGTTATCACTTATTAGCATTTAATTTTTTTATCTAACATAATTTTAAGCATTATCACCTTGTCCTTCTCTCTCAACTCATACAATATTATCTTTCAGATCTCTATCAACTACATTCTTGTACAATAACACAAAAACAATAAACCAAAAATAATGATTGAAGAACTCTTACCCATTCACCTGGGCAAAGGGAACGGTAGTATTTGGCAAATTTATTGCAATCAGCAGATTCCTCACCTTTTGCTGCCACACACCTGCATTTTGCAAATGATAACCTTTCTTAGTTCTATAACAAAATATTAAGAAACCAAGCACATAACTGTATTAAAATCGCCCACAATTCAACATAATGTCATCAGCAAGAGGCCCAGCCTACATTACAGTTTTCTAACTTTAATTGAATCAAGAACTATACACAATTATGCTTCACATTTCAATGATTTAGGATGGTTCACCATGGATTGGCAACACTGCAAAGAATTCCCCCCTCTAAAAATGGCAATCAGCTTGCAGAAGGACTGCTGAAAAGAGAAGAAAACCATTGATACCATTTCAACTGCATAATAATCAACAACTGATGCCCAGAACTTTCCCATGGGAGAAAATTTAGTGCCATAGTGTCATTGCTATATGTAAGGTGTGACACCAGATGAATTACGTGGACCAATAGAAGACGGTCCTCACCCATACAGAATGCCTTCGCACAAATGAAACAGTCTTTGCAGATTGAGCATTAAAATAACACGTGCACAAGTAAATACACTGGGCATGTCCAAGCACCAGGTCAACCCAGCTCCAGCCCACTTAAGGTGGAATTAAGCTAAGTTCTTAAGCCAGTCAAGTTCCAGGAGGTAGCCCATTTTATCATATAGGAACAAAGATAATTGTATTTAGTTATTTATAATAGTTAGTAGATTGTATTACACTAAATATATTTAAAACCAAGCAAAAGAAATACAAGGACCACAAAAAAGGCTTACACCGAATACTGTTAAACAAATGCCCAGGTCTAAAATTGAAATGATAGGCTGGGTAGTGCCTGCAACTTCCAGCTCATGCAAAGCCTGAGATAGATTTGAGCTTCATGCATAACTTAAAGAGGTCTCAACCCAGACCAGCACATGCAAAACCCTAAAACCACCTGTTAGTGACAAGTTGTACCTGTGAAATTCAATGTATCTTGTAAAGCAATGCCTGGTTTGATTTGTTGTCGGAAAACGGAAATCAGCCGGTGCAGTTTTTATTTCAATCTGATAGACATCCACAAAAGCTTGAATTTTTAGTTTGGATAAGTTGCTGACATACACTCAACGAGAGCTTCCTCTTTTGAAACGGAACAGCATGACTAAAAACCAGGAAAATTAGGTGTAGCAACTCAAGAAAAAAAATACAAAAGAGAATTTTATGGACAACAATAGCAAGGATTATACAACCCAATATCTTTTCAAAAATTAAAAAGAGGAAGAAAGACAGAAGGCTAGCAGCATTGCTCATGTTCTGCACATCTTTCTATCAAAATCTTTATGCACCACAGACGAAAGAACAAATATGCAACCTGAAACATGCAGATTTCTTACCTGTGCTGAAGCACCAAAAACAGAATACATACCCAGTAAATCTGTATTTCAGTCCCACCCATTATTCGAACAATAAATACGATAGCTAATTGCATACTGTGATTCCTGTACATTACACTCATCATTTCAAATGATACTGCTACTAACATTAGTCCAGTTTTTAATTACCAAAACACAGAATAAGCAATTTTAAGGACAGGATTTACACTTAGGTGTCAAGACCCAAAGACTGCAGTCTTGGCACAAGTAGGGATGTAATGAGTCAGATTTGAGTAAATCGTAATCTGAATCCTAGATGTAGGATCAAATCCAGTCAAATCATTACATATAGGATCAGAATCCCAATCCTCATATAGATACTGACATCTGAATTTGCATCCAAAATCAACTCATTATCTGAATCCGGATTCAAATTCAGATTTTCTCTTAGTTATTTACACTACATATACTACATTATATTCTCTTTATTTTTATCAATTACACATCTATTTGGGTTACCAGTATATCAGATTGGTATCTAGTCATATCCAAATCTGCATCCAAAAACAATTGGATATTAAATTCAGATGCAGATTCAGATCTAAAATTTCCATCCAAACCCATTTATTTCGGACTGAATCTTATGGATTTTCAAACAATCAAATATCCATTTACATCCCCAGGCAACCTCTACTGAGTTTTTTCTTACACCACCACCTTGCAGGTCTCTATTTTTTTTTATTTAAGCCTCGAAAGTTCAAACATTGTGAAAATCATTGCAAATAATGGTTTATCAACTGCTCCCTCCAAAGAGCCAATATCACACAATTAAGATAGGAAAGAAAAGGTTATGGACCACTTCCATGCTCCTTACAGAGTAATGTTTTGGGTTAAAATAAGATATTTGGAGATAGGAGCTCTAATTGAAAGAAGACTGTCTCAACTACAATAGTCTGTCTAATTAGAAACTAAAAAGAGTTAACAAAAGGAATGGAAGATTTTATATGTCTATATATTGGCCATACATATAAATTGCTGGATGTTTTTTTTTTTTTGTTGAAATGGTAAAACTATTAATATTGGAAAATAATGCAATCAGATAGATCACCCAGAGGATAACAGCACGACAAAGAAAACAGTCAAAGGAACAATAGTACATTATAGGCACACCAGCACTCCCAACTCAGGTCCAGCAATTCAGGGCCACCTTATCAACACATAATACTTGCTGCACCTGAAAACATTCTACCGGAATCACCTCTCTAATTTTCTCTTCATCCAACAACTCCAAGGGCTTTCCACACCTCTGGCCCGCTGAGTAACTACAAAAGAGTCTTCCTCAATTATCTCTCCACTGGACCCAATTTTTCTGAAGGGTCTTGTACTCCGACTCGTAATGAATGCAACTCAGTTTCATTAGCATAACAGCTATTCAATGGGCCAGCATAATTAAGCATTACCTCTGAATTGGCATTTCTGACTATTACCTCCCTACCCAGCTCTACCTATATCCATAATAGCACTTCTGTCAAAATTCAGTTCCAACCTTCCTGGTAATGGTGGAACACACTCCATCTTTCTACCACTGGCCTTCAAATTGTACATGCTTCCCAAAGTCTTTCCCCATCTTGCATACTAACTCCACCAAACTGAGGAATGTTTACTATCCAACACACCACCTTGTTCCTAATTAAATCAGTTGCATATTGCACCATGTTGCATTTGCCTTGAAGGACTATTCTTCCTTTCTCTCCATAATCCACACAGGATAATGAATAAAGAGAGATTCCACAACACGGCCTTGTAACTATCAACTCCTGTAATATCAATAATTAACAAGGTTGTTGACACTCTAGCATGCGCCAGAGCATCCCAAACAAAGGTACTAAATGGAACCGCATCTCATTAGCATACTTGCAATGGATACAAAGGTGACTCACTGATTCAGCATCTTTTAAACACAAGCTGCAAGCATTCACGATAAGTAAATTTCCATTATGAAGGTGCTCAACTATTAGGACTTCATATCCATTCCTACCAGCCAGCTGAAAGTGCTAATGCAAGGGATGCAAAAGAATTCCAATCCAATGGGCTTGCCCTTGGGATATCACCTCTTTCCATGAGCTTCATAACAAATGATTTAATAATAAATCTACCATCTTATTCAGGCATTCCAAATACACTAATCTGATGCTGCCCCCGTTATATAACTGAATGCACCTCAGCCACTAAGCCTGTAAGATCAGCTATCCCCCAGTCTTCCACATTTTGACGAAACCTAGGACCCCATACTGTTTCCCCATTATCCTATTCCAACCAGTCACTAACTGTAGCATTTTCCTCAACTGATTTAAACTCCTGCTTTGACTAAGGTTCAGTGGACCTCCCATCCATTACCACAAGCGACACAAACGAAAGCCGAGTTCTGGTCGATCATGACTCTGTAATATCATGCCAGATCACTTCATTCATTTGTGGGTAGTCGGATCAACATCTATGAAATTGAACCTGGCCGATTAAAAGTCTGAATGGAGAACAGATTTGGCACATGAGAATTATTAAAAATAATTTAATATGATCAAAATCTGAGGAGCTTATTAAATATGACTGAAGATGCTTTTGGTGGGCACCATCACATTGGAATAAAACAGGCCCCACATGGAGGCGGACAGCATATATGCCGCTAGATCTGTTCATCCATTCATGGGCAGTCACATCAACGTCTTCTGTGAAGTTCGACCCGGCCGATTAACGGCCTGGATAAGAACTGTATGGCCGGGGCCCCACTCGAGAGGAGCACCATCAGAAGGGAATTGACAGCGGGCGCTGAGATTAAAATGAATCCACAGCAAAGGGCAGAATAACAGATTTCCAAGCACTACATCCTAATTATCAAATTCAATCATGGTAGTACAACCCAACAAAGAAATAAATATAGTTAGAGAAAAAGGGGAAGAGATAACAAAAGAAGAAGAAGAAAAAAAGAGCAGAAAGCCGAGAGTTTAGAAGGGAAGGGATCACACCTCCGCCATCTGCTGCACACGAGAAGAATGGATGAACGATGAAGGTCAAGGAAGGAGGAGAGAAATAAGAGAGTTGAACTGGAAATATGGAATTATGCCTATAGGAAAGACGATCGGTTTCTTAAATAGAATAAACCAAGATATTCAAAGAAATTGATAATTGGTAGCTACATCTCAGGAATACCTTAAATACTTTTAGCGGGATGAATTTTTAAGTTAATCCCACCTAATCTAGTCTGACTTGACTCAGTTAAAATTAGATTAAAATGAGTTCAAAATTCAAATTGGGTCAGAATTCGGGTTAAATCGAGTTGGAATTCGAGTCAGGTCAGATCGGATTGAAAATTTCGAATCAATAGTACATTAGGTCAGATTCCATAAATATTGACTCAAGTCGAGTTGAATTTTAAGAAACCTGATCCAACCAGATTTCAATCCTAAATAATTGGTATAGTTTTTTTTAGTTGAAGTCATTGATTTGAACCACGTGATTCGACTTTTATAATAATTTTTATAGTAATTTTTATTTAGTTTATTTTTATATATTTTATTATTATAATTCATTCATTCATTCAATAATTATAATATTTTTTGTTGATTTTAATATTTACTTTTTATGAAAATATCATTTTTCTACATTGTCATTATAGTACTATGGTTTATGGGTTATTTAATTTTAATTTTCACATTTTAAATTTTATCAATTTATTATATTTTTAGGATATTTTTTTATAACATGAATATCGTATTCAGTATTGAAGGCCGGTTGATGGCTGGAGTAAGAAGCTTGAGAAAACTGTTTGATATTTCTTTGTTATGGACACCCCTATATTTATAAAGGTTACAAAAATAATTAGAAAAATTAAAAACTAATAAAATATACACTTATAGACTTTTACTTAAATAAATTTTAATATATTTCATCAATTCTTCACTTTTTGACATTACTCTGACCAACTAACTACTATCTGATTAATGTTGGTAGTTTTCATGTTTTAGTAGCAGCAGTGACAACGCCAACGGCACCAATATCATTTTTACATGAAAAAATATTTAATAAATGAATAAATATATATTATGTTGTACATCAAATCCATGGCATTTAAGATTTAGTTGAATCACGTGAATCTGCTTAATAAATTAGTTGGGTATAATTTAAAGTATTTGACTAGTTGTGGCAACTTAAGTTATGCACGAATCAAATTAAAATGGTTGGAAGTTAGAGACAATTGCGTCAACCTATTTAAGATGGTTGAATTGAGATAATTTATTTTATTAAAGAATTTCTTAAAGTAATTGGTTTGAGAATTTTTTGAATATATAGAATTTAAAAATCTGATTTAAGATAAGATTCTTAATAGTTATGAGTAGAATAATTAATTTATATAATTCCATTACTTTTCAAACCCCACAACAAACCTAGATGATGAGTTGAGATAAAGTTACCAGAAACAGTATCAATGTTTATGAGATTGATTTTAATTACAAGGCCATCATCTTTTTTTACAAAAACATTTTTTTTAGCATTGGCATATATTTTCTCCCAAAAGTGTTTGATTGAGATTTATTTCTTCCATCTGATCATCGTCATTACCATTGCCTGTAAATCTGTAACCCAATCTCGAATAAAAATATCGGCGACAAAATTTAAAATGCAATCATTTTGAACCCAAGTGGATCATAAAAAAATTCAAAATCCTAAATCTTATGTAATACATGATTTTTTTTTTTTTTTTAATTGACTTAGAATTTTGAGTCAAATGAGTCTAACAAATTTTACCAAGTTTTTCCAAGTCTAAGTTCCAAAACTCATGTAAGTTACTAAACTCGATAAGGTTTAAGTGTAAGTCTAAGTTTCAAAGTTTACGAACCAATGTTATTTGAATCGGACAGCCAGTTCGACCGGAACCGCGGCGACTACGATTCGGTCCTGACCGAAAGCCGTTTTGACACAAAAACCATGAGCAGCGGTAAATTTTCCTATTCAAAATATAAAAAATTAATATTAAAAAATATGTATATTTGAAATATAAATGTTTATTACTATTTCTATCACATATCTTT
The DNA here is from genome assembly GCA_013350335.1 of Chimonanthus salicifolius. Classification (NCBI taxonomy): domain Eukaryota; kingdom Viridiplantae; phylum Streptophyta; class Magnoliopsida; order Laurales; family Calycanthaceae; genus Chimonanthus; species Chimonanthus salicifolius. The sequence continues at coordinate 28,248,280 of CM023532.1, read as the reverse complement.
CACCGTTTTGATATATTACTCAGAGTTTAAATGTTATTTTTAATATTTATATTAATGTTATTTGTAAAAAGTGTCTTACTTAATTTTATATTTAATATTTATATTATATTACTACTTGACTTGCTTTAACCGGCTTTCACCGGTTTTAACCGCCACTGAATCCAGTTAAACCCAAAATGCCTCGAAGACAATTCGTTAGATGGTCCGGTTTTGATAATATTGTTTCGAACTATGGTTCATACCGATACTGCCCTTAATTGGAACACTTAGATCAATAACCATTGAATATAGGTCCGTACCCTAAATGACTCATTGAAGTGAAAAAAAACTTCTGCAAAAGGCATTCGAAAACCAACCAGAAACAAAGAACAGATATTTGCCTTCACAAATGACAAATCTTTATCAATATATACATAACAGTCAACCTTGATGACAAAAAAGCAGTGTTGGATTTTATATTATCTATATATACATTAGTTTTTAAGATTTTAAAAATATAGACAAAAAAAAAATCATGCACACAAAGACTATATGTGAAGTTATGAACATACAAAGATTTACACTGTGTGCAAAGCACCAAACTAAGATATGCGCTTGGGACAATTGGACCTCAAGACATACAAAACACATAATGTAACAACGAATGAGTGATCGATGTCGTAATTGCAGCGGCTTTGATCTCACAAGCTGTTTCTTCTTCAGCTGGGTGTAGACCAGCTGCACTGATAAAACCAATAAGCTTTGTGTGCGATTAGAAATATTTCATCACAGAGGGATTGATATGTATTATAATCTTAGATAGCATGTGTGTTATATATGAGTACTAAGAGAAGCAAATTACCGATCTAAGCATTTCTACTTTTGAATCTTTGGAACTCCTCTTGAGCACATACAAGCCTGCAATGGAAAATTAACATGTAAGACATTGTAACGTCAAAAATACTAACTTTTATTTCTGGTATTCTGATTACCTCCACTGCAAATCATTGATATCCTGTAGTAGCTCCTTCTCTTTATCGTGAGCTGCTTCTAGCTGTTAGTAGAAAAGGAATTGTTTTTACCCCAATTAAATTTATATACACAAGATAGATGCCTCAAAAAGGATTTGAATTAAGCTAAAATTTCTAAGACTTTTAATGACATTCACTTAAGGACACAGAAAGATGTCATATCTAATTTGCAATGTGATAGTGACTATTAAGAATAAGAATGGCATTCCAAATTCATTTTTGGAAAGATGGTAGTTTATAGACTACATTGCTACAAAACAGCAGCATCCCTTAACAATTTCTATGAAAGAAAATCCAGTGGAATGCTTTAGATGGTAAAAGGCACACATATTGCATAAGGTGGGAGGATCCCAATGAGAATTCAGAATTATGAGAAAATTTTCATAGGTCGGTTGATCTTAATAACTTATATTGCAAAATGATGGATAACTAAGCTTTTGATAGGGTTGAGTAGCAACATAGAACTCGAAACCCTAGATGGACATGAGAATGGATTTGATGGTAATGACGTCAAACAATCTCGATCATCATTGGACCATGACTCAAACATAGACAAAAAGGCCAACACTCGGAGGGTTTAGAATTTTCAAATCTAAACAATTCCAGTTAGGGATCAATGTACGGGTCCAATGAACAGTTCTGACCAATGTTATCAGAACCAGACCGTCTAACGAACTGTTTTCGAGGCATTTTAGGTTCAGCTGCCGTCAAAGCTGATCAAAGCCAGTTAAGTATTAATATATGCCACTGTTTGGTCCGGCTTTTATAACACTGATTCTGACAGCTATATGCCACTCATACGACTTTACCGTGAAGCACCATACAATTTAGCTGGGGCTTTGCACTTGGGTCTGGAATTCATGTTGGAAATGTAAATAGGAAGTCCACATTCGACCATTTCACCAGCACAAGATACCCTTCATGTGAGAAACTGAGAGAAGCATTAGATGGTTGACAGACTTGATGCCCCTCTATGCAAAGATAACTGTGCATACAGACTAATTTTTTAAAAATACATTATATATTGGCTACCCTTCTCCAACACCCAGTTTTCGATCTGGCTTTTATTCTCAAGTCAATTACATAATTTATTTGATAGTTCAGGTACTGGGCATGATTCATGTAACATGTAATAGAATCAGAATCTCAGATGGCTAAGACCCCCCAAGAATACTTCGGGTCCAACAAATAATGAGTAGCATATAATAGATATACCACTTTCTTATACTCTTTCATCTTTGAATAATTTTAAACATTCAAACCGAATGTAAAAGGGAAAAACATTCAATGGAAAAAAATTCAAAATTGTATGTGTATGGCATCTTGAGGATCATCAAGTCAGGAATAAAGTTTTGAATATGGTTTATAATAGTAGAATCAGTTGTAAAAATAATCGATCAATATTTTTTTTTGAAAGATTAAGGAACAGGTTTGACATCTAAAAACTAATGGCAGAATGATGCCATACATAGCCATGGAACAAGCATCGTATTTATATAACTCGTGATACAATGCCACAAATCTGCAAAATTGGAAAAGCCGAAATAAAAAATAATTAAAAAATGGCCAGTGAACTACACTCACCATGCATGTTTTACATATGATGATGAGAGATTGGTCTATTCTTTTGGCCATGTATTCTACATGTCACGCTTAGATTGTGGAACATATAAGCCATTTTTGGACATGTGGCAAGGGAAGTTCTAGACATAAGGAATCATATCAATACTCACCAAGGATTTTTCTGTTAGATTACTAGGCATCGGCATGTATCCTCCATTGCATGTGTGACCAGCTGAAGGGATGAAAACCACATTTCTAGCAAAGTTATCTTAACAGTACAAAATAAAAGAATGAAAACCTATAAAACAGATTTAATGCCAGGCACCTGACATATCTCCAGTAAGTTGCTTCATCAAGTTTAAAATGTGATCCTGTTGAGAATAATTTGATAAATACACAAATCCAAATGAAATATTAGAGTTGAAGATTTGAGATGGTGATGATGATCTAGAGAGTTTGTTTTTAGCTCTCAAATCTTCTTGTTAACATAACTCGTACCTTTAAAAAAAAAAAATTATATATATATATATATATATTACTCATACCCTTTGAATAATATTTGCCTGCAAAATATAATGCAAATGTGGAAAAAGTGAAGAGCCATGATTTGTCGCAGCTTCAAAGGGAGATGATGGTGATGGTAGAGAACTTGCAGGAAGTTGAATCATTGCCTACATAATCCATACAAACATTTAATATAAGTGGAAAAAAAAAGTGAGATGCATGTGCATTTCTTCAAAGAACACCACATCATGGGAGGAATCTAGCAAAGTCCAGCTCCATCACCAGTGTAGTAATTGTCAAGCCAATTTTTTATTTTTTTGCATTATGAGGGGTCCATATTGCAGTGTGGCCTAACGACTTTATTTTATGGTCCTGCATCATATAGGGAATGCTAGAAGTTCTAAGCTTGGTAGTCCTCATTCCTCACACTTCCATAGCCCATAAAGGGTCACACACATTTGTTTTAGATAAAGAAGGCCAAGTTCTGATGGCTAAGATCTTCCAACCTAAAGTATAAGATCTTGATGTATCAAGGTATCCATCATATATTCTTATTAACACTCTGGACAACCAAAACATAAGACTTGCACATATAGAAGGATGAGGCACATCAAACTGTAAATCTTACAAGGCATGGCTATAATTCATTATATTAAGATCTCAGTCGCATGAAGTTTCTATACATGTGAGACCTCCAATTCAGATCTCATTAACACTTTTGGACAACCAAAACATAAGACTTGCACATATAGAAGGATGAGGCACATCAAACTGTAACTCTTACAAGGCATGGCTATAATTCCTTACATTAAGATCTCAGTTGCATGAAGTTTCTATAAATGTGCGACCTCCAATTCTGATCTCACTTCACAGTTTCCTTCTCGTTCTTACTTACCAGCACTTTGGACTTGGTAATAGAGTTGGATGAAACAGAACTCACAAAGCCGAGCCTAGATATGAGATGAAGGTTTTGATAATGATGAAAAAACACGTCCCTCGTCATATAATGGCTTCAATCCCTAAATCCATCCTAGGTTCAATATGTTCAAACTTCAAACTCCTAAGATTGAAATGTAGAAAAATTAGTAAATAAGAGCATAGAACACATGCATTTAGTAGTACTTCAATATGTTCCCATCTGCTGTTCTATTTGTAGCCTTAGCTCACAAAGTTTTTTGTTCATGTGTAGCCAAAAAAGGGTGATGATTTACAATAACTGTGACTGACAGGACATATGGCTAGATTGCAAACACTACTGGTTCTTGCATCAAACCAATTGACACACCTCAATTTCAAGAGGTACATGAATTGAAATCCATCCATAGCTCCAATTAGCTTATCAATCATTATCCTTTCCTAGACTAGATCTATGCCCTGTTTTCCATATTACAATGGCTACTAACATCACCATCATTTTCTATTCAAACATGAAGAGAAAATCTCCATTATTTCCATAACAGCTGGATCCTACAAGCACCTGCTTTGCATGTGATATGGGGGTGTTGGATGGGATTTCTTTAAGGGATAATAGGGAAGATAGAAGGGCTTGGAAAAAGGAACCTAGTAGGATCTTCTCTTACAATTCCTTGTTCACCCTAATTAGATCTAATTCTTCTCCGTTTTTTCCCTTCAAACCCATTTGAAAACCACCAGGCTCCATCTAACGCCAAAAGTTTTTGTTTTTTAACTCTTCCCCTTTGGTACTATTTTGTTTCTTTGTTCTCCATCAGTTGGGTTTTGCCTACTTCATCCAATGATCTTATCTTGCGATGGTGCAGGTCCTTCCCCTAAGCGAAGTTGCATCCTTTTGAAAATAGTTCCCTTGGCCATAGCTTGGTTTATTTGGCTCGAACATAACAAAAGAATCTTCAAGGACAAGGCCTGGCCCAAGTAAAGGGTGAAATGCATGATTAAATCTAAAATTTCAGTTGGCTTTAGCAGTTGAAAGCTTTCAGTGGAGTATCTTCCAGTCATCTCATTAGTGGTTGGTTAGCAGTACCGTAAAGTATTTTCATCTTATTGCTTAACTAGCTATTGTGTTTGGATTAATATTTCTCTTGAACCCAATTTCTTGTTGGGCCTGAGAGCTATGTATTCTCCATTCTACCAATAAAAAGTTTGTCATTGCTCAAAAAGAAAAAAGAAAAAAGGTGAAATGGCATTGCATACATAGGGATACATGTCAAAGTGGCTCAGATGAACTTTATTCAAATCTTTAATAGTGAGAAAATATACAAATGAAAAATTATATTGAGCAAATGATAAACTAGTCTATATGGAGTATGTGAAAGTTCAATACCTAAAGATATTTTCTATATCTAATTTAGATATTGCAATGTATGATACCAGACAGACCAAAATAAGTGTTTTCATACCATACCATGTTTGTGATACTTCATTTTTATGCATAAATCCATGCCTTTGTTTTACCCATGGTGTGTCTCTACTGTATCCGATCATCATAAATTGCAAGTAGGATTAGCATAAGGTGTAGGCAAGCTGGTAAAGTCTTGAGTAACCGATGAGAGTTTTGTTGATCAAAGGGGCATTTCTTTTAAGACTGCCATTAGACTCGCCATGTTCCATTTCCAAATAAAACAAGAAGACCAATGTTATATTGAGCAAAATGTTGGGCAATCAAAACATGATGATAAAATAAAAGAACATGGGGCTTAGATGCATATATTAAGATTGATTTGTGAAGTGAAACAAGAGTATTAGGAATAAGTATATAACAGGAAACCAAAAAGGTCATTATGCTAGAAGAGAAGATCAAGGAAGGTTATATTTAAGATTGCCTTAATAGTGCACATAAAGAATCAAGGGGTTACAAAGAAAAAGAAGGGGACGCCAATTAGGACTTCAATAAGTGTAAGAAAGGACATGCTAGATCATAAACTGACAAAGAACATAACTTATGATAGAGTTCAGCGTAAAGTAGACCTTAGGAATTTATCCCAGATGAAGGCTTTAATGGTGATTAATAACTACTAACCTGTACACTATGGCTCTTTGTTAGAACAGGAGATGAAGCAACCTGAAAGAAAAAAAATTACTATAACTGAAAGTAGATTTCAAAGAAGAGGAACATTAAGATATAATCATTGAAAACACCAATTATTTCACCTTTTCTAAGCCAACACTTTCAGATGTCACCTTGAAACGCCCTCTTTGTTGAACAACAGGGATTGCTACTTTCTCATCGGGGTCTTCTGTATTTGATACTACAAAGAATTAACGATGGAGTAATGCACTACAAGGGTTTGGTTTGTGAACAGACCATCATAAAGAGATTACAGAAATTAGAAAAAAAAAACACAGAAATAGCTTCAATGAGATGGGAAAAACATTCCACACATACCTGTCAGCTTTGACGCCTTGGGATTAGTTTCTACAGATGAATCATCTCCTGCCTGGGAAACCACTGGACTCTTGCAATTTCCCATATTCTGGAGCTGATTTTGTTGATTACCACTAAAGATTTCAAAACATATTTGGGTGAGTTAAATAACAATAATGATAACAAAAAAAATTCTAATGAAAATTGAAAAAAACAAGCATTAACAGTATAATGAAATCTACAATACGGTGGATGCAAGAATATTTCAACAAATACCTATACTTAGTACTGTATGAGAGTTTGGGTGAGCTCAAATCTTTTGTATGTTAGTGGGTTTTTTTTTTTTGTAATTCTAGTAAAGTATTATGGTATTTTTTGAAATATTGGAGCTTAATTGGGATACTGGAGTAAGAACCTAAGAGAAAATAGTGGAGCATTATTTTTGTAATTTAAGTCTTATTTGATATATTGGGGATATTGGCATGGGAATATAAGAGAATATATAGGAATATCTTTATTATCTTATATCATTTCTATGAAAAATTTGGACAGTGGACTTTTTTCAATTGACACATAAAAGACATGTTATATATAATATAATTTTGAACAATATGCACATTAAAGTTTCAAAATTATGTTTATTTTAAATTACAATTTTGCATAATATTTTTGCCGAGATACTTATTTGAGTAATTTTCAATATAGTCACAAATCCAAAATTCCCTGGAGTTCTCAAATCAAACACATTGGATCAATGTCAAATTCCAATGTATGCCCCATACTTACACAAATTAGTTATTGTTCCAAAAAAGCTAACACAACTTAATTCTCTCAATGTCATCGAAAACCTAGTGTCAATGACTCTTACGACATTAGTCTAATAACCAAAATAAATTGTTTAAATCAATTTTAATATCATTCCAAATCTAGAAATCCTTTTGGGAGTTATTAGATTAAACACTGTTTATCAATGTTGAATTCCAATCATTCTAGGGTTTCACTCCTATAGGTGTCAAGGATAGATCAACTAACACGTAGCTTCACGAGATGGGTGTCGGCTCCTAACATTGAAAGTTGCTTCGTTGGGAGTGACTTGTGATTTTAGAGCTGGGGGGGAAGATGGAGTGAGCTGTGGGAGTCTCTTTTCATGACAAAGAGAGGGGAGATAACAATGTGGGGAGGGGTACCAAGGCTACGATTGATTGCAAGGCATAGGCTGTATGTTATTAGGAGATATTGATGCCCACTCTTCGAGGTAGAATTCATGTGGGAAATATGTGTTAGTCAATGCTATGTTGGGGGGCATTAAGAATCTTTTGCCCTTAACGAGGCTTGGGTTGAGTGGAGGTTGTGGCTCAATTAAGGCTGAGCCTTCCGGTTCCAGGCCAACAGTTTCAAATATGGGGCAAGTTGTGAGGATAGAAGGGGGTGGTAAACTATTATTGAGGGGCCCAAAGAGTGAAAAAAGGCTCAAAGTTAATGAGGTGGACCTAAAACCATTGAGGAAGGGGGTATTTCCTTGAAGGACAAAATTTATCTAAGTCAAGTGCTAGGGATTATGTTTGCAGAAAGGAGCACACAGAGTTTTCCCTTCAATGGCTGGAGAAAGCAGTCGACAATAAAAAGAAAAAAGAAGAAAGGAAGCAAGTGGGAGGATTAGTTTTGTGGGCTGAGTGGTGTTTCTTGTCTTTGTGGTCTAATCCTTTTAGACCTTTCTCTTTATTCATGTACTCCCCCCCCCTTTTTGTTTTAATGAAAGTTTTTTTGTTACTGCTCAAAAAAAAGAAAGATGTATTTGATTATGAGGTAACCTTGTATGGGTGGGGACGGTATATTTGTTCTCTTCATTTATGTACTCATCTCTTTGAATTTTAATATTTTTTTTGGTACTTTTATCATAAAAAATCCTATCAGCATCAAAAAGGTAATTGGTGCATAGAATTTTTTGTCAAATTCAATTATGAGTGCCAAACTTAGATAGATATGATAAATGGCTCTGATGATGATAATGGTGACTTACTCAACTTGGTTTTTTCCCAATGTATCAAACACCTCATATCAATGCCTTAATTGACATTAATTTAAAACCAAAATACTTGGTTTGACCCAAAATCAGGTTGTCTAGTCAACTCTAAGCTCAATTTGACCATGGTCCAGTCATGTATGTGAAAAGTACATGTATAAATATATAGAATTACCACAACTCATTGAAGTCCCATGTCATTTGCTTGGCTTGGCTTTTGAGATCTACTCCACCCTCATTGTCATACAAGGCTAAATTCTATCAAATAGTGGCCTACATGTTTGCTTTAACTACTTTATTCCAAGTCATTTAGGCCTCCCCTTTCACAAGGTACCTTGAACCAGCAACAAAGTTTTTTTGTATTGGGGTCATTTCTAGTCATCGAAACAAATGTCCACACGATTTCTAATGATGTAGATATACTTTTACCTTCTAATGAAGCCACCTATAGATTTTGTCCTAGGCATTTATTTCCACTTCTATTTTTACTCGTGCCTAATGCACCCATCTTAGAATACACATCTTGAATGCGTCTTCTTGTTTTCTTGTTTCTTTTCTGTGAGATGCATAATAATAATAATAATAATATATTTAAGAAAAAAATCACCAATTTTTTTATGAAAGTAGGCAGAGTCCTGCACATTTTAAGCCTCCCAACAGTCTTCATAAAATTTGTTTAGTTTTTTTTAGTTGCAAAAATATTCTCTTCACAGGTATATCACTTATGTAAAGAGGAATTTCATAGTCAAGAAACGTGTGTTGTGCAGTACAACACCATAAAGGTGAATCCCCCACCCTAGATATTCCAAACTCTAACTTATGTCTTTTCATACAATATCCATTTTTTAAGTCAAACTTTTCTGCCAAGTAATGGATCCATTGTTAACTTGAATGCTCAAGTTATCCATTGATGGATTTTATCTTGTATTTACTTCTATTAGCATTTATACACAAGGCATACTCCTTTCTTTTCCATTTTAGCTGGAAGGGACAATTTCTCACTAGCATTTTTTGTACAGTGGCATGCCCAACTTCGTTTATTATTGAAGATTCTTTAATTTGAGTATGTGGATTTATGATTAGTCCCACTTTCTTCCTCTATAAAGGAGATACTATAGTATACTTTCTAATTCTGTTAATAGCACTAGAATCTATTCAATATGAAAAATGGGAAACTACATGTAACCACATTTAGCAAACACGAATACATGTATACCTACATTTAGACATATGCATAAAACAAGTTTCATAAATATTGCTCAAAAAGACATAGAATGGGGATGGAAACATTTGACGACATAAGCCTTCATACACAATATTAATTCTGTGAAACAAACAAAAATATTAGCAACTGCTGAAAAACTGATTCTTATCAGTGCGGTACTCGACATTTAGAGCAAAGAAATCTCACATAAACATGATTATGGATTTGATATCAAACCTCTCTGTCCTTGAAAGGAAAAGAACATTGTCCGGTGCATCAGGTCCAGTAGAAACTCCATTCTCATTAAAGGAATAAGCCGGCATACCATCTAGATGATTGATTTCCATTCCACCCCTTTCATTCGAATCTCTTTTAGTATTATTTTCATGGGTCAACATACAACCCTGCAAGATCCCACGTTCACCAATTGAGCCATCAACACTACTCTCATCCTCATTTCCTTTACATCTGCCACCGAGGAAAAGGAATTCATGAAAATGCAATTTCAAAGAACATAGCAAACTATAGGTGGGTGAAACTGATGACCTAACGCTGCCAAGGTTACTAAATAGAAGATTCTTGGAAGTGACTATGACAGCCTGTGCATACATTAATACTCTCCTTAATATTTGCAAAAGATCTTCCTATTAAATTTTACAATATGCTTCAAAGATAAAATCCATATAAAATAGCAATGAAAATAGATCATGAAGGATCCACTGAAGGGTGTTTGGAAACATACTTGAGAGAGTTTGAAGTTTGATCAGATAATGGATGAGGAACTGCCTTGTTCTTAATCAAATCATCACCATCTTCCTGTCAACTCAACATTGTTTGTAATCTTGCAGTTTAGAATAAACCATCTATAAAAATTCTAGGGATTGAACTTACTTTCTCCCTCAACAAGTCTTGTGGATGTCTTTCCTGGATGCTGTCCATCCGAAGGAAGTAATTTTGTTCGTCAATGTCTTGAATCTGAAATAATAAATAAATGACAAGTAATCTTGGAACACACAAAATTTACATCAAATTCTAGTAACAGAAGTGTTTGCACAGGGAACAAATATTTCTGATGTATATACCAATGAAGCTTGAGCCTTCAAATCTTCAATGTTGAAGTTCCAATCACTAATTCCCCGCTTGTATTCATTCTGCACAATTTAAAATAAATTCATCAAATGCTTATGGAATCAAAATGCAGATCTAGTCATTATGGACATAAACAAACAGAGAAGTTAAGCAAACTTAGATGAGAAAAATCCGAAGTATAAAAACAGTTTAGTCTGTTACATGAAGCAAATGAGCAACTCATAAAGGTAAAAGAAATACACAAGATCATGTATCCATGTCATTATAGTAAATATTAGGTGAAGGTACTAAAGAAACAATACTATAAATTTAGAAGAAATGCATCCGAACTCAATGGGGCAAGATAAAATGGGGATATGTGATGGGATAATAAAAAATATCGCAAGAAGCAAACATGTTGATGGCACATTTAATCAGAATATGATGCCAAGATAATATCACGTCGGCAGGTTAAGAAATTTCAATTTGTCTACATGAATACCAAGTGAAATTTCAATCTTTCCCCTTTAAAGAGTGTAAATGGCCAGGCATCATTCACCTCGCTCTGAATTCTTTCTGCCTTCTACTTTGGGAGTAAAAACCACGAAGTAATACAGACAGGGGGAAAGTATGTGTCTGAAATATTTTGTTTATATGTAGTCATTTAGATGAGTTTTTTTTTTTTTACACTGTATTGTCCAACTTTGAGGAGATCCAATTATTTTACAATTTCTTTTTTACTGAAATCAACTTTTATCCTGCAAAAATAATAAAAATGCAGGCATATACAAGATAAATAAAAAATCTGTGTAAACAAGAACCTATTTATGTGAAAACTTATTTCATTGGATGTGGACAGCATGAGTTTGCAAGTGTTCTGTTTCAAATAAAAAATAAAAAAAAGGCTTCGAAAGTGTTCCTATGCAATCTAAAAAGAGAGACAACACAAGATGTATAAATCTATTAAGAAAAGAAGAAATAACTACCAAATTAGTATATCTTTAGCTATAAAAAGTTAAACCTGTGATATCTCTTCCTTCTCCCCATCTGGCATTTTCTTTTGTGCAAGCATGTCTGCTTCCTTCACCTGTAGTATAGAAGAAACCACTTGTAACAGTATGAAGACAAAGCTGATACACTGATGATAAATTTCAAATCAGAGTATGACCTTCAATGCTCTAAGGCGATCACCAAGAGTAGGCAACCCTTCTAAAATTTTTCGAGCAATATAATCACCGGACCTGGCTTGCTTAAAGAAGGGATGTTTTAACAGCTTCTGTGCAGAAGGACGTTTTGAAGGATCTTTTACCAAGCACATGGCAATCATTTGCTTAAAGGACTAAAACAACAAAGACCAAATTCTTGTGAGGGACAAAAAATGACAATTTTACAATAATTATATATATATATAAAAAAAAAAAAGCTATTCATTCTATGCCAAGAAAATACCTTTGAAAACTTCTTGTCCCTTTCATAATCAAGACCTGGGGGTGCATTTTGCAATGTCATAAGAAGAACCTGCAAGAACTGATATTTTTTTAGATTTCACACAATTTGGAAATGATCTATAGTTTACGGTGTGTTGAGATATATTTAGATGATTTAGATTTTGATATATTTAGTTACTAAAGTTGTATTTCCCATTTTAGGGCATTCCCCTTTATTTGATTTTACCTTCCTTATTTATATTATGTTTTCCCTATAATATATCTAAATCATCTAAATATATCTCAACGCGGTGGATGGTGTACCTTCATTGGAGGATACTTTGAGAATGGAGCATGACCATGGGCTAGCTCTAAAGCTGTTATTCCAAAAGACCAGATATCTGCCCTGCAAGACATTGTCCAACAAACTTAAGTATTCTAGCATCTACCAATCTCTTAGCAACTAAGAGAGAAAAATGGGAAAGTAAAGTTATTGGACCAACTTGAAGTCATAACCATTCAATTGCTCCATGACCTCAGGTGCCATCCTAAAAATCAAAATGTAACATTTACTATTAAACAATTATTAGAAAAGTACTTCAAGATTCTTTGAATGCCAAGAGCATATATGTGAAGGCGCTCCTTAAAAACAGTACATACCAGCAAGGTGTTCCAACAAACGTATTTCTTGAACGTAGTCTATCACCTGAATCAAATAGGCAAGCAGAAACACCAAAATCTCCAAGCTTAATTGAACCACGTACATCAACCAGAATATTCCCAGCCTACAAGAACATTATGATTATATCCCTAGTTCTTCAACAATGCATAGAAACTAAAATAAAGTGGGCAATTAAATAAAAACAGTGGTGAGTGGACAGAGAATTATAAGCATCACAATAACCAAACAAAGTTCTGTTGTTGAATTTACTTAAAATGTAAACAGAAGCAAAACAAAGAATCATTTCTTTGTTTTGATATACATTGATTCAGGTAGCTACATAAACATACTAAAAAGACTAAATACTCTAAGAAGATGACTACTCAATACATGGTCTACTATGGGATCCCAAACATCAATAAGAATGATCATTAAACAGATGCAAGAAAAATTGCAGGGATTGCATGACATGGCCATGAAAAGTTTTAGAGTTGAGAATCAAATGTCTCCTTCCACTAATTTCTTGGATATTTATAAAGAAAGAGTTGTAATCAAGGACATACACAGGGATAATGCAAGACTAACTTTACAATCGAAGGGTTAATTAAATAGCTAACCTCCTAAACAGAAAAATATCCAAAATACAGTTGACATACATTCCTCTACAGTTCCCTCAACTAATAGCACTGGATCTTACAATTGCCAATTAATACCTGATGCTCCTGATGCTCTTTTAGTTTTCTTAGACAAAGAGAAACATGTATTGTGGATAATACTTAGTGAAGTCCAAAAGAGAGTGAATTCACATGTTAAAATTGAGAAAATGAATTTCCGGGGTGGGGTCTACCTAGTGGATGGGTGATATCTTTAAGTAAAAATAGGTACCTTAACATCTCGATGTATGTGTCCATGATGATGAAGGTAGTCCAAACCCTTTAACACTTCTCGTAACACAGTTGCAATGATTACCTCCTCAAATCCATCAGGATAGGCAGCTTTCAATATATGAAGACAAGATCCCCCAGCCAGATAAGGCATAACAACCCACAGATTATGATCATTTACAAAGGAACAATGTGCCTTTACAACATTTGGATGGTCAACCAAGAGCATAAGCTGTGCTTCACGGCAAATATTAGCCTGTATAGAAAATCATGTAACAATTACATGAAAGGAACAATTAGATATATGAAAGCACTTCACAAGACCCTGCAGGAAAGCAACATCGCCAAAATGAAATTTATGTCGAACCACACTAAGAAACACAAATATCCACTTTGAAAATGTAAAAGGAATATATTCCTACTTAAGTATTAAAAAAGAAAAGACCATTTGGCACTACCACTTAAGCAACTTCTGTTATGATGGTGTCTCTAAATTCTCTTCTCGGACACATATTATCATTAATAAAGATCATTTAATTTATGTGTAGGAGTCAGCAGGAATGAAAAAAAAAAAAGATTCTTCCCCTTTTTTCTTTCAATCCTGCAAAAGATTCTGTCAGCAAGAAAAACATAGATTCCTACAGATTTTGACATTTGGGACCCCACAACATTTTCATCCTTGACTGACTTTCGATATTAAATAGCATCCATAGATTATTATACCCATTAATCATGGATTACATTTTTAAATTAAATACATCTGTATTTCTTCATTTAAACAAGTTTGGTCATACACAGACAAACATATTGATGCATTCTAAATGAAAAAAAAATTATGAATAATAAGATTATTTATCTAATTGCAACATTGATTCTGCATGTTTCCCAACACCGATTGACTGAAATATGTATCATAAGACTGTATTATGGAAACCCAACTTATTAGGCATCAACTTTCAACCTCTGTTCTCGTATTATCAAATTTGATTCAATTCTTCTAAACATATGAACAAGTCAATGTGCAGAGCATTGGGGTGTTTTGTGCATTCTGGCACAAGAATGCCATGTAGGGCCCACTTGGTAGATCTAAACTGTCAGGATTGTTACTTTCCCTTTTAGACTTAAATCCGACCTTGTTTAATGTCTATTTGATGCATCCTAACTATTGGATTGTAACATTGCAAATGAAAATATTATCCAATTGTTTTATTTGATCTAAAAAATAAAGAGCCAATTTGATCTGATGGGCCACATTTTCAATATTTTGATAGTTCTTATGATGATCTATTCAACCATTCAAATTTTTTCAGCGTAGGGTGGGTCCGGCCTTCCAACATTGCCCTTCAGAGCACCTTTAAGATCTCCTCCATATTTCTATACCTAGATATGTTCTGATTTTCATAAATGCATTGAAATTGGAAACCTAAACCATTCAATTAAGAGGAAGAAAAAAAAAAGAATGCAAATTTCAATTAGCACAGAGACCTCATCAACTAATAGCATTGCTTAAAACTTTCATTCCACAAGAAAACCACTCCAATTGAAGTAACCCCTCAAACCAGAAATGATCAAGTACATCATTTGATGGAAACCCATTAGAATGCAAAAACTTCTTTTACATTGTCCCAACATTAAGCTTCAATGCAACATTCATAAATTTATTGTGTGGAGCTAAAAGGTATCAACATCTCTCAAAATTCCCAAAAACAAAACACAAAAGAGTCATAAATTCATATGTATACCAGATCAGCATTATTGCGCTCGAAATCAAGGATCTTGATTGCAACAATCTCATTGAGAGGAACGCAGAGGGCTCGGCGGACAGATGCGCTGACGCCCTGGCCAATCTCCTCAAGCAGCTCGTAATCGCTGGCATTGATTGGATACTTCTTCCTCTCCGCCATATCGCCTCTCTCGACAGAATTCGGCTTCTTCATTGTGGCAGAAATGTTAATGACAATAAAAATAATTTACAACAATTAATAATAAATTGATAAATAAGGGAGTTCAAAATGCTAAACATTTTCTCGCAATTTTACAATTCCTGTCACTCCCTTTGCAGGGAATTGCAAATTGGGAAGAAACCAAATGAAAATGGCCGAACTAAATAAGAATAGAAAATAATGAAAATAGAAAGCAAAATGGGAAGACGGAAACAAAGATCTGAGATTGTGTTGTATATATTTTCTCAATAAGGATAAATGGATTTTTTTGGGCGTGAATGGCGGAGAACGGAGAAAAAAAGAGAAAGGAAAAAAAAGGGGGTTTTGGGTTTTTGGATTGGATTGGATTGGATTGGATTTTGGGTTTTTGGTTTTGATTTCTTTCTCTTTCTATTTCTCTCCGAGAGAGAAGCCGGGCCTTTTGCATCGCCACCCGAACATATTTATATGTTTGTATGGGAAAAGCGCGCCACATGTGCAGAATCAGAGCCGAAGGGTTTTTCTGGGCTGTCTCCGGGGTGTCTCTCATTTTGACACGTGGCATGTACAGGTAATGTGATATTAAATTAATTAATGACTCAAATTTCTATGGCAAGCCCATTATATGGGTGGTTTTTCTCTGGGCTGTCTTGGGGGTATCTCCTATTTTGACACGTGGCATGTAAGGTAAAGTGAGAGTAGATTAATTATTGATTCAAATTTCCTACGGCATGACGACTTGTGGTTTACTTATATATGATCACCCCATTATTAGATACTAAGAATCAATGTTATGTAGTCATTAAAATTTAACTATCAATATTATATTGCTTAGCTTTTAAATTGATAGTAAAACTTTATGTGTTTTATATCCATATAATTATCTACAAGATGAATTCAATTATATAAGTAAGATTGAAATTGGGTCAAGTCGGTCGGATTTCTTAAAATCAAATCTGATCTGAGTAAATATTTATGAATTCAGATTTGATCCGACTCGTACTATTGACTCGAAAATCTCGAGTCGATCCGACCCAAATTCTAATCCAACTCAACTCGACTTACCTTCTGAATTCATTTTAGTCGAGTTGGGTCAAGTCAAGTTAATTAGAAAATCAATCGACCAACCCGACTTGACCCGCTGACTTGGTTTGCATGACCCGACCCGAATTTCACTCCTATATATCAGACCTATAATCCATTTGATAACATGTCTTTGCCAGAAAAATTCGCTTAAAGTGTCTCACTATCTTTACTCAAAATTATTTTGTCAAATAACTATATTTTAATCTTGAACATCAATGGCTAAATTAATGGTAATTTTCTGTGTACTTTCAAAAAAGTTAGATCCCAAATTTAGCTATAATGTAGTATTTTTTTTTTTTAATACACAGGTGATCCTTTTAGATGTTCACCTAAGAATATTAGATTTGAAAGTTGAAAATGATTTTAAATAACTCATATTAATAATAAATATCTGATCACTTACGATATTTTCTAAAATTAATTTTTGGTGAACTGCTAAACTTTAATTTATATTTTATTACTCCAGGTTGGTGGGTCCCACCATACGTTAGGTTGTAGAGATCCTGGCCTCCTGTCAGTGGCACACAGATAAGAGTTCTTTTAGTGTAGTAATGTCAGGGGTCAAAATATCGGCCGATACTGTGCGTATCGGCCGATATAATTCGGTTTTTCAACCACCGAATTATATCGGCCGATACGTATAGTATCGGCCGTACAAAAAAAAATTCGGCCGATATGTCCGAATTTTTGACCGAATTATCGGTCATCATATCGGCCGAATTTTAAAAATTCGGTTTTTCGTTTTTTTTTTTTAAAAAAAAAACTTTTTTTTCATAATAAATATCGGCCGAGATGACCGATATATCGGTCCAAATCTCGGCCGAATCTGGGCCGAATCGGCCGTTTTTTCCCCCTGAAAACAGTAAATCTCGGGCCTGGGCCCAACTCAAGTTCGGCGATATTTTGCCGATATATCGGACGATATATCATGTCCGATATATCGGGCGAGATCTCGGACGAGATCTCACCTGTCAACCAATTTCTCCCCATCACATCTCTGTGTACAGCGGACTGCAGGATTCGGCTGGTCCGGCATGCCTGAATATTTTATTATTTTTTTTAAATCCAAAAAATCGAACCGGTCCAATTTTTTCCTATAAATACCATTCACCTACATCTAAAATTTCACACCTTATTTTCAAAGAGAAAATCAGATTTTACTATTTATCTTTCAAAAAAATTGCACTCTTCATTACTTGATTTAAGTAAGTTCTAAACGACCCGGATTTGTTTGAAACCGAACGATCTAGACCGTTCAAAGGTTTCTTCATTTACAGATCTACTGATCTTGTAAGTTTTGTAATTTATTTCAATTTATCTGTATTTTATTTTAATTTTTTTAGCCAAAAATAACATAAAAGAAGTTAAAAAATGCTTGAAGTTAAATAAGATATGTAGTAATAAAAGCTTTATATAGGTATTATAATTTTTTTTCCATCTTAATGTATCTGTAGTTAGTTTTTGTGTACTTTGTTAGTTACTATTTTTTTTTCATTTATTTATTCATTTTTGTTAACTATTTCAATATAAAATAGCATAAATGAAAAAAAAAGTTAGAAAATGATAATACCTATAAAATAATAGATGAACATTTTTCATTTGCTCTTAGTTACTGTTACTAACATGTTAAAATTTACAGCAACATTTTTTACATTCACTTACTCCTTATTTGAATTATTTCATTATTATCTATGGACTATGATATATAAATGTTAGTAAATGGTAAAACCTATAAAATAATACATGAAATTTTTTTATTTGTTGTTATTTAATGTATACTAACTTCTTTTACAGGGATGAAATTTTTTCCTTTTATTTTATTTCTTTTTGTAATTATTTCATTATTATCTATGGACTATGACATATAAATGTTAGAAAATGGTAAAACCTATAAAATAATACATGAAATTTTTTTATTTGCTGTTATTTAATGTATACTAACTTATTTTACAGGGATGAAATTTTTTCCTTTTATTTTATTTATTTTTGTAATTATTTCATTATTATCTATGGTCTATGATATATAAATGTTAGAAAATGGTAAAACCTATAAAATAATACATGAAATTTTTTTATTTGCTGTTATATAATGTATACTAACTTCTTTTACAAGGATGCAATTTTTTCCTTTTATTTTATTTCTTTTTGTAATTATTTCATTATTATCTATGGACTATGATATATAAATGTTAGAAAATGGTAAAACCTATAAAATAATACATGAACTTTTTTTATTTGCTGTTATTTAATGTATAATAACTTCTTTTAAAGGGATGCAATTTTTTCCTTTTATTTTATTTCTTTTTGAAATTTCACCATTTTATTACTATTTATATAATTTCCCACTATCGTAACTTCAAAAATATATTAGAAGATGTAAATGTCCGATATTTTATGAAAAAATTACATATTCAATAAGCTCATAATTTTCTGCATTTGCTGTAATTTTTTTGGATTTTTTTTTTTTTTTAAAAAAAAAAAAAAAAACGGGGAGGAGAGAGAAAAAGTTCGGCCGATATATCGGCCGAACCGATATATCGGCCGATATGAAAAATCGGCCGGGATAACGGCCCGGCCGATTTTTTTACCCCTGTAATGTGTAGTGGTTTAGGGCCTTAAGCCCATTTTGTTTAGAGGGCCCACCATGTCCGGAAGAGGAATTAAAGGGTTTCGTTTTTAGGAAATTGACCAAGATTCTGATTCATTAATTCCATACATATGGGCCCATATGGTCTCACCTCTCATTTTCTTTGGCTCAAAGTTTGAAACTTTGAAATAAATGTGGCTCCACCATAAAAGAAAGGCAGCATTTAATCATTTATAATTTGGGAATTCATTGGGGGCACCTCGCCCTTTTGTAAAGGAGCAAACGATGATCCACATTGTCTAGTTCAAGTGGTCTTAGGAAGTGAGAGTGAGAGCTGTCAGGTTCTTGAATTTCCATAATCTCATTTGGTGTGCCTCAGGAATAAAAAATTGGATTTATCGAGATATTTTGGCAGATATCTCTCTCTTTTCTAATTTTTTTTTTTTAAATCTTAGTGTATCGGCCAATATCGGTGAGATCTTGGCCATGTCGGCCGATATTCGCGAGTTCGGCTGATCCGCACCATATCGGCCGAGATTTATAACCCTACTATTGTGCTTTAAGGACAATAGGTATCAACCATGGAAGTTTTATGATAGGTTTTCCACGATTTTCCAAACATAAATTAATCTTATTTTACTATGGACACTCTCTTTAGAAACATATCGGTGCTCAAATCAATTTTCTATAATTTCTTTTAATGGTTCTCCAAAATGAGTAAGATCATGATTGTATATTTTAAATAACGTTAATAATAAAATTTTAAAAAAAATTTAAATAAATATAATTTTAATTTGAATGATGATAATAATAATGAGGAGGAAGGAGGTTAGAATTAAGACTCAGGCAATTATTGAATTTGAGCCAAATAGCTTTTAAATTGATATAAAAGTTTTGTTCAATAATTGAATGAATTATTTGCTCACTTGATTAAAATAATCAATTACTACTTAAATACAATTCAAATTGATATCAATTTAAGCAAAATTGAGTAAAATGACAAATAATTATTTTTTTAACTGATCATCACATATTCTATATATGATCTCCATTTAAAGAGGTTGCGCATCCATTTGATTAATACTTAAAGACACGATTAATCTCACACAAAAGGTATTTATCCAATTTACAAATAAACTACTCTCAGTGGACAACTTCTCCCATCTTTATCCCATAAAACTTACCGAATAAATTTTTTCTTATCATTTAAATATAAAAAATCTCAACTTATTTTAGCCAAAATTTCAATCCTCTACAAGATTAAAATAACAATTTCCCTGTAATTATTTACAATTTAGACTTTTGCAGGTTTGATTCATTATCTTTATTTTTTAGTTATTTTTAACAAATTTCTTCTTTTTAAAAATAATAACATAGGATAGTGATTTTTACACCATCATTTTCTCTCAGACCGCTTAAAAGGAAATTCTAATTTTACTCTTGCTTTTGGAAAAGAGGAAAAGAGAGGTGAGGAGAGAAGTAAAGGTAAAATTAGAATTTTCTTTTAAGAGGGGGTGCACCACCAGAGAAAATGGTAGCGCAAAAATCACTATCTACATAATATATAAGATTAATTCAAATTATTCCAACCCACCGAATCTAATCTTAATATTTATTTTTCTATCTTTAGTATATTTTTGCATGGATTTCCATATATTTATGGTATAAAGATAGGCCAAATCTATAATACCCATCAAATCAAATCTTAAAATCATTTTTCTATTTTTAACAAAATTTCAATTTTTACTTACTAAAATAGTAGCAAACCACAACCGTTACATGAACTAACACAATCACCTTAAACTATTTATGATAGAGATAAAGTAAAGAGATTAGACAAAACTCAAGCAAAGCTGTCGGAACCTGTCATAATTTTTTTTTTCGTTTGAGTCTTTGAGTTGGATATGTATAACATGATAGGGAGAAAGGGTGATAAAATTTCACCTTCAATCCATTGTCCTAGCATTATCATTTAAACACAAATTAATGGATATAATCTTTTGATTTCTTTCCTATATTAGAAAGCCATGTAATTCTTAAATAGAGGAATTTCTGTCATTCCCTTATCTTCCACACTCTTATCTAATTATTTGTTTAAGAATATATAGGAATAATATGTTCCATATGCCACTTTTATTGATCCTTTGATAGACATTGTGTCATATATTATCTGTAGGTCGGTGTATACCCGTCAACATATTAAAAGGAAACTAAGTAAATATTTATGTTGGTTTGCTTCTCTTTCTTAGTTTCCTTTCGTTTTTTCATTATTATTTTGTGTGCGCTCAAGGAGGGGATTCCACCCTACCATAAGAAAACAAGATATTTAATGTCTCCTCAGACCAATTGGATCTTCTGCAACTATTCATGTTCTTGGAGAAAAAAGAAAAGCTTGAAATCAATTTTATGTCAATTTACCAAACTTGGTTCACAGCCCGAGATATTGAATTACATTGCTGCAGCCCTCAAATCAGAGCATGTTGGTTTTGGGTTTATGGGAAGAAATATGAAAACTAATGTAGACTTTTAGCTATCAAGGCAACAGGATACAAATTTGAATGCTCAATCACCTCAAGGCAATCTGAGCTTGAAGTCCTCATTCCCTTGCAAGTTCAGCATTACCTTCTTGGCAACTTCTGTTGATCCAAAACAGGGTCTCCTTGATATTTGTCAACCTTCCAAGTGCAGGTCTGGAGGAGAACCAGCCTTAGCATGAATCAAGCTTCCTATCGTCTATAAATAAAGGATGTTCCCCATCTACACTTTCTGATCAATATTGTTCCTTGAACACTGAAGTTTACTAAATTTATTGCACTTAATAATGGCAGCTTCACTTGGAGAATAGTTGCTAACTTGAGCTCAAGAAAATATAAAAGCAAAAGCTGCTGCATATCTTTTACATATGGAGAGCCTTTCCAATGAATGTCTTTAGAGATTGTCTAAGTAATCGATGAAGCTTGTTTCAGTGAATCTAACCAATTCCAAAGAGACCTTAACTTGGCTATTTGTTGGAATTTTCGGTTGGCTCGATTTGAGCAGCCTAGTTTGTTTAGGATTAGAGAACTTTGTAACTTAGGACTCTAAGTTAGAAAGTCCATCTTCTTTCCTACTTCTCTAGAAAAACAGAGAGGTCTCTCTTGTGAGTTGCTTGGCTTGTTTGGCTCCTCTCGGGGCACTGAGAGGCTTGGTTTGGGAGAGAGGAGAGAATGAGAAGAAAATTAAGAATTTGTTTTGTAATTCTGAGAGAGAGTTTGAGAGAGAGATTTGTATTTGTACTTAGATTTAGAATTAGTGGACTTTACTCGATTGTTGCCGATGTAGGCTTCTGACGAATCATGTTAAAATCGTGTTGATCTCTATGGATTGATTGTTTGGTTTGAGTTTGGCCGCTGATTATTCGTTGAAGTCTCAATGCTATTTGTTAAGAAGTACTTCACTTGTGTCTTTTACCTCAGAACTTTTAGTGAGGAATCTGTAGCAGCTTATGGACCACTAACGTCCCATCCAGGCAGAATCCTATTTTCGTGCACTGAGATACATATTTCAATTAGGAGAAATTTGTTTGGGTCCCTATCTGGGGTGAAAATTTTTGACCAGTATCTCCAAAATTTGTATATTTCAACTCATGTCTAGACTGACAAATTTTTGCGTTTTTGATAGTATAGGTATTCCAATCACACATTAGAGGTGAGATTAATCCTACATATATACGAAATCACTTGCAAATATCATGTATCGTGTGAGTTCAGGAAGAGTTGAAGTGAAAATGTAATACCCTGCCTCAGATTAGGCGTGTTTTAACTTAATAATTCTTGTTTAGCGGGTTAATATCGAGGATTACGGTTAGGGCTTCGAGGGAAGTCCAGTTGGGGCCCAATCCGAGCTCGTGAGCTCAGTAATCCAGCTCATTCAGCTGGAGGGGCATTTTAGTAATTTACCGCTTGTTGTGTTTCTTTTATAAATTATGTTGTTATGTGATTATATTTGGTTGATAATGTTCTCCTTAATAAAGGATTTGCATTTCTGATTTTAAAATGAATTTATTTTCAGAAAATGATATTTAAAATTCGCCCTGTCAAAACCCCTGAAAGGGAGTATTAATTATTTTAAAAGGTTTTGGAAATGAAATAAATTTTGAAACTAGTATTTTGTAGTAGACCTATTTTAAGTGTGGTCTAGTTATTTCATTTCACCCCAAAATGAAATTTCTAAATTGGTTATTTTAACATTTGTTTAATTAAGTAAATATTGGTAAATTATGATTTTTATTTAAATAAATGATTTTTAGTGAGAGTTAAATTCCAAAATTTTTATGGTGACCAAAGTTTACAAAACCCAACTTATTTGTACGGTTGGATTAAGTTTTTGGGTTCCTAAAATCATACTTTCAGTTTAAAAATCGGTTTTTATTAAAACTAGGGACTAATCTGCAAAACCAAAACTATTGGAGGGTTGATCTGCAACCGAGACAGAAAACCTGCCGTTTACTGTTACGAACGTCACCCGCGACTGCATGCAGTGGCTCGCCTGACCTCAAATTCGGCTGATTTCTTATATAAACCGGCCTGAGGCTTCGGCTCTCACTCCCACAAACTTTCTTCTCTTCCTTAATCTCTGTTCTCAGCTGAAAAACCAGAAACCCAGCCGACCCTTAGCCTCTGTTCTTACCAGTTCTTCTGTCACCGTAAGCTTAGAAGGAAGGATTTCAAAATCCTGAATTTTCAAACGAAGGAACCTCAGCAAAGGTATCTAATGCATTCCTTTTCAAATTTCAATCTGTTTTGAGTCAAATAAAACCGAATTTGACCCTGTTTTCAGTGAGAAAAACCTAGTTTGAAGTTTTAAGGAAAAGCATGGGTTTCATGTACCCGTGAGGATTTACTGTTAAAATCTGGTGGCCTAGTGAGTTGATGAGCTCCAAACCTTTCCCTATGGAAAGAGGACTCTCAGAGGAGTTCATCAGACCGGCTGGATGTGAAAACCGAGTCCGGGAAGCCCTCCATTTCCGGAGTCGCATTTCATTGTCCGACTGCCATCACTGTCTGCCGATGCAGACAGTGGGGAAGACGACTCTCGGAAGGTCCGAGAGCCTATCTTCCGAACGGTCCGAGCAGTGACCCTCGGACGTTCCGAGCTTCACCCGAAGCCCAATTACGCCCGAGGCAAGCCAGACCCCTTTCGGACACACCGAGCCTAGCTCAGGAAGGACCGAACCCATTCGGACGTTCCGAGGTATACAGACCCACCAAGACTTGTTTTCTCTTGTTTTATCGGTTCGGATGGACTTCGGAAGGTCCGAGACCCAACCTTCGGATGATCCGAAGCCACTGTACCCTGTTCCGAGGTATGTTCCGAGGGACCCAGTTTTTAAGTGATAAAATATTGTTTAATTGTTGTTTTTGCCTAAACTTGATTAATTATTGATGTGATTAATGATGCTGCCATGATTAATGCCCCCTTGTTAATTAAAAATGTACTAACCCCTTTTCTCTTATTATTTATAGTGTAAATACTATTGTATTCGCTTCCAAGCAGACCCTATTGGTCGGGCACTGAGTGATTCACTTTCAGGCCGACACTCTATAGTCGGGCACTGGGTGACCTCGAGGCCTAACTCAAAATGTCAGATCTGGTCCTATCCAGAAGACAACCGAGAAGTGACCCGAGGATCTAGACCTAATTCAATAAGTCAATTTGGTCAATGCCCAGAAGACAATATGAGTTTTGGACTGAGCCCCTTTCTATTATTATATTGTAGATTATGATAATTTAAAAAAGATAGAAACCAAGTAGGAGACTCAATTACATGAACCCTGGATATTTTTGGGAAAACGTGAGATTTCAAAATACTACGTATGTGTACGTATTTGTTATGTATATTGATTGTGCACTTGTGTATTGTTTGAACAGAGACCGCAGTAAACCACACATCACGGTGAGGGAACTTAACTCTGCAGGATATGTAAACAGGTTTTATTATGAGATGAGTCTTGGGCAATGGGTGGTTTCAGATTTGATGAACCCACTCATGTGCCTAGACACGATGCACTATGGTAAGAGTGCTGATGATGGTTGTAAATATTACGATGTTGATCGTATAAGTATGTAAGACTGCTTCCACGTACCTGGGCTATTGAACTAATATCGGCCATATGGGAGATGGTTTATGTTTACTGGACCATGGGCGGACCATGATGTCGTCAAGTTGCTGACTTGAGGGTGTCAGTATCGGCTAAGTCAGAGCCGGAGATGTACTTGAAAGGATGTATTTTGACCGTGTCGGGACTTAATACTGGTCTCAACGTAGTCGGACAGGCTTTACGTTGGATGATAGCAGTAATTGATGATGTTGATGCTTTACATGAGATTATGCTTATTGTTATCAAGCATGTGATATTGAATTGTTGCTAACCTGTTATATTTTTTACTTAAACTGCATTGTTATATTTCCTTCACTAGGCTAGTTAGCTCACACTACTCACCTTTTGTCACCCCCCGACCCAAAGGATGGGTCCGGAACGCGACTGATTTTTTTTTTTTTTAAAGATAAACTAAACCAGAAGCATACACAATCTAATTGGGCTGGATCAACAGTTGGGCCCAAGAGTCACACATGATCCATCATGTGGACTCAAACATGTACCATATGCCTACCCCATAAAATAGACATTAACAAAATCATAATATCATCAAACAAAACCATCCATTAATTCATCATTCAAAGTTACAACAAAAAGACTACAGCAACGTCGTAGTCTCGATACAATAATGTTTTTAAATAACTAAGTACCACAACCGGTACTTCACAAAAACTAAAGGTTCCAAGAACCAGAAAGCACAAATAAGGGTATTCCTTCTTCATGGGAATCCCAAGCCACCGTCGCAGCTAAACCACCCTACGCCTGAAAGAGAGGGTCCTCATCCTTGGGTTCATCACCTGAAAGGTGAGTGGTGTGAGCTAACTAGCCTAGTGAAGGAAATATAACGATGCAAATTAAATAAACAACAGGTTAACAACAGTTCAATAATATCACATGCTTGATAAAAATAAGCATAATCTCAAGTAATACATCAACATCATCAAATACTGCCATTTTCCACCGTAACGCCTACCGACTACACTGAGACCAGTATTAAGTCCCGACACGGTCAAAATATATCCTTGCAAGTACATCTCCGGCTCTGACTTAGCCGATACTGACACCCTTAAGTCAGCAACTGACGACAGCATGGTCCGCCCATGATCCAGTAGACATAAATCATCTCTCATATGGCCGATATTGGTTTAATAGCCCAAGTACGTGGAAGCAGTCTTTCATACTCATACGATCAACATCGTAATATCACAATCAACATCAGCACTCTTACCATAGTGCATCGTGTATAGGCACATGAATGGGTTTCATCAAAACTGAAACCACTCATTGCTCAATAAAAACCTGTTTACAAAATCTGCAGAGTTAAGCTCCCTCACCGTGATGTGTGGTTTACGCGGTCTCTGTTCAAACAACACACAAGTGCACAATCAATATACATAACAGATACGTACACATACGTAGTATTTGAAAATCACACGTTTTCCCACAAAATATCCGAAGTATATGGAATTGAGTCTCCTACTGGGTTTCTATCATTTTTAAATTATCATAATCTACAATATAATAATAAATAAAAAGGGGTTCAGTCCAAACTCATATTGTCTTCTGGGCATTGACCAGATTGACTTATTAAGTTAGGTCTAGATCCTCGGGTCACTTCTCGGTTGTCTTCTGAATAGGACCAGATCTGACATTTTGAGTAGGCCTCGAGGTCACTCAGTGCACGACTATATAGTGTCGGCCTGAAAGTGAATCACTCAGTACCCGACCAATATGGTCGGCCTGGAAGCGGATACAATAGTATTTACACTATAAGTAATAAGATAAGAGGGTTAGTACAATTTTAATTAACAAAAAGGGGTACTAATCATCACATCATATAATCTAACAGAATAATAATTTTTTTTGAATAAAATAATAATATTTATTTATTCATTTTTTTTTCCAATGGGAACCAACATTAAAAATCACAAGCAACAATAATATCAAATAATTTTTTTTGAATAAAATAATAATATTTATTTATTTAATCATTTATTCATTAATTATTATTTTATTTTATTTTTTTTCAAAGGAAACCAACATTTCAAATTACAAGCAACAATAATATCAAATAAAAATAATTTTAATTTTAATTTTTTTTTCCTTTTTTTTTTCTTTCTTCTTTTTCTTCCTCCCCCATTCACTGTCTGGAACAGACAGTGAAAGGCCGGGAACAGTAAAAACGAATTTGAAAAAGGAGGGTTTTTCCGAATTCGATTTTTATATCTGACCGGTCCGATGGATTCCTCCGGGAGTCCTCTTTCCATAGGGAGAGGTTTGGAGCTTTAAAACTCAGTAAGCCATCGGATCTTAGCACCGGAAGCTCACTGGTACGAGAAAATTTGGGTTTTCCTTAAAACTTCAAACTGATTTTTCTTACTGAAAACATGGTCAAAATCGGATTTTCTGGGTTCAAAACTGACTAGAATTGAAAGGGGAATGCAGTGATTACCTTGGATTGAATTCCTGGGCTGAAATCCGGTCTTTTGAATTTTTTTCCCTAAAAGTTACTGTTTGCAAAACAGAGAGTCGGTCGGGTTTTGGCTGAGAAAGACAGAGAAGAAAATCGGTGGGAGTTAAAACAGATGGGGAAGGTCGGTTTAAATAGGTTTTTGGCCGAGAAATCCGGTGCACGCGATGGGACGGGACGACGGGCGAGAATCATACAAATATCCCCAAGAATCCCCAAGAATCTTATGTAAACAAGCACATAAAAGTTTTAATAAAAGGATGAAGTAGTTTTGAATGAATTGAGTATATGTCATTTTAATTAAAAGGGCATATGATTTTAAATAAACATGTGCTTTAAATGAAGAAATAAGAAAGGAGGAAGCAACAAAGGCTAGATTTGTGGGTGGCGACACTGGATAGGGTAGTGAATGGGATGGCAACAAGAGTTATGGCCAGGGAGGGGCTGACGAAGAACAGAGGAAGAAGAAGAAGAGAAGATGAAGAAGAAGAGAAGAAGAAGAAGAGGAAGAACAGTATACCTGGATAAGACGAAAAAGCTGCAGAAGATGCCAGAGAAGCCGAGAGCAAAGTCGCAGCAGCCGAGAGGGTAGGTGGAATAGTAGAAGAGAGACAGAAGATAAGGGTTCCTTTCCCTTTTTTTTTTTTTTTCGTTTTCCCCCCTTTTAACTTTCGCACGAGGCGTATCCCGTGCCTCTTGTCTCGGCCGTGTCCCGACAGTATCTTCTCTTTTTTTTTTGCCGTATCCTAACCCACATACGCATATCCAGAGAGTATCCATAATTAAATTATTTTTTAATTAATTGGATACTGTATCCGAGCCATATCCGGCTGTATCCATGTCGAATACGTACCACACACGGGTACTTCAGGTGCTTCATTGGTTACATCTCCTTTAATTAGGAGTTACATCACCTAATTGGGAGTTACACCTTGATGTACAGTTAGAGAATTTTCATTCATTGTATATTTTCAGTTACTGTATATTTTTCCTATTTATACAAGTTTATACAAAGATCGTCCAGACATTGCGGAAGATATTACAATTCCTGCCTCCAATTTCACATGGTTTCAAGCCAGAACTCGATTCCTTTGCCATTGATTTTACAGTGAGAATGGCCCTGAATTATCTTTTTTTTTTATTTATTTGATTCAAGACTTCCTACTACTGACAAAAAAAAAAAAAAGGAACAAAAGAATCACATTCTTTTGTGATTAGAGACCCGACCTCCACTGTGTTGGCTTCAAACTCTGAACCTGATATGGGAATCTAGTGCTAATGAGTTAGAGATCCAATCTCCTTCAAGAGGTTGTAGACTCATTGCTACTATGGTCATCTCAAATGTAATCATCGGAGGTGACTCCAAATGTGCCATTTTGTAATATTCTTCCTCAAATTCTCCATGGAAGCTTCCAAACCAAATTGTTGAAATTAGAGAGATTGTGCATTTCAGAAACTTAACTATGAGAGAGGCTCATCATTTGGCTGATGGAGATGCAGATTTTTTAGTGCAGTATTGTAATATTTTATTTTGTAATTATGAAAGTGACAAAAGTCTAATATAGATTAATTTGAGAAATTAATTACTTCATATTACATTTGAAATATTTTCCTCTCGACTGGTAAATTTTGGAAGTGAAGTTATACTTCAATAATGTATCATTAGTTTATTTTTTAATTCCAATTTATAAAATTACAATGATCAAATTAAAGAATTTTCCCTGATTTGTATCATGAATATAGTCTCTTGTCCATCTCACCCATCATATGAAACTCATCACGTTGAATGGAATAGCTTTTTCTAGTAGAGAGTGACCTTCTTGAATAAAGGAAGAATCGAATTTAAGTCTCCAACTTTCTAATCCTTTCATTCAATTTTAAAAGACTATTTTCACCCATTACCTCTTTAGAGGCAACCGATCAATTGAAGCTATCGTACGAACATCGAAGCAATCGTAGGAAGACGGGCATTTAACCTTTCAAAAGTGAAACCACGTGTCACGTGAACCTTACCTGCCGACTGCCCTCTCGTCAATGAAAGTGAGACGTCCCAGGTTGAAAGTGAGCACTCATCCAACAACGGCCACTGGCTCAGTCCAAGGATCCAAAAGGATTTAACCTCTAAGTTAATTAAAAAATACTATAATAATTTTTTTTAAAAATAAATCTTATACAAACAATTTATAAATTATACAATTAAAATAATAGAGAATAGAAAATGTTAGTTAGAATTAAAAATAATTTAAATTGATGAAATTTTGAGAGCTTAAAAAATATAGTTTGACCAATCTAATTATATTGATCTTTAATATACAACATATGGAATGAAAGACTACTTATTACTATCCTATTTGACGGACCCTATGCCTAAGTGTGCATAGTAATACTGTGCCACCTAGTGCATGAGTGAAAGTGGACAAACATTTGTGTGAACTTTGATTTGTGGAGCTCCCTTGGCCGGTCCTAGTTTTAGGCCAATTAGGCCGCCACTTAGGGTCCTCCAATGTGACCAATGGGTTGTAGGGCCTCCACTTGCATTACTATCAGAGCCTAGGGCCCCCACCAATGCACTGTGCCTAGAGCCCCTGAGATTTCAGAGCTGGTACTGAGAGCTCCTGGTAAACTTAATAGGTTACAACTTCTCCCCTCGCACTCACCTATCACTATGAAGTACACTGGTACCAAATTTGACACGAATTTGAGTTTTCAAATCCATTGAACTAACTCGATAAATTTTTGCCATCAGATAAATGTAAAATTTTAAAGGTCTTACAAAACATAACTTTCTTCATCTAATAAAGATCGAAATTTTACAAACACTACATAGAAACATAATCCTTTCAAATCACTCATTCATGTAGGTTCAAGTAGAACCATTGAATCATTTGTACCGAACTTTAATTCAAATTAATTTGTGGGAGATCACAACTATATATATTTATTCAAAATATATTTTTTTTAAAATAAAAAAAAAAAAAAACAAAAGGGGCATGCCTCATTGGAAGCAAATGGTACCGTTTGCGTACCAAACTCAAATAAGACTTACATTAGGTTACCTACCCATGTGTTCCTTTTAATTTCTTAGCTTATCAAACCCCCTCTCCCTATTCTATATTCTTTAGTGGAGATTGCAAGTGAAACTTCTCTATTCATCTCTAATTAGAATTAGACTCTTTCCTCTCTTTTTCCAACTTTTCATTCCACCCATGTTCTGTATTCAATGAATTGTATGACTTCAATTCACAATACTTCAACTCTTTCTCACGCAATCGGAAGTGGAAACTTTTTTCTTTGCCTTTCGTAATGCAATACAATAATCAATCTCAGCCATTCATTAAATTTGCTTCATCCCCAAGACGTGGCTCTTGCCTGCAAGTCTGCAATGTGTGATCCCTCTCTGTCTACGTTGCTATTCTTCTTTCAATCTTCCTTTCTTCTTCCTTCTCTACATCTTACTATAATTATTTTTATAATGAAAGGGTTTAGACTTCTTAGAGTACCCGCAACTAATTCTTAAAACATGTTTAAATCTCCCTACCATCTTACTATAATTATGCTTTTAAGTCTTATATACTACTGTTAGAATATATTAGAATTAGTATTATATTAAGAATATCAGTTTAAGATTTAGAATCAAAAGAAATAACTATTGGTATGCAAATTTAAAAAAATTACTAAATATATATAATTATTTAACTTAAATTAAATATATAAGATGATTGAAGTTGAGCTTCTTATCAATGATTCATTTTATTAAATTAAATTAAATTATACTAAATAAAAGTATTTAAATAAGATTTAGTTTTTTAATTAATATTATAATTGCTAATTTAATTTGATAAAATGAGTGGGTCATATAATTCAGAGTCAGTCGCTAGCGTTCTGGGGACAGCTGTGAACGAGGCAACCTAAAGGTCCAATTAAATGATGCGACCCAATTTAGGTACACATTTCACGTGGGCCCATTTGTGTGCACTTTTTGGTGGAGTAATTGACAAAGTACTTTTTTTTTTCATGAAGAACAGAAGAAGTAATTTTTGCACCAAATTCTAAGAAAATTTGAATTTTCATGTTAGGAAAAGAGAGAAGTAACGGTAAAATTCTTTAAAATTTGATGCATCGTGAGATAAATAGTACAAAAATCACTTTTCATTTCTTGTAGTCTTATTTGAAATTACAAATAAGTTTGTCCAAATATTTTGTGATTTGATTTGTGAATTAGTTTGAGATTAATCTAGGGCTAATTAGACAAATTTACTTTGATATTTTATTTTTATTTATAAGTAAAATGTTTGATAATTTTTATACTATATATTGAAATACACATGTTTTTTCTTTTTTCTATTAAGTAATTTTCTTTACCATTATATTGATATATATGCTTTAGTAAAGTCATTTAAAGTTTAATACATAATGGTATATATACCAAGAATTCTATTAATAGAATAGTTTAAATGTTGAATGAGGGTATGGGTCATGAAAGAATAAATGAAATTATATTTAAATAAATTAGTTAATTTAATTCATTTAAGCTAGCAAACTTAAACTACAAATTTGACAAACTAAGAAAGAATCAAGTGAACCAACTACAATAAATTAGTGATTCATAAGAGGCATCAAATAACAAGCAATAGACTTGAACATGAATTAGTCAAATAGGCAAACTAGTTGTCTATCATTCCAACCAATAATCTATAGCCCTATGGCAATTTAAGAATGCATCAACATGACCAATTCAAGTGGTGGAAAAAAGAAAAGAAAAATGGCACATAGAAAACTATCTTGCAATTTAAAATACCATTTGGTGTATTTTTAGAATATGTTAGTCTCAATAGATAAAAAGAAATGCTTTCCAGATTAGATAAAAAATAAGGATAGCGATCCAGGCATTTTGTGTAATCCGACATTGGTTTTACTGTATTGCCCATTGTGCCTTTCGAATCGGCTCGTTAAACTCTTCGAATCACTTACAAGCAAAGGATAAGTATATCGGCCGATATATTTCTCTCTTATTTTTTTTTTTACAAAACCACTAATATAAGCCGATATCAACTACATATATCGGCTGATATATAAAGGTTTTCAAAACCGATATATATATCGGCAAATTCGATACGTATCGACTGATATTTACACCCTTTGATCAAACTTGAAGCTTCTCTTTTACCATTCCTTTGTCTATTTTTGTAGATTTAAATGAATAGCTATACAGTATAAATTTCATGTAAATTAATTGTTAGAATCGAAATATTGAAAATGTATACTTTTGTGATGTGGAAAGTAGGTATTCTCACAGTTGTCAAGTCATTCAGGAAATGGTGTGGCTGATTTTTTTTTTAAATGAAATTAATAATTCAATTTTAGAAGTACTCTTTCTTTGATGATGAGTTAATAGGAATTTCTATAGATAATGCAGATTATAATGAATAATCTCAATATTTTATAAAACTAAACATTTTAATTTTAACTAATGTATACTCTACACGCAGTACCCACTGAAACAATGTAAAACATTCTATTTTATAATAAACATTGTAAATAAAGGGTTACAAATTAATCAATAAATCAAAATAAATCTTTGTTAAAATCTAATGTCCTCTATTCTAAGTCTATTACAATAGCCATTAGAACTAATCAAGATAAAAACATTAAGTAATTGCAATAATTTTAAATGAATGGCTGCAGTATTTTTTAGAAGTGAATTTTTATTTTTAATTAATATAAAATATTCTATTTATTTCAATAAAACGAATAAATCCCACAAAATGCCATATATACTCTTATACAAGCTTTTATAGGTGATGTACAAGTACAAGAAGTAGTTGAAATGAGTGGTGCACATTGCATTGATCTTAAAAGTTTTAAAAAGTCCAAGCCAATCCTGGTGGCACTATACTCTTTTTTCCTTATACCAAGACCCATTTTATTTAATAAAAAATAGTTGATATTTTAAGATAAAGGATAGAATTTTTTTAATAAAGTTTATCATGTAATTTAAAAAAACGGATATCAATTAAATTGCTTTTTTATTTAAAAGAGAAAATTTCAGTTTAAATAATTCAAAATTTATTATCCTATAAAGTATTATATTGAAATTTAATTTGGCCCTTTTCTTACCGGACTTGTGGTTAGGTTGATAAAACACATTCTAGAACACGTGATTTATATGCTAACAAAAAGCTCCTATCATCTTTTTTTAAAGTTTCCACAACTTTAATGTAGGTCTATGATTTCTAGGACCTTTAGTTATTTTTTAAATTTTTTTAATCTTCAGTAGATGGGAGAAGCAGAAAAAGGAAAAAGTTTTCTATTAATAATAATGGCTCCTTTGATGCACTATAAATTAATTTTTAAATCATAAATAAAATGTATTTTTTAAAATAAAATAATAGAGTGAAAACTATACTTTTAAATCAATATAAAATTTTCATAAATAATTTTAAAAGTAAGAATGACATGTGACTAGGGGTACAAGCAGGGGTACAAATATCAGCCAATACATATCGCATCGGCCGATATGTATCGATTTTGAAAGAGTGCATATCGGCCGATATATATCATTATCGGCCGATATTCACCTTCTCGGTCGATATATCGGCCGTATCATATCAGCCGATATCGGCTGGAGAGAGAAAAATATCAGCCGATATATCGGCCGATAACGGTATTTAAACCCCGGGGTACGAGCATAGAAAAGGTCAAAGCTAACATGAGCTCAAAAGTAAAAAAAGAGTGTTGGTATTTAGGTCGAGCTCATATAATAATAAATTTAAATTATTTAAATGTTATTTTTAAATTTAAATTCCATGTGTAAATCTTTATTCAATAATTTATTTTTATTTTAAAATTTTCAGTGTTTTTTTTTTGAAAAAATCATTTAAAAAAATAAAGGTTGTTTTTTTTAAAAAAATTAAAAATATAAATATCAGCCGATATTCGCCCGTATTAGAAGAATATCGGCCGAGATATCGACCGGGCCCACAACCGATATTTATTTTTTTTTAAAAAAAATCAGCCGAGATCTCAATCATATCGGCTGATTTTTTTTTTTTATCTAGCGAGATATCTCAGACGATCAAAATCCGAGATATCTCGGCCGATACGATATGCATGGACAGAATTTTATACCCTGAATTTAACCCATCATAGCATCTTTTAGTTTTTGAGTTTGGATTTTAAACATATGCTAGACGCGCCCTTTAGGAAAAATGGTTATAAAATTAAAGAATTTGCATTTTGCCCCTCTAAAGATAGTAATTTATACATTGAGCTCTACACACAATTTTTTTTTGTAATTTTATCCTTGAATAATTTTTTTAATAAAAATGAACTTTTATAAAAAAAATTGAAATAGCTCTTATAAAAAGTAAATGGTTTTCTACTTAACCTTTTGTTTTCTATCTTCCCTAGAATATAAAATTTTCAATAAAAATATGCATTGATACATTGTAAAAGAATATTCCGTTATCAAATGAGTAGTTTTCTTCAAAGAAACCACTTTCAAATCTGGATTTTTCCCTTAAACCAAGTTTGGATCCGGATTAGAATTGAGAAGTTGGCACCCCACCTGAATTTTTTCTTAGAAAAAGAATAAGAAAACTTTGTTACTGTTGGAATATTATTAAATTATTAAAATTATAATGTAATTAGGATTTCTAATTTGAGCTTACCTCTAATTAAGATATATATTTGATTTATAATTAATTAAATCTTTGAATTTGATTATGATAACCGTAGGACCGTTATAAATATATCTAATATCATAAGAATTTAATAAAATAGTCAGTTCTATAATTTCTACACTTACCTACTTAAAGTTCCGGCCTGTAATCTTAGATACGATAATTAAGTAATATTAATACGAGAACGTGCGTCATTAAACAGAGAGAGAGTAGATGGAAGCTATCACCTGAACTCCAACAACCCTTCGTAAACTCCATCTTCCCTTCAAATCTCTCTTCCCCTACTCAACCATATAAGAATCACAAAAAGGAAGGAGGAGACCCAACTCTGATTTCCTTCAATTCTCTCTCAAAATGACGATTTCAGAGCAACCAAACGCCAAAAATGATGTCCAGAAATCACCCATTTGCGTTCTTGATGCTTCTTCCTACTTGGGTTTTTGGATTGTCAAAGGACTCTTGAACAGAGGTTATTCAGTTCATGCATCTGTTCAAGACAATGGCAATGGTAAGTTCTTCTTCTTCTTTTTCTTCTCTTCTTTCATGGTTTTTTCATTTTTATTTGGTTTTTGTTGCAGGGGAGACAGAGATAGTGAGAAGTATCAGGGAAATGGCAAAGTTGGAAGGGAGATTGCTGGTTTTTGACGTGGATGTTTTGGACTATTACAGCATTCATGAAGCTTTGAAAGGCTGCTCCGCTTTGTTCTGCTGTTTGGACAGTTCTGATGGATATGATGTAAGAGACAACTTCTAATAAGGAGAAACCATCAACTTTCTTCATCTTTCCTTTAGTGAGGGTAGAAGTAAGATGAAAACCCATCAAGTTTCTTACACCCCCTCTCACAAAAAAAAAACCCCTTTTAAGTTCTTCTTCTGTTTAGAGAGTTGTAGTAAGATTAGAACCCATCAAGTTTTCTTACCCGAAGAAAAGAAATTACTAAAAGTTTCTTCTCCATCATTTCAGTTGTGAGGAAAAGAAATCCATCGAACATTTTTTTATTTATCTTTAATAACAACAAACCCATCAAGCATTTCTTTATTTTTGTTGTTTATTTATTTATTTTTGCTTAAGGAAGTTTCTAATGTCTAAATCCCACTGTTTTTTTCCTTTTTCTTCATAAAAAAATGTTGGCTATGACAAATATCCGTGGAACTTTCCTCCTTTCTCTCAATAAAAAATATCCTTCTTTCTCTAGAAAGTAACAGTTGCAATAATTTTCTATCTTCCTCTGAAGTATCATCTCTCTCTCTCTCTGATACTTTGTTAAAGTAGTCCATTGTTATCCATTTTCTTGTTTGATTTGGAAATTCTTAAATTTTCTGTTGATTTGGGTAGGAAAATATGGTAGATTTGGAGGTGAGAGGAGCAATCAACGTGGTGGAGGCATGTGCACAAACAGAG
This sequence comes from Chimonanthus salicifolius, assembly GCA_013350335.1. Classification (NCBI taxonomy): domain Eukaryota; kingdom Viridiplantae; phylum Streptophyta; class Magnoliopsida; order Laurales; family Calycanthaceae; genus Chimonanthus; species Chimonanthus salicifolius. The sequence goes on along the minus strand of CM023532.1, from coordinate 28,211,307 downwards.
GGTTTGGAGAAGATGATTTTCAGTTCTTCTTTGGCAGCTGGTATATGGAGAGAGAACATTTCCTTGGAGAAGGATGTAGATGAGAGATCATGGAGTGATGCTGAATTATGTAGGAAATTGAAGGTTTGATTACCTGCCCTGATATGAATTTCACTTTTTCTGCTACTTAATTTCTCTTCCACTATCATCATCGTCGGGTGAGCCTAATCCCCATCTATCTGAAGTTGGTCTCCTGAATCATGAAATGAAATCATATGCGTTGGTTAGCTTCAATTATAACCCTCTTTTTTTTCTTTTTTTTATTACATGGATCTGATAATGGAATTTCTTTCCTCTAATTTGTGAAGCCATCTTGTCATCCAAAGCTTCTAGCTGTGGAATTTTTTTTTTTTTTCACCTTGGAACCAAAATTACAGCCGAAGTATCAATCTGCTACACTAATTTTAAAATTTCTGAAAATTTGCTCAAAATTTGGGATTTTGGCCTTTTTTGAGTCACGGCATCATCAACATATACTAGTTATTTGAATTTTCCTTGTTTGTGATTTGATTACCAGTGGATTCTCCAATTCTCTGGTTGATCAGGCAATAATCGAAGTACAAACTGAGATATTTATGCTTGAATTTCTCATTGTTCTTTGGTTATCTTTTCATTTGTTTCTTCCTCTTTAGTACTTTTTCCCCTCTATGATTGCATCTTGACTGTTAAAAAGAAAGTTTATTTCAGAGTGCTCTGTCCTTTTCTGGCTGTTCCTTTCGATTACAGTAAGGATGCCATGCCATTGAATAATTGATCTATTGCAGTCAAAGGCTTAAAATATGGGAACACTGGTTTAAACAAATAAAGGATACCACTTAAAAAAGAAAGGGGGGAAGGTCATGTTAATTAGTGGAGTGACAAGGTTACAAGTAACATGGTTTTAGAGGAAGTTGAGTGGAAAAGCAGAAAACTTGGACATGAGACTGTTTAATGACAATAACAGATGAAGAAAATAAAAATAATTGAAAGGAAAAGGTGTACTAGGTTTTGTTTTATTCAATGAATGACTCCCCCCCTTTTCGTATGCATCAACCAAACATGGGTTTAGCCTGAAAAAGGCCCATGGGTTGGGGGTGGGCTTGGCATGTAAAATACAATTGTTTGGATGAGAGGTAAATTTTGTAGGAGTTTCCCTTATGCAGGAATTTCTCTTAAACAGAGGTTTCCCTTAACCATCGGTTTTCCTTATATTGTTTGGTAATTACAATAGAAAAGGTATAAGAGGAAAAAAAAAATTATCCTAAAGGAGAGGTAAGGGGATTATCTCTTGCAGTGAAAGGATTTTCAAATTTGTCCTGGAGAGGGGAAACTTGATATTTTCTCACCTCTTCCCTTTATTACCATACGGGGTTAAATGAGAGTTACCCTCATTTTCACCTCTCTACCCCTCATCCAAACACAGCCAAAGGGGTTTAAGCTTGAGCAAATAGAAGACCGGCCCAGAGTCAGCCCATGACTAGTCCTACCTAGAGCTAGGTTGGGGAGCACCCTACCCTCAGATGACTTTACAACAGCCCTGTTAAGGGACCCAAGGTGAGTCTGGAGCTGCGCTTCTACGAGTCCTGAAGACCAAGAGTCACATCACTAGCCATAGAGAAGTACCCATGCTCCATTTTCAAGTCTTCTCTTTCTACTAGAGCTATTTTAATCATACTCGAACTCTAATCCTAAATCAAATAATCTCGTAATTAGAGATTAATCCAAATTAAGAATCCTAGTTACATAAGAACTCTAATATATTCTAACAGTCCAAACCATCTTCGATGCTCTCTCATCTTCTCATTCATTGGAGCTACATCTACAGTTATCCTAATGTGATCATTTATAGTTCGATCTTTTAATGTATGGCCCCACCATTCATCTTGACATTCACTTCTCGGAGATATCTATTATAAGGAATACCTCTGTCTCACAAAATTGCCTTTCATCAAGCATATTTGGGCCATGAGACTTATATGGCAGTTATAAATATATTTAATTTTTCATTGAATTGCAGTTATGGTACGCGCTAACAAAAACACTCTCTGAGAAGGCAGCATGGGCTCTAGCCATGGACAGGATGGTTAACATGGTGTCTATCAATCCAGCTCTAGTACATGGACCCGTTGTTGTTCGGCAGAACCCGGGATCCACCATGTCCTATCTTAAAGGTTCCTATAACTATACTTGCATCACAAGATCATTTTGATTTTCCACCAAGTACATGATATGATGAAACCTTAACTTCGATTTTGTATCTCATTTCAAATTCCAACAGGAGCAGCTCAGATGTGTGAGAATGGAGTTTTAGCATGTGTAGATGTGAACTTCCTCGTCGATGTTCACATCCGTGCTTTTGAGGATCGGTCTACTTCTGGGCGATATTTCTGCTTCAATCAGACCTTGAACACAGATGAAGATGCCATAAAGCTAGCAAAAATGTTGAGTCCATTGATTTCAGTACCCACAAGGTACAGTTAATTGAGCTACTGATTAAAATCTTTAAGTCTTCTTCCCCATCCATCCTGCTGATGGTATTTACTGTTGACAGGTACAAATGCGAACCTTCAGTTGTATATGAGGAAAGATTGACGAACAAGAAGTTAAACAAACTGCTAGAAGGAACTTCTTAGTTGCATTTTTTCAGAGCCATTGCCGTCGGCATTATTGTTGTTGTTGCTTTCACTGTTGTGTTTGATGCTATTTGTCATTAATCCATCTCTAAGCTGGGGTGGAGCAATTTGATATCCATGGCGTAATCTTACTGCAATTGTCAGCGCCCGGTGGATCGATCCCATATTTCATACTTTGTTCTTGTTGATATAATTCAACCCATTTATTAGTAATATATTTTCTTAGTGCACCAGTATGTGTTTGTTTTGGAATTAATAAATTGCCAGCTTCAGCTATAGTCTTATGATGTGCTTTGGAGTCATTGCAATAGCTAATCTATTTTTTTTTGCCGTAAAAAGGATTTTTCATTAAATAAAAGAAACAAGTCAGAAAAAGCTTTACGTCCTATAAGAGAGGTGTAAAAGAATTAGACCATCCATCACAGTATAGCGACATGAAACAAGAGAAAGATCCCTCCAAAAGATGAACAAAGTAAAATTCCTAAATAAGTGGTCTGAGTTGTTGACTTCAAATTTAGAGAAGAAATCTGCAACCTCATTTGCTGTGCGACTCACTTGAGTGAAGGAAACGTCCATTCCCAAGGTTAAACCTCTAATTGCAATAGCTAATCTATTGTGTTATGGTCCAGCTATTGGATCAAGGGTTTGATCATTTCATGGTCAAGATCTAGACTTGTCTGTAGAATTTTCTCAAGAACAGAGCAACTGTTTTTCTTTTATGGGGCTGTCTTTTGTGAGTGTAAGGGTATCTAATCTATTTTTGCACCTCTGATGCTTTTAATATAATCTTATTTACCATTTAAAAGAAAAGAACAAAGCAACTGTGCAAGGACTGAGGCTTTACTAAAGATTTTTGAATGGTTGTGACTTGTTGGAGATTAGACCCAACCCACATACATTGAACAATCACAGATTCACAAGCACACACACAAGCAAGAATACAAAGAACACAGGATATATGTAGTTCGGCAACAGCCTACGCCCACAGGGCGAGCATAAGATTCCACTAAGAGGAAGAATGCCCATACAGGCTACAAGAATTATAACATCTTACCCACCCTTCCTCTCAGTCAATCTCCTCTCTGTTTCTCCCCAAGAGAAACTGCACCAACCAAAGAAACCAAAGAGACTTTAAATATTGTAGCTTACAACAGACAGGGCCTGGGCCTGACCCTGGGCCCATCAGACAACTCAAGCCCAATAAGGCTTTGAGCCATAAATCCAACACGACTCTCGTTGTACATGTTGCTGAATGTATATCTGTAATGCCCCGACCCGGAAGTGGGCCCAGAATGTCACTGATTTTTTTTTTGAAACTAATCTCAAGATTCTAACTGGGTCGGATCAAAAGTTAGGCCCAGAAACAAAAGCCACATATGAGCCCATCAGGGGAACTCAAACATATACCATATGCCTACCCAAAACACAATCCCAAACACATAGTTTCATAAATGGAACATTATTAAATCATAACCAGAGTAGCTACGGGATACATAGTGGTTTAATACATTACATCAACACAAACTAAGTACCACACACGGTACTTTACAAAACATATGGTTCAAGGAACCAAAAGACAAAGATAGTGGAATTTCCCTCAGTGGGAATCCCAAGTCAACGCAGCAACTTATCTATCCTAAGCTTCATACGGAGGGTTCTCCTCCTCGAACACATCTCTTGAAATGTGAGTGGTGTGAGCTAACTAGCCCAGTGAAGGAAATATAACAATGCAGTTTAATGAAGCATCAGGTTAGTTAAATAATCAACATTTGCAATATGATATCTCATGCTTGACAATAAATTCTCAACATCATTCCATCACTGTTGTCATCCATCGAAACACCTACATACTACGCTGAGACCATTGTATTAAGTCCTGATACGGTCAAAATACATCCTTACAAGTACATCTCCGGCCCTCACATGGCCGGTACTGACACTCCCCAAGCTAGCAACTGTGACACCCCTGGTCCAGTAAACTTAAACCATCTCACACACATGGCCGATATTGGTTCAATAGTAAAGGGCACGTGAAAGCAGTATTAAACATAACACATATGATCAACATTATAAACATTTTGTGATACCCCTACCCACCAATGTGGGTAAAAGTCCCACATCGGTGGTGGAGGGGGAAAAATTTGGGGTTTTAAGTGGCCAAGCCCATGAACTCAAGTGAGACGCGTTTTGGGTCGGGCCACGTGGGCTCGAGCCCAAATGCAAAACCGTGCTGGTTTGAGCTGTGTGCGAGGCCCAAAGCGGACAATATTTCACTGAGGCAAGCCCTAAGCCCTATATGTGGGTCGGGTCATTACAAGTATGGTATCAGAGCCGAGTTCAACACTCGGACTGTGTGGGCCTATCATCCTTCCCTGGAGTTGTTGAGCTGGACCGGAGTCGAGCCGGGGACGGCTCGAGGCTTTAGGGGGGGTGATTGTGATACCCCTACCCACCAATGTGGGTAAAAGTCCCACATCGGTGATGGAGGAGGAAAATTTTGGGGTTTTAAGTGGCCAAGCCCCATGAACTCAAGTGAGACGCGTTTTGGGCTGGGCCATGTGGGCCCGAGCCCAAATGCAAAACTGTGCGGGTTTGAGCTGTGTGCGAGGCCCAAAGCGGACAATATCTCACTGAGGCAAGCACTAAGCCCTGTATGTAGGTCGGGTCGTTACACATTTATAATCATCATAAGCACTTCTTACAACAGTGCATCATGTCCGGGCACATGGGTGGGTTCATCAAAACTTGAAACCACTCATTGCTCAAGATCCATCTCATTAAACCTGATTTACACCTATTACAAAGTTAAGTCCCCTCACCGAAATTGTGTGGTCTCGAAGTCTCTGTCAACATGCAAACAAGTATGCAATCAATAATTGGTCAACATACATAGCATTCAAAGAAATACATACTTTAATATTTCAAAACCATATTGTTTTTCCAAGAATCTACAGGGTAAATGGAACTGAGTCTCCTACTTGGTTTCTAACCATTTTAATTTACAATAATCCACAATATAATAATAAATAGGTGCTCAGACCAATTCTCATATTGTCTTCTGGACAAGACCAGATTGACGTATTAAGTTAGGTCTAGATGTATAAGGGCTCAAGCCACTTCTCATATTGTCTTCTGGACATGACCAGATTGACGTATTGAGTTAGGCCTAGAGGTCACTCAGTGGCCGACAGATATAGCGTCGGCCTGAAAGTGAAGTCACTCAGTGCTCAACAAATAGTGTTGGCCTGGAAGTGAATACAATAAGTAATACACTATAGTAATAAGAGAAGAAGGGGTTGGTACAATTTTATTTATCAAATGTGTATAAACATCACATGAAAACCTAGGATTTAACACATGCATCATCAATCAACCAAGATTTAATATTCAAGAACTAGGTTCCTCCGAACACACCTCGGAACCAGGTACTGAGGCTTCGGACCGTCCAAGCCACTGTCTAAACTAGTCCACAAAACTTCGGAATGTGATTCTGGTCTTCGGAACGCCCGAGGGTCAAGTCTCGGATTGTCCAAAGGTCCTTCTGAACTGAAAAAAAGAAAAGAAAAAGAAAACAGGGTCTCAGTGGGTCCTCGGAACATGCCGAGAGCAGCTCGGATCGTCCGAGAGGTTCGATCCTTCCGAAGGTAACTCGGGATGACCCGAAGCAGAGGCGGGAGAAACGGTTGGCCTCTAAACATTTCGAAGTCCCGTACTCAAGTTCGGAACGTCCGAAGGTGTCATCTTAGGATCATCTGAAGCACAACTCTCGGACCTTCCGAGAGTCGTCTTCTTCCTCTGTCTACAACAGCAGACAATGACGTCCGAGCGGTAGAGTGAAATACGAATCCAGAAACAGTGGGTTTCCTAGATTCGGCTTTCACATCCAACCGGTCAGATAGACTCCTCAGGGAGTCCTCTTACCTTAGGGAATAGTTTAAAACTTAAACAAAGATTGAAACATTGGATTTAAGCACCAAAACCAAGTTGACACAAGAAATCCATGGTTTTTCCTTAAACTTGAAATCGGTTTCACACACTCAAAACTCAGTCAAATTTACTTCTACTTGATTCTAAACTTGTTAAAATTAAAAAAGGAACACAGTGGTTACCTTCACTTAAGTTCCTAAGTTGAAAATCCCGACTTTGAAAAATCTTCCTCTTCTATCCTACGGTCAACCAAAATTTGAAAAACAGAAACAGAAGGAGAGGTAATAGGTCTGGTTTGGTTTCACAGAGGGACTGAGATGAATCTAGGGGTGAAACCAGCTGGGGAGGAGAGACAATTTATAGAACTAGCTGGGCAATGGGTGATGGCCAACGGGCGCTGCATGCAGCGGTTGGCGACGTCCGAACAGTAACGAACAATGAAACTGTTCTTTGCAAATAAGTCCCTAGCTGATAGTTTCGGTTTTTGCAAAAAGGTTCAGTTTTGACTAAAATCAATATTTAACTAAAAATATGATTTTAAAAGCTTAATAAATTTAATCCAACTTAACAAAATTGTTGGGCTTTAAAAACTCTAGTCAGCATAAAAATTTGGAGATTTAAAATTCACTAAAAACCATAGATTTAAACAAAATTTATAATTTGACACTATTTACTTAATTCAACTTGTGTTAAATAAAATGAATTAAAACCCTCATTTTCGAGGTTCGAAGAAATAAACTAGACTTTACTAAAATGGTCCAACATAAAATGCTTGTCTCAAATTTTTCTTACTTCCGAAATCCTTTAAAAATATTTATTTCCCCCTCTCGGGGTCTTTTCGGGCGGTTTTAAATATCATTTTCTGAAAATAATTGAAAATCGCATTCAAAAATCAAAATCTTTGATGAAGGAAATCTCACACCAATCAAAACAATCAAGCAATGGTATGAAATAGTAAAATAATAATAATATAATATCGAAGAATTGTTAAATTACCATTTTGTCCTTCCAACTAGACGAGCTGGATCACTGAGCATTCGAGCTCTGATTGGGACGAATCTGGGCTTTTTCTCAAAGCCTTAACCCTAATCTTCGAGATTAATTGGGTAAGATACGATTTATCACACGGATTACGCCTAATTTGGATTAGAGTATTATAATATCAGTGTTGTCAGAGCCGGACCGAACCGCGGTTCAGCCGCGACAGCGAGATCTATGGTTCGGTCCATCTAAAAAACCGGGTTTGGGTCAAAATAGCATAAAACCGGTCAGACCCGTGGTTTTATGTGGTTTTGACACAAAAACCGCAAACCGTGAACCTCGGTTCAGATATTTGATTTTTTTTTTCAAATTTTCTCTTTAAAAAATGTGTATATTTGAAATATAAATGTTCATTACTATTTCTATCCCATACATTTTACTGTTTTGGTATATTACTCAGAGTTTGAATATTATCCTTAATATTTATATTAATATTATTGGTAAAATATGTCCTACTTAATATTATATATAATATGTATATTATTTTAATACATGACCGGTTTTGACCGCAGTCGAACTCGGTTGAACCCTAATCCTCCTCGAAGACGGTTCGTTAACATTGGTGTATATTGTTGTTCGTCTAAATATTGTCTTTATTTTGAAGGAACATTTGTAAAAAAAATCACTCTCAATAGCCAAGGGAGGTGGGTCACAAATTGATGGTTAAAATGAAAATGGTCAATAGTATTAAATTCAGTAAGAAGGATACGATGGTTAAGTTTGATTAGTGTAAAATTTCAGCTAATTTGATGGTTTATGCCTATATGCCTGCATTTCAAGCGTATCGTTTTAATAGAGATTACAGTGTTCCCTTCTCTCTTTGTTCCTATTCCCTGCAAACTCAAACTGATTTTCTTAGAAAGTTGAGGAAGACGATCCAATATCTTGCAGAATGAAATTAAGCAATCTTAACCATTTGTTTTGTAACTTTGAGCAGAAGAGACACACTTAATTGATGTCCGATCCACTTATACCATTTTCCATATGCTTGATATTGGCTTGTTGGGAATATAAGCATACGCGGAATAAAAATAGAGAGAAGCAAATCACTTTATCTATTTTTAAGCTATTTTTTAGATAAATTTTCTCTCTCTCTTTCTTACGTGTAAACATAGAAGCAAATTACAAGCATTCAATGGAGTAAATATGCAACATTCATTCGACGAACACATTAACTATCTCGTTATATAGATAAATAGTTATTTTTCAATAAAAAATATTTGCACAAGAATGAGAATTCTTGCTGAAAATACAAGCTTATTTTCAATTTCACTTTTTATTTTTTCATGTCTATTGAAAGATAGATTTTTTTAATGAAAAACACAGTAATACTTAAATAAAAATAAAGTTTCTATTTAGAAAGAGAACATTTTCTTCTAGAGAGAAAACCTTTCTTTCAACTTTCTATATTCATCTTAATTCGAGAAGATATTGAATTGAGCAAATTAATGAGTTCTTTCTAATTTTTTTAAAATCTCAATTAAATTTCTCAACTCAATAAAATTTTAAATCAAATTTAAGTTTGAGATTTGCGAACACTGCTTATATCTCTACTCCTTTTGGTCTATTCTGATTATAGATTAATATTAGATAAATCCAATTTCAAAGCATTGATTTTATCTCCTTTATGTACACAATCTTTTTTAATCAATTCATATCACTCTAACAAAATATCATTTCAAAATTTCAACTATCTATTCCATAATGGATTTAGCATTACAGAGCTTTTCATTTTCTATTATCAGATTATAATTCTACAAACTTGTCACCTTAAATTTCAATAAATAATATATACACCAAAGGAACCGTATATATTCCCCCTTTACCGAACGGAAGTGTGTGGGCCACACATCGAAGCAGTCATTCAGTCACAGCCGTTGGATTGTCGATGGACGAAGATCCACGAACGAGAAGATCTGCATAGTAAGGTGTGTCAAGGCGGTCTCGTTTGCCATCAGCAGCGTCTTTGAACTGGGCCATCAGCTTGTCCCACTTCTCCCTGCACTGCTTTCCGTCTCTCTTCACCCCTACACCCTCGGCGCACATTAGCCCAGCCAGTTCCTCCCAAAGCGCTGCTCTCCTCGTCGACTTAGAAAACCTTCCTTCCATTTCCGTCCGAAGCTTTATAAGCTGCAACACCTCCACTCTTTTCCAGTTCTTCGATCTCTTCTTCGTCGAACCCTCTCCTCCTCCTCCGCCTTCTACTTTTCCAACTCCTCTTTCTCCGGCGCTGGGATCTGAGCCACAGCCGTTGCCGGGATCTGAAGCACATACGCCGACAAGCCTCTTCGTGAGAAGAACCATCGCGTTCTGGAACACCTGCCGCTGCGCTCTCTCCTCCTCCCGCCACTTTTCCTCCCTCTCTAGCCAGATCCGCTCCCGAATCCGCTCCCTCCTCTCCATCGCCTCCATGATATCGGCAAAGAACCGGTGCTGCCGCTCCATCAGGCTCTCCAGCGCGTCCTTCATAGCTTCAACTACTGCCTCCTCGCCGCCTGCCCATGGCCGATGTCGCCGCTTGAGCGATGGAGGCTGCGAAGGCGGAAACTCTGCCGCGTCCTCCGTCTCCTCGCCGTCAGATCGGATCGAGTCCGGATCAGGATCAGGATCAGGTTCAGGTGTTGGATCTGCGGCGGGGCGATGGAATTTGGTCGAGAGGATGGGATCGAGGTCGTCGTAGAACGGATAATCGCCTTTGTCGCGGACGCCGTCTCGGACCTCTTTGTACCCGGCCGTGAGCTTCTCCCACTTGTCTCTGCACTGCTGTGGGTCTCGTCTCATCCCTTCGGCCTTCAGCAGCTCTGAGATCTCGTCCCAGAGATCCGACTTCCGCCCGCTGCGACAGAACCTTGGGTCCATCTCAGACCGGATCCGGATCAGCGTCGTCGTCTCGACACGTGTCCAGTTCTTCGACCTCTTCTTGTGCTCCCTCTCAACCTTCTTCTCTTCGCAGCCGTTGCCATTCTCTAGCGGCTTTACCGATTGCAGAGGCCGCGCTTCAATAGGAGATTCCATCGGGAACTGACTTGGAGAACTCGCTTTGATCGGAGATTCTGCCGGAATCTGACTCCCCGACGGAGAATTCGCGTTCTCTTGCTTGGCGGGAACGGAAATCATGTCTCAAGCTTTGTCTTTGCTGTTCATACCAGGACTGCAGCAGCGAAAACTAGAGCTGGCGGTGGCAGTGTCGCCAGACGATAGAGATATCCAGCGATGTCGTCATATTCGGCAATGGTGTCGGACTCTCGAGAGCAGATTAGGTAAGAAATCTCTCTCCTCAGTCTCTCTCTCTCTCTCTCTTTCCTCCAGCGAAAGGGAGTTAAATTGTCGGAATCTCAGCCAAATCTGGCGGTAAACTAACCCTAGGGTTAAGGCAACGAGTAAAACCGCCAAACGTGCTCCTAAAAAATAATTAAGCAGCTTTCACTAACGTGCGCTTCACGCGTCCGCTTAAGCCAGCAAACCATATCTCTCTATGGGGTCAGCATTCGGCAACCTCTACGACCAATCCTGCTCAAACTTAATTCGCAGTTTTGGAGGTCAATTAAGACATCTCATTTTCTTTTATAAAAGATGTTTTCTTAACAATTTTTATTGAATAATAGAATAAGAAAATATAAAAGTAACAAATTTCTATTTCTCTATCTAATTAATGAAATTTTTTATTATAAATTTTATATAGATTAATAGACCTTGTTATATTAACTATAAAATTTTAAAATATTATAAAATCAATCTGCATCAGTTAATATTTAATAATAATCATTAATTTTGCAATAAATAAACTCATAAATGAAACTAATTTTACATTAAAAAGGTCCATAAATTATTTTAAAATTTTATCTATTTAATTTAAAAGTAAAACCGATCATTATAATAAAAAATACTACTTTTCTTAAGTACTTGTTTTGAAATGCTCGTTACGTGATTAAAATTTTCAAATGCCATATGCACTTGAAAAACCCAGTGCTGACTGCTGACAAATTACGTTAGTCCTCTACTCCTCTTTGTTTCAAGTCTAGCTGGGGTGCTGCTGATTGGCTAAGCCAGCACTAAATTAAAGAAGGGAAGGAGAGTGTGAAGGAGAGATCCAACGTGTCATGCTGTGAATGGGGTGGAGGGCAATCTATGGTTGGGTTTTCCTCTCCTTCGTGCTAAGCATGATTAACGTGTTGCGTGGTTTGGGTTAGAGAGCACGGTTAGGATGTCTTTGTACTGGGGTTAAGAGCCGTTTACGGAATCGTTAAGTGCTGGTTTCTCCGTTTGCTGTAACGAAGTCATTGTATTCGTGGCTAGTGGGCGGGCCATCCATGAGTCGCGGCCGCTGCTGACTGGGTTGGGATTGTGGCTTTTCTAGCGTTTTCTTTGCCATGACTGACTTGTTTTGAAATGGAGAAAAGTCAGAGAAGGTGAGGGGCCAAGGGAAGGGATGGAGCATGATTAGGCATTTTCTCGTAGGAAGAAGGACCAATGGTGGGACCACTTTGATTGGACAAAGTTGCTCCTTTTGCCTTCCGATAGCGGACAAGATCATGACACAAATTGGAGGACTAGAAAAGCCAAGATTTTTGGAGAAAACAGCATAAAACTATGGTGGAAAATGCCACGTGTGTGGACGATGCAACCTTTCTTTTTGGCTTGTTCCATTTCGATTCTTTTCTCCTGCAACCAAATAAGATATTTCTTCGTCACGGACAAGAAAGAAACCATCCAACCGTTCCTCGATCCGACTTGACCATGGAAAATAAATATACGGTCGGCGATTGCCTTATTAACTTGTGTGCGACTTTTTGGCCTTTTCCAGCTATAAGATTCATTACAGCAGTGGATGGGTTGATGGTGGGACCCGCCCCATGTCATTACTAAAATCTCGAAGGTTCTTTCTGGAACTGTACTTTTATGAAACTTACCAATTTTACTTAATTAGGTGCTAAGTTATTTAACATGCATTCCCTCTCGATACAACGACGACGGTGGGTAAATTTCATAGGTAAATTTTATAATTATTTGATTTCAATGTCCTTTCCTGAATATAGTGGATTATAAAATTTAATTTTCTTAAGACAACTCATTCTCTATTAAATTAAGATATATAATGAGTATTTTAATTCATTGACATTCATAGTGTAGTGAATAGTTGTCTTTAACGGTCAATATTAAAATTTATTAATAATTATTTGATTCAATGCTGAGATTTAAAGATTTTATAATTTAATGATACAACTAACTTCATTTATTCATTTCAAAAACCATATCACTCACTGAGAACCGCAAGATAAGCAGAGCTATAAATTTGAAATTTAATAAAATTAATGATAGTAAATACAAAGTCTGGAATTAGTAATTAGAGCCTGGTAAATTAGGAACTACTATAATTCATCTATCAATGTTTTTTAATCTAGGATGAGCTCCAATCCAACAAAATGCTCAAACTTTTAAACCTATGTTTGTACTAGACTTACCCTTCCAAGTTAAATATTATACTTGATGAATTGACATTTAGCTAATTTCAAGCAAGTTTTGGCTTCAATTTGTTGTAAGTATGTGTTTAGGTTTAATCATCTACTTAGTCTTATATTAAATAAAGTTAAAATAAAATATATTTTAAAAATAAACTTTCATACATAAATAGATTAAATAAATATATTTAAATAGCGGGCTCCACACTATTTCATGTGTCAAGTTATTAAAAAAATGCAATAGTAGCACCAAGATGCATGCTACCATTGTAGCACCTAATAATTTCTTGAATAAAAAAGTCTCACGTCTTTTAAAAAGAAAAATCTCTGAAAGAGAATTGATCGGACACCTCAATTTTTTAGAAGACATTTCCTTCCATTTTGTTTTAAATGATAAGATTATAGCCATTGTCATTTTTGTTATTTGAATTAAAATAAAATAGTAAAGGATGTTTCTTTATTAAGAAAGGACAAAGTCAGTATTTCCCTTTTATGAATTAGTTAACAGCTCTTAATGCTGACAATGAGGAGAAAACGAAGAAAAAGTGATAACCAAAGGAAATTTGTGTACAAAAATAGAGTAAGATAATGCTAAAAGGTACAATTAGAAACGTTTCCATTAAAAATATTTTAAAAATAATCTCAGTAGATTAAGAAAAATAGATTACATTAGATAGCTTAATCACATAATCTAAAACAATTTACTTACTTAAAAAATAAATAAATAAACAACTTCGTACTCTAAACGGAAAAGTTAGAGGTACAATGTACAAGAAAGGATGACCAATCGGTTGTTCTCACCATTGTATCATCATATAACTATCCAATATTAAACTATCTAATATTAATTAATTGGTGGTTTAACGATTCAGCCATTCAGATTCTTGCCCTTACGAATAAAGTTACATCAGATAGTGAATAGATGAAAAGAAACAACTAGATGAAACGATCCCTGCATAGTGCATCACTTTTCTTCTACACCACAAATATGCCCTCTAACTCAAGCAATTTACCCACTCAAAGCCCTAAAATAGTATGCATATCATGGACCAAGGATCAAGTAATTCCCCCACAAAAATCTGGCTTTGCTCTCATACATCACCTGTTACCATATAGAGGAAATGTGATATTGCTTCAGCATCTCAAACAAAAACTACCACTTGAATCACAGAACAACATAATTTACTTGAGAAATGCATGGCACAAATCAAAAGAAGGTTCATTGTAGCTGGTATGAATTTTCCCTTATGGTGGTGACAGCTCTGTGGGGCCAACTTGGCTCGAGTTACACCCACCTACCACTTTGAATACCCAATTTGGCTTTATTCTGTATTAGGACGGATTATTGATCTAACCCCGTGAAGTAGACCATCAAATAAAACTAAATCTTTAGAACCTTAAAAAACATTTTACTCATCTAACCAACACCACAACAAAATTATGTAATACAACGAATACTTCTTCCAAATAAAGTAATATTGAAGTTAACTAAGGCAAGTGATTGATGAAGAGATATACCTTCACTTTTATCCTTTGTAGCTTGGAGTGAATAGTGACCTCAGGGTCACCCCTAACTATAGACAGTCTACGCCGCCGCCTAAGGCCTCCAAAATTTCATGGTATGTCAAGCCCCCAAAAAAAAGGATACTATTTCATCTTATACTTTCGTTTAGGACCATTGAAATCTCAGAGTATGTTAATGTCGATACTGAGTGCCCTAGATACCATCATATGATGCAAGTATCTTTCCATGCCCCTGTTGTAAGAAAGCATGAAAGATCAACCACCATTTGAATTGACCACAAATTTTGGCCTTTGTCTAGCTAAACAATTGAAGAAAATATCTCCTTCTCGAAGCAGAGAAACAGAGCGAACATGATGAACTGCCCGAACTATCGCTCTCATCTCAAACTCAGTAAGCGTACACAAGCTGAAATATAATCTGGTAGGGCTAGCAATGATTATGCAGATCAAGTTTGACAACAGCTACTCATTGTAATTTTTGCTTTTAACACAAAAATATCAGTGACAGAATTGCTGAATAAAAGGCAACAGAAGAGAATGAATAAATAATAAGCAAACAGCAAAAATTGACATAAAAATAAAGCAAAACCCTTCACAAGAACTCAAACACAGTCACTTGTATCAATATTTTATGATACATATAATATAACTGAAATCAAATGACTCCTAATGACATTGAAGTAAAATATCCAAAGAAGACCACAATTTGACATGAATAATGAAAACCATCTGGAAGCATCATAATTGAGTGATACTATTGCTAGAAACTAAAAACTGTGTATTACTCATAAAGGCCTATTACATATATATAGCTTCTAGCTGACCCTAGGGCTATCTTAATCAAAGTCAACTTCTAATCGAACGATGCAAACTTAGAAACTTAAATAAATATTAAATCTAATATATTCAACATTCTCCCTTAAACTCAAGTGGTTCACCACTTTGAGTTTACAATTATTGAACAAAAGAAAAACTAATAACTAGATAAACTAACGGTTGAATGACACCATCTGATGAAACGATAACAGATCAACTCAAGACGTGTCAATGAAGCCAAAATTGAACCAATGTTGCACGTGTGGTGGAAGTTATAAAACTGATGCCGAACTTACTCGAACTCTCCCTCCTTCCACTTGTTCATATCAATGCCAATGTCGCCACTACTAATGCCCCCGCATGCTGCCAAATCGTGGGTTCTTTCTGCCCAACCTTCGTTTGATCTGCATAATTTTGTGTTCGTTGGTCCTTAAAAAAAAAAAATTGATCACGTCGATCTGCGTGCCTATGCCAACCATTGTCTGTTTTTGTTCATCGATATCTATTGTTTTGTCTCTGATCTGCTGCATCGTATTGCCTGCCTTTGCAAATTTATTTCTCTTGGTATCGGTTTGCTTCTGTCCGAAAAAAAGAAGAAGGTTTTGTTTACTTTGTCCCTGCATCTGAGTTCAGTTTGTGAGAATGACATTGATTCTTTCTTTTGTTTCTTTGTTGAATATATTAGATTTAGTATGTATTTAGGTTTCTAAGTTTGGATTGTTAGATTAAAAGTTGACTTTGATTAAAATAGCCTTAGGGTCGGCTAGAGACTATATATATGTAATAGGCCTTTACAAGTAATACACAATTTTTAGTTTCTAATATGGTATCAGCCTAATCGATCATGTCTTTCATCCAGAGAGAGAAAATCCCCGTTCTCTTCTCTCCCTCTGCCACGGCAGACACGCCTAGTAGAAAGAGGGGACTCATGAGTTCAACCTTAGATCTGAGTCATCGTCCGCAGTATTCTTGATGGGAGCACTCTGTTCGATCCCGTCTCTTGTTCTCAGATTGCTTGTTCGAGCCCGTCTCTTGTTCTAAGATTGCTTGCAACTTTACATCTTTTAATAGAGATAAACCCAAACTAAGAATCCTAATTAGATACTAATTCTAATATATTCAACATTCTCCCTTAAACTCAAGTAGTTCACCACTTTGAGTTTACAATTATTAAACAAAACAAAAAACTAATAACTAGATAATCCAAGTGTCGACTGACGCCATCTAGTTGAGAGGAAGCAAATCAATGGTGAAGACGTGACGACGAAGCCAACCAAAACTGAACCAATGTTTCACGTGTGCTACAAGTTATAAACCTATGCCGAACTTACTTCAACTCTCCCTCCTTTCACTTGTTGATATCAATGCCAATGTCGCCACTATTGATGCCAATGCTAATGCCACTATCAATTTTAATTCCAAAGAACATAAAGTCTGTTTGGTGCAAATAGAGACTGCAAAGTGTGAGAAAGCTGCAAAGAGCGAAGAGAACAAGAAATTAAATCCTCCAAATTGTGGCTACAAACGGAGGAGACAAAGTACCAAACGGCTGCAAAGGGTACTAACGAAATCAAATCTGACTGAAAAAAGAAAGACAAAGACAGATGTGAAACTGGACGGATTGGGTCAAAGTCGAGATACAAGAGGAAGACAAGAGGGAAACAAATGCAAATCGATCGCGAATGAGAGGATGCAAATCAAGATCCAGGAAGAAGACATATTAAATCTAATATATTCAACAAGTATATCTAATTAAACCAAAATTAAGTAACAAATTAAAAAAATTTAAGGACACTAATAAAAAATGTGAAACGCCTGATATAATCATATAATAGAGAGCACAAATCTCCGATTATGTGGTACTAACAGCATTGAATTGAAAAAAGAAAGGGAACTGCATTTCTTGCACTGATCGAATCAAATCAAGTAAAAAGAGAAAAGACCTTTTCGCAATCAGAATAAGAAAGAAAGAGAATATAAATTTCTACTGAAATGAAATAAAATATGTTTCATAAAAGCCAAAAAAAACCTTAATTGCAGAAAAACAAAAAAAAAAATTCACAAAAGAAGAAGAAGAAAAGGAGAAGCTTTACAAATCATTACGATCCAAAAAAAGAAAGAGAAATCCTTCATACCACATTGCTTTCAGAACGTCGTTGTTCGAATATCATCAAAGCTAACAAAAA
Organism: Chimonanthus salicifolius; assembly: GCA_013350335.1. Taxonomy (NCBI): domain Eukaryota; kingdom Viridiplantae; phylum Streptophyta; class Magnoliopsida; order Laurales; family Calycanthaceae; genus Chimonanthus; species Chimonanthus salicifolius. The sequence goes on along the minus strand of CM023532.1, from coordinate 28,193,703 downwards.
TGAAACAGATTTCAATAATAAAAAAAACCCACCCATTCAAAAAAAAAAGGAATTTTGATTTTTAAGAAAAAAGAACAAACATTTTTATTTTTTCCTCCCACATGAAATGCAAACAGCTGAAATGTTGAAAATGATAAAAAAAAAAAAAAAGGCGAGAAAATGAAAGGAATTGAAAGAATTCTCTTATTTTAAAAACTAGACGGTCATGTATTACATCTTAAAATATTCAAAAACTCTCTAAGTCTCTATTATAGAAGTAAGTTACATGTGCCCGACGTGGCTCTTATTTTACATATCTCAACTCTCCCATGATATGGCTAAGTAACTTCATTTCATTAATCTAATTATTTACTTTAGTGCACTATCTGATATTTGTCTCGGAGTAAGTTCGATTAAATTAAAGGCGATGCTACATTTACCTTTTTAACTACACTCTTTTATATTTTTAAGCTCATATATAAAATCATAATTTCTTGTTTTTTCAAGATTTAATTAAGAGACTAATTAAATGGCTTGACAAATCGATGAAGAGTATAATTTGAAAATAAATTTAATATTTTTTAAATTAATTAATATTGAAATATGATATCCTCTTTGTAGAGCATCGGTTTGGCCTAAGTTCTACCTAAGCCAACTAAATAATTTAATAGATGAGCTAGTCAAACTAGATAAGATCAAGATTAAGCCACACTATAAAATTCAATATTTGATCTAAAATATGATTGATGAATCACAGAACAGTAAATGAAGAAAACTTTTTTAAGCATATTTTGATATTTGCTTGTTAAGTTCTTTGAATTAATGTATGCTTTTCATTTTGGATGGATAAAATCACGAAGACGGCCTACTTTGTTGATTTAGTTTGACTTTGTGTGAACCCACCTTGAAATTAAGATTTTTAAATTTAAAGTTGACCTAAACAGACTCAAATTATCTAAAATACCCACATTTTAGAAATTTATTTGAATAAAAAAATATATCTAAAACTCAGGAACTAGAGTTAAGAACTTGATATTTTTAATAGATTGCCAAAAAACATCAATCATGGAGATAAAAAAAAATAGGTTAGATTTCAAAATTAAAATTTAAAATAAATAATCTTATACAAATTAGAATAAAGAAGTCTAAAATAAATGAAAGTAAAATATCTTTATATAATTATAAAGCAGAGACAATTAGAGTTTACAAAATATCTTTATGTGACTATATGAAAATATATTATATTTAAATATTTTGAGTCGCCTCTCGAGTCTTAAGTATTCTTTGTTTAATCTGAATCGTGGAGCATTCAAACCTTGAAATTGATCCGACCAAAAACTCGTAGATCTTTGACCCGACCCTAACTATTTTCGAGTCGGGTCCAGGCGAGAATAAGCCCTCAGTCACGTTGTCGTCACAAGAAAAAGAATTGTTCTTTAGGTAGGGCTGAAATCTGGTCGGGTCGGAGTTTTTAATCCAACCCGATCTGAGTTACTAATATATGGAATGCGACTCGATTCGGAACTTTTGACCTGGACGTCTTGAGCCGATCTGACTCGAATTATAACCCGACTCAACCAAAAACCCGACTCGACCCGCATTTTGAACCTACCTTAGCCTACTTTTTACCGAATCGGGTCGGGTCGGATTAACTTAAAAATCTCTCAACTCAACTGTATCCGATCCGCTGACCCGAGTTTCATAACCCGACTCACATGATTTTCGAGTCGGGTCATACGGATTTGGGCCAAAACCAGACCCGAGTTCACCCCGATCCTAGAGATTCTCGTGATGGGTTATATGAGTCGGGTAAGAGGGTCGGATTGTATTGAAAAGACAAACCCGCATTAATTTGGGTCGGATTGAGAACTTTACAAGTTAATTCCGACCCGACCCGATTAAAATTAAGTCAAAATGGGTTCAGAATACGGGTCGAATCAGAAAACGAGCCGGGCCCGAATCAATAATTCGGGTCGGCTTAGTCAGGTTTATAAATATTAACTCGGATCGAGTTAGATTTTAAGAGACCCGACCCCTACCCGATTTTCAGCCCTAATTGTTTTTTCTTAGAAATGGATCCAAGATTTAGATCTACCGCCCTTCTGCCTTCTACTTCAGTCTCTGCTTCCAACTCTCTCTAGTAGCAGCACAGAGAATTCTCATTCGATTCCCATTCCATGGAAGTCTCTAAAAAAGGTAACTCTCTCTCTCTCTCTCTCTCTCTCTCCCAAACAACCAGAAGATGAAACTAATCAAAATCTTATTTTTTTTCTTAGAAACTGTTACTCCACCGGGATCCTCCTTCTTGGCCGACAAAACTGCCAAAATCTTCGTTGCAGGCCACCGCGGCCTGGTCGGATCTGCCGTCGTCCGCAAGCTCCGCTCCCTTGGCTTTGAAAACCTCCTCCTCCTGTCCCACGCTGAGCTCGATCTCACACGCCAATCTGATGTCGATAAGTTCTTCTCCCAACACTGCCCCCACTACGTCATTCTTGCGGCCGCCAAGGTTGGGGGAATCCATGCCAACAACACTTACCCTGCAGATTTCATCTCAATCAATCTCCAGATTCAGACCAATGTTATTGATGCAGCCTATCGCCATGGCACGAAGAAGCTTATCTTCCTGGGGTCCTCTTGCATTTACCCAAAATTCGCCCCGCAGCCGATCCCTGAAAATGCCCTCCTCACCGGTCCACTTGAGCCCACCAACGAATGGTACGCCATCGCCAAGATTGCTGGCATTAAGATGTGCCAGGCGTATCGCCTCCAGTACAATTGGGATGCCATCTCTCTAATGCCGACGAATCTTTACGGCCCGAATGACAATTTCCACCCTGAGAATTCACATGTGTTGCCGGCACTGATGAGAAGGTTCCATGAGGCAAAAGTTGCAGGGGTGAAGGAAGTGGTTGTCTGGGGGACAGGATCGCCACTTCGAGAATTCCTCCATGTGGATGATCTTGCAGATGCTGTGGTGTTCTTGATGGAGGAATATAGGGGGTTGGAGCATGTGAATGTTGGGAGTGGGAAGGAGGTGAGCATCAAGGAGCTGGCAGAGATCGTGAAGGAGGCAGTGGGGTTTGAGGGGGATCTCGTGTGGGATACAACAAAGCCAGACGGAACTCCGAGGAAGCTCATGGATAGTTCAAAACTGGCAGGGTTGGGGTGGGTGCCGAAAGTTTCACTCCGAGATGGGCTTGCAGACACTTATAAGTGGTATTCAGAAAATTTTCAGCAATAATGCAGGTGATGATTTTCATCGCCTTATCTGGATTTTCATTTTTTTAATATTAATGGGAGATTATCCTTGTCGTGTTTCGTTGGTCATTAATTATAGTGCAATTGGTAAAATCTTGTTGATGTATGATGATGATGCTTGTCATGTACTCTAATTTTTTTGAAACAGTAACAAACAAATTCATTAATTTTCGTAGAAGATACATATACGCTAATTTTTTTATGTTGGTATTAGTGTTTGATATATCATGGGATATTTGATAGAATTGAACTTTTGTGTAGAGTGTGAAGTACTTTATCCTCATTGTGTATGGAATTCACTGCTCAAAACTTTTATTTGTTGTTATAAGTTATAACTGCAAGATTCATACTGAATGAATTTCTTACTTTTTGGTAGGTTACAAATTTCTAGTTATTGTAGTGTAGAACTATATGGAGTAATGTAGGTTGGAATGATCTCCCAAGAGTTTTCTGTGATCCTTCGTGTGTCATTTACTAAATTTTGCAATACTTATTATTCTGTATATTATAGGATCAGCTATCTGGTCCAGTCAACACCATTAATTGGCCTCAACACCATTAATTGGCCTCTATGATATAATTTCCAAAAGCTAGAGAACATGTAACGTGACTTTTGTCACTTCAACATAGCAGGGAAAAACACTTGAATAGTTAAAGGGGACTACTTTTACATTTTAAAGCATAATAAGCTTGAGGGGTTTCTTCATACATTATCAAACAAAGACTATCGTCGTCCTGATTATTTAATTTTCTAATTGTGTATTGTGAGGATTATGCTAATGCTGACTATTTGTAGAAAAATATTCTTCAAATGGATGAACATGGCTTTCACTCCAGCTATACTGATATCAAGTCAATCTGTCACTTAATCGCTGAGCACAACCATTTTCCCACCTATTTGGGGTTGGATCAGCTTGTTTAGTTCCACGCTTTCATTCTACATTTCTACCCTCTCAAAGATCATGTTTTCTGTTATTTCAAATTTTATTGTGTCCTTTACTCTATTGTTCCAAATCCTTGGCACAGTTCCTCTTTACCTTATGCTTTTAACCTTTCAGTTCTGTGTTGAGGCTATTTTTGGTTGTCTGTATTCTATATACACACCCATAAACCATCTCAAATGACATTCTCTTATTTCTCATCTGTTGGGCTATATTTAAGGTTAATCCCATGCAATCATTTTTAGGTCTTTATTTTAATGTTACTCCAGTCATCCATCAACATAAAATCTATTCAACTGTTCTTAATCAACATGTCTTTTTCCATAGCCCAACATTTGGCTTCATACAACATAGTTGGGCTAATTATTGTCTTCATAAATCTATTGTTTTATTAGGTAGTTTGTAATGTTGATACTGCAGGCATTTATCTTTGGCTATTTCATGCTCTCAGAAAATAGGTTTTTCAAGGGAAAAAGGTTTAACTTGCAGCTTTCTGGAAATATAGAACATTTGTCTTCTGCAACTGAACTTGCATCCTTTTGTCCTCAGTACATCGTTTCCTTATTGCCCTCCACACCCTCACAAAATCTGAAAATTTTGAATCACATAATTGATGCTCATTGAAAATATGAAGAAATCACATTGATGGGTATGGCATCATTAATGGAGAATGACCTTAGTATTTGTATGTGCTGTTAAAGCATTTTAACTGGTGGAGATAGCCTCAAACATCATCATCATCATTATATTGTATGGGTAATGAAGTGATCATTAGCTGGTTTTTGCACATTGTAAAGTCTCAACAGCATGTGGAATTTTTTAATGTTGAAACAATGAGTTTTGCCGTGCATGCACACACATACATACATAATTTGAACAATTCACTTCAAGGGACAAGATATACTAGATAAAGAACAACCTTCCAGTGTTCTCTGATATCTGCAAAGTGCTTGAAAACCATTCCATAACTGATGATTCTAAGCAGATGTAAGCTACATGCATTTGCAAATTGTAGAGTCTCGATCCCAATCATCTCATTTGTTGGTATGTAGAGTCTCAATCCCAATCATCTCTATTCTGATGATCATTCTTGACATATGAGGCCAAACATGTATTTCTATGCGATTCACTTCTCACATTGTGCTTAATTTTTGTGAGCCCTTAGGTGATGCTTGTATAGTCTGCATTGGGCGCTCTGTTTTCTGCCTAGTGGTGGGATCATGGGCCTCCCCTGTTTTTCGTTCTGGGGGTTTTCTTTTTTATCATCATCATCAGCCATAATTCCATCTATTTGGAGTCGGCTTTACGAGTTCTTTCTCCTCCAATTGACTCTAGCATAATCCAAAGTATCAGTCACTCTACAATCTAACACGTCGTTCTTTATCCCTTCTCTCCAAGTTTTAACTTTTTAGTTTTAACTTTTTAGTAGTGGACTTTTCCTCCTAGTGTCCTTGATTTGTAACCTCTCAACTCTATGCATTGGAGCTATGTCTAGTATGCTACTAATATGACCAAATCACCTCAAACGAGTTTCTCTTACTTTGTCATCATTTGGACTATTCTTAAATTATCCCGAATGTGTTGTTTCCAACTCTATCCTTTAAAGTTAATCCACTCCTCCGAAGTAACCCTATCAATATGTTGCATGGACACTTCAATGTAGGCAATGTGTTCATGTCAAACACCTGTGTATCTGCGTCGGACTCTTCATTTTTATGTTTAAAGTCTGTGTCTCTGCCATAATGAAAGTGTTATGGCGTGTCCATATCATGTCTAAGCATCATAATCTACCATTCAGAAAAAAAGGAAAATAGAAAAAGAAAACAAGTCATTCACTTTCCCAATGAAAAAAGGGTCGGGGTTGGTTCACTAATTGTATGGCACTGTTTGCTGATTTCTTTAATTGCCATTGTTTGATTGAGCTACCATCTTTTGATTTAGCCCAACATGCTTGGTTAAACTTATGGGAAGCATGGAATGAGCTCAACAAGAACAAGCAGCAGGTTCTGAAGGTGCTAATAGTCTCAACCACGAAGGTTGTGGATTCAAGTCTAGTAACCATGGAAAAAAAAAAAAGTGGCATGAGCTTCATGCAGGCAGGGCCGGTCCTGAGATCCCCTAAAATCTCAGGGGCTCAAGGCGGAGTAAGATTTTAGAGGTCTTTTGTGACTGGTATATTAAGGAGTTTAAGTGTGGGAGGGGGGCTTTCTGTCTGGGGGCCCTCGAGTTTAAGTGTGGGAGGGGGGCTTTCTGTCTGGGGGCCCTCGGCAGCGGCCTACGCCACCTATGCTCAGGGCCCATAACCTTGCACAATGAGACCTTGTTGGATCATTGTCTTCTGTTGCTAGTGATGACAATGGATGTTGGATTCTGCTTTATCTTGATTTTGAGTTGATGTGATCGGGAGAGCCAGATATTTTATTTGGTTAAAATTTTCATGAAAGTTAGGTTCCAACCACATTTTGAGTCTTAATGCTGGCTCTTCATTATCATCCAGTATCAACATCTGGCTTTGCAGATGATCCTAGAACAGTTATGGTATGCAGTTAATACCGGCACGTATCGGCCAATATATGTTTGGGTTTTTGAATCCTTCGTCCATGGAAGAAGAAGAATTTCTCTTCCTTCAGGTTTGCCTTTTTCCAGCTATGAAAATAAGGAGCATGGAAAATGAGGCCCTCCTATCTTCTCGTATGAAGGAGGGCTCTTTACCAAGACATAAGACATAAGAAATGTGAATTTTTTTCTCTCCTTCCAAGAATTCCATTTCTCATTTAGGGGGATAGGAAAATTTATTGAGGAAAATAAATAGGTTTTCCTATCTTAACAAAACAATGCTTAGTTGGTTTTCAATGAACATAAATATTTTGATGCAAATTAATCAAATGTCGGGTTTTCATAATCCTAGACAGGGGTAGAAAATTCTGCGGAACCAACATTTCGGCCGAGATTTTTTCTTTCTCAATTTTTTTTTTAAAATCTCAGTGGCTTTTTTTTTTAAAAAAAATCATTTAAAAGAAATAAAAAATGCTTAAAAATATAAATATCGGCCGATATCTGCTTAGATATCGACTGGGTCCACAATCAATATTTGTTTTTTTTTAAATAAATAAATAAATAAATTGATTGATATTCGGCCCTTTTTTTTTACTGGCCGATACATATCGTATCGGCCGATATCGTTCAGTCCTGAAAAACCGATACATATCGGCCAATACGATATGTATCGGCCAATATTTCGACCCTTAAGTACAAGACTATAATGAGGATATACGAAGGTAAAATAGTAAATGTCAGAATAGTTTAAAACATAAGAACTCTTATTAACAATTTGTATATTATTTATATTATATGTCATTTAGATTAGTAGGTTGTTAGATATGGCTAGATCCCATGTAGAAAAATTAGATTTGGATTCAAACTGGATTAAAAAAGTTAGCCTATTTAAAGTTTGGGAGTACTTACACACACTCAGAAATCCTGTCTCTATACACCCATTTTTGAAATTTCGTGGCAAATTTCTATTTTACTCCCGTATTTCGAATCATTCGAATGAATGCCCAGTTCATTTTGTCATTCATTTGAATGAATACCCAGTTATTTTGGCATTCATTCGAACGAATGAGCTGAACAGTAACACGGATTATTCGAATGAATGAAGTCCATTCATTCGAATGATTCCTACAGCGCTGCGCTTCATTCATTTGAATCGTTCAGGCTTCATTCATTCCTACAGCAGGAACAGTAATATTATTTTAAATATTTATTTTTAAATCTTTAAACTTATTTTTTGATCACTGTGTATTTTCAAAATTTCTCAAATTGAATGTCTAGACTAATTACAATAACCTAATAAAAATACCTTAAAACTTCAAAGTCTTTTGACACTGCTAAATATTTAAAACACAGTATTTTACAAATAAGGGTATCCCTAGGCTGTGTCGAAAACACATTTGGAAGTGTCAAAAGACCTTTAAGTCTTAAAGTATTTTTATCAGGTTATCGTAATTAGTCTGGATATTCAATTTGAGAAATTTTAAAAATACACAGTGCTTAAAAAATAATGGTCTATGTTTTAAAATATAGACAGTTATTTTTGAGCACTGTGTATTTCTAAAATTTCTCAAATTGAATATCTAGACTAATTACAATAACCTGATAAAAATATCTTAAGACTTTAAGGTCTTTTGACACTCCTAAATGTATTTTCGACATAGCCTATGGATGCCCTTATTTGTAAAATAATGTGTTTTAAATATTTAGGAGTGTCAAAAGACCTTAAAGTCTTAAGGTATTTTTATCAAGTTATTGTAATTAGTCTAGATATTTAATTTGAGAAATTTTGGAAATACACAGTGCTCAAAAATAACTGTTTATATTTTAAAACATAGACCGTTATTTTTTAAGCACTGTGTATTTTTAAAATTTCTCAAATTGAATATTCGAACTAATTTCGATAACTTGATAAAAATACTTTAAGGTCTTTTGACACTTTCAAATATGTTTTCGACACAGTCTAGGGATACCCTTATTTGTAAAATACTGTGTTTTAAATATTTAGGAGTGTCAAAAGACCTTGAAGTCTTAAGGTATTTTTATCAGGTTATTGTAATTAGTCTAGATATTCAATTTGAGAAATTTTGGAAATACACAGTGCTCAAAAAATAAGTTTAAAGTTTTAAAAATAAATATTTAAAATAATGTTACTGTTCCTGCTGTAGGAATGAATGAAGCCTGAACTATTCGAATGAATGAAGCGCTGAAACGCTGTAGGAATCATTCGAATGAATGGGGCTGAATAGTATTCCGTGTTACTGTTCAGCCCATTCATTCGAATGAATGCTAAAATAAGTGAGCATTTATTCGAATGAATGCCAAAATGAACTGGGCATTCATTCGAATGATTCGAAATACGGGGGTAAAATGGTAATTTGCCACGAAATTTCAAAAATGGGTGTGTATTTCAAAAACGGGTGTGTAGAGGCAGGATTTCTGGGTGTGTGTAAGTGCTCTCTAAAGTTTTCATCTAAATTCACATAGATATCTCTGTTTATTTTTTTAATAAAAAAATCACTTAGGGTTTTTATATTTGAGATATCCATGTACATCCGTTCCTTAGAGTCAAATCAAACAGTTTCCTATCACTAAAAAAGGCCGAACTTTAAAATTGAAATTCAAAAGCTTGATTCGTCAACTCCAATCCTTGCTCATTAAGCATTCTTTGTATCTAATTAGGTTGAACATCCTTCATGGCCACCTCTATCTTTTATACCGTTGAATTCTTTGGCTCAAATTTGATTCTATCAATGACCAAACATTGAATGGAATTGTGTTCAAAACAATTGATAACTCTTTTACCCATTACTAAAGTAAAGACACGTTTTTCATTTTCTAAATTTCAAAAAGCTGATATAAGTTGTAGATGTAACTGTATGAGAGTCTATTAACTACCATATACTAATTCATGGAAAATATTATTAATTGAAATGGTAAGAGAGTCTCGTATAGTTTAATTTAAAAAATCAATGATTCTATATAACACTTGATGCATCCTCTTGACTCTCCTTAAAAAATCTTATCAAGTAATAATTTTCTGACATGATATCAAAGTAGGTCCTACGTACAACCTCTACATGTAAAGGAGGGTGAGTAACTACACATGAGAGTAGATGTGAAGTGTTAATACAGTCTCACATTATCTAAATTCTGCCTCAAAAATATTATCAAATGATAAAATTCATATTAATGTATGGCCAAAAGTAATACTCCAAGGTATATATTTATATATAGATTGGAATTTTACAAGGATCGGATGGATAACATGTCATTTCTCTCTCAAATAATGGAACTATGGAAGTAGCACTGCAACAGGGAATGGACAATTTATAAGATTCATTAACTCCGAATTTTTTGAACCCAATGCAAGTTGTGTTTCATGTAGCATCGATTCCATTGGATAATTGAGGAAATTAGAATCTTTTCGCCATGCTTGAATGAATCACAACCCAAAACTTCTTTTTTTTCATTTTTTATAATCTATTTCTTATTTGGTTGCTCTATCCATGCAGGAAAGGTACAGAATTATTACATGTCTGAAGTAGTTCAACAATTGGTACACTTTAATTTAAGGAGCAGAGATCCTATGTTCACGTCTCTTAGCTTGTTAAGACTGTGGACATCTAAGTTTTACCCAACGCTCTTATAATCGTAGAGAGGTGGGTCTTGAAATTCTTCATAAAAAAAAAAAAAAACTAATGATTGAATGTGAATTGATTCCATTATCCCAAATTCCCAGTGTTATGCTTCTTTAAGCTCTGTTCTCCATTTATGATAAGAAAATTCTGATACATAGTAACTGATTTTTTGAGACTCTGGATTCAATTTAATGTCAGATTCTTAAAGGCAATATTAGAATATGTTGCATTATATAAAAGCTAATATAGAAAGGGAAAAGCTAAAGAACGAAGGAAAAGGTTTTATTTATTCTTTAGTGGAGGATCTTTTGAAATAAAGAGAAAGGTAGAAGTGCAAATTTCCTAATTTATTTCACGTGTAATTTAGTAATAAAATAACCAGTAAAACAACTGTTCCATGTTCAGGATAAAAATAAAATTATAAAATCGATATGAAAAATTATGTGATTAAATTATCATTTATAAAAGAGACAATCTATTTTACAGATCATAAAAATAATTCGAAGAGGAGAAAGTAAAGAATAAAATCATATTAATAAAATAAAAATTAGAAAAAAGAATGACTGTTGTGAATTATTGAGAAAAAAGCAAATATATAAACTTCTATTAACAAAAGAAAAAAATTTGAATAGGGAACAACAAAAAATTTATTACATGAAAATTTAATCAAATATTAAAATCTTAAGATAATATTTTTGATAATTTGATAAAAAAAAAAATTTGAGAGAGGTGTGGACTGAGTTACAAATTTTTAAATATAAAAATATTTTCTATTTTTGTATTTATTAGATTTAACCATGATTTTTCATTGTTATAAATACTAAAATAATTTCATTCTTACACAGTGCAAATACCCAAATAAATGAAACGATGGTGGATAAAGCTTCCATCAAAATACGCCTCTAAATTGTTCTTTTTTTGGGTTTAATTTGGATTAGAATCATTTAAATTATGTATTTTGAAATTTTAATTTTTAAGTTAAAAAAGAGAGTTGTAAAATAAAAGAGAAGGCTTGGATGCATGATTATAATATTTAACTCAGAAGATTAGTGTTTGGAAATGTCATGTTTGAAGATGGATCGTCGTAAAAATTTTGAATTATTTAACTGTTCAAAATGAGCATTGATAGATCATCTTCAACTTTTTCTTTTTAGCATTAAATTAGAATTATTAGAGAAATATTTATACTGTAAAATCTTAATTTAATAGTAAAAATGGGTTAATTATTTTTCAATCAAATTTAAATATAAAGAACAAGACAAAGACCGTATACTCAAACAATATTCTAATTCGAGCAGCCACCGGATCTTTCTTTTAATTTTGAATATCAAGGGCCACATTTTGTAAAACGCGGAATCTCTTTTAACGCTTGCAATTTGGCAAAGGAACCTTTGTTGTTGTTGAGAACTTTGAATGTGATCCATTACAAACCCTTGTCGGGTCACCGCCCATACAGAGATTCTCACAATCTCAAAACATAGAAAGGGTCATTTTTCATAGAATCACCTAATGCAGGTAGATAGAGAGATTTGCACACGTCTCTAAAATTAATCAGATGCTTTAAAAGGCGTGGACACCTTGATCATAAAAAATAAAATCTGACTTAGAAAAAGGACATCTGACCCCTTAATCAGTCTCGTAGTCAACCCGATATAACATTCAGATATAGACCATTTGAAGCTATTTTGAGATACATTTATTGTCGATTAAGCTCAAGTTGATTAAAACTCCTCCATCATCATCTTCTTCCCTTATATCTCATGTATTTAGATTTAACTTTTCAAAGTTTCACTTCTCCATTCGATTCTAAACTATATAGTTACTCATTCCACTATCTATCATATCTTTTATTATCTCTTCCTTCTATTGTTTCAGAAGACTGCCTCTCTTAGTATATGTACATTAGCGCTAATTTTGGCCTTTTAGTTATATCTCCAGACAACTTCAATCGGGTTTTCACAACTTGTCATATATTTGAGTTAGGGTGGCCATCTAGACACTCGACTTTTTCTTCAGCAGACACCCGATTTCAAAATTCTTTGTGAAATTACCATTTTGATCCTCAATTTTTTTAAAAATGACGATTTCTCCACACAAAATTGAGGGGCAAAATGGTAGTTTCACATGAAATTTGAAAATCAGGTGTCTCCTAAAAGAAAAGTCTGGTGTCTAAATGGCTACCCTTGAGTTATTTTTAAATTATCTCTAACTCAGTTATTTCTAATTCTATGCCTCAAAGTTAATCCACTCATTCAATATAGTATACGCATCTCTATCGCCTTAACTTTTTCTATAAATCGATTAAAACTTCATAACATTAATATCATACACAATAAATTTTCAAATTGATTTTTAACATTTTTCATATTAGTGTACGTTTTGCAAATTAACCCATCTTCATAATTCAAAACAAGCTCTATAAACAGTTATTCCTTAGTTCACGATACATAATTTCCAAACACATAGACTCTATGGCTTTGTTTAGATTGAAAAAACTTAAAACATGACATTATGTAAAAACCTATTCTCACACAAGCAAGAAAAAGTCTAGGGCAGCTTGAAAGGCATATTTTGTTTTCACTGAGAATAAGCTCTTTTCTCAGCGTCTATTTCTTTGCAAGTGTTGCCATGAAAATTCAACTTCACATCTGATAAACTCATTTTCACAAATTTATTTTCTCACCTTGTATTTTATGAAAAAAAAATGTTAATTTAGTGAGTAAGAAGCATGACTTTGATCCACCCTTAAACCCTATCAATCAATTGGCTCAATTTTCACCTGTTATCCATACTAAACTAAAACCCCAAAAGAATTCTAAACCTAATTCATGATTCAACTTGTCTTAAATTGGACCTGATAAAACCCATATATTTTTTATAACATGAGTATTCTCACTCAACATTAGAGGTGAGACTGATCTCACATACATAAGAAAAAAATTCTAGTATGAATTCTTTTTTGAACCAGAACCTATCTAAGAGGACGAGGAACACAAAACTTCTTCCTCCAAAGAGGAGACGATTCAAGAGAATTCCGCTGAGTCCAGTCGAGTACAAATGCTCTCGAGCACATTCTGACTTTGAATCGGGAAGCCAAGCGAGGATATCTCAGTGGCCTTGACTCAACCTTCAACATGAGGATTCGAACTTAAAAGTAAATAAATAGTCTTTTGAGCTAGATATCCAAGTCCTAGCATAAATGTACTTAAAAGTTGAAATTGCAAACTGTGTAAATTCTTTTCACGAGCCACTCTATTTGGCAAGTGTAAAGAAAATTATCAGTAGACTTGAGAGAGAATATTCTTCTCCTGAGAAGATATATTTCCTTCCTTGCGTATTTTATAAGATAAATAGAGATTATCCCTTCAGACCTTATCTGTTATAAACTTGAATAATTTTTATTTTGCTATTATAATTCTCCTTCAATACTCAGATTATTATAAATACTCTTCAAAATGTTTAGTGTTATTTAAGTTTTTTTTTTTTATAATAATTTATGGCAAAGATGGTGCGCCTTTGTTTCCAATATTGGAATATGTGGGCCAAAGAGAGTGCAAAATCTAAGCCTGACTACATGTATGTAAAGAATAAAGATAACTACTGTGAAAGAACCTTAGCTTCCTCAATGTAATGCCACGTGTCATGCCCTTTAAAATGGGATGAACCTGGACAATGTTTCTGTAATGGAATCAAAGGCCCGACAAAAAATTTGGCTAAGAGTTACATCAAAGGCGAGAGTTGCAGAGCAACAAGTCTTTTCCACACACTTTGAAGATGCCAAGAACATCCGAAGTTCCAAACAGTCACACAAAGGTTAAGCACGTTTCCAACTAGGAAAGTTGAGTCCCATTTAAGAATTAGGAATTAGGATCACAAGAGGCATGCTCCCCATTTGATCCATATCCACTTGTTTGTGGTCTATAATTTGTGAATTGGGACTCCAAAATACAAATGGGCTAAATTGCTAGAAGAAAAGTAGGATCCCCACGAGATATCAACGGGTTTGGGTTATGTATATATATTTTTTGAGTAGGACTGAGCTTGAGAAAAAAGAAATTTATATGAAATTCGAGTCGGATTGAGTTGAAAAATTTTAAATCAATCCGACTCAACCCGAATACACTGAGTTATAAAACAGTACTCCGGTTGAGTCAGGTCAGAAATTTGTGTTAAGTAATTCGGGTTCAATAAGTTTTGACATGGATTGAATTGAATTTATTAAAACCCGACTTGATCCAACTCAAATTTCAACCCTAAAGAAAAGGAATGTAGGTGATAAATGGCAATTTTTCTTTTAAGAAATGTCGACTGATTTTTTTTATTTTTTTTAGATGAAGATATATATTCCAATGAGTGATATTTTCTTTATGAGGAAAATTTTATGTTCTATTTAAAGAACTAGTCAAGTGTGAAAGACCTTAACATAATTCACTTAAAATGATAAAAATTGATGAAAATAATTTCAAATTTACTCAAAAATTGAGTACCTTACTTCTAAAACTTGTTCAAATCACACTAACGAGAAAATTCAGTAAAAAAAGGCCGAAACCATTTTAAAAAAATTGAACAAATGTGCATCCGTCGATATTTTACCGTATGAACTGATACGGAGACCGTATCGGCCACAACGATACGTATCAGACCACACTTTGAAAAATGTAAATTTCACATCACGTCCATTTAAGAATTCGGAACCTAAGGACCATGCTATCCACTTGTTTGTGGCCTTTCTCATTTATAGTTAGAACTTATTAGGATCACTATCATTCTTGTGGTCTATTTTTATGTATCCACTGGTTCTTTTAATGGGACCATGGCCTTTGATGGGAGAATCCGATTCAGAAATGGAATATCTGAATTTTCTAGATCAATTTATTATTTATTGTCATTCATCTTATTTATATTTATATACATATTGATGATAAGCACAAACGGGCTTCATCAGTGAGAAATTCTAAATTGATTTAAAATTAGAATTCACAACTTGATTCGACCATTTAGATTTGTTGTGAAGTAGTCCCTTCATGAAGCCTTTATGTTAGGGCACAAAAAATAACCTAGCATTTCCTAGGTTTGCCTCGAATTGTCTAATGCCTAACATAGATTAGAGTATATTTTCTTTATTTAAAAAAAATTATTGAAAAGGTATATATTTGAACACAAGATATATAAAATATTATTTTTATTAGAAATTTTGAGTCATATTTTTAAATATTCAAACATCTGATGCTTGAATGATTTTTATCTCTATATATTAATCAAGATTTAAAAGATTTAAAATAATTTTTTTGAATGAATATTGGTGAGTGTCATTCATCAGGGGATTTAGGAAACCTCCCAAAGATGTATACAGTGAAGTTACTTGATGAAGATAAAAATCCGAGGAAGGAAACAATATAAAACATGACTCTACTAGGACTGAGCAACTATTCACTTATACTGGTGTAGTTCAGCTGGTTGGATTTCGCTTCAAGAAGTGAGACACGATGGATTCAAACCCCCATGGACTAATTTGGTGTGCCCTTAAAATAAAGAGTATCATCTATGGAGATTTTAGACTGTATAATATGTAAATTAAAAAAAAAAAAAAAAAACTACTAATACAAAAGAAAAAAGACAATAAAGCCCACAATCCATACCAAGCAAAGAATGCGCAGCAAAGAAGAAAACCAAGAGGAAGAATTACACCAGGAAGTTCAAAATCTATAAAGGAGATGTAAATGGGAGAAATGAGCAAGTTTTTTTTGGTGGGATCTGATGAGAATTGTACAGTTCTTCTTCTTCTTTTTCTTTGTTCTTGTTTATTTTTATTTTTTATAAAATTTCATAACTGTTAAAAAAAAAAAGGACATATAGAGCTTATTTTGAAGTCCATATAAAATCCTCCATGGACCAATCTGACGAGTAATTTTAATTATAAATTAATAATAAAATAAGGAGAACACCAAGAGCTCTTTTTAGTATGTCTCTGTTTTGTGATATCATGAGATTGGATAAGGCCACGTTTTGTTTCTTGCAATCTTGTCATTAGAGAGAGAATGACAAGTTTTGTGTATAAAAAATAAAAAATATAAAGAATAAGATATCTCTCGTAAAATTCTCTCGACAATAAACATCTGATTGATCTTGCCTCCTTCGCTAAGAGCCAAACCCATGCCCTCCAAGTCGACCAATCTTTAACCACTGCATCAGTCTAGTTCACCTTTACAGATTTAGGTTAAAGAGAGAGTTTTTCATGCGATTTTTTAATCATACTTTTCATCAAATGAATAATATTTTCTTCGTAATTAAGTGTAACGAATAACTCGCTACATGAATATGTGATGTGTAAACTTTAATATAACTTTTTTTTAAATCATTCTAATTATAGTTTGTTGTATATTGTTCGTATGTTTTTTTAGGAATGAATTTTTTTTTTTTAGAAATGGTATATTGTTAGTATGTTCTACGTTGTCTGTGGGCACTCTTTCTTTACAAGCTGATTTTTAAAGTTGAGTTTTACTCTTGTATTTTATCGTGGTATCAGAGGAGGGGTACCAAAGAAATGAATTGAGTTCGTATCTTCAGTTCTGCGTGGTGAAGGTGAGAGCACAGTGTCTCCAACCCTAACACTGAGAGAGTGTTAGTATAGTCTCACATTGCCTATGGACCTTTAAAATGAGAGGTTTATAAACACCTGGGCACCCTCTCCTTAATTTCTAACTTTTTAAGATGAATTCTACTCATGTGTTTATGATGATATCAGAGCAAGCTATCACAGAGATGACACCACAAAAATGGGTTAGATTCATATCTCCAGCCTTTTATGGAAGGAGAAAATCGAGTCTCTAACCCTGATGCTGAGAAAGTGTTGACATGTCTCACATCGCATGTGGGTACTTTTCAATTAAAAGCATTATCTTAAAATTACTTTTCCAATCTACCCATGTTTACGTATAGAATCTCACACGTATCGGCCTCAGAAGGTCAAGGGCAAATAATAATATCATTAAGGTAATATCGCTCACATGAAAGTGATTCAAATTAATAACTTTAACATTATATAATATATAGAGACAGAAGTGTCTTCCATGAGTTATGATATAGAATTGGGAGTTGAAATGTGTAACGGCAGTGGGAGAGCATGTAACGTTATTGCCAGCTGCTACAAGATTTTGAACACTTGTTAAGATGGCATGTGAGTATGTCGGATCATTGAATTCAATGGCTGCAACTATAAATTTCAGTAACCATGGTAACAACAAGTTCTATATATTTGATAGTAATATCTATAGTTATTTATGATAATAATTATCTACTCCACCAGTCCACTCCTCTCAGAAAATTGAAAACCTGAGATGTTAGTACACCACAATTTAAATCTCTGAAAATGACCATAACATGCATCTTTTTAGCATCTATCCATGTTTGATATTTTTATTTTTTTAATAATATGAATATCGTTATCATATATGGGAGGTGAGACTAATTCTATGGGTAGGTGAGATGAGACGAAGAACAGTAGCGATTGCACGATTTTAAGAGGCTCAATTACGAGTTTTATGTGACTTAAATTAAAATAAATAATGTTTTATAATGAATTGGAACCTTAAAAAAAATCAAATAAGTAGCTGCTTTTGCAAGAATTCCAAAACAATTGTTTCACTAATATAAATAAAATAATAGTTAAAGTAAAATTTTCTAACGATTATTATTATTTTTTATTTAAACCAAACGAACAAAAGAGTTTAAATGAATTTTTCTTTCTATATTTGACTTAGGGTGGGCATTCTAATACGAGCGTTATTTTTTAGGAAGGCACGGGTTTTAGTGAACTTCTCATTTTGCCCCTTATCCATTCGCAGAAATCGGTTCATTTATCGATCATTGATCAGATCATTTTACACATAAATCGGTTCACTCATCGATGCACCATTAGCCGATTTCTGTGAATGGGGGCAAAGTGGAAAATCTGAAAAATCCGTGTCTACTAAAAAAGTATTCTCGTATTACGATGGCCACCCTTGACTTATTATAGTCTATATGTTAGTTTAATACAATTAATATATAAAAAAATAATTATAGTAAAAAAACTAAACTGTATTATGAGAGCTCTGATTCAAACATGTCAGCTTAATTTTTGGGTAAAAAAATGAAAAAGAAGTGGCCCACGAAAGATTGGATGGCTTGGATAGATATCTGACATGTTTTTTTATGTGTGTGCACATTCCTCACATGTGTAAATAATCAAATAAAACAAAAACTAATCACATCAGAAAAAAAGAAAAAGAAAAAAGAAACAAATAGTACAAAGTAGGTACAAATAATTTATGTTACTCTTACTGTATACTATCACCTATAATAAAAGCATGCCTAATTACCTCATTAATTATTTAAAATAATACTCCACTTGCAAAGAAAAAAAAGAGTATGTAGACAGGAACAGCAATTCTGCCGATCTTCACATTCAAGATAAATATAAAAGGAAACTTAATGCATCTTTATAGGCCACAGAACCACACCAAATGCACCACTTTCTGTTGAAGGTTCTAATTGCAACTTGCCAGAAAACAGGTATAAAGAGGCTTTGGGTGCATCTTACAAGTTACAAATCCTTCCTTAGATCTTTGATTTTCACCACCCATTTGCTCAAATCACTCTATACAAACAAGGGTCTTCAATCTTTCTCCCCCAAAGCTTCAAAGCTCTTTGATTTTTCTGTCTCTGTTTTTGAAAGATGACAGTTGAAGCAGAGAAGAGATATGCACTTCTCTTGGCAGCGAGAGATTCTGAGTATGTGAAGAAGGTATATGGAGGATACTTCAATGTGTTTTTAGGGGCATTTGGGGAAGAAGGGCAGAGATGGGATTTGTTTAGGGTAGTAGAAGGAGAGTTTCCAGCCATGGAAGACCTTGAAAAGTACCGTGGATTTGTTGTCAGTGGTAGCCCTTATGATGCTTATGGGAATGACATGTGGATATTGAGGCTTTGTTTTCTGCTTCAGATCTTGGATGCCATGCAAAAAAAGGTGCTGGGCATTTGCTTTGGACACCAGGTATGAAGAGTATGAATTAGGATTATTATTATTTTCTTCTAATTTTTGGTGACATTTTTTTTTTTTTTTGGATGGTTTCTTTGTTGCTAATGTGTAGGTGTTGTGCCGTGCTTTGGGTGGTAAGGTGGGGAAGGCTTGCAGTGGTTGGGACCTTGGGTTGAGGAAGGTGAAGTTTGTGGCGGACTTGCCTCCTCACTGTTTCCTTGATGGGCTAGAGGAGGCCCCGACTTGTGCTTCTATCATTGAATGCCATCAAGATGAGGTCAATCTCTCTCTCTTATATATATATATATATATATATATATAAAATGCACCAATATGATGTTTATATTGGAGAGTGTCGAGGATATGCAAAGCTAATATGCTCTGATACCACTTATTAAAATTAGGTGTCCAACCTAAAATGTTAGTTCAATGAATGGAGTGATCCAAATCTTTTCTCATTTACAACCAACGTGGGACTCGTTCGCTGTTCCAATGCTGGTGGTTTTGTATATTTGTGGGATTAGTTTTGCCTCCAATGTAAACAGGTGATACCCATAATGTGGACAGGCGATACCCATGTTATCTGAAAAAAGAAGTGCAACTATGCACGGTAATTCTACCTCTGAAATTTGAGGGCTTAAGTATGGAACAGAAGAAAAAAATCAATTGTGTGATTAGTTTTACTCAGGCAATAATCAGACCATATACAATTCATAAGCCAATACTGAGTATAAAAGGAGAATATCAATGAGTATATGGCTCTCTCAGATCTATCACAAGATCTTTTTACACACTACAGACAACCAAACAAATTTTCACCTTCACTTCTGATGCGACAATCAATTGCAATCCAATTCACATGCTCAATAGTTTGATGTTTCTTAACCTAGGAATGTGTCTTTATCCTGAAACAGAGGAACCCTCAAATCAAAGGACCAGATTCACCTTACACTATTGGCCAACCCAATGAAACCATTAGATATTACTAAGTCTTTGGGACATGTAAACCTCCTTATCTATACACACCGGGTAAAACTAAAGGAAGTGGCCCTTATATATTAAAAGTGGGACTTGAACTCAACCTCCTATATCTTATTGGAGTTCTTAATCATCAAGTCAACCCTTATGGGTTCCAAAAACTGTTTTAAATTATACTCCCTCCGTCCCATTTTAATTGTCTCATTTGAAAATTTGTATTTTTTAAGAAACTCTCTATTTAAGGCTAGCATTCCATGTGATCTCATCCATTTTCAACACATTTTATACTAAATGAAACAACTATTTTGGGACAGTTTCAAAATCCATATAGGACAACTAATTTGGGACAGAGGGAGTATAATTTTACCTTTGTCGTGTTTCTTCACTTCTTCTTCAAAAACACCCTCTTCCACTTTTGCTGGTGCTTTGTTAACATCAAAGTTCAAATATTTTGCTTCAATGGTTGGATATTTTTAACTTAATACAAGCTTTGGAGCAGGTTTGGGAGCTTCCACTTGGAGCAGAGGTCATAGCTTTTTCAGAGAAAACTGGTGTAGAGATGTTTTCCATTGGAGATAATGTATTAGGCATTCAAGGACACCCTGAATACACCAAAGATATTCTCTCTAATTTGGTAGAACGCCTCCAAAATGACAACTCCATAGAGGTAACTATCCGCTAAAAAATTAATTATCAACGTCAGTTTAATCCAGCCCAGTGAATTCAGGCCCAAATTTTGGCTCATTAATGCATTAAAAATGGATTTATGTTGAGGAATTGGTTCCTCCTCGGTTGGAAAATGTGAAATTTTGGCCTGGTCTATGCCGGGTTTAAAAGCAAGCCCATGTCTAACCTGTGGGCCTAATTCTAGCCCGGATCATGTCCACCATAGGTTTGGCCCGAATGATCCATTGGCCTAACCTCAGCTACAAAAATCACCCGAAGTCCAAAATTTTAGTGATATTTTTCAGTTTCAGGAGAGCCCAATATAGAAATATCAGTGAAATACTGCAAATAAAGGATGGGCCTGCATGGCCAAAATTTCAGCCCATTTTCTGTCCATTTTTGCTGAAATCCAGCTTTTGCAGATACATATGTTACAAAAATTGTTCATTTTGACGGATATATTTGCCAAGATTTTTCAGTTTGAGAGGAGACCCAAAAACCTGTTTGGACTGAAATTTAAATTTAAAGGGTCTAACCAGCTTATTACCACCGTATCCTTCATCAATTGATCATTTTTTTTTCCATTTCTTGGGTTTCTCTAACCTTGAGCTCAAATAAATCGGCAGAGTGGTTTTGCCGACGATGCGAAGGCGACGCTCGAAACAGCGGAACCAAGCAGACAGTTCTGGGAGAAGGTGTGCAAGAAGTTTCTACATGGTCAATAGACTCAGCCACTCAGCCATTTTGAGAGGATTTTGGTGACATGAGATTTTTTTCTTGTTATCAAATTTTCACCTAAAAAACAAGGCCCAGCAAAAGAAGGCTCTGATTATGTTCACTTAATACGTTTGTATCTTTTTTCTCAAGCAAATGATAATTAAAGGATATCTTCATATGAAAATTATACAGAAAGCAGCCTCTCTCTTCTTTTAGATCATCTTTGTCAATAATATTGCTCCTTTTTTCTTCTTCAGACAGACGTGTAGCGTTGATAATGACTTGGGAAAGTAATATCAGGAAATGGGTGCATGAAAGTGATTCTCTTTTCTTTTCTTTTCTTTTTTAAATGATTTGGATAGGAATTTTATGAGAATTTGGTAAAGGCTGAATTCTTGGCAGATGGCCTAACATAAAAATGGAGGAAATTCCTGAGAAGCTGTTTGCCTATTTTATGGAAAAAAAGGCAATTTCGTCAAAAAATATTAAATTTAGATTTGATTAATGCCATCAAGTAGACAGTATAAAATTCGGTCATGTGTTAGACGGTAAAAAATTAATATTTTTTTATTTATATCAAAATCTTTATTTTTATTGAAAATGAATAAAACATTGTTTTGATGAGTAAGAATATTTTTTCTTTTTCTCATTACATTTTTTATTCTCAAGAAGAAAAGATTTTTTATTAAAATAAAAGTTTTTATTTTTATATTCTTGACAAAGGGTCTTTATTTAAAATAAAAATAACAATAATCCATCTATTTTAGGAACCATCTAATTCTTTAAATGTGAATGATGTAAATTAAACTATTTTCGGAGAGGACACAACAATATATTGATTTTTCCTCTTCAAGAGAGTTTAATGTAGCAGCGTTCTCCTTTCTAAGATGTCCATATATCCATAGAAGATTCAATAGCTGCAGCTGCCTCCACTTCCTCAGGTGGAACTCCAAGTTGACTGCGTAGAAATATTACTCTCTCTTTCTTAATTTAATTGTCTGCTTTGTATTTTGAGATTATTTCAAAATAATTGTCTAATGTGCTATTTTAATATCTATCTCTTCTTTATTGAAAAATTTAAAAGATGTTAGAGAGAAGTTAATAAGTTTTTTGAGAGCTTTTTCTTAAAAAAAAAAAATTTAAATGGAAAGAAGGGAATAGTATATTTCATTTTATAGTCAGGAAGATAATAATTCAATTTTTTAATTTTTTAATCTAAAAATTCTTAAAATGACAACCAGTAATCATTCATCCGTAGTTTGTGGAGCTGTGTGAATCAAGAATTTTACTCAATGTACTCGTACTTAAGAAGAGGTGAAAGTCACAATAACTCTTGTCATATACTCGTATTAGTAGTTTTGAATGTTGTTCTAGAACGTGTTTGAGCATAACTGAGAAATTATTTTCTAAGAATTAAAAAAAAGTTCCAGCCAAAATTTAAAATTTCAGTTCAAAACTTTTGATTTTAAACTCACACAACAAAAAATATAGTTTTTTTTTTTTAATTTTTCAAAAATCCTAAAGATCTTGGTCAATAGCAACTCGGTAGGTCGTTTGAGAATGCAGTTGATGTTTTATCGGGTGACTTGGCTCTTTACCGGAAGATTTTATGAGTGTATATGTTAGGACTGGACATCTAGCTCAAAGGCTAGTTTAATAAATGAAGTGACTTAAGTCTCTTATAACTCTTAAGGTGTCCCACTTCACAAACAATGTGGGATTCGTTCTCCAACGAATAGAACGTCGCTGGTCATCTTGTTGAACTAAGGGATCCCATGAGTCTAAATGCCATGAGTAACCTAACTTTTATACCACTTATTAGGACTAGGTATCCAGTCCAAAAGGTAAAATGACTTAAGTCTCTTATAAGTCTTAAGATCTCCCCTTTCACAATTAACGTGGAACTCATTCACAGCCCAACAGTATATGTGTCCTAAAGGACCAATTAACAAGATGGTGTTAAGATACTTGGATTGCTCAAACCACTTTGTGAGAAAATTGTTATTTGAGTCCGAATGTCACCATAACTTCTGATGATATAATAAATTGTTATTTTGAAATAAATTATCATAATTAAAAAAATATATATTAAAACACGTTGCAACAGTGACACTACTATAGCAATAGTATTTTTTAACAGTAATAATAGTAAAAACTTAATTGGAAAAAGAAGGTAAATATTTTTTTAACAAGTTGAATCTTCAAAGCAATTGAATTATTTCAGAGACTAATTTTGATATAATCAAATTAAAATGTAGCATTTTTAATCAACAAAATGTAGAGTTTGATTCGATTTTTGAAGCATTGCTTCAGGGCTTGAAGCTTGAAATTGCCATTCCTATAGTTTCCTTACCAGCACCCATGTATGAAGATGGGACCGTTAGATTTAGGTGAAAATTGAAAAATGATCAGAAAAAGACAGAGGTCCGTTCGACTCTTTGTAGAGGGATAAGTGGTCGAGAGACAGTGAGCGTGTTGAGAGAAGGAAGAATGATTGCAAGCTGTTTTACTTCCTTCCTTCTTAGTCTTTGCCGCTCTCTTTCTTGCAACTTCTTCCTTCCTTCTCCTTCTCCTCCTTCTTCAGAAACATGGCTTTATTATCAAACTCCTTTGCATTCGCCTTCTCTCACAGAAACCCACTTCACTTCTCTCTACCAAAACCCATCTCCAATTCATCTCCAACATGCCCATCTCCCCCTTCCAAAAGAATTGGCAGAGAATTCCCTCTTACAAAGAGAGAAAGACCCAGAAAGAGAGCTCTGAAAGAATGCACTGCAACAGCAGAGATCACTGCAAGAACAGAGTCTGGAGGAGGAGAAGACAAAAAGGTCTTGGTGGATGTGGAAGAAGAGGGAGAGAAGGTGGTGGCCAAGTACGATTGGAGAGAAGAGTGGTATCCCCTCTATTTAACAGAGCAAGTTCCAGATGATGCTCCTCTGGGTTTGACTGTTTTTGATAAGCAGATCGTGTTGTATAAAGATGGGAAAGGCGTTCTTCGATGCTACGAAGATAGGTGCCCTCACAGGTAGGAAAATCGATTATTTTGATTCCAAAATTTCTGGTTTTTGTGGGGGTTTTTGAATGATTTTGTGGTGAGGTTGTATACTGAAGTTCAGTGTATACTTTAGATTACATTTCTGCTGATTTTTATAATGGGATTAACGAAAAATCACGGGGAAGTGGCAGAGTTCTGGTGCATTTGGATGGCGTGAAATGAGTAGAAGGCAGGGAATTCTTCTAATTTCACCTGTGGTACAAAAGTGGGCTCCACTTAAGCCTCTTCTCTACTCCTTAAACAGGATCTTGGGTCACCTGCAGTGAGCTCTCCACTCCCCCTCCTTGTATCTTTTCACCTATGATCACGAAACATATTATAGGAGAATTCAAGAGAACACCCTCTACAAGCACAAGTATGTTATCTATTAGAGTTTTTAATTAAATATTACTAACAATTACTTCGCTTTAATTATAATATTCACTAGCTATTACAATTTTTTTTCAAAAAAAAATCTTATAGAATTTTTTCTAAAAGACTATGCTTAAGTAAGGTAAGCTTGGGTTATAGCCAGGCATGGCGCAAAATAGATTTGAAGCCTAGCCAAGGGCCAAGATGCAACTAAGGCAGGCCTTTGACTAGTGCTTGGATGATAAAGTTCTGAACATGATTCTTTAGATTGTAGTATCCACTATCCAGGGGAATGGGCTATAGCTATATTGGATATTTTTTAGAGATCATGATAAATTTTATTCCAAAAGAGAAAGAGACTGCAATCCAATATTTTATTGAATTTGTGGGCATACCTAACCATGGCGGATCCCATTAGATCAACAGATTGTATTAGGAAACTATGAGATTGCTTGACCCATCAGAACATGAAGATGAACATACATAATCGGAAACATAACCAGTAGTTAGAGTAGATGGTATTAGAAGGTGAAGATCATCAAGAAGTTTGACAATATCGACTATCATTGGCAGTGCCTGTTTCATTTGCTTGATGATCACACAAAATTTATAATTCAGTAACTTGTAATGAAAGTTCCAGCTGCCTGAACTTGTAGGTCTTGAGATTGATAGATGTCATGAAATTGCTTCAGATTAGCAAAGCTCTCTGAAGGACAGTTGGTCGATGGGAGATTGGAATGTCTATACCATGGTTGGCAATTCGAAGATGAAGGCAAATGCGTAAGGATACCTCAGGTATGTGTTTTGTTTTCTTTTCTCTCTTTTTTACAGATATAACAAAAACTTTGTTTGTAAGTGTAAGAACCCCCAGCGGTGTTGGCCTGATGGTCAAGGCACTTGCCCTTGATGGCAAGGTCTTGGGGTCAATTCCTGGCCAGCCCTTCTTGGAGGCACTCCCCGTGGGGACATTTCCCCATCGATTTTATGATCAATGAGCATGGAAGTACGTTGCCAAGATCCTGTGAACGCCCTTTGAGGGTAAGCTCCAATGAGTACCACTGAGGTGATTAAAGCCATAAGCAAAGACATGGGAATAGACTTGCCCAAAACTACGTCCTTTCATTCTCAAAATAACAGATTTTGTAAAGATACCAGCAGTTTTTATTCTTACCATGTAGACTTTCCAATCAATAACTTTTTTTATAAATTTTTTTGAGAGAGAACAGAAACTTCTATTCAAAAGCAAAAAGTACTACAAATATGCTAAGGCCAAGGAAGATATTCGGATAAAGCAACACGAGATTTCTTTTTTGATTCAATAACTCTGCATGAATGGTTTTGATTCCTACAGAACATCAATGGGTTTGGGTTTTGTTTTTGTTGCAGCTTCCAGAAGGAGCTAAAATACCTCGTTCGGCTTGTGTAAAAACATATGAAGTAAGGGACTCCCAGGGCGTCATATGGGTATGGATGTCGGATAAGAAATCAGCAGACATCAAAAAATTGCCATGGTTTGAGCACTACGCCAAACCGGGCTTCCAAGATATGTCTACCACTCATGAGCTTCCGTATGATCACTCCATTCTACTAGAGAATCTGATGGATCCTGCTCATGTCCCAATATCACATGATCGAACAGATTGGTCTGCAAAAAGAGAAGATGCCCAGGCACTAATATTCAATGTAAACGAACGGACTGATAGAGGATTTGCTGGCTCGTGGGGTAAAGTGACTGAGCCAACAATGCCAAACTTCCTACGGTTTGAAGCACCTTGTGTTCTTCAAAATAACCGTGAAATTGTCGACAAGAATGGAAATAAACAGTACTTTTCTGCACTCTTCTTATGCAGACCAGCTGGTCAAGGGAAGTCTATGCTTATTGTAAGGTTTGGTGCTACAATTAGAAACCCTCTGATAAAATTATTTCCAAGATGGTATCTCCACCAAAATGCAGGTAAGGTCTTTGAGCAAGACATGGGATTCCTCTCCTCACAAAATGAAGTGCTAATGAAGGAGAAGGTTCCAACAAAGGAGCTTTACCTTAATCTAAGGTCCTCTGACACTTGGGTGGCGGAATATCGGAAGTGGATGGATAAAGTAGGCCATGGAATGCCATATTATTTTGGACACAACACCATTTCACTGCCTAAAGAACCTGCCGTGGTAGAACATGCCCCAGCAGGTTTGGTGGCGGGGATTTCAGCATCAATGCCTGCGAAGGGAGGGATAGGAACAACACATGCTCCAAATCCAGCAAACCGGTACTTCCGTCATGTTGTGCATTGCAAAGGATGCAGGAAGGTGGTGCAAACTTTCCAAGCTTGGAAGAATGCCCTTAATGTTTTGGCTATTGTTTCTGCTGCATTCGCTGTTTTGGTATCCGGTAGGCAGTGGAAGGCCCTGCTTTTGGTATCGGCAGCATTGTTCCTGACCGGAGCGTATTCATGTTCTAGTGCTGCTTCCCTCATAACAACAAACTTTGTTAGAAAGCACAGGAGATTGTGAGCTGAAGAAAACACACAAGCATTTGCCAATGGATGTTGTGAAGAACTAAAGGAAGTTTTTTTAGTCTGAACTTTTTCTTTTGGTTGCCATCAAGTGGAACCAAGGCTGTAATCAAGATTACGGATTTCTGTTTATACACTAATGATACTACAATAGAGTTGGGTTTCTCAATCTGCATTCCAAAAGGTTATAGCCCATATTTTTATACTAGAAAGTAAAGCAACAGATGATTTGATAAACCATGTTTCAGGCACAAATATACATTGTTCCAACCAGGGGTGCAACTATCGGCCGATACGCCGATATCACGGCCGTATCATATCAGCCAATATCGGCCTTTTTAAAAAAAAAAGAGAAGAGAGAATAACATCGGCCGATAACGATATATCGGTCAATCGATACTGAATTTTGCACCCCTAGTACCAACACAAAAGGGTCACTCCCCAGTATTATTCGGTCTGTGTGAATAGAGAGATTTACATGCCCTAAAGATTAGTCAACTGCTCTAAGAGGCCTGGACAACTTGGTTTAAAAAAAAAAAAACAAATATACATTGTTCCTTATCTTCACATATTTTGCTTCATTTTCATTTCTTCGTGATGCCACTTAGGTTCGGCACCTTATGTATTGGAGTGTAGCCACTAATCTGCAACTAATGTAACACTTTCAACCATCGTATTAGTTCATCCGGTCTCCTGAAAATTTTAGAAATACCTTAGCAATTTTGTAAATGGAAACCTTTCTTTCCCTCTCTCTCTGAGGAATGAAAAACCGATATTTTGGCTGAATTTCAGAGGAGAAACTCCTGGTTGACTACAATATTATACAAGTTCACCAATTTCTATCAGTCAGCTTGTATCTGGCGATTTACAAATAATTTGGTGTTCCCTGCCAACATTTTAGACTTATTACTGAAAGAACCACCTTGACTTCCTTTCCACCAATGCTTTATCTCAACCAGTACCCTTCCATGTATCATGTAAGTCCTAAATTTGATAACGATCGAGTTTTCCCTGCACTTTGTTTAAAATAAGATTTTATACTAACCTTAGCTATAATAGAATGATCGAGATTATTAAGATACCTCTGGTCTTAGATTGTAGTCATCAAATAGTTGTTGAACCCAAATTTGTCAAGAATTGATTAGGTCCACCATACACCCAAAGATTAAAACTTTGCTTTCACTCAGCTTTCAAGAAAATCAGAACACCATATTAAGTTTTGTGCAAAATTGGCCATATTTCAGGGTTTTTTCCCTTGATTTCCATTAGATCGTGGACACTAATCTTATTAAATCCATCAATAGCTCAAGGAAATATAAGAGAGCAATTCTATTTTTCTTTTAGTGTCTGCCCATTCGTGGCTGCTTATATGAAATTTCCCAGTTTCCTACATGTCTTAATCTTTTTATAATTCAATATAGTTTCATAAATAAAGCCCCTCTAGGTTACTTTTTGGAAATGCAATACATCATTCAAGTGCTTATGCATTAAAATGCGGCAGCCATTATGTAAGAAACAAGTTGCACCCTAATGACAGAAATTTCATTCTTAAATGTGTTACAAGCATTCTTACAATTTGAAAACATTACAGAAGCCACCTGAAGGAAATATTGGAGGGATGGTAGGAAAAAAAAAGAAGATTTTCAAAAAAAAAAAAAAAATGGAAACACAATGACAACATATTTTCCCTGAAAGCATGATACAACAGGACAAAGCAGAGCAGAGCATAGCAGTTTCATTTGGATGCCTGCAACTGAGGATAAAGAATCAATGAACAATACACCATAGCCTTGATAGAATTATACAGAATGATTCATTTGCTCTATGACAACATGATCATTTTTGATCTCTTGCGTTTTGTTCCCCAGCTGAAACTTACCTTGTCAATTTTTTTCTTGCTTCCCAGATAGCCCTGACACCCTGAAGAGCCGCAGCAACACTTGACCATGGGTCCAAAATGCACAAATCTAAATGCAAAGTTTAACATAATTAATTTTATTAATTTTGACATAATTTAAGGCATGGAATATTAGAATAGCGGGTTGTAACAAAGTTAAAATGTAGCCACTACATCCTAGATGCCTGACTTTAAAAAGGGTCGGTCCCATTTCAACCCTGACAATGAGGAAGCTTGTTTTGACAGATTTCTATATCAGCTTATTATGGAACTCAAGATTAAAATATATTTGGAAGCGGGAGTCCTAAGTTTGATTCCTACTCCACTCCAAAGGGCCACTCACCTTAGAGTTACCCGTTGTGTGTGAGTAGGAAAACTTGCACATGCCCCGAGGATCAATCAACTGCTCTAAGAGGCTTGGATACCTTGTTCATAAAGAAGAAAAATGGAAGCATAATAGCAATCTTGTTGCAACGACAATGTTTGCTTTTTCTTTTAACAAAAGCCAGATTTCAATTTTTTCAGAAAAAAAAATTATAAAGATTTTATTAAGTGAGGTCAGGCAAGTCATCTGTCAAGTTCAAATTTCATGTTTTCCAACTCAACCTGTTTATGTTGTTTCCTACCTCTTGGCACTAATATAACAGTACATAGAGATGAAATCTTAGGGGAGTCCCCAGACCAATATAGAGCTGGTGCTTCTTTTCTTTGTTACTATTCTGAGCTGTGATCCCTAGACACTTAAAGTAGGTGGACACTTTTGAAGTGGGCAATATTTCCGGGGCATGTCAAACTTCATTTATGTGTGAAATCTGTCCTTGCAATATCCATGGCGTGCCCCTACGGTATACATGCCATGTCTAGACATCATAGGTTCTGAGGCTGTAAAACCACTTGACACCAGTCTGATCAGTTTGAACCACTGGTCAAGCTGATTTGGGGTATTTAGCCACTGGCATTTTTTTTAATGTAATCAATAGAAACCTTAAAATGCAATGTGATGCATCACTCAAATACATGGTAAAGGGTTTTTTTTTAACGTACATGCTAAAGGGTTTGATTTAATATACCAAGAGAGGGCATCTTGTCCTGTACCTATAGTCATATGTTAATGGCTCCCCAATTTCTATAGAACGAGATGCAAAAACCCCAACACGTGTCTCCCCAACAACTTCCCTAATATTGAAAAATAAACACCAAAGAAAACAATCAGAAATTATGTATATTCAGAAAGCATAAATTCACAAACACTCGATAGAAAACTGGGGAAAAAGTTAGAAACTTGCCATTTTTCTAGATTGCAGTTAGGATCACAACTATGGTTCAAAAACCGTGACGCATTTCCCTTGAATGTCGCATCAATAGTGAAGTCCTTTCGAATTTCACACATGTAAAAATTCTGATCTCCTCTATATTTCATCTCCCAAAGTCTTCGTTCACATAAGGCATCATCAATAACTGAAACAACGAAGAAAACAAAATTATTTAGAATCAATGAATAAACTAAAGTGCATCATTCCATACTTCCAGATAAGCCTATACAATCCCATGCACAACTTATCTTGAGAAAATGGCATGGATACTAAAAATGGCAGATAAATAACCAAAGGCAGAAGATGTACTTCATTGGCAATTGCAAGGTAGCACATAGAAAGACTAACTGAAGTGGCATTGCCATTTCAACAAGATTCGAGACAATCAAGTCCAGCATCAGTGAGCCAAGTAGGTGATAGATACATGACAAGGTTGAAAATAATGTCGGCCAAGCTATCCCTTTCCAGATCACCAATCAAATAGTTAAGATCATCCTAATAGTGGGCCCAGAAGAGTTGGCCATACCTGTGATATTGTTCACCAAATTAAAGCGGCAATTTGTGGATGCTCTTTCTAGTCCACACCAAAGTGCATTCATCCCTAACTTTAATTTCCTCAGCCTTCAAAGAGATAAGTTCCACTCTGGCCATTTGTATGATGCATAGTTGTCAGATTTGTTTCGGTGTGCATTCCATTTTATATCTAAAATGGAACATTTCGCCATTCCAACCATTCGGGCATTCCATTTGAGAAAGACGGCGTGAAAAAATAGAAAACTTTAAAAATATAAAAAACAGTGAAATGTAAAAAATATTTAAAATCATCATTTTTTACCAATTAAAACTTATCTAAAAAGTTACTAAATTGGCCATTATAATTATTATTATTATTATGATTATTATTATATTAGAAACATGTCATGTGAGATGCCCATCCATATGCACTACATATATGATTCATAAAGAATTTATTAAAAATCAAAATCTAAAATGATATACCAAATAAATGAAAAAGGGAAAAATGGAATAAGAGAGAGTCCCCACATGCTTGTCACTTGATAGCCCTGGCCATCCCATCATTGACAACTCAAAATCACAAAAGATTAATATATATATATATATATATATCTGAAACGACTTAAAATAGGTTGAATCTTATGTTGTGAGGTAAATTACCACTTTATCCTCATGTTCTAAAGCATGATTTAAATATCTGGGCCCATTTTGTTAAATAAAAGAAAAACCAAACCACTGAATGTTACAATGGGACTGCCTTGTTTTGTTTGTTCCAGGTGAAACACCCCAGATCTAATTGGAACGGGCCGGAATGGCCCGAAATGATGAGCAGTACAAGACCTAAGGGTGATCCGTTCTGGTAAAGAGAAATCTAGATTGTCTGGCTATTCCAGCCAGAACGGAACAGATCTAAAAACTTAGATATGATGGTTCAAATATCCATTAACAAGTAAGCCACTATTGTTGGGAAATGATCCAATTATCATATTAAGACAGTCTACCTTTATTACCAAAAATTGCACCAATTGAACCAGACGGATCAATTGATCAAAGATAGTGAGGTTTGAATCATCACACTAGATGAATAGCCAAGATCTTCAAGTGTAGGCAGGGGCAGAACTAGAATACAATAAATATATAGGATTATTCTTGCACAATCAGGAGGATCATTTTATTATTATTTTTTGCATATTTGAGAGTGGGTCCCTCTGATCAAAAGTTAGGATGATCAGACAGGTCTCAAAAGTTGTAGGCATAACATCAAAATAATCCACCATAACATCTCTAAATCGGAGGAGCTACTCTCTGGCATGGCCTGTTAGAGAAGAGAGACATACACCAAGAAGCACTTGAGAAAAGCTTACACACACCCATATTCTGGAGAAACCTCTAGTAGCCACCTCATAAAGACCTATATATGGGACCTACACTGACCAAGCTACACTCTTCACATTCACCTACCCCATGAGTTTGTATATATGGCACATATCTTCTAGCCAAAAAATGGCCTTCATCTAAGCACTATAAGACCACTAAATTTTGAACTCATATTTATAGCCATCATGATACCGAAACTTGCTATGTACCTAGCCAACGTAATTAACTTTCTATTCACCCACTCCATAAGGATTTGCATGCATTTAAGTGAACCACATAAATGAAAATAGACAAGGCCTCTATTCGCAAGGTCACTCTGGATCATTACCAGCATAGTTCGTTTGAACAATTTGGGAGGGCCAGTTGAAAGTAGCAATGATTACCTGTGTAAAATGTACCACATATATTACAGAAAAGATGGAGCATAAAGCAGAACCCTATCCACAATAACAGATGTAAGACGGTACCCTTTGTTGTAGGAATTTGTGTCTGTGTCTGTGTCTGATTCTAAGTTTCTAATTCTAACATTGTTTTGGTATCCATTGCCAAAAGCGATAATAGATTCTGCACAACACTCTAGAGCTGAAATATAGGAGGAAATGTAATCAATTACCAAATCTATGGTGCAGAAAAATTATAAAACATTTGACCATCATGATATTGTAGCGTCCTGATAGGAAAAACTAAGTGAAATTGTGGGCTGCAGAAAGTATCACTATGGAAGTATAAAAGGTTTCTCCAGCTAAATATGGTAAAATCAATATAATTTGCTCAACATTTTACAGTTGCAGGATATTGCGATAGAAATGGCATGGCATATCTTGTAACATTCCTGACACATCTTGGAACAGCTACCAAAAGCACCAGTTTAACAATATAAAAACATAATGACAAATTAATGAATGCCAAGTTCCAAAGTACAGAAATAGACATGGATAACTTAAAAAAACAAAATCTAGTTTGAAATAACAAAAATTAATCAATAAATGAGAGAAAAGAACATCAGATAACAAACGTGAAGACTCAAAAAAGTCATCAGTTGATTCATGAACCACTAAATCAGCCATTAACAAGATGATTATTGTTCCAGTTGATTCACTTTGACTGAGCCAGTAAAATTGGAATTGTAGTGAACGGAAATGGATCAGCCAGTTGCAAAATACAATCAAAACATAGAGTAGTCTTGACTCCAGATATTATGATTTGAATAGCCAAACAAGTTTGAATATAAATAGCACGCAACAGCTCTCACTTAATATAAATAAGGTAATGACAGCACATGTATTGAGGGAGGGAGGGAGGAGGGGGGCAGGCCCCTTTCACAGTCCTTGCAAAGTGTTGTCTTTGCAGACCAGGTGACCCATTGATTAAAACAAGGGGACCCAGGATTCAAATCCAATTCAACTAAATGGAACCCTACAATCCCTACAACTAGTACTTGTTAGGAGCACAACTTTATGCTGTCATTAAATAAATATATCAGTGTTCTTACAAGACAAGTCAAAGACTTGTACTCATCTATGAAATGCAACTGTGAAAACCATCTCGCTGTCAGAAGTTCTGAAAGCCCTTGCATATGAAAACAAACAGAACCCAAAAAAGGCAGGCTGAAAGTAAAGGGCACTCCCAGAAAACCATGTAGGGAAAACGAGATTTTCCTCGTTACAATATCCAAGTTGGAAAAGAACATTAACCAGGCATCGTCATAGTCAACAGAAGAGCCATTTATCCCATCTAAAAATTAAGCAAACACCACCTTATAATTTCCTATAAATAGAGGGAAAAGAGCTCATAAATAAATAAAACTAATACATTTGGACCAAGATATCCAAATTACCTTCTCCAATATATTCTATAACAAAGTCCCCTTTTTTAATTGTCTCAGCAGCTTCTACTCCCCATCCACAGAACTGGGTCTGCAATAGTAAAAATTAAAGTGGTTTACTCTCTGAACTGTAAAAATAAGAGGAATTTTTTTTTTAAATGGTTCATATAATATATTAATAAGAGGAAAATTATAAAGCGCAAAACAAACAAATGAGTAAGTGGTTGCACATTTCAACTTTATATTGCCAGATAAAATGCCAAGATATTTGTTTATATGACCAAAATACTTATTGGATACTTGACTATACTCAATCATGTTGACCAGGGTTTGTCACAGTGACAAAAATGAAAGAGGAAGAATATTTATCTAAATCTGAGATTCTCTTTTTTTTCTCCCTTCTGCTAACAAGCAACAAAGGCCAATAAGGTGAAATTAGGGATCTCTCAGCACATTTAGTGTACGCTCAACCCAGCTTCCCCCACAAGAGGAATGGCAACTGGTGTGCCAAGGCACTTGTGGGCAGTCTCAATGTAAGGTTCAGATTGCAGGTAACAAGGCATACTTTATTGTCTGTAGAAGAGCCCTTTTAGAACGAAAGAATACACATCGATACACAACAAGCTCTTTTAGAAGGTAAAGGGTAGGATGTTGGATATCTTGTTGTTTGTGTTCTTTCTTATTG
Source organism: Chimonanthus salicifolius (assembly GCA_013350335.1). NCBI lineage: Eukaryota > Viridiplantae > Streptophyta > Magnoliopsida > Laurales > Calycanthaceae > Chimonanthus > Chimonanthus salicifolius. Next base: position 28,158,425 of record CM023532.1, on the reverse strand, counting down.
TTTTCAGCTCTTGAGTTTATGTCTCTTAGACCCAATGCTATTGTTTCTATATTTTTACCTTTTCTATTAATATATCATTCTTCGTTACCGCTCAAAAAAAAAAAAGGAAACTGCAATCAATAAATTCATTGACATAAAAAGTGCAAATCCTACCTTCACGATTTTTATCTTTTTTTCTCTTCGGAATGGTCTGTTTGTGCACAGCTCTGAGCAATGACAAAATTTTGAGCAGCTGATAGACTGAACCCTGTTGGATCAGTAATTCTTGTAAGTCATCTCTTGGTGCTTTGAAATATCAATTAATATGCACACACTATTGCATCAACCACTTCCATGAACTTAGTATTGAATTTGTTTCATTTTTCCGTTTCAAAAAAAAAAAAAAAATGAACTCAATATTGAAGAATATTATTTTCTGTAATCTCGAGTTGTTTTTTATAACGACCCGACCCGAACACAGGGCTTAGGGACTTTGACTCAGCAAGAAATTGTCCGCTCTGGGTCTCGCACACAGGCGAACCCGCACGATTTTGCTTTTGGGCCCTGGCCTACATGGCCCGGCCCAAAACGCATCAGTGCTAGTCAAGAGGGGCTGGCCTCATAAATACCCCAATCACTCACCCTTCATTACCGATGTGGGACTCCACGTCGGTTCAGGGTACCACAATCACCCCCCCTAAAGCTTCGAGCCGCCCCCGGCTCGACCCGGTCCTAGCTCAACAACTCCAGGGAAGAAGCAAAGGCCCACACAGTCCGAGTGTTGAACTCGGCTCTGATACCAAATTTGTAACGACTCGACCCAACCCGACCCGAACACAGGGCTTAGGGCTTTGACTCAACAAGAAATTGTCCGCTCTGGGCTTCGCACATAAGCGAGCCCGTACGGTTTTGCTTTTGGGCCCAGGGCCCACATGGCCCGGTCCAAAACGCGTCCTGCTAGTGAAGAGGGGTTGGCCTCATAAATACCCCAATCACTCACCCTTCATTACCGGTGTGGGACTCCCACATCGGTTTAGGGTATCACACTTGTATAGTTGACTTCTTTTATACCTTGATTAGATTATATTTAGTCAAATCCCTAGATACATAAAATGGTATATCTCGAGTTCTAGAAATTAATATTCAACACTCGATGACATAGAAATGACAATAATCACAAGCAATTATTTCCAGGGGCTTCCCCATGACTGGCATTCATCAGCATCCACGAATTAGTAACTACCTGGTCTAAAAGAGATTCTCTCTCCTGAACATATATTGATGAGTGATAGTTTATTATACCTGCATACACAATCTTCAGAACATGTGCTACTGGCTTTGCAGTTTGTGCATCCAATATCGGTATCTGCATCATCACGCTTCCTCTTGACAAGGTAGACATCTTTTTTTTCTATTAAGGGTTGCCCATGGCAAGAAAAAAGTCGATGTCACACATGAATGAAATTTCAATCTCATCAACAAAAATGCATTGCCGCACTATACAGTTTCATATTTTGCAACATAAAAGCTTCAATAAGTATATGACTATAAGGTTAGGTCAAATCATTTTACACAAAGAACATGTACAGGATACTGCGCTTAATATGAATGTATGGAGATGGCTTCAATTCATCATCAGTTGTGTCTTTCCTTGTCAAGTCATTGTCAAACTCCTCATCAACATAAGGAAGAGGCAAGCGGCAGAATATCTCCTACATAATTGGGAAAGAAATGTTAACTTTTGGCACCAGTAAACAACATTCACAAGTAAAAAAGTGACTTTGTTCTCAATGTTTGACCAAAGAAATCCAACTTCATACTTTCTCATGAAACATTACAAAGAGAAGAAGAAAAAGATAGAATGCACAGTTGCTAGTATTTTAGGCTTGTAAAGGCAACAGCTTATGTGAACTATGTATTGTAAGTGTTAAAATGAGCAAGATGGTCTGAAAGCTCTGACCTCTATATCACTTGTGGGAACTGCATGCTGCTCATCCAGTAAGAAATATCAGCCCTGTCAGCCAGCCTAATCAATGAAAAATAGAATGAAGTAATAGAAAACCAAATACTAAAATAAGTAAAACAAACAATAAATTAACAATAAACAAATGTCACGAGGCTGGCCTCAGAACTATGTTTCTGAATAACAAAGATAATATCCCAGATTCTACTGAAAAGGAGAGAGTTTGCAGGAATTAAGATTATTGATAGCTTTGTACTTTGTGCAACTACATGCAATCCTATTCTCCTAAATGAGGCCCACTTTCACTCCATTTTATAGCTCATTGGAAGATCTTTACATAAATATGGAACCTCATAAAAATCACTCATTCCAATCTGAGAAATCATGTTTTTCAAGCTCTCATAATTTTGGTGACTTTTTTTAATATCCTAATATTTTAGATACATTTTCTTTCTTTTAAAAGTTGCAGCTTAGCCAATGTTACACTTTGTATGAGACCTGTTTTGGTCCAACTATATGTATGCACATACATATAAAGTATAATTTAAATAGACGTGCAAATCTAAATAAAACCAATTTAGTTAATGTTTTTACAGTTTTATTTTGTATGCAGTGCATAATTTAACATATCATCCAATTCAATGATATAGGTGTAATATCTTTTGATGCTATTTTCATAGAGCCATGTGCAAAGCATGTTTTTACACTAGTATATTGTAAGAGGCTAGAGATATTGTAGGACTTTGACTCTATCTTGGTTGAATGCAGTTCCACTTGGATTGTTTGTTTCCAGCAGTGAAAGAGTGACATGGGAAAGGTTGACGTTGCAAGTTAAGACATAATGCAGGAAAATAGATCCTTCAGAAGATGCCAACAATTCAACTTTGATACCAATTTGAAATGGATATAGTAACTGGACCATCCAAGTAACAACAATTTGCAAAAAAATAAGAAAAAATGCACTATGTTTGCTTGGTGTCTTTCGAATTAGAGAAACCAAAGAATAGTTCAAGACAAGGCATCCACTCTGGAACTTCATTGCGAAAATCAAGTCACCAGTCACACAATCAGTCCTAACGGCAAACGCTTTTCAGTGTCTTTCAGCTTTCAATCATCAAAGGGGACTGAAGAGAGATATAGGGATCCCCAGGTCATTTTGTTTGTAAATACAATGAACCATACAGATTGTGATATATCTTGTGCAGTGTCCATAACTTTCATGGGCATCAATTGCTTGTACAATTTCCATCTCAAAAACAAAATGAGAAATCAACAATGACTGAAGAGAGATATAGGGATCCCCAGGTCATTTTGTTTGTAAATACAATGAACCATACAGATTGTGATATATCTTGTGTAGTGTCCATAACTTTCATGGGCCTCAATTGCTTGAACAATTTCCATCTCAAAAACAAAATGAGAAATCACATGGGAGAAACGTCCATTATGTTCAATGAGTCTATAGGCGTGAAGGATTCAAATGAGGCAGAAATCCTTAGTATAAGGAGAGCTTTAGTCATTTGGAAGGATTATGGTCATGGAAATCTAATCATTGAAAGTGACTCGGCAAATGCTTTCAAGTGGGCCTCGGGGATGTGTCGTCCATCATGGAGGCTGGTTAATGTGGTTAGGGAGGTGAGAGTTTTGGCTAATAGGATGGAAATCTCATTCTCTAAAATCAAGCGCTCAGCTAATTGTGTGGCGGATTTCTTCGCCAAATTGGGTGTTGATGACCTCTTTGCGGGTGTCTTCTTCTTCTGATTGTTTTCCTTCTTGTTTCTTTTGCTTATTCTCTTATTTTTGTCTTTTCATCTTTTGGTCTAATCCTTGTAGACCTTTTGTTGTTTCTCTCCATTCTTTTTAATGAAATTTTTCTATAACCGCTCAAAAAAAAAAAAAAAAACCAATTCACTTCACAAAATTGTATGAACACTAAAATATTCACCAAATGATAACTAACCACTTTTTTTTAAAAGTGAAGAATTAACCACTTGGAAAGCCCCAAGTTTATAAAAACCCTAGGACAATAAGGACACCTTTAATGTAACAAGGCAGAAACTTGGTGTTCTAGGTTTTAGGTAACCTACTACTCTCAAATAATTGATGAGCTAATCTCTAATAATAGCAAAGTTAGTGTGCTCCTTATAATGCAAATCTTCATGTTCCACCTCAACAGCATTGGTTTATTCACTGACAAACATGCCCCATAACCATCAAAATCATCAATAAACAATTCATATATTACTGTTCCAATGATATTCCAAGGGGATTATATATTTTCCAAAAAAATCAATTCATATTATATTAGAAACCGCATAATTCACAATTCACATGGATAATAGAATTTTCAAGATATTTGGATAATAAATGAATGAGCTTTGGGTTTTGATAGGTTTTGTTTGTGGTGATGATGGCCAAGGGAATTGAATCTTTTTGGGCTTTTTTGCCCATTGATGGTCTTTTTACAACAATGGTTGGAGTATACTAGTATAATACTTTTGGAAGCTGGAATTTTGAAATTCCAACTCTAGTGAAATAGTTATATAATGTGCTGATACATTTTTCATCATCATTATAATCAGCCATGATCCCATCCACATGCATTTTTCAACTACATGAATCTTCACATAATGGTGACAGATTTGTACATGCCAAGATGGATGTGTGGGTAACACTATCAGAAAACACTAGAAATTTAGTGCTTTAGAGGAATCCTACAAGCCCCAGTGACAAAAAGATGGGGGAAATGCTGTTTAAGGTGATTTGAACATGCACGTTGAAGAACAGAAACAGATCCACTAGTAAGAATCTCATGGCCACAAGTAATGGTACTAGGAGAAGGAGAAGGCCCTTAAAGATTTGGATTGAGGGGATAAGGAAGAACAGATAGAATATAGGTCAATCGGTCACTACTCACTAAGAATATGAACTTACAGAGTAGAAGTATAGTAACTCAAAGCACCAGCCCCAAATACATGGGAAATGACTATGAATCTATAATGATGATAAAGATGATGATGCACCTTCACTTACCTTTTTTTGAAAAAAATGGAGCTGTTCATATTATTAATTTTTAATTATGTTAGATCATACATTTATAAATTTTGTGAAACAATTATAAAACTTACAATTCAGAATTTGTGATTTATGACATAAAACAATTTTACGATATGTTTCAATTTTTAGAACATTAGTAATACCTATGTTCCTCATCACCACCACCATCATCATCGGAGCCATTTATCCCATCAATGTAAGACTAGAACTTACAATTGTTTTTAGCAATTTCATTTAGGACCCAATTGCCTATCTGACACTCAATGGCAACACCGATATTATGTCAATAAATATGAGGAGAGAACACATCCTAAAACCACCACAAGTTGGTTGTAGGAGAAAGATATAAAATGCAAATAAAATACAACTTTCTTGGATAACAACTTGAGTGGTTTCAAATTAAATGCCATAAACAAGAAAAACATGCAAAGCATCAACAGAATGAACTGAAAGCGTCGTCTGAAGCATGTCATGCAATTTTTTTACCAATACAGTTATAATGACTATAGGAAACTTATGTCCATAAGGATATTAAACACTTTGAAATGAAACTGATATGTTGTCTGGTAATCTAGAGCCCATAGTAGAATAGGAAGGATCCATCACACTGACTAGAAAAATGTAATGATAGAACGATTCCAATCAAGGAAAGAAGAGGTTGACCTTCTTTTCCATCCTCCAGTCAGTAGGATGCCTCCAACAGACAGCTCGCCCTGGTTGACCTGTTGGATAGATCACCTTATCTGGCCAAGGTGCACATTCAGTATGCGCTGCTACAATACATTGTGTGCAACGCCAATACCCTTTCTTTTTGCAGATGAAGCATGACTGAAGAAACACAAGATTAAATGAACCACCACTCCAAATCAAATCAACAACCTTGCAGTCACAATCATTCAAAAAAAAAAAAACAATGATAAATAAATGAAGAATAGGAGATAGTCACCTGTTAAAGAGGAAGTGGATATCAGGAAATGTAAGAAATAAAACATAAGAAAAAGTATATGGGAATGGGAACAAAATGACAAAGTTAATAGAAACCCATGGTTGGTACAATTCAAAAGCCCACTCATATCAAAAGATGAAACTGAGATGCAAAATTCCTAGCACCAAAATGAGAAAATCATGGGTCATTCCGAAAGGCATGTCCAAAATTGGTATTTCAAAGACTGTCTCCTTATGTCAACAGTTAACTACAGAAACCAGAAAAGAAATTGTTTATGAGAAATAATCATGTGTAGAGACCTAACTATGATAAGGTCAAGTCATGCATATGCACCAATCATGTGAAAAAATTGTATATTTTAAAATTGAAATTTCAACAATAGAAGATGAAGATGCAGGGCCTGACCTTATTATGGTCAAGTCTCCTATACCTGATCATTTCTGATGATTTATGTGAACACAATGTAGTGAGTGCATTACAAGAAGCACCATATTTTGGAACCACTTGCATTGGTGGTGGATAGCTTAATAGGCTCAAAACAGTCGAAAGGTACTTGCAAGTAGACAAAAAAGGGGAGAAACCTTGATCCAACCACTATTCACAGGCTAATATTTTAAAATTTAGGTTCTTACAGTCGATCCATTTACCATGGATGCAGGTGGCTAAAACAGGGCCTCATCCTAATTACTTCACCTTGCGTATATTTGCGTTGTTATGTTACCTAGGGCATATTCATATATTTTCATGTAAAAACAATTCCATATAGAAATACACCTTCACCATCTTCACTTCATTTTTAAACAGATAGACAAAAGTGACTGTCACCATCAAAGTGAGCATTTTTGTGAATATGTAAACAGAGAGATGAAGCTGCAGTGTAAATGAACACTAAAATAACAAAATACCAAACAGGCCAAACTTACAAATTGTAAAAAAAATGCATTTAATAAGCACTTCTACATAGCCTACAGAAAACAATCCATAAAGAAGTATATCAAGCGCTCATTTAGCATTGGTGACTATGGATAAGCATGGTTAGTATTAATCAACCAGAACTGATATTGTCTTTCATCATCATATAATATTTCAAGAAGCATCCGAACCAAGTTATACATAAAGCATAAACTACTTGAAAGAGATTCAATTTTGATGTTTTTAATAGGGTATAATTTTGCCTTTGGTTCTTATCATTTCAGTTGAACTTATGTTCCTTTGTTACACTTTTTATGCATCTCTCTTCTAATTCAAAGTTATATTTTGTGCAAATATACCAATACATGTCCAATCTTAGCGTGTTTTTGTGTACAAAAAGGGTATGTGTGTGCATACAAGCATAGAGATACATACAGAAGCAACCTTGGTTCCTATGACTAACACGGTAACACCGCATGCCAGTTCCCATGCCAAGTTGCATTGAGTGGCAAAACAATGGAAAAGCAACTTACATGTTGAGGGCACTTGAATCTTCTAGACTCGGGAAACTTAAACCTCTGCTCAGCACATCGAATGTGAAAGGCTTCTCGACAACCATAAACAGAACATGATATCTCTTCCCCCAAATGGATACATTCACTGCAGATGCGACATTCCACCTGAAGCCAGACAATGAACAAAAAATTGTTACCACCAAAAGCAAATAAAAGAACAGATAAACTTGCATATAGAAACACAAATAGATGTTGCTTCTACAGGGTGTGTTATTTTGCCAATGGAGCCACTTAATGGAAGGTCTAGCTGGCTTAGCATTAAAGAAAGGGACACCTTACATTTGAATTTGTAGGAGCAATTTCTTCATAAGAAAGCTTTAACTTAGACAAACACCAACTAAATAGTGCCGAAACAGGTCATGTTCAAACCAGGGAAAGAGAAGTTGCCACCTTGTATAAGAATTGTCGGGTAAATTTGATTCTCAATAAAAATAAAAACAGGCCAATGATTTGGACACCATGTTTGTTTCATGGAGACACCACCCTTTGCTTTTACCACTACCTCAATGGTGAAAATGTAAGGGAGTGTCTCCTTCATAAATAAAAAAACAATCTCCAAATCACTAGCCTCAAGTTACAGAATCTCCTGTTTAAGTCTATAGCATACTAAGGTAATGTATCTTGCAGTATAAGTTACTGATTTTTGCCCTTGAGAGATATAACTGATGGTAATTTGATGAGTCCAAGGATCCAATTAAAGTTTTAAGAGGTCTACGACATTTTTAGGCCGCATAATGGTAGATTCTTGTTTTGGCCTTTTGAAGTCACAAATTTTGGGAGATGTGCTTGACCTTTTTTTCGTGAATATCATGGATATTCCCATCCTCACATTGTAGGTGAGACCAATCCCATGGATACATGAAACTACCCACAAGCCTTGTGTATCGGATAAATCCGGAGAGGATCAAACCAAAGACCTCTAGTCTATTCCTAGAATCTCAAGCCAATTGCGATACAACCGTGCGGGCATGTTCTTGAACTTAATTAGTTGTCAATTCCAAAATCACCCCAAAAATACTAAACTCTACCTTACTGAAGTTGCTAAAGTACAATTAGACTCTATATCTTTGTAGTCTTAAAAAGAGGAAAGAGGTTAAGAATTTAGCCTATGTGAGATGTCACATTGTTGGAAGAAACCTAGATGTTGTTGGAACAAAGGATTGTCAACAAGTGCATTGTAGAGCATTCTAGATTACTATCCAAGACTTGTATCATTTGGTGATGCCTTGTGAAACACAAGAAACATGTGAAGTGTATGGCTAACCCAAACTCAAAAGCTCCACTGAGTCAAAAGAACTTTTTTAAATTGTCTTTCTCTAGTATTTCATTTAATTCCTTTTTGCTTGATAGAAAATCTTAAGAAAATTGAGAGAGTGCTATTTGTACAAGAGTGAAAGAATAACACTAAGTGTAGTAAATTGAGATTCTGTTCGCTGAATCTTGGAATGAGATATAACCCACAGCAAACAATGAAAATATATGGTTTGATCAGAATCTTGTTTCAACTAATGCAGTTAGTTATTTAGTAAGGAATGTCACTGCCCCTCATGCCATTGTCCACAATCGTGCGAAATTTCCAGGATGCAGGATCTAATGTTCAGATACAAACGATTTCTGTTTCCATAATTAAAATCACTCTTTAATCTTTATTCGCTGGTAACTACAAGTTCAGCACGCAATTCAGATATGTTGGCAACTTAAATTCTCAACAGATGGTCTCGGAATAATTGGGATTCCTTCACACGCAAAATCAATAATAAATTTAGTGACACTCCATTTCTTCCTCCTTTTCAGTATTGAAACTGGAATACCAGATGGCCAGTCTAGATTTTAAAAAACAGTTGTACCATTTTGGGAGCATTGATGAGGAAAGGGAGGAAGCAATCTCTCTCTGGAACGCCCGCCGCCACCTTCTTCTCCACCCAATCCTTAACATGATCTTCCAACGGCTTTGCGACCGCCACTGCAGTCCGCCCCCGAGCCAACTTCTTCCGACTATGCCTCGACGCTGCAATTCCCACCCCATTCTCCGCAATCCGAATCTCCGGTCCACCCAATGCCTGACAAGGAGCAAGGCCTTCATCTAGGGTTTGGGACATTTGTGCATAAGTTGGAGAAGAAGCGATGGAATTGCAGGGGGGGAGAGGGAAGGCAGAAGAGTTGAGGAGATTGCTGAGATCTGGCATGGTAAGAGGAAAATCAAAGCGCTAGGGTTTTGGAGGTGAGGCTTTTGGGTGCATCTTTGGAAGAAAAACGAGAACTGGGTTTGGTTTTTCTTCTTGAGGAAATGAGAGAAATGGAGAATTGGCTGGTGGGGGTGGAGTAAGAGGAGGGAAGACTGAAACGAGTGAAATGAGAGAGGGCGGGAAAATGGGAAATAGGGGGAAATTTATTGCCCCAGTGGGTTAAGACTTGGGAGGTGAAATTACGGGACGGCCGATGTTTGTCATGGAAATTACAAGAAAACCAAACATGAATGTGAATCGTGACACGTTTTGGATAATGCAGGGTTCAGAAGTTCATGTGCCCACGGATTTCAAGATGGATGAATTTGTGATGGTAGGGTCCTCAAGTTTTGTAATTTTGGATGCGGTTGAGTTTGTTTAATCATTTTTAAGAACATGGTTATTAAATTCCAAATTAATAATGAATTTATTGTTGCGATTATACTAAAATCTTCTGATGGTTAATTTAATGAATTTATTGTTTTGAGTAAATGTTTGAGATCCAAAAGAGACTAGTCACATCACATGGTATGAAGTGAGAAGGTTGACTGAGACTAGTTAGTAGTAACCCATGTGAACAAGAAGATATACAAACATCAAATTTTAATAAAAGGTACAACAAGATATTATTTAATATTTTTCTAAGTATTTAATGTTCGAAACTACATCAATTGTCTAGATAAAATATTTTTAAATTATGTAAATCTAGTTAATAATTCGACAATTACATATCTATATCTTCCCCTTAGAAAATATACAATTCGAAACTCAAACATAAACTTTTATAAGGAATTGCCTTCCCACAGAAAAATATTCAAAGAACCTTAGACCTCTTTGATGGAATTAAATTCCTCAGCAATTTTAAAATCACCATTCAAAACTTTTAAATAAAATTTTGTTGGTGCCTCTTTATCTATTTATATATATGAACCATTTAAAAATAATAATAATAATAAAATTTTGTTGCCTCATATTCAGCCTACAAGTCCAATGAATCATGATTTCATCACTGTTTAGAATTCAGACTACTAAGGCAAGTTAGGTCCTTTCCAGTACCCAAACAGATAGCCAATCTTGGCCTATTGATGTTACTCCGTGAAGTGCCACTGCCCTTGTCCACGTCAATTTAAGTGCCAAAAGCTATTTTCAAAATGGAACATGCACAACTTTGACTTTCTTTAACAAGGAATTATTTAATAGAGAAATATTATAGATATAAATATCTTTGTTTAGACTTAATACAGCTTGTGATACTCTATAATTTTTGGCTTTTCAACATCTATCAATAAAAGTCTAATTTTTAACTTGAAAGAATTAGTTGACTTAATGGTCAAGATGTTTGTGGAAGATCTTGAATTTGATTCACGCTCAAATTCTCTAAATCACTCACTATGAGATTACTCCTTCTCAACTAAATCAGTGTGTGTAGATTAAAAGATTTACATATAGCCGTGGGATTAATCTCAACTCCACCCATTTAAAAAAAAATCTAGTTTTAGGGTGTGATAGCAATTTCTCATTTGATAAAATTGACCCAAGTATAGAGTAATAATGGCAAATTTCATTTTTCTAAAACTATTGGATGTCAAAGTCCGAATCAATTTTCTAAAAAAAATATTTTATAGAAAATTAATCTAGACACCGATAATTTTTTTCCACTGTTGCCCTTCAACTTTAAATTAGCACATCAACTTACTGCAATAAATGGAACGGTCAAACAGGAAAAATCCTGCTCCTTTTTATCATTAGGTTGAAATGTACCTTAACAACCATCTAATGCCCGTCATAGAAGGATATTGTCGTTCAATAGTTTCCAACTTGCAAGTGAAAGAGAAAAAGCAGCAGCAAGGCACGCATTCTGTAGAAGACTTGATCTCTTTTGAAATTTCATAAATAAATGAAGATAGAAGATTTGCAAATGATGAAGATATTTTAATATCTCATTCTCAATTTAAATAAATTTCTAAATGGTTGGTTTTAAATTTGTACAGAATGTTGTTTGTAAAGCTGGCTTGTCCCTAGTGGAAGATAAAACCTAAAAGCCATGGAGGACACAGGTTTATGTTATGTTACCACGCCCAAAAACAAGGCAACAACCTAAAGTAGCTGACTCGGCATAGATGAAGAAAACAATATTCGAAGTATTAATGAAGAAAAATGATGGTCAATTTTTACAGCACAAACTTCAGTTCTTTATTTGAATGATCAAGCGGCCCTCTTCAGTAAAGTGCACCTGCCACGGCCATTGAGGGATTATAACATATATAACACACTAATGTCATCACACAGACAAAGGTCTACCACATATAGCACAGGTACAGTAGTGCACTCCATAAAATCGATAGCCCGAGTTTGGGGAATAGAGTTGGTTTACTCAGAACTCCCTCTCTGGGAATAGGAGAGGAGCAATCAAAGACCAGATGTAGAGAGCTGCAGTTGCCCATCCTGTGACAATCCGGACCCAGACTGATGGCCACCCCACATCAACTAGCTTCCCGCTTTCACCAACTGAAGTCGACCAGCCAGTCAGAAGCATTGCCGAGTACATACTGGCAAGAGAGAAGATGAGGTGGAAGAAGGAATATGAGTACGTGACAGGCCTGGATTTGTCCTTGCTGTCTTCCACCTGTGCCCTCTGGTCCAATGGAAGCAGAGGCTTCTCGGAACCTACACAAGGAATATTCAGAGGATCAGAACAAAGATGGGCTTCATGTCATCTGAAAAGAAGAATTCATTCAACTATCCAAAATAATCTGAAGCCAGTTGGTCAGCCACCACCGATGCATCCCAACACATGGAATAAAAAAGTGTCAAGATAGAATTCTACTCTGAACAATCTTGCTGAATTGCAAACTAGAACAAAATGATAGAGACGTTTCTCTCGTATTTTTTTATGGTAATGTTCCAACTGATGTTACCACTAGAATCTAATACCTTGTGCAGTAACATCCACCAATTGCGAAAGTTACACTGTCTGCAGTCAACACTGGATCATTTAATATAAGAAATAACATGGTTCGAAAAGCAACGGTTGGTGCAAACACAATTAGCAAAACCAAAACGTTTCTGTTGGGTGAACCTCATCACCATCCAATAGCAGAAAATGATGGGAGGGGGCAACCAGGCAAAAACTACAAAAATAAAATATTATCCATTATCCAAGACTGAAAAGCATTTTACCAAATTATGATAAAGACTGACCTGCACGAGGTGAGCTTGGTGGTGAGAGCACTGCAGATGAAGAACCAGCACGGACGGCAGAGTAGACAACTGAGAGAACAGTAGTAAGTAGCCCCAGGGTAAGACTGCCAGTTGAAACAGCTTTTGAATGATTGTGAAGGCCATTGCATGCATAATCCCTTGGTTCACTCGAAAGACCGCTGTAGCAGAGGTAAGTGCAGTAAAGTGAGATAACTGAAGCTGGAAGAAGACTGCCGTTCACCTGTTTGCAACAATAGAAACTACATATCAGAGAAGCACACCAAAATATTCAGCTCAAGTTACACGAGTATGTATATATGTATCAGAATGGGACATCAACATTATCGTTGTTGTCATCATCATCATCGGCATCTATCTTATCTATTTGACAGGTGATGATTTGTTTGGCTACAATGATATTAGGCTTCACCAATGAACTGCAAGCAGGTATTATTTTTAATTGAAAAAAATATGAAACAATCTTACCAAGAAGATAAAGACTCATAAGAAAATGTACAGATCCAACTCTAAGAATTTATGGAATAGTTCATCTTTCTATTTAGATATCAAACAAGATAAAGCCATGAGGGGAAATATGCATATTTGTTTCTCTACTACAAAATAATGTTTAAAAAAAAAAAACAGAAAACTTTGTGAAGAATCCAACATGTATATTTCTTTTGAACTGTTGGCACATATTGATCCTGGATGAGCAAAAGTTGAAGTGCTCATTGTTGCAACTATAATGGTTGTACATTCAAGTCATATCAGTTTAGTAAGTACTTGGGCCATGGCCAAACAATTTGTCATTCCAAATGCGTTCCAACCCCAGATAGATAGAGGATAAATGGCTTGCTAATGATGACTACAACATGTGCTTGTGGAACAGCTAGTAGGTGCTCATAGTTGCAACCACAAATGTTGCAGTTTTGCATCCTATGAGCATCAGGTAGGCAGTCAGATCATGGACAATGATTTGCAAATCTAATTACGGATAATGACCCAGATATATGAATAAAAGGCTTTGATGATATGATGGCACATCAATAATCAAAAGGTTACTTATGCCAAAGGGTAGCACATAACATAGTATTCAACAGGCAAATGATGATATAACAGTCATGAAAGAAGTAGAATTGAGAAATTCAATGGAGAGACATCAGAAAACAAAAACAAACTAGAGATAAATTTTCCTTGTTCAGTAGTTCCAATATATCATCATGTAAAAAAGAAACCAGTGCTTCACTGTTGCTTCAACTTATCCCCACCATGGAGGGTCTTAAAATGTCTTAAACCATGGTTGGCTACAGTAGTCATGTTCTGTGAGAAATGAAGATGGTTTACCACGATAAGACGGATTAAAAACATTCAAACACTAGCCCTATTTTCCCACTTTAAGGTAATAGAGCAATAAATATCTCCCATAAAATGGAATACAACTCACCGCTGGATGCAGAGCAGCAATTGCAAAAACAAAAACAAGAACCAAAGTTAAGACGATGAAAAAGGTGTTGAGCCCACAATCATGTCCTGATGGAGTGAACCAATGGAAGAGCAGCCCCGCAAAGGAAAATGTTGCCACATAACAAGCAAGTGAGACAACAAACAATGCCACGTACCTGGAGACAGCATTATAATGAACAATTAAAAAGATACAAAAACATAGAGCATCTGAAGAAAGATAATTTAAACCAAGATTTGTAGTCATATGCGGGGAGAGAGAGAGAGACAAACCAGAACTGTTCATCCTTCCTGACCCACTTTTCATTCCATCCATGCACAAAATCCAACAAGAGCACAACTTGAACAAGAAGAAATAATCCTGAGCCAAACTTTGATATAGTCTCTGCATTTATAAAACTGTAGTCTCAGCAGTATAACTTTTTATAGAGAGAACAATATAATTAACTTCATCAGCAATACAATCAAAAGCTTATTGACAATTATACATGAAAATCTTGCTATCTCAGAAACAGTATATAGCAATGAAACCTTGAGTGAGATTAAAAAAGAGAAAAATCATGAAGTAAAATAGAGAAAATAAGTTTTTGATGCATCTTGGCATGTCACAAGCACCATTCTGTCTGAAGCAAAACGCATGAACTCGCAGAAACATCAGTGATTGGTCTTTTTTTCAAGGTGCTTTTCTCCTGTTTGCATAGTGCACCTTTGATGCCTTCTTTATCAATAAAATTTTCATCTCCATTTAAAGAAAGGCACTAAATTAAGTGAAAAAGGCATTGTATGACAGGATCAATCAAGGCACATTTGAAAGGTCAACAGCTGATATCCGCAACAGCCTCAAAAGTTACACAACCTGGCTCACATTTGTACACCCTGAACTTATCATAAGAAACTCTCCTAATTACATCAAAATTGTCCACTTCAATTGCACCCAATTAATGCTTTCCTGCATGAATTTGCAAATTATCCTCTTTGAAGACCTCATTTTTTTTGGAAAGGTATTCAAGGCCTCCTCTTGTTCTATAGTCGCCTTCAATTCATATGCCATTAAATCGTGGTCAATTTGTCAAATCTTCTTCTTTCCTACCCTCAGAAGTCGAAATTATCAACGCATCTTAGAGTCAAAAGCCTTTCACCTTTGACACGAATAACGAATGCATTCACTAGAATAGTTAATCTTATAAGAAAATGCAATATGGTAAATGACACGCATGATACATGCTGGGATTGTTGCAGTAGCATGCCATAGTGTGTTTACCATATAGGTAATTGTTTTAAGAAATTGTTTATGCAAGTGATATCATGAAGACTAAGAACACATAAACATGATTAGAAATAATATATAAATTTGGATCCAATTCCAGATAGTTGTAGAAAAAAAAAGCCTATGCCCAAGTGAACTTCTAGGCAAGTAGCAGAAGTTAAGAACATAATACTTTTATGCTTGGAATTATCTGATAGCTAGCAACTGATATAAAAATGGTGAAACATCGTAAAATTTCCATGATATTTAAAATATTGGAATTCTTATATAAAAACTTACCATAAAAGCTGATGATGCCATTAGGAAGGAAAAACATGAGAAACACAACGATGCACCAGCTAACAATCTTCATCATCCACCCACCATGGTGCAAACCGTCACGCGGATCTTTTTGATCCTTGACTCCAATCATTATAACAGCTAGCATGGTAAAGAATAAAAAGTTCCCCAAGCTCACCCGCAACACAGCATCTGTTTCAAACCATTCCCTGCTTGGGGTTTGGTGGAAATGATTAATCCCTGCAAAGACAATTGACAAGAGATCAATTTTAAAGAGGAAAACTACAAAAAAGCCCAGGCATTTTTTGTGCTCGGACACAAGGGCCCCATATGGGGCACAGTTTATGGTGAATCTAAACCATTAAAATTATTATTTCTCTTTTAAACTTAGATCCAATCTTTTATAATGTTCATTTGATGCATCCTCATCATTGGATGATCATGATAAGTTTTTTTTTAGTGAATATCATGGGTATCCCCGCCCACATTGGAGGTGAGACTAACCCATGGATAATATGAAACAAGCCGCAAACCTCAAGCATCAGATAACTCCAAGGAGAGCCGAACCTGAGACCTCTAGGTAAAACTATTAATCTAATGGTCTATTTTTAATCTTAAAAATCAAGGGCTAGGATAATACATGAGTCACATTTTTATAGTTCGATAGCACCATCATAATCTATCCATCCATATATTTTTTATCAAAAGGTGGAGCTCACCCTCTAACACACATTGTCAAAGGACCTATTTTAGTCTAGGCATCTGGTAGACCTGACCTAGTTTAAAACATCATCAACTACCAAAAAGATACAATAGATTGAGAGTGTTTTTGAAAAGAAAAAAGAATTTAAGACAAGATTGAGAGATCATATTGCATTCTTGAATATTCAATTGCTTGATTGACCACTGATGTGATTTTTCTCCGTCGATGGAAGGCTAAAACCATGCTCATGCTTGTCACATCTAGAATTTTCATGATATATGATCATCCACCCAGGGGAACTTAATCTGTATATTTCTCTGTTAGCACAAGTAGATTTCATCAGAAGTAGATCCTTGGATTCTGTTCCTGATAGTCTCATAACAAAAACAGACAACCATGAATGAATTGGATTCGTACCCAATTTGAACTCATTTCAAGACACACTAACCATGAATGATTAAAACTTGTAGCCTCTAAAACCATACTAAGAATAGTCTGTTAAAGTTGAATATTGGAACATTTCCTATATAAGTGTCGGTCTCTCAAACCAACTCAACCCCTATAATTCAATTTCATCCAACAAACAAATATCGCAAATTTTCAAGCCAACAAAAATCATGTGGACTAATCAGGACACCCAATTCATGCAAGAATTTACAAAAGCACAATGTAGAAATTATACGACATATAATATGGCTCTGCCAACTCACCAGATCAATGAAGATAATAGAAGTAAATGTTACATGACATCTATGACTAGTATTCTAAATTGCGAAAGAGCCAACTTTATTTCCAAATACTCACAAAAATATTGGGGCTTTTTTCAAAAGTACAGAAAAACAGTGGCGACTTTTTCAGAATAAGCAAAAAGATTGAGACTTTTCTTCAAAATATCCCAAAAAGAAAAAAACAATTCAAAACAGCGAAATTACACAACATATAATCAGTTAAAGGAGAAAAGGAAGGAAGGGAATTGGAAGAATTACATGGAATCTTCTCAAGAAGAGGGGCAGCAACCTCTCTGAGAATCCAGGAGACGATCAGCGAAAGCGCGAAAAGGCCGCAATAAGCGATCCTTGCCGAACGCCGGCTAATGCCGCCAACGACCGTCTGGCATGCCTGGCAGGCGCAGGCAGCGCAGCAAGAAGCGAGGCAAGAAGCCGCCCACATCCCTCAATTGGCAATCCCTGTTTCAATTGCGATCCCCAATTTTTTTTTAAAAAAGGGAAATTAATCAGCAGATGAAGAAGATTATGGTCAAAACCCTAATCTTGTAAACCTTAATTGCGGAGATGGGGAAAGAAAAAATTAAGCAGGGATGGAGATTGAAGAGAAGTTACTATATGGGATTTGATAAGATGCCAAGCGTAACCTGAGCAATCGAGAAGAAGAAGATTCGTTAGTTTGTCTGATAAAGGAGTCGTGAGTCGTTTTTTGCTCGTTTGCTAAGGTCCTTTGAATTGGTAGGAAGACTCGCGAATAGCAATGGACGAAAAAACGTAGGTGAACGACGGACGTTTTATGGACGGACGCCTAGATGACCACTTCTGTATCTCTCTATTAGTCTATTTCTTTTTAAGTCACAGGATCCATGGAGTTATATTACCAAAAATAAATGAGATTATTTTATAAGAAAAGTATTAATAGATTGTAGACTATCCATTATAACACGGTCAAAATTTTTTAGGAGAAAGTGAAATTCTTATTTTACCTTAATGATGTACCGCTCATCAAGTAATGGTGTGTCGATATAAAGAACATACGCAGAACGGTGTGATATCGGTACACCGATACTTAATGAGTGGTACACCGATATAAGTAAAATAAGAATTTCACTTTATCCTTTATCCTGTGTCTCCTAACAAATTTTACCCTGTGTTAGAATAACTGACGTAGATTGTATTACAACATAAAATTAGAATATATAAAAGCATGTCGTCATACATAGTAACTGAAACACATGATGGTCAACAATGTATATAAATAAAAAGAATTATATTAGTATATTTTAATAATAAATAATTTGAAGACTTCTATCTCTTTCTGAATGCGAATGTTAAATAAAACTCCAAATACATATATACATTTATTTGTAAGTCATGCATGTCAAATTGCTGAAGGGACTCAAAATTCATATTAATATAATGTCAAAAGATGCTCCAACGTGGGCCTGAAAAGCAGATTCAAAATCAGGAATGGATGTTTCATCGTGGCGTGCAAGTTAGATTATCTGGTTCGGTAGTGCCTCAGTGCAGCTGAAAAATGGGTCTACGATGATATAGACAACCAATGCTCCCATCATAATTCCTTTGGTTATCGCTAAAAAACAATATGAACTTAGAAAAATAAATTGAAAATGGTTTTACTAGCAGCCTAATTTTTTTTAATGATCAAGGTGTTTAGGCTCTTAGAGCATCCGACTAATCTTCGAAACATGTATAAATCTCCCTACCCACCCGCACACACTAAGTAAATTTACAGAGAAGCTCCCACCAGACTCATTACAATCCCTCTAAGAGTCGAGAACCGGTAACTGCTGCTAATTTTGTTCTATCGGGTAATTCATTTACAACTGACCCATCCCATCCTCTTGAAAATTGAGACTTAAATATCGATCACGACCAAATATTCGACATTTATGTTTTCTGGGTAGAAATGGCTGATATTTGGGTTCATATAGATGGTACATCTATTGGGTGATACTGAGAATATGTTTCAATAGGTGATTAATCTGTCAAATATCAGCTTACGTCTTAATCTAAGAATGTCAGTGGTATGAGAAAGTTTGTGGAGTACAGACTAGTCACAAACCTTCAAATGTGCTGAGTACAATAGAAACTCATATATAAAACGTAAATAGTGCATTAAAATATAGGAAGTCCACATTAAATATACAATCACCAAATGTTCCCCAAAAATAACTATATGGTTCCCTAAAGTAAAGTCAGAATTTGAGCCACCTCTTCTCTTTCTCCTTGCTCACTACAGCATTTGATATGGAGGCATGGGCTGCTTCAGCGTCTGCCAATGCTTTGCGAGTCTCCTCCAACTTCCGAGAAACAGCTTCAAACACTGCCTTCTCTTTGCGGTTCCGCGTCACCATCTCTTCCAGTTTCTCAATCCTGTTCCTCAGGTCCTTAACCTCATCATCATATGCAATCAAGGACCGCCGGTCTTCTTTCTTCTCATGTTTTGACTCCTTTGATCCAGTATTCTGCTTCTTTCCTGACCCATTTTCAGCTTCACCTTGCATTGCAAGCTGGTTATTGATGAAATTGAAGACATCTGGCTGCTGCGCCTCAGCAGCTTTAGCAGCTCGCACTGCAGCTGCATACTTCTTAAAACGCTTTCTTTTACCACCCCTACTACGTTTTTTCTGCTGACTTGCATCATTCTCTTCATCCTTGTTAGAACTGACTGCATGATCGAGTGATTGCTTCGGTGGGAGGACTTTTACGAGTACTGGATCAAGCATTCCCTGACCTGATATGCCTAAACCCATCCCTTCACGGAAACCCATGTTGGCCATCATTTTAGAAGCTATGCCTCGAGTGTGATGCTCCCACTTTGCAAACACCGCAGTTTCTGTTTGAACACCACGTTGCAATGTGGTGGCTTCTAAAAAACCAAGTCCTTCGGTACTTGTTTCATTCTCACATTCTTCATCATCAGCAGAGTCCAATATTCCTGAGCTGCACTCTTCATCTTCTTCATCCTCCTCTGAACTCATCTGAGCATATTCAGACAAAGAAAGTGCCTCACGTCCAAGCTTGGCAGAGCTCCCATCATCACAGAAAACAACCTGTCCTAACTTAAGTCTGTCATCCCATGACTCCAGCTCAGCTTCTCGCCATATACCAGCACGGCCGCCTGCAACTGCCCAAATGCTGGACCCCACCAATGATTGATGCCACACAGTTGGGATGTAATGCTTCAGCGCTGAAAAAGGAACATCAACTCCTGTACATATGAATCTACATCAGGTGACATGGCTCACTTGGTCCTTCTTGTAAATATCAGAGGGATGAAAGCAAAGCAACAGTTACTCCCAACCCAATTGATATTTGAGCATGCAAAATTCCCATGAATGAAAAATAATGTAGAAGGTTTACATGTTGTATGAATCAATCACCCAACTTGAATTTTTTATGTTACCTCTCAAAAAAAAAAAAAAACCAACAAACTTGATTTAACAAGCTAAAATAGCAAGTACAAAATTATGTGGGTTCCACTTTACATGACGACAGATCACTAATAGAAAATAAAGCAGCAGTTAAAAACATCGACGAACCATTTGGTTAATTCAAACATAATTAGAAACCTAAAAGTTTGAGGAATTGTGGGATCAAGCACTTCAGAAAGTGAATATTCATATCCACTTCCACACATGTGGGGCATATGGCTCAGCAAAACAGTACACTGATCTGATGGATCCATCATGGCGGGGGGGTGCCTTAAAGTCTTCGAACTAGGAGTATTCTAACATGTCCAGAATGAGGTGTCGCATTTCTTAATGATTCCAAATTGAATTCTCATGTATGGAATGACGAGGCTCGGAATTTTTTTTGCATTAACCAAGCACACATCACTAAAACCCCTGTAGCACAATGTGTAGGTGCTCATTGTTGCAATCGAAAGGTTGTGGGTTCAAATCCTATGGATGTAAGATAGGAAGTAGGCCCATAGAAAAAATTTGCCAAATCAAATAGATGGGATACATGGATATGATGGTGGTGGTACCCCTGAAAAGTTTGTTGTGTGACATCCTGGTGAAAAAATGACATACCATGTGACAAGCGGCAGTTACTACCAAATCGGCACCGCTGCTGTAGAAAGAATTTGCACATCTGCACTTTTGTGGACTCACTGTTAGTGACTGTAGCCAAAATACAAGGCTTTCAAGTTTCTAAAGAAATATATGCAGCAAGCACAAAATTGCAGAGATGGAAGATACAGTTTTAATAGGGCTGATGGCCTATAACATAATAGTATCCTTCACTTAAGTAGGCAGAGAATGGTGTGATGTTCACGGTACAATATGAAAAGGTTAACAAAACTAGAGCTGAGTGTCTTTGCACTTGTAATGCGAAACACCAACACCCATCAAGCAGGATCACCAAAAGTTCTATTCAGGTTGGGAACTTTAACATTTTACACCTCTATGATGAACGAATCCAGGACAAAAATACGCACCATTATGATGGCATTTGACTGGAAATGACCAAATAACCAGTAAAGATGAGTGGCAAAGCTCACACAAAACCAAAGTGGTTTTTTCCCTCTTGTAATGATAACTTGTACCAAAAGGACATCAAGTTGTAATCCCAAGGGGTTGGCCTAGTGGTTGAGACACAAGACTTCAGAATTGAGGTATTGGGTTCAATCCTTGGTGACTCCAATGAAGGGCCACTCTCCATATTATATGTACTGAGTAAGGTCCCACTGCTTGAATCCAACATGTGTGTGTAGGGAGGTGTGCACATGCCCCGAAGGAATAGTCAAGCGAGACACCTGGATATCTTCAGTCATCAAAAAAAAAAAATCAAGTTGTTTTCTATTCAGTACACACATGGAAGATTTTAGACATGGGATGAAGCCACTTTGACATGTGAAAGGGGTGCATCCAATATGCATCAAGTGCATGTATGAACTTCCAGGTCATTGATTAGTGATTAACTATTGGAATTGCAGGCTTTACTTGTAGTGTGAGTATGACACACTGATTTTAAAAAGATATAATGGAGGACACAGATGCAAGGTCCCAATCCCTTCATAAATTCCACTGCAAGTCAACATTTTCAGATATTCAGTAATTAATGTGGGTTCATAACTAATGGGACAAGATGTGATTGATTGCCAACATGGAACCAAGCTTTGCCATTATATATCAAAGTTTTATGAATTATGCTTGCTTTATGTTCAATTTAACATTCTAAGTCCAGCATCAATTAATTAACACCAGTTTACCAATATGGACTGTGTGGGATTTTAAGAGCTACTTGATAAGCAAATTTGCTACAATCTATTCAAGCTTGGTTCTCTAAGAAGGCTAGCAACAGTCAGCAGTTGGAGCCAGACACACCTATTGTCATATTTACTGATGATAAGAACCATTCAATAAAGGGACCCACTATGGATAGGTCAAGGTAAGTTTCTTTTCCCCTAGAACAACCCAGACTATTACATCGGTGAGCAGTTACGGTACAGATGAATTTTGTAAAAGCTGGAGCTACCTCAGAATTAGCACTTCAAAATTTCCAATCAAATCAATGAAATAAACATGCATTTCATGAAAAAGTGGTAGAATCAACCAACAACAGGGCTAATTGCAAGTCCAGAAGTCCATACTTCAAAACTTTGAGCAAAACTTGCTCTACCATGGGAATTCTATGGTAAATCCCTATGAGGTCGCATTTGTATGAACCTTGAACACACTACTAAAACTCAAACATGGCCCAACCAAGCAAGTATTCAATAAATTTGCATTAGGACCTTATAAATTGCCAAGTAAATTAATCAACAATGGAAAGTAAAAATTATATTTATGTATGCATTATCATAGTTTGTTATCCTGGAAAGTAAAAATTGATCAGCGAAGATCCTTGGAGACAGAGAGAGAGAAAACCCAGTAAAGAACGAAACAAAGGAAAGAAGAAAAAGAAGGGAACCGAAACTGGTGCTGGATCGAAAGAAAATTTCGAAAGTACAGAGAGACGAACATGGCAACTCAATTTCTAGACCAGAGAGGGAAGACATGGAACTCGAGAGAGAGGAAGGAAGAGAGAAAAGGACACCAAAGGAAGAAAAGGAAAGCTTGGAATCTAGAGAGAGGCAGGAGGAAGGAACGATTCAGTAAATCCTGTAGAAACAGAAGGAAGGAGGGAACCTGAGTTGGAACGAGAAGAAAGAAGGAAGAAGACAACTCAGCTTTACTGGCTTATTGTAGTCGTTCCTTGAGCTACAGTAACACACGGGTCGTCATTGGGATTTACTTGGGTTTTTTAATTGTTATTTTTAAAATAATTTCAAGGCCTATAAATATAGCCTTAGGCCAACATTAGGGAGGACTGCAGTTTGAGTCCACAAGTTGGTTAGTCTCTTTTATTGGTTTCTTTTGAATTTGATTTGATTTAATGTGTTTGGATTAAATTAAACTTTAAATGTTGAATTTTATTTGCATGGTGACTTTTAGTTTCATGTCTTGCATCCATTTCAATTACTCAATTAAATTTTAATTTTGCATTCAAATCGAGTTGATTTTCAATCCGAACTTCGAGCCGGATTAGAATTCACGTGTGTATGATTTCTTAATTGCATTTGATTGCATTAAGTTTTTGTGTTCGAATTCCCAATTCCTCATTTGAACTGAATTCCTAGAACTAATAATTTCGTCGGTGAAATTGTCCCATTGTAAATTAGAACCATCTCTGGCTTTCAGAGTAAGAGTGAGAATGGATCCGTGGGTTTCGATTTTTTTTCAAAATCCGTAGTTCAAATCCTCGGATTTTGAGTCAAATTTTATTAATGTCAGTTTGGCGGCTTAAGTAGGGGTAAGACCCCTACCTTAGCCTACATCAATTGTTGTGGAGCTTTGCTTCCTCTAAGCCTAGCTCTAACGAAGGTGGTCAGCGTTTAAAAATAGTTAAGAGAAGGGAAAAAAATCTTGGTGAGAAAACTATGCCCCTTCATTGAAGTTACATCTCATAGTTTTTTGAAGATTTGATTCAAGCCTTGAGCATATGAAAGATTTTCCAAAACCAAGATCTCCTCCTGGAAGAGATTTCATTCTTATCTCTCCAAATCTCATCAATCTCATGGTTTCCAAATAGTCACTTAGACTAATTAGATACATCCAAAGAAATCAATCCATTGAACCTATACATGCAAAGTCATATGGATACCAATACAAATTCAGATGCAAGAAGTGGGGATGTTTCACACCATTTCTTAAAACCAAAGAACAACTCTCGAGTTTACTTGATACACGAAGCTTGCAGGTGGTTTTGTGTATTTGTGGTTTTAGTCTCACCTCCAATGTGGGGTGGGGATGACCATGTTATCCTAAAGAAAAAATAACAGGAACAGGTATCTCAATTAATAACATACTCTTTTTGTATTTTGAACAGATTGATAACATGCTATTATGTTTGTCTTGTAGTTCTTTTACTTGGAACATTTAACTAAGCCATTATTTCTTTTTAATTCAATTAAACAAAGTATCCTTTCTAAGCCTGTTAATATCGTGACTGTATATGTTAAAAGTTCACTATGGGATACATAACTGGACAGGTATCTTAGCATTGAACAGCAATACACAGGCACACTATCCAAAAAGTCAAAAACACACACAAGCAGAAGGCTACTAGCCAATATGCATCATATTCACTGTTTAGTGAAATCTACTATAAGAAACAAAGGCAAATCAATAAGAAATGACTCCACTGCATAAAAAGCATAAGGAAAACAAAGAAATGCAAGGTCAATAGGCATAAAAAATTAATATAAAAATGATGGTAACAGTGCAACACACACAAAAGGTTCATTGGAAACTAATTAATACTGCAATAACTGAATTTTTCAGGAAGCTCCACTGATCTAATGAATTATCAATGACAGCATATCAATTATTTCAATAAATATGTGCTGCAAATCAAATATCAGTTGCCACTCAACGAGATAATAATAACAAATAGACTCGATGAGGAAAGGGATGAAACTGTATGACTAAAATGGGCAGATGGCAAAATATACACACCAGCATGCTTTCAGATGTCGGTGTAAGAAAAGAGACCCTTGCAGTATTAGAACCTTCCAACCCAATTATGTGTGCATCATACCAACGTCCATCTGTGTGTCGAAATCTACATTTTGATCCAATAGAGTAACTTTTCATTTCTAAAGGTTCTGGTTCCACTTGTGTAGGATCAAGTGGCTCAACCTCAACATCCTCAAAGCTAGATTCAAGACCTTGTCTTGAATCAATTTCTTGCAATAAACGTGAACGTTTTAGGTGAACAAGTCCTTCCTCAGCATCCTTGATTGCCTGAGCAAGCTCCTCTTGAACCTTTGCAAATGCAAATGTCAACATCTACAAACTTGAAAGATTACCATAATCTAATAGAATAGAGAGTAAATCTCAGAGTGATAATTTGATAGAAGTACAGAAGAGTAATTTGTCAAGAATTTTTGGAAGTAACTTGGAAATGATGCAGAGTTGTTCTAAGGCAGTTTGTATACATATATGCAGGAAAGTAGAAATAGGCTGTGATTGAGGAAATTTTTATTTTTTTTTCAAATGATGTTATTGAGGAATTTAAAAGCTACAAGTAAACAGCGCATGAAAAATGATAATTAGTCAAGGATAATAATATATGTTTTGCACAAACAGCAATACCTACCCTTCTCTCTTTCTCTCTGTCTCTCAAAAAAAAAAATGTAAATTTACTCCAGTGAAGAACCATAAAAAGGAAAACATGGATCAACTGAAGAGTGAAGAATAAAATGAAACAGTGGAGAAAAATAACATCCAAAGCAAGATAACCTGATCAAGGACACTAGAAATGGTAATGGTCTCAATCAATTATGAGCTCAAACAGAGAAATAAATTAGAAAAACAGGGAATGATAGTTATGAATACAGGGTAATCTGGTGTGAAATAAAAAGATTCAGAAGCCTCACCGCAAAAATAAATCAAATAGTGGTAGAAGGGGGAAAAGAAAACTTTTCAATGAATGGCAGAAGAAAAGAAATAAGGAAGATGTAGAGAAAAAGCAATAGTTAAAAACATCTTAAAGTCACCAATAAGAGAAGGGAATTAGATAAGTTTTTTAAAGAACAGGGAAACAAAGAACTTCATTATATTGAGGTGCATTAAAGACTAATATTGAAGGGTCACGGAGAAACAAACAGTGTGAGACAAATGATATATGAAGAATGTACTTTAATTCACTATTGAATACAAAACACGTGAAGTAGCACAATAACGAATCAGGAGTTCAAAACTAAATCAAAGGGTCCTCATTTTTTCAAAGTCATTTATCTGATCTAACTACGGTCAGATTTCCAAGTATTAATACTTTTCAAATCAATGCCATATAACCAAATCAGGGGATGATTCATAAATTGTATGGGCTGAAATGGGCAGAAATAAAGGCAACACTGGAACATATGAAGTAAAGAGAAGAACCAATGAATATGGTATATCTATGAAAATGAAGGGGAGATGGTCAGCTACATTTTTCAATAAGATTTTAAGTACAAGAAAAATGCACAACGATTGGGCAAGGGACACCATGGGGTTGAGTCCCCTCTAACAAAATCATGTGAATCACTAAAATACAAACTTGTGAGTTATCCAAAGATTGGTTTGCACTTCCTTGAAAACACAACAGAAGTAGACAAAACCAACTTCTTCGTAGAACAAGACATCAGAAATTTTAGGAGAGGAGGAAAATCAGCCAATGCATATTATTTTCATTGATTTGGAGAAGGCCCATGATGCCAAAGCAGCTAATTTTGAATACAATATCCCATGATTGAGGAGGAAGTGCATCCCAACTGAATACATTGAAATTACGACAAAAAATTACAGCACAAAGGTTTCACATAAATAATGAGAAAATCCCATATATTCCTTAAAACATGCTCGTCCATAAAGAGGAATACTCAGTGAAGCGTTTTGACAAACATCTGGTGGGGTTAATCTACAAATGAAATAGGAGAATTTATCCTGAACATTCGAAAACAAAACATCAATAGGTACTTTCGCTTATTGAATTTCAAAAGGCGCCATCTAATTGGCTCTCGATCCTGACAAGGGCAGATGAAAGCTGAAATATGTTGTAAGACAAGATGTATAGAAGAAGCCCTCAATGTAATAGAAATACATCCCAACAGGATGAATTAAAATTACGAAAAAATCACAGCACAGATATTTCACGTAAAAAAAAGTGGAAGGCCCATGTATTCAACCAGACATGATCATCTACAGAGAGGAACATTCACTGAAGCATTTTGACAAACATCTGGTGGGTCTTATCTTCAAATGAACAGAAAAATGCACTAGACAAAAAACGAGAGGAACGAAATAAATGGATATGGAATAGACGAAATCAAACCGAGAGAAGCTCTGGGTTCGCAGGATCGGAGACTAGCGCTTCATTAACAGCGTCCATAGACTCCTTTTGCTCTTGTAATTGCAGTTCTAGCTGCTCTTCTAGAACCTTCTCGTCGTCACTATCATTACTGTCGTTCGCCATTAAAGGAAGGATTTTAGAAAAGACGAAGCAGAAGCTCAGAACCTCGGATAAAAACGAGAGGAACAAGAAGGAAAGCCATCGGTCTGTATACACATCTAATTAACCCGACTTTGGGGGTTCGGGTAATCGGGTAGAGTCCGGATATTTCCTAAAAAAATAATATTAATTCATTTTTAATTTTAATAATATGTTACATATTAATTTATTAAGTACAATAAATTTATCACATGAAATTATAGATCATTAATATGATAGGTATAAAATTTTTCAAATAATTAATTTATTTTATTTAGATGAATAAATTGAGAATGGAAAAAAGATCTATGGTAACTATTAATTTTACTAGAGTTAAATTAGGAAGTTTTACACATTAAAAAATTAATTTTCAAAATTTTTACATTAAAGATTATTTATTTAATTTAATTAAGATACTGAATATCATATAATTCAAATTGATTTATAAAATTATAGTTATCCCAACTTAGCGTGATGTTCCTTATAATGAGTTTCAATAAACACATCATATATCTACTTATTACTACATTAAAATAAATATTTAATTTATTGTTGTTAAAAATTGAAACTAAATAGAATTTATTCATTTTAAAATAAGACATATAAATAAATTAATTTATATTAAAATTAAAATTATGATTAAGTGTTATATAAAAAATTTTAAAAATCTATTTAAAAAAGGAGTTCAACACTTCTTAATATTCAATAATTACAATAGAGTTTCTTGTAGTTATTGATGCTCAGGTCATCCATCTTCTCTCTAAGTGCCTTCATGTCAAGTATCTAAATTTGACTAGGATCACTAATCATTCATATCAAATATTACTTTCTTGGACGAATAATATCATCACTCTCATTTTGTCTACTTTTTGTACCGGAGTGTTTTGTACAAATCTATAGATTTGTGTCTTTGTTTTTTTTGGATTGTCTGCCCTTGTTTTATTTTAGTCGGGCTCGGGGTGTGGGTTTTTGATTTTTTTTTCACCTTCTATGCTTGGCGCCTTCCTCTCCCTTCGAATGATACTTACCCACGTTAAAAAAAAAACTACAATAGAGATAAATTATAACAAAAATACACTTAATGTGACAATTTTATTTCATTCTATGCAATAAATTTCTTTAAAGCAATATTAACATGTCGCATCAAATTTGATCTAACAGATTTTGTATATCGAATTTGCAAGATTCCTGCGCTAATTTATTACCTTTTTATTAAGGTTAATCACAAATTATATTATTGCCGTATAAATTCATAAATACATAAGGTAACC
This sequence comes from Chimonanthus salicifolius, assembly GCA_013350335.1. Classification (NCBI taxonomy): domain Eukaryota; kingdom Viridiplantae; phylum Streptophyta; class Magnoliopsida; order Laurales; family Calycanthaceae; genus Chimonanthus; species Chimonanthus salicifolius. The sequence continues at coordinate 28,129,313 of CM023532.1, read as the reverse complement.
GGCTTATTGCCCTTATAAATCCCAGTGTCCCAGTGTCCTTATCTTTCTCCCGAGAAGAAGAAACCAAGAGCAACTGAACTACTGAAAAAACCCACCCTTAGACGACAAGCCCACCCCACCAAATAGAGTTTAGGTTGAGTTACTATAAATTTTCTGCTACTTTATTTGATCAATTGTCGTTTTTTATTTTAATTTTTCCCTTGTATTTTTTATTTTAGATCAAAGCTAAGATGGGTAAGGAACAAAATGGCTTCTTGTGTGATGATTTGTTGGTGAAGATCCTTTCTCTTCTTCCAGCGAAGACTCTTTTCAAATTCAAGTGTATGCAAAACATGGTTGTTTACCATATCTACCATCCTTTTTCAAAGAATCATCTCTTTTGAAAGTAGATTGTCTGGCTTCTTTCTCCAATTTGTGCAGAGTCCCGACGGTTTTCATTACGTACCCTTACTGAAAGGAGTGGGAGATGAGAACAGCATCATAAATGCAGATCTCAACTTCTTATCAGACCATTTTAAATCAATAATACTTGATTCTCGTAATGGGTTCCTTCTCTGTGCACAGAAAGGGATCAATCTACTTGGTATTACATCTGCAACCCTGTCACGAAACTATGTATTCCTCTGCCTAAGCTCAGGCGACGCTTTCGACCAAAATTTTATTGTGAACATCCGATGGCTGCATTGGTATTTGATTCTCTTCATCCCTCCTCTCATTACAAAGTCATTAGGTTGAACATTTGGCAGAGCTCTCTGTCAGATATGAAAATAGAGATAAATATGTTCTCTCAATATGATGGGGAGAGAGACCCTGATTCACTGCATATATAGGAAAATATGAATTACAAATAAGGAAGACAATTTAATTACAGAGTAATCCCAATCTTGTAAATGGGGAAAGTTCTATTCTAGGAATGTATAACAGCTCATTTGACACTCCCCCTCAAGTTGGAGCATATATGTCGTGTATGCCCAACTTGCTAAGTGAGCTGTGAAAAACTCTGTCTGTAACTGCTTTGGTAAGAACATCTGCAAGTTGATCTTTGGACTTAACGAATGGTACATCAATGATCTTCTCCTCAAGTTTCTCCTTGATGAAATGTCTGTCAATTTCAACATGCTTTGTTCTATCATGTTGCACTAGATTATGTGCAATGTCTATTGCAGCCTTGTTATCACAATGCAGTTGCATGACACGTTGGGGTTTGAATCCCAATTCACCCAACAACTCCTTTATCCAGAGTAGCTCACATACGCCGTGTGCCATACCCCTATATTCTGCTTCAGCACTTGATCTTGAGACCACTTTCTGCTTCTTACTTGGCCAAGAGACCAGATTGCCTCCCACAAAGGTAAAGTATCTAGAAGTAGATCGTCTATCAGTAACAGAACCAGCCCAATTTGCATCAGTGTAACCCTCAACATCTAGGTGACCATGTCGTGAGAACATCAAACCTTTTCCAGGAGCTGACTTCAAATATCTCAGAATTCGGGTTACAGCCTCCATGTGGGCTTCACTTGGTGCATGCATGAACTGACTCACCACACTTACTGAATAAGCTATGTCAGGTCTGGTGTGAGCTAGGTAGATTAACTTACCCACAAAGCGTTGATATCTTTCTTTGTTGGTGGGTATCTGATCAGGATATTCACCAAGCTGATGATTCAACTCCATTGGAGTATCTGCTGGCTTGCTGCCTAACATTCCAGTTTCAGTCAAGATGTCAAGAATGTATTTTCGTTGTGATAGAAATATTCCTTGTTCTGAGCGAGCCACTTCAATGCCTAAGAAATACTTCAGAGCACCAAGATTTTTCATTTCAAACTCACTTTCCAAATGGCGCTGTAATGCTGCCTTTTCCTCTGGGTCATTCCCTATAACTACCATGTCATCAACATATACAATAAGGGCAGTGACCTTACCTTTCTTATGTTTCAGGAAAAGAGTATGATCTGAGTTACTTTGCTTGTAGCCGAAATTCTTCATTGATTTGCTAAACCGTCCAAACCACGCTCTGGGTGATTGTTTCAATCCATAAAGAGACTTTCTCAATTTACACACCATGTTACTCTGACTGAACCCCATCTTACATCCTGGAGGGGGATCCATATAAACTTCTTCTTCTAGGTCGCCATGTAGGAATGCATTTTTTACATCAAACTGGTGTAATGGCCAGTCAAGGTTTGCTGCAAGGGAAAGGAGCACTCGAATTGTGTTGATCTTGGCTACAGGAGCAAAGGTCTCCCCATAGTCAATCCCATAAGTTTGAGTGTAGCTTTCGCCACTAGTCATGCTTTGTATCGTTCAATGGTGCCATCTGCCTTGAATTTTACTGTATATATCTATCTGCAACCTACTGTTTTCTTCCCTTTAGGAAGGGTAGTCATCTCCCAGGTGGAATTTTTCTGGAGGGCCTCCATTTCTTCATTCATTGCTTGAGTCCACTTGGGATGAGTTAGAGCGTCTTGCACATTACTTGGAATAGATACAGTGGATAATTGACATACAAATGATACACATGACGGAGACAACCTATGTAGAGACACATGATTAGCAATAGGGTATTTAACCTTTGCTTTAGGGTCAGGATCATATTGTTGTCTAGGGATACCTCTAGTCGTACGAGGGGGTAACTGATAACCTGCATTTCCTGTATGACTCGACTCAGGTAAAGTAATGGAGTTTGAGTGTTCAGGTACCTGTGTCGGATCTTCAGGACCTGATTGGATGAGAGGTGGTGGTACTGTAGGATGAGTTGTAGGAGGGAAATGATCCGACTGCTCTTCTTGCATCACTGTAGTTGGTGGGTCAGTAGTCATTACCACATCCTCAGATATTGGTTGATGCTGGTCTGACACAGTCTGTGAAACTTGGTAGAGCTGATTCTTAGTACCTTCTGCAAATATAGAGCGCTCCCCCTGCAGGGGATGCTCAGAATCTCCCCCTGAGTAATAGAATTCACGCTCGTGAAAAATAACATCTGCTGTAACATGCAAAGTCTGAGTAGGGGGATGGAAACACTTATAACCCTTCTGAGTGGCAGCATACCCCACAAAGACACAACGTAGGGCACACGGATCAAGTTTACCACGCTGGTGCGGATATACCTGAACATAAGCAACGCAGCCAAAGACACGTGGTTCGAGATTTGGTGTGGACGGTAAGGTGAGGAGAGTGGTCATGTCTGGAATGGAGTCTGACACTGAAGGGTACTGGATGGTGTTCTATTGATGAGATAAGCAGCTGAACAAAGAACCTCCCCCAAAAAATGATGGGGCATATGGGCCTCAAATAAAGAGGCACGAACAACTTCAAGAATATGACGGTTCTTACGTTCTGCTACACCATTCTGTTGTGGCGTATAGGCACACGTGGTTTGATGAACAATACCATGATGGCTCAAAAAATTACGGAGGTCATTGTTGACAAACTCGCCGCTATTGTCCGACCGAAGTGTTATGATCTTCTTATCAAACTGAGTAGCAACATATTGATGAAATTGTTTGAATTTCGTAGGGACATCGCTTTTCTGCTTTATGGGGAAAACCCATGTCATCCTGGTGCAATCATCTATAAATGTCACAAACCACTTAAAACCACTAATTGTAGAAACTCGTGACGGTCCCCAAACATTAGAATGGACAAGCATAAAAGGCATAGAACTTTTATTCAATCTTAATTGATAAGAAATGCGATGACTTTTCGCTAAAATACAAGTGTCACAATGAAAGTCTGATTTAGCAAAATGGGAAAACAAATCTGGAAATAAAAGTTTTAGATAATCAAAAGAAGCATGTCCTAAGCGTCTATGCCACAACCAAATTGTTTTCATCCTGACTGACTCGTCTCCTCGAACATGATGTGCTTGACCCAATCTCTTACTGCAGTCTTCTGTTAAGTCCAGATAGTACAACTTTTCCCTCCTAGTACCACATCCAATCACGGCCCTGGTGAGAAGGTCCTGAAACAGACAATACAATGGCCAAAAACACACAGTACAATTAAGGGAATCAATGATTTGAAGAACAGATAATAAGTCATAATCAAGTGAGGGGACAACCAAGACATGAGAAAGGCTTAATGATGATGTAAGAGATAGGGACCCTTCTCCCAGAACGGGAGAGGTGGTTCCATTGGCACTGGTGACATGTGTTTGGTTGGATGGTTTGGGATAGTGTAACCCAATAAAACTAGACGTCATGTGATCAGTAACGCCAGTGTTAATAATCCATGATCTATTACTAGTAATTGAAGATGTGCAAGGGGAGATACCTGAGGTAGCCAAGGCCGTAGAGCTGGATGTACCTGGTGGATGGTCGGATGGAATCTCCTGGGATAATGCAGCGGATGCGACGGATGCTCTGCTCGACTCTCTTTTTCACCCGTTGTGAACCCACCCTTCTGAATAACCAATGATCTCATAACAGCCCTTAATGGTATGGTTAGCTAAACCACATTTGGTACACTTCATTGGAGGCCGGCTACGAGTAGAGGTGGAGTTCAAAGGGGGTGGCCGAGATGGCTTGAACCAGCAGCACCGTTTGACGCCGGCATCATCAGCAGCGCCGATTCTCTCTCCAGCCTGCCTGGCCCAGTTTGCAAATCGGCCCATCTACAGGCCCGTCAGTCGGCCCAGTTTGATACAGGCCCGTCAGCAGGCCCAGTTTGAAACAGGCCCGCTCGCAAGCCCAGTTTGACACAGGCCCGTCCGCAAAGCCCAGTCACAACAGGCCCCACCAACTACTCCAATGACAACTGCGGACTCCTCCAAAGGTGCTGGTGGATCCAATCCTCCTCCTCACATTGTCACTGTTGAAAAAAAGGGCAAGGTTTTGCCGATGACTCTGGTTTGTGTGTTTTTTGTTTTTTTTTTTTCTTCCGATGGCTACTGATGTGAAGAAAGAAAAAAAAATACTAATGTAAAAAAAAAAATCGATGATGATCGAACTAGGCTCTTGATGCCATGTCAGATATGAAAATAGAGACAAATATGTTCTCTCAATATGATGGGGAGAGAGACCCTGATTTACTGTATATATAGGAAAATATGAATTACAAATAAGGAAGACAATTTAATTACAGGGTAACCCCAATCTTGTAAATGGGGAAAGTTCTATTGTAGGAATGTATAACAGCTCATTTGACACTCTCTCCACAATGAATCTCCGGCGACGTTTCTACGGTTTGATATTTTCTCTTTTGAGACAGGTCGATGGACAAGGTCCAAAGCATCCCGCCATGGGGCTATCCTAAACTATTTACGCTGGCAATTGGAGTTCTTGAATGGAGCTATTTATTTTCTTCCAGCTAAGGAATATGTTATAAGGTTTCATGTCAATGAAGGGCATTGGCAGATGATTGAGTTTCCAGGTGGAATACAACCCACCCCATGTTTTCCGATGGTTGATTGTATTGGAGTGTCTGAAGGACGTCTGAAGTATGTCTATTTCATGGACGACGACAAATGGGAATTGAAGCATAGGATTGATTTCAGATCCATTGATTCCGTGGGTATACCTCTGTTTGCTTCTATTATCTTGGCTTTTCATCCATATTCGGATGCAATTGTTCTTCGAAACAACAGTCAAGTCTTCTTTTTTCAATTTCCAAGCATAAGGTTAAGCTATCCTTCAATTATTTTTTAATATTAGGAGAGCTAACTTATGATTCTTTTTTTTGCCAAAATCGAAATATAAATGGCAAACTCAATTTGATGGAATAAATAGTTTAGAAGTAATCTAACTATGCACTTAATTACAAAGGGTTAGACTATGAATTAGTTGACTTGCATTGAAAATGAGTTAGAATTTTAAAAATATAATAAGTTATATAGTCCAACATGGATGTATAAAATTTTTCATTTATAAATGAATTTTTAGGCATTCTTACCCAAATTCACAATTTTTTAATATTTTTACAAAAAAATATATATATTTTTAAAAATATTTTAGTCTCATGTGTTGAAAATTCAAGCAAGTCGAACAAGGAGTCCATTTGATTCCCTAGTGAGGGGTTGTTAATATTAGTTTCATCTTAGTTATTATTTATTAACTTAGATTTTTTATAAACTATTATAATAACTTATTATATTATGTATTTCACATCATAAAGGAACAGATTATGAATTTCTATGAAGAAATGTCTTGGCATTTTTATTCATTTATTGAGATTAAAAATTATATGTAAAAAATGTTTTTTCTTCGTCTCACTAAGTGTTTATTTTAAATTATAATTATGAGAAAAAACCTACAAAAAATTATACAATATTATTTATGAGAAATATTGTTATTTTTATTTAAAGGATATTATTTATTAATTATATTTTATAATTTTATTTTTATAGTATATATATTCACTAAAAATCATTGAGTCTCATAAAATTGTTAATATATTAAGTTTCTCTAAACATGATTTTTTACGCTTAAGATAAATTCTAACTTTTCCACAGCAGTTACCATAGAAGTTTTTTTTTTTTTGGAACAAAGGGATGAGTATCAATAGGAGGGAAAAAACATTCCCAAAATTACAAAGGCACTTAGCAGAGAAGGTGCAAAGAATCAAAAGCCCACATCCCGATCCAAGCAAAAACATGGGCAGACAATCCAAGAAAACAAAACAATAAATCTATATATTTATACAAAACACTCAGTACATATAATAGACAAAATGGGAGTGATAATAGTATTTGCCCAAAGTAAACAATTTTTGGTAAGAAAGACCAGTATTCTTAGTCAAATTCAGTTACCATATAAGTTAATAGACTCAAATAAACAATCACAGTAGAAAAACAGAAATTTATGTGGAAAAGATATTTTTATTATTGTATTGTATCTAGTAATTACATCAGTTGAGTATTTATAGAAAAAGAAATGTCCCAAGTGATTTAAGAGACCTATTCTAATACCCACCCTTAGACGACAAAACCACCCCACCAAAACAGAGTTTGGATTGAGTAACTATATGTTCTCTGCTACTTTATTTGATCAATCATCAATGGTTGTTTTTTATTTAAATTTTTCCTCTCTGTTTTTTATTTTAGATCAGAGCTAAGATGGCTGATGAACAAGAAAGTGGCAACAATGGCTTTTTGTGTGATGATTTGTTGGTGAAAATCCTTTATCTTCTTCCTCCGAAGACTTTTCATATTCAAGTGTATGCGAAAAAAATGGCTGTTTACCATCTCTTGTCCTTCCTTCCATTCTCACCATCTCTATTTTCTTTGGAGGAAAAGAAAGCCGAGTCAGGCGGCTGTGGAGGAGGCCCTACGGCTTTGTAGTTTTCTTGATTTTTTGTTCTTTTCTATGAATTTGGAATTCAATTCTATATTCCTTATGGCCGCACCTATGTTTTACCATTTTCTTTCATTTGAAGTTCATTTTATTTTTATGGGTGTTTTACATTACAATCATCACAATTTTCTAAACCATTTGTTCATACAGATAAAGTTGTTGTATATAATTAACTTGAAAATTTATTTTTCATGAGTTGATTGTCTTTGTCATAAGATCATTAATTTCGATTTTCCTTTCGGAGATCTTATCTTGCAAATCACTCTGCTAAAATCATGCTTATATTCATAATTATGATTTAATTTAATTTTGTTCGCATTTTTAGTGAAAATAAAACTCCCACAGAAAAATAATATCAGAATAAATCATACAGCAAAACAATTCTTGAGCCATACGTATCGAGAGTTGTATAGATGGAGACACACTCATACTAGAGGTGTGCATGGGTGTGTGTTTTCAGAGGAAAGAGTGACCCAGAGAATGGGCTGGGTTCATTTATTCAAGCCCATTGTCAATCTCTAAAAGTGACCAATGTGTACACACTAATTTGATTCATTGAATTGTTGGGTCTCAATCTCAATAAGTAACTTGGTGGTGCCAAAACCATTCAAGTAGACCTTTTGAAATGAAAATATTAAAATAGTTTTAGATAACTCCAGCTGTATGATTTAGGTTGACGTGAGCTCTGCTCAATTTCCAATCCTAAAATCATACCCGAATTAGAATTCAGGCCAGATCTGGACCTAATACATGAAGGGCCTGAGTCGGCCCTAAAGCCAAATTTTAGCTACATTTATAAAATATAATTTGCTTTGATATATTTGTATAAATGTAAAATTTATTTAACAAAATTTATAATTTATAAAATTATACGAAAGAATTTTCCCTTGCTGTGGGCTCTCATTGATTGTAATTGTTTGGGAGGTTCTCCTTTTTTGTATTTGAATGATACCTATACCTACAAAAAGTCTTGAATATGAATACGCTTCCATACACATTTTCAGCTTCAAATCAGGCTGCTCGGGTTTATGTTAAAGCCCTTTATTTATAATCCAGACTCGTGCTCAAAAGTCAGTTCGAGTAGAGTGACAGACGGTTTTATAAGTTAAACAGAAAAGTAAAACTCAAAAAATAAAAAAATCGACCTCAATTGATTAATAGATAGTAAAAGATAATTTTTTGTTTTTAAATAATTTAATATCTATTTTGGATTAAATACAATAAATCCCATATATATATATATATATATATTTTTTTTTTTTTTGAATTTACGTGTGGGAAATCGTGGGATACTCAGGTAAAACCACCACAGTGGACCCCTATCCCTAAGGTACACTAAGGTTAGGCCACCCCACGGGTGGACCCCTACTCCTAAAGCACACCAAGGTTAGGACATGGAGGCTCGAATCCGTGACCTCCCACTTCTAGAGGCAGGAGATAACCAACTGAGTTACACCCATGTGGGTGTAAATCCATATATCTTCCTCGCACATCTCTTTTGTGGGGATATATTAGGCTGCAACTCAAGTCGGGCGGGTAAGGTTCCTTAAAACTCAACCCGACATGAGTTGATATATATGGACCTGACCCGACTCGACCCGAATTCTCAACCCAAATCTCAAAACCCGACCCGACCCGAATTCTCAACCCAAATCTCAAAACCAGACCCTACCCGAATTCTAACTTGAATCAACTCGAATTCTGACCCGACCCATATTTTGAACTCATTTTAGACTAATTTTAGCCTGGTCGAGTAGGGTTGTATCGGGTCGGGTCGGATCAACTTATAAAATCCTCAACCCGACCGACCCGAATTTCATGAGGGCTTTTATCTTCTCAACCCGACCCGATAACCAAAAATTCTCGACTTGACCCGCATGATTTGTCGGGTTGGGTCATGCGGTCGGGCCAAAATCCGACCCGAGTTGCAGCCCATAGGCAGTAGAAGTCCCAATCCTATTCAAACTGCCTCCTCGATCATAAATCCTAGTGTCCTTATCTTTATCCTGAGAAGAAGAAACCAAGAGCAACTGAACTACTGAAAAAATCCTTCCTTAGAGGACAAGTTCACCCCACCAAATAGAGTTTAGTTTGAGTTACTATACATTTTCTGCTACTTTAGTTGATAGATTGCTGTTTTTTATTTTAATTTCTCCTTTTTTTTTGAACGGTAAAAATGATAGATGAATTTTAATTTCTCCTTTGTATTTTTATTTTAAATCAAAGCTAAGATGGCTGATGAAGAAGAGAGTGGCAACAATGGCTTTTCGTGTGATGATTTGTTGGTGAAAATCCTCTCTCTTCCTACAAGGACTCTTTTCAAATTCAAGAGTGTATGCAAAACATGGTTATTTACCATCTCTACCATCCTTTTTCAAAGAAGCATCTCTTTTCAAAGTAGATTGTCCGGCCTCTTTTTCCAATCTGTGCTGCATTCCGACGGCTTTAGTTACGTACCCTTATTGAAAGGAGTGGGAGCAGAGGACAGCATCATAGATGCAGACCTTAACTTCTTACCACACCGTTCTAAATCAATAATACTTGATTTTCGTAATGGGTTCCTTCTCTGTTGCCCATTAATGGATCAATCTACATGCTACCCAACCGAGCATGGCAGAAGACACAGGATTCCAACTTCCACCTACTACATCTGCAACCCCGTCACGAGACAATGGATTCTTCTGCCTAAGCTCCCGCGACGCTTTCGACCGAAGTTTGATTATGGACGTCCATATGCTTCATTGGTATTTGATTCTCTTCACCCCTCCTCTCATTACAAAGTCATTAGGTTGAACACTTGGCACAGCTGTCTCCACAATGAATCTCCGACGACGTTTCTAAGGTTTGATATTTTCTCTTCTGAGATGGGTCGCTGGACAAGGTCGAAAGCATCTTGCCGAGGGGCTAACCGTTACATTTTATGCCGGGCACCGGTGTTCTTCAATGGAGCTATTTATTTTCTTTCAAATGAGGAACATGTTATAAGGTTTCATGTCAATGAAGGGCACTGTCAGGTGATTGCGTTACCAGGTGGAATACAAACCACGCCGGGGTATCCAAACGTTGAAAGGATGGGAGTTTCTGAAGGGCGTCCGAAGTATGTCCGTGTCTCATGGGTGGTCTGGTTCAAGTTTGGTCACTCGACGACGACGACGACAACGTTAGCAAATGGGAATTGAAGCACCGGATTGAGTTCAGATCCATTGATGCAGGGATAGACCTCCTTCTCCTTATAATATCTTGGCTCTTCATCCATATTCGGATGCAAATGTTCTTTGGAACAAGGGTAAAGTCTTCTTTTTTCATTTTCCATGCAAAAGGTTGGAGATGGTTTACTACACAGATTGGTCATAAATTTTTGGTCCGCCCATTCTCACAATCTCTATTTTCCTTGGAGGAAAAGAAAGTTGAGTCAGGCGTCTGTAGAGGAAGTTCTAAGGCTTTGTAGTTTTCTTGATTTTTTTCCTTTTCTATGAATTTCGAATTCAATTCTATATTCCTTATGGACGCACCTATGTTTTACATTTGAAGTTCATTCTATTTTTATGGGTGTTTTACATTGCAATCATCATAATTTTTTTAACATGAGTTAGTATTTCATTCAAAGAAAGTCCAGAGCCCACAACCTAGACTGGATACAATTAGCGGCTAAAAAATAATAAGGCCGAACGCCATATATTAAAAAAATAGCTCACAATAAGGCAAAGCAAGTAAAAGAACAAAACAGTCAAAGTCCCAAACTAAATAGTTTTTTAAACCATTTGTTCATACATATTAAGTTGTTGTATATAATTAGCTTGAAAAATTATTTTTCATAAGTTGATTGTCTTTGTCATAAGATCATCAATTTGGAACCTCTTTATTTTAACTTGAGTCTAATTTTTAAAACTATGACTCGATTTGTCCTCTGTTATAAAATTTGGCCAATTTTTTTTATTTAACATCAGTTAAAATATATTTTTTACATTATCATTCAATTTTTTTTAAAATTTCAGTTAAAAGTTACTGATTAATTTCGAGATTGAATTTCTCCCGACTAAAATTTACAACTCCGACATCCTTCTTCTAGTACCTGAAGTTACAATAGGATCAGATCCTTCCTCGCATTGCATAGTTTAAATCTCGTCTAATACTGAAAAAAAATTCGGCCGATTTCTCCTTTTTTTTAAAAAAAAAATTAAATTAACAAATATTGGTTTTGGCCCAAGCCGATATCTTCGGCCAATATTTGCCCATATCGGACGAATATTGGCTGATATTTATATTTATATATATTTTTAAAAAACAGACTTTTTAATTTTTTTAAATGTTTTTTTCAAAAAAAAAAGCAGCTGAAATTTCCAATAAAAAAAATTGAAGAGAGAGAGAAAAAGTTTGCCCGAAATCTCAGGTTCGACCGAATTTTCGACCCCTATTGCATACACCCATTCAAAACTTTTAAAACGTATGCATAACATAATTTGTTAAACTCACTAATCAAGCTAAATGAAAGTCTGACTCATTACTAATACTTATTTAAACTTTTTATCATTATTGATGTAACATGTGCCGACCCGAACCCGAAAGGCAACCCGGATCCACCTAAATAATTTTTCAGTATCTTGTTCGATAATTGCATTAGAAAATATACAGAGAAAAAATAACTTTCCCCAAAGAAAAGAAATTTATGTGATAATGGTTGGCCGGAGAAATTTGATATATGATTAATTTTATAAGAATAATGATATTTTATGGATCCATATATTATAAATAATTTAAACTTAATTTTTAAAACATATATAATGATTAAATAGTATCCACCTAATAAAAATAATATATTACATGATAATATTATGCAATTGTCTATGGGTTTCATCCTATAATTGAACTTAAATTATCGCAGTAACACTCATCAACTAGTCACAATCAAATTCATTACAGTAGCCCCCATCAAATATTTTCTCACTTGTTTGTTCCAAATCTTCTCCGTTCTTATTGAGACAATCTGCTATCCACCCTCCATTCGTCCTTCCCAAATCCATGTGATCTTAGCCTTTGGATCTACATGCAATCCACGCCATACACCACATATCCCTACCTCAATTGGAACATGCGATCTCACCCATTGATTCTCCTTCTCAAACTCTATAAATAGGACCACTCTCCACAGTAGAATTCGAATTTGCTGAGGATTACAATATTGGCGTGGGAGAGATGAGAAAGAAGAAAAGACAGAGGGAGGTTCAAAAATCACAGTGGGTTCTTCAGATTGGTGGCTTATTTTTCCCTGGTTGTTCCTATATTCTTTTATTTCAAAATTTCATTGATTTATAATTTCAATTTCATGTTTCAGTGCTAAAATATTAGTCTTAATTCTAAGATTTTTTTTTAAATTAGATGTACTGCAAAATTTAGACTAATTAGACTTTCTTGTTCAATTTAAGGACTCTTGTTTTCAAGAATTTACTGAAATATTTAGATGAACAATTCGAATGCATGGTTGGTAATTTACAATTTATAATGGTTGGTGAGCATTTAAAATTTAACAACACCAGTCATTAGATCATCTCTGTCTACAACCCTCAAGACAAGTGAGAAATCCTACCACACTCTGCAGTAATTTTATATTCTGAATATATGAAATATTACCTTTTGACAATACATTTTTCATTGTATTTATATTCTGTATGTGCTGGAGTTTGGGACCAATTGTCTAAATTATTTTAGACTAATTATGAATAAATTATACTGGCTTCAGTGTACCTTCTTCTTTACTTATTAAATCTTGTTTGACCGGTTGCCTTTGTCCTGTACGTGTATAATTAATTAGGTGCAGCACATTAATAAAACCAGCTACTTACTCATCTTCTAAAATCACCCCCTTCTATCCTGATAATTCATAAATCCAGAAGTTAACCATCTTATAAGTCCTAGTGTCCTAATCTTTCTCCCGAGAAGAAGAAACCAAGAGCAACTGAACTACTGAAAGAAAAACCCTTCCTTAGACGAGCCCACCCCACCAAATAGAGTTATGTTTGAGTTACTATACATCTTCTGCTACTTTATTTGATCAAATGTTGTTTCTTATTTTAAATTTTCCTTTGTATTTTTTATTTTAGATCAAAACTAAGAGGGGCAATGAACAAGAAAGTAGCAACAACGGCTTTTTGTGTGATTTGTTGGTGAAAATCCTTTCTCTTCTTCCTACAAAGACTCTTTTCAAATTCAAGAGTGTATGCAAAACATGGCTGCTTACCATCTCTACCATCCTTTTTCAAAGAACCATCTCTTTTCAAATTAGATTGTCCGGCTTCTTTCTCCAATTTGCGGTGTGTCCCGGCGGCTTTAGTTACGTACCCTTATTGAAAGGAGTGAGAGCAGACGACAACATCATCGATGCAAGCCTCAACTTCTTACCAGGCCGTTCTAAATCAATAATACTTGATTCTCGTAATGGGTTCCTTCTCTGTTGCACAGAAAGGGATCGATCTACATTGTACTACATCTGCAACCCTGTCACGAGACAATCGGTTCTTCTTCCTAAGCTCTGGCGACCCTTTCGACCGGAGTTTTATTGTAAACATCCGATTGGTGCATTGGTATTTGATTCTCTTCATCCCTCCTCTCATTACAAAGTCATTAGGTTGAACACTTGGCACAGCTGTTCCCCGATGAATCTCCGACGACGTTTCTACGATTTGATATTTTCTCTTCTGAGACGGGTGGATGGACAAAGCCCAAAGCATCTTGCCAAGGTGCTACCCTTAAGCGTTTACCAGGTGGAATACAACCCTCCTCGCCGGATCCAATCCTTGATTGTATTGGAGTGTCTGAAGGTCGTCTGAAGTATGTCTATTTCACGTGTAGTCTGGTTCAAGTTTGGTCACTCGACGACAACGACGACAACGTTAGCAAATGGGAATTGAAACACAGGATTGAGTTCAGATCCATTGATTGCATGCGTAGACCTCATCTACATTTTATCTTGGATTTTCATCCATTTTCGGATGCAATTGTTCTTTGGAGCAAGGGTAAAGTCTTCTTTTTTCATTTTCCAAGCAAAAGGTTGGAGATGGTTTACGACAAAGATGGTCATTATTCTTTCTTCCGTCCATTCTCACCATCTCTATTTTCTTTGGGGCAAAGACAGCCGAGTCAGGCCGGCTGTGTAGGAGGCGCTAAGGATTTATAGTTTTCTTAATTTTTTTCCTTTCTATGAATTTTAAAATTTCAATTCTAATATTTCTTATGGCCACACCTATGTTTTACCATTATCTTTCATTTGAAGTTCATTCCATTTTTATGGGTTTTTTACATTACAATCATAACAATTTTCAAAAATCATTTGTTCATACATATAAAAAAGTAGTATATAATTAATTACCTTAAAAAAATATTTTTCACGAGTTAATTGTCTCTGTCGTAACATCATCAATTTCAATTTTCCTTCGGGAGATCATATCCTTCAAATCACTCTGCTAAAATCATGCTTATATTCGTAATTTTTATTTAATTTAAATTAATTTTTTTTTCATCTTTTAGTCTATTGTAGAGTTTTTCTATCTCCACGGTTGGACTTTTATTGCGATCGACTAAAAATATTGGATTGTGGAGATAATGACAATCTCAATTTCAAAGTGAATTAAGTGAACATGATCCGAATTGCAACTCTACTTGAATGTGACCAATGTGTACCCACTAATTTGATTCATTTAATTGTTGGGTCTCAATCTCAATAAGTAACTTTGGTGGTGCCAAAATCATTCAAGCAGACCTTTTGAAATGAAAATATTAAAATAGTTTTAGATAAAACTAAGAAAAAAAATAATAGTGAGTGTCAAATCACTTTTGGATAAAGTGTTGAAATACTAAAATTGATTATAAAGAGGATCAACTTGTAATGCTTCAATGGTAGTTGTTGTATAACCAATAATATATAATTATTCTCCGAAAATATTTATGTGGAACAACAGAAAAATTACTTGGACTGATTAGATTATAAGCCTAAATCTTGACAAAGAATAATTGAAATCCCCAAAAAAAAACTTCTTTAAGAGTATGACTTGATCTGTCCTCCGTTATAAAATTTGGCCAATCTTTTTTATTTAATATCAGTTTAAATATACATTTTAAATATATCATTCAAAATTTCAGCTAAAAGTTACTGATCAATTTCGAGATTGAAAATTTCTCCCAACTAAAATTTACTAACTCAGACGTTCTTTTTCTAATGCCAAAGTTTCATACACCGATACGTGATACCAACTTACCAAGGAAGTCATATGAGTTTTGTGAGAGCCTGACCTAGCTCAGACGGCCGAGTACAATAAGGGCCGGCCCAATTGAAGAGAGAGAGTGGGAGTGCGGTAGTGTGGGAAGAAAAGAGTCCCACATCTAAAGTTGAAAACTTCCGTATGAAATTTACATGAGGTTGCCCTCTCTAACTCTGTGGACTCGTTTTGGGCCTATCTTCGTGAATCAACCCCACTCCAAACTCGTGCAGGTTCGCACATGTGGGTCTAAAGAGGACAATTTTCATTGAGTTAGACCCCAAATCCTGTTTATGGGCCAGGTCGTTACAAGTTTAGGTCTTTTAGATATGTGGTTAAATCAAAACTTTTTAAAATCAAAACTTTTTAAAAGTATGTATAACATAATTTGTTAAACTTACTAATCAAGCTTAATAAAAGTATTTAAATTGACTCAATTACTAAAACTTATTTAAACTTTTTATCATTGTCGATGTCCGACTGGGATCCCACCTCTCACATGCCTCGCCTCTCACACGTGAGAAGTTCATTGTGGATTTGTGGGCACTCGGAAGTCGGAACCCTAGACCTTTACTGTGATAAAAAGAATACTGGGGTGGAAGCCAGACGGCCCTCTTCTTCTCCTTCTCTTTCTCTGAACTGTGGGAGACGGTGCTTTCCTTCTACGCTACTCTCTTCCTCTGCCTCTTTCCCATTTCTCTTATCTTCCTTCTACTCTCTCTCAGAATCAAGCCAGTTCCTGTTCTCGATCGACAGAGTTCGTCGGCCTTTATGCTGCACCGATTCACCGCACTGGGCGAATCCAGCTGCTGTGTTCGTTCGCCCGTCTCTGAAGCAACACCGCCACCAGACTGCCATCCTTCGTCGTTGCTGCCGCCTGTGCTGCCTTGCTGCCTGTGGTTCTTCTCTGCCCACAGCGTTCCCGAGCCACCTGCAACCCAGGTCCTCCACCGCTGCCAGCCGTGCCCACTATCCGCCACTGCATTCCCATCCGAGACCTCGCCTGAGCACTATCGCTTTCACTGCTGCCAATCGACCTCCCCTGCCCAGATTCCACTCATCCCGTATATCTTAAAGACTTAAGCTACTACAGTCCTCTCTATATGTGCGGCAATAAAAGGGTACAACTTGCACTTCTCTCTTTGCTTCTTATCCTCTCCTCTCTTTTCTTCTGTGTATTTTCTTCTCATTGCACGTCTCTTTTGTGGGGATATATATATATATATATATATATATATATATATATATATATATATATATATATACATGGGCATATCTGTATTTCCGTCAGATTTTGTAATTTTATTCATATTTGAGATAAATTTGTTTTATGAAAATCCATCTTAGTTTGAGGGATATATTTATGTCAGAACTGTCTAAAAAAAATTATTCCAAAAATTCCAAAAAATGAGAGAGTAAGCAATGCTTCGCTCATCAAGAGAGTCCTTTTCCTTTATGAATATGAGTAATAAGCGAACGCTGAGGAAGCTGAGAGATGACATTCAAGAGGGATCATGAATTCCATGAAAGTGCACAGGAATATGAAGGAAGACTACATGTATGTAGATCTAAGCCAAAGAAATTATCATACAAATTATTCATACTTCTAAAAAAACCATCTGATTAGAGATCCTAAAATCTCTTATCTTTTAAGTAACCTGTCTAATCTGACTTCCTAAAAAAAATTTCTTTCTAATTACTATTCTCTTATTTTCCCACTTGTTTGTTCCAAATCTTCTGTCATGCCCTGACCCGAACGGGCACGTAACGGGGATGGAATTTTTTTTTTTTTTTTGACATAAATCACAATAACATAATGTACAACACGTGGGAAACACACGTGCGAACACAACTCAAGGACCTAAGACCATCCTCTATTATTGTGGGACAGTTGGGCCAATCTTGGCCTCTACAAAAGTGCACATGTCCAAACCTCCGTCCATATGTTATCATACCATACCTCAATATACAAAACATGATCTCCCAAATATTACAACAACAATCATATGGTCTACGAGGCCTCAAAATGCATGTCATAATTAAACATGGTTTATAAATTACAACACGATTACACACAACCATGGTATAGCAAAACATCAAAATAAAATCATAATATGTGAGATGAGTGCGTGGCTGTCTCCAGTGGGCAATCTAAGCGTGTCCCCTCAGTCCCTTGGACCCAACTGGTGCAATATCACTTGAAATTGCAAAGGGTGAGCATATACAAGCCCAGTGAGGAAATAAATGAATGCTACACACTCACGCACCCACATGGTGATATATGAAATGGAATATAATCAATGTTGTGCTAACATGTCATGCTATCATGTCAATACCTTGGGATTCTAACCCATACCAAGACACCTTTGTGGAATGTGGCATCCAATGTCCAAATAACACCTCACATGTCAATACCTTGGGATTCTAACCCATACCAAGACACCTTTGTGGAATGTGGCATCCAATGTCCAAATAACACCTCACAACTCTCGTCAAGACTTGGGACCTATGTCTTACTAAGCGAGTGACTCACGCTTAGTGTGCTCTAGTACACCTCGCCTTGCTTGCCCTTCACCACACCGGGTGATAAAGTCAAGCTCCTGGGTGGTCGGACGACGACTTACCCGGCTAACACGATGCCCAAGGTGTATAAAAGTGCTTAGCCCTGCACATCATGCACACCTCATGCCAATCAAATCTGTGAGAAACGTCACCTCTACCTCAAAATGTGAGGGACATACTTCTCTACGGGACCAAATCACCGTAACTCAAGGCCACCGTTCCCATAGGGTTCCATTGAAAGCCCATGAGGCTTTATTTTGTCACTCCAACCTCCTCAAAGGAGTTGGTCAACCACCCCAGGGGCCCCAAGTGAGAGAAGGTACAACGATCATATCCTCTCTACCCCTAGACACACCCCATACGAGTGTTAATAGAGTCTAAAACCCTTTTCACACCTCCACCTACTCACACACTGGTTTACCCATCCTAGGTACCACCTAGGTAGGTGATACACGTGGGAGGTTAATCATTGATCTTGAGCATTAGATTACACAATAATCACAATTTCAAGAATATAATTCAATTCAATGTCCATTAGGGGTTGACATTGGGAAGGGGACCAATGTGCCCTCGGGAATTTGCATATGGCGCCCTCACATTACTGTATATCCCTTGCAATCTCAACTATGAGGGTGCACCTCAACGAGGCACACAACCTCGGTTCCCACTTCTCCCACATTGTCAAGCCTAACTCTACTAATCAGCAATGTCTAATCATATGAGGGAATCCAACATCCCATTCCATCACATGGTGAATACAATAAAATACCATCTCATTTTCATATTAGAAATTCAAGGAGATTCATATAATCATCACATTCAGATATAATATCTCATAATCCATCATGCTAGCTTAAATTACCAATCTAGGAATTTCAAAAACAAGGCATGTTATCAACCAATCATCAAATTAAGGTCTGTAGCTTTCCTCACCTTGAAATTTACGAAGCTCCGGGTTGACTCAAGGGCTCTCCAACTCCAAATTCGGGGTAAGTCAGCTCCAAGGTTGTCAAAATCATATGATTCGCGCTTCGAATTGTGTGATTTGACTCGAATCGAGGGGTCTTACGAGTCAAGCCGTATCAATTATCGAAATCTCGAAAAAACGGTACCCCCAATTTAAACCCAAGGTTTGACCTAAATCTTGGTCAACCTAGCTTAGTCTATGAGAAATCCCCAAATTTCTCTAACAAATCTAGCTCAAAATTAGAATATAAACTATTTACCTCAAACATTGACGCTCTAGTGGGTCCCTAGACCCAAATCCAACTCAAATCTACCCTGAGCTTTTGCCCATGGAAATGACCCCAAACAAGGCCCAACGTCCAATCCCAACTCCAATCTTATGAAATCTCACTTCAACCCACTCATAAAAGATGAAGTGGAAGAGGAGGGGATGAAATGCTTACCTTAGGGGGAGAAAAACCGTCCAAAAACCTAAGGATGCGGTCAATCCAACTCTAGCACATGCATGGGCAAAAGAGGGAGAGGAAGGGAGGAGGAGGTCAAGTTTCAGCTGGAATGGAGGGCTTCTCAGCACCTTGAAGGAAGTAGGAGGTGAAATAATGAAAAATTGTGAGAGTTGGGGTTTAAATACCCCAACTTAAATCCCGTGTCAGTCGACGTGCGACAAGCCTCTCAATTCAACCCCGTGTTGATCTCACCCAGAGGTTTCATTGGTCGCACTGTCGAAAAGCTGCTATTTGTCGGATGCACTGACCCAAGTGTCGGAAGGTATCCAATTCTCTTCGAACTGACGCCAACCCCGGCCCCACCGATGCCATCGATCGGTCTGACGGTTTGGTTAGTCGCACCGACAAACCCAAAAAATCCATTTCTTAACCAACTCATCTAATTAGCTTCTAAAGTCACCCCCTTCCTATCCTGATAATGCTTATTGCTGTATAAATTCATAAAACCAGAAGTTAAGTGGCTTATAAATCCTAGTGGCCATAGCTTGCTCCTGAGAAGAAGAAACCAGAGCAACTGAACTACTGAAAAATCCCTTCCTCAGACGACAAGTTCACCCCACCAAATAGAGTTTAGTTTGAGTTAAAAACATTTTCTGCTACTTTATTTGATCAATTGTTGTTTCTTATTTTAATTTCTCCTTTGTATGTTTATTTTAGATCAAAGCTAAGGTGGCTGATGAACAAGAAAGTGGCAACAATGACTTTTTGTGTGATGATTTGTTGGTGAAAATCCTTTCTCTTCTTCCTCTGAAGACTCTTTTCAAATTCAAGAGTGTATGCAAAATATGGCTGTTTACCATCTCTACCATCCTTTTTCAGAGAAGCATCTCTTTTCATAGTAGATTGTCTGGTCTCTTTCGCCAATCTTTGCTGCATTCCGACAGCGTTCCTTATATACCCTTATTGAAAGGAGTGGGAGATGAGAACAGCATCATAGATGCGGACCTCAACTTCTTACCAGACCATTCTAAATCAATTACACTTGATTCTCGTAATGGGTTCCTTCTCTGTTGCACAGAAACGGATCAATCTACATGTTACTACATCTGCAACCCTGTCACGAGACAATGGATTCTTCTGCCTAAGCTCCGACGACTCTTTCGACCGAAGTTTTGTTGTGGACGTTTGAGTGCTGCATTGGTATTTGATTCTCTTCATCCGTCCTCTCATTACAAAGTCATTAGGTTGAAAATTTGGCAGAGGTCTCTCCGCAATGAATCTCCTACGACATTTCTACTGTTTGATATTTTCTCTTCTGAGACGGGTCGATGGACAAGGTCCAAAGCATCTTGCGATGGGGCTTCCCGTAACCATTTACGCCGGCAACTGGAGTTCTTGAATGGAGCTGTTTATTTTCTTCCAACTCGGCAACGTGTTATAAGGCTGCATGTCAATGAAGGGCATTGGCAGGTGATTTTGTTACCTCCTCCAATACAACCCTTCTCGTGGTATCCAATCCCTGATTGTATTGGAGTGTGTGAAGGACGTCTGAAGTATGTCTATTTCTCGGGTGATCTGTTGCAAGTATGGTCACTCAGCCACGGACAAGGACAACGTCTTCAAATGGGAATTGAAGCACAGGATTGATCTCAGATCCATTGATTGCTTGGGTACAACTCTTAATGCTTCTGTAACTGTTATGTTGGCTTTTCATCCATTTTCGGATGCAATTATTGTTTGGAGCAACGGTAACGTCTTCTTTTTTCATTTTCCAAGCAAAAGGTTGGAGATGGTTTACGACAAAGATGCCGGTGGTCGTTACTTCCTTCCATTCTCACCATCTCTATTTTCTTTGGAGGCAAAGAAAGCCGAGTTAGGCCGGCTGTGTAGGAGGCTCTAAGGTGTTTCATAAATTTTAGTTGCCTCTCATCCATCAATGTAAAAATACTTTATTTCTTTATTTTTGAAACTCTTTATTTAAATTTTCTTTATTTTATTTTCATCTTTTATTCTATTAGAGTTTTTCTATCTCCACGGTTGGACTTTTATGGCAATGCACTAAAAATATTGGATTCTCGAGTTTAGTTCTATTTCATCGTAGGAGTCAAATCCATAATAAAAATCTCAATTTCAAAGTGAATTAACTGAACTTGATCCGAGTTGCAACTCAACTTGAACGAGACCAATGTGTTCCCACTAATTGATTCATTGAATTGTTGAGTCTCAAAAAGTAAATTGGTGAGTTGGTGGTGCCAAAATCATTCAACCAGACCTGTTGAAATGAAAATATTAAAATAATAATAATGATGAGTGTGTGAAATCACTTTTGGATAAAGTTTTGAATTACTAAAGTTGATTATATAAGATCTACCAATAATACTTCAATGTAGTTGTATAACGAATAATATATAATTAATTTTCAAAAATATATATTTGAAACGATGGCCAAAGTACTTGGCTAGATTAGATTATAAGCCTAAGTTTTGATTAAAAGTAATTGGAATTCAAAATAAAAAACTTGTTTTCAATTTTAAGTTGAGCCCAATTTTTAAGATTATAAGCCTAAGTTTTGATTAAAAGTAATTGGAATTCAAAATAAAAAACTTGTATTCAATTTTAAGTTGAGCCCAATTTTTAAGAGTATGATTCTGTCTTCAGTTATTTTAAAGTAGAAAATTGAATACCTAAGCTTTTCGAAGTTTTTTAAATTTGCCCAATTTTAGTTCATATGATTTATTTTTAAAATTACAACTCAGTCATCCTCCGTCCAATCTTGAAGTTACAATAATTCAAATGTTAAAACTCAAAACACATAATCTTTTCATTTTTCTCCAATTTACATTGCACAAATTTTAAATAAATCATATGAACTAAAAATATTCTACTTTGACCGCTAAGATTACATGACTATAAATTGATTTTTAGGGTCAAAGTTTGTTCAATTGAACCTTATGAAGTCTCTTTTTTTTTGGAACAATTAAATTTGATTCAAATACCTAAAAAAATTAAAAAATATGAAATTTGTGGAGTCGAAATGTGGTAAAGCCTAAAAGGGCCCTTCTAGTCCATTTTGTCTAGATCAGGTTTGTTCCGTTCGTAACACACCAGAATAGGAAAAAAAGAACTCGCTACCCGAATAGAAAAAAGAACTCGCTATTAAAACTAAATCCGTTTTCTTCCATTTTTTACCTAATCTAGAATGGAATGAAATTCACAAGTAAGATGGGACTACGAAAGACATTTTCATGTTCTCTATGTTGAAATAGTTGAATAAAACTCAAAATAGATCTATTCTCTCCCTTCATACTCACCTGCCTCTTATGATTTACATTCGTACTCAATTTAATAGTAATTCGACTTTTTAAAATTTATTGATTTAATTCAAAAATCTCTATCATTAAATAAAATTGAAATTTTAAAGATTTAAAAAAATAAATTCATTTATCTAATCGAAATATTTTATAGGCAACATCAAGTATATCTATTTGTGTGGCCTAAAGTGATGCCCATCAAAAGAAGTTAGAATACTTGGTCTCATGGGATCTGCATTCACTCCCCCATGAATTAGTCAAAGTTAGTGAACCCCATGCCATAAATTATTTGCAATTAAGGTTAATATGCATAAAGTGATGTATCTAGAAATGGACTAAACTTCAAATTATGGGATATTACAAAATAGGTTGCAACCATTTTAAATTAATATAATCTTCTCAAAAATGGCAATCTTTTAACTTATTTTACAAAACAAAGATGTCACTCAACCATGACATTATCTAATAATACAATTGCCACTTATGAACTCATAACATCATTAGTGTCACTAAACATATTAAACAATTTAATCAACCCGTATCCATTCACTTTACCTAATCAGATCTCTACTTGATTGAACTTGGCATAGTGATGCGGGACATTTGTCAAAATTATTATTAAATCAATTTGAGTTAGAATTCAGATTTAAAATATATGGTTTATATTTGGATCAAACCCGTATCAGCTTAAATTATTTGAAATCGAATTAAAAATAAATAAAAGCTCATATAAAATTTTAGGTAATTGAGCTTTTACTGAAGTTTATTCTAAAACAATTATTACTATCAGTCTCAATTCCCACGGTTTCCCACACTAAATTAAAAAAATTTTAAGTGAAAGTCGTTGATTATTTATTTTACACAATTTTTATTAGATATTGTCATTTGAATAAAAGTTCTTTTCTATTAAATATATTATCGTTGTAGTCACTAATTATATTCTCTGTATAACATCAACTAAGTTCCTAAGGTAATATTATTTAGGAAGTAGTAATCTCCCGTCTCATGAAGTGAGAGGTGTCATGTTCGAGCTTCCATGGCCTCATTCGGTGTGCCTCAAAGACAGAAGGTATCATAACTGAAGGTTTTACACTGGATTTTTCATAGATTTCCGCACATAAATTAAAAAAAAAAATTCTTAGTTAATACTATTCATGCTCATTGGACTTTAATCTTTTATACATTTTTCGGACTTGGGCCTTAATCGGATGGATTCGGGCTTTCTAGAAGTTTTTAAGTCCCGGGTCGGTACCGGTTGAGCACTTGAGCCCCACGCCCCCACCCCAGATAACAAAATCTCCAGCGAAAGGTCTGGTGAAGCTGCGGACGCGCTTTGCCTTCTTCCTCTCCGGGCTACTGAGTATCAAACAAAAGAGCCAGAGGGGGAACGAAGAAGGAAAGGACAAGAAGAAGAAGAAGCTTTTCTTTGATCTTTTCTAAAGTAATCTTTCTTCGATCTTTTTCTCCACTAATCCGATACTTGGTTCATCTTATACCCCGATTTGTTTGTCTGTATGTTTTTTTTCCTTTTATGTTTTGAGGAGATTGAGAATAGATCTTGATGTGATTTTGCTTGTATTCCTTTCTCTGACTTTTTTCTTTGAAACTAATTCGAAAGATCTGCCTGTCGACTTTGATCATATTCATGTTATTAGTGGATTCTTTGTGTTCTTGGGTTAGATTAGACATATGTTGAAGTACTGAAATTTCTAGAGACATTTGAATGGGGAATGTCAGGAAATGGTAAAGTAAGCTATTATTCAGATTCGAGGTATGTAAGATTTCAATATTTTATGGAAGATTCGTTGTTTTTCACAATTGTTCTCATTAAACTTGAGATGAAAATATGGGGCGAAGTGGATTTTTCCGGCCCCCTTATATCTGCCAATATTTCAGCTCTGCTCATATGTAGTTTTTAATTAAAAAACTAGAAAAAAATTAGACCAAAATTTCCAAAATGCGCCAAAGTATCGGCTGAAATAGACTGAATTATTGGCCTAAATAGACCAAAATTTCAGCAAATTTGGCCAAAATACCTCTCTATCAGTAATTTTAGCATACCTGAGAAACTGAAAAATACCATTTTTTTTCATGTTGGGTTAGATTTTGACCAATTTTATTTCTTAGCATTAAACTGACTTAAACATTCAAAGAATTTCGAATCTTTCCTTTGCATCATCACCCAAAATAGGAATTCCTCTTTCTCTAAAAGTTGTGTTTTTAGTGCGGGAAGAAACAGATTCTTATTCAGCTGGGCAGCAAACTTCAGGAGATTTCTTGGCAAGTCTGATCGAAGCACATCCTTAACGCACTTAGGGCATTTTCGAAGTTCATCATCCTTGTTTTCTTTATTTTTTTGTTCAGAAGTTTGCCCGTCCTTGATGCTGATACTCATCTGTTTTTTTTTTTTTTTTTTCCATTTATCATTTTCCTTTTAAAAATACAAGGATGCATTACATGATGTACCCTTAATGGCTTAATCCCATTCCCTCTTTTTTTTCCACTGTCAATTTTGCCTACAGCCATCATTGTATCAACACACTGAAAATGATGACAATTATGTGTTGTTAATGTGTCAAATATTGGAATCTAAGAGATATCTATTGGAGCTCAAATTGATACTACCCCTAGAACAGGAGCTCCTCACCCTCAACCCCGCCCAACAGTACAGATTGGCACGCTTGTGCAGGTTCCACATGCTGAGCTTTGCTAAGCCAATAAAGCAATAAAGACCAGATCTTGAGATTTACAATTCCAATATCTGTATATACAGCTATTGTTACCCAAGCAATGTCAGCCACAAATATTATCAGCAGATATTTGTGGGCCCCATCTGTGGACCATTAAAGGTGAAAGGGGGAGCTATTGGAAGGTCTATTTGTAGACAGGTAACCATATAAAGTCAGCTTGTCTAGATCCTTTAAGTGCGGCTCTTATAAAGCAATTGAATTCTCCCAAATTGATTTAGAGAAAGCCTATGATAAGGTGTAGAGGCAATTAATTTGCAAAGTTGAATGTTGAGATTATATAACACATGTAAGAAAGGGCAAAAGCAAGGATAAAAGCTATGTGTAGAGAGAGAGAGAGAGAGAGAGAGAGAGAGAGTTTCCAGTTGGAGAGGGGCTTTAACAAGGATCCTCTTTGAACATTGTGTGAAGATTTCGCTTTGTATTTTTGATAAAAAAATCAATATGATTCATTTTTCACCTTATGGAACTTGAGGAAGGATGGTAGGGAATAAAAAGAACTTGACATTTGGCAAGACTTTGGAAATTAGTGAGTAGTTCTTTATTCCATTCTCTGAGTTTTGGGGGAAAACATTCTTACTTCTGATAAATATTACTTGTGGGGCCACTTTTTGTGATAACTGTTTCAAAAAAGAAAAGTACAATTTTTTTGGTCTGAAATGAAAAAAAGACCCCTTCTGTGGTAAGCTTTATGATTTTGATGAAAGTTCTCTTTCCATTTTGTTAAGTTTGAAACAGAACTTCTTTTGACCCTCATCTTTCATTTTTCCCCCATGGATCCTATCTTGCTCATTGATGGCCTCTTTTTTTGTATCCTTTCCTTACTGCAATAAAATCACTATCATCGTTCAGAAAAGGGCTCAACATAGATCTTTTCCCTTCGTTAATAAATAAATTTGCTTGAAGGTGGTATAATCATTCACTTTCCATTTGTCGTTAGACACTATTCAAGTTTCTTGCTTAACCATGCATTTAGGTTATGGGAATGTTTGGCGACAATATAAATTTGCTGTGTAAATGTTTCCCTATGATTGAAAAAGGTGAAAATGAAGATAAAGTCTGAAGATTGTCAGATGACCATCAGGTAGTAAATGGATGATTAGTTATTAATCTGTCCCATCCATCTCAAAGGCGCTACTTGCTATTGTCTGTACTTCTTGATTCTCACTTAGATTGAATAATCCTCATAATTTTATTTTTTTTTTAATTGTTATGATCTATCCATCTAATCGAGTTCTTCCAGTGATTATGATGAATGAACTAAAAAATGGATAATCCAAAGGCCTAAATACCATCTTAATGCCCATCCTTGTTGGTCATACCTATCCATATCCTTGCATCTTAATGATCTATTATTCAGAAAATCCTATAAATTCCCTAATTTTTCTATCAAACTACCACGCTTTTTGGATGGTATACATTGGTTTGTGGCAAAAAAGTTGATATTTATGGATCTGAACTGTATATTTTGTTAGTTCCACCTCCTCTGCTCCATATTTCTCAAAATTAGTTCAATTGGGTGATTGCCCAATTCTCACGTTCAATTCATATCTCTAAGTTATTTATAAGAAATGAATATCTTTGACAAGATTGGTGGCCGATGATCTGTTCGGGCTATCATCAAAAGGGCTGTTAGACTATTGATGCCTTGTTAAATCTTTTTTTTCTAACCTAATGATTTGATGGACTCCACCAAAATTGGTGTTCCCTACACTTCATCAAATTGAACAAGTTATCATGTGTCCAAACTTTCATCATACATGCCTCACCTTGATTGGCTATGAATCTATGATCTACAAATTTACATTGATTAGACATTCATATATTCAATTTCAAAATTACCTAAGAATTGTTTCAATGGGCTCATGACTCGACTCATTGGTGGAGTCTAGAGATGATTTTCATAAAAGGAACATAACAAGCATGTACTTTCTTCTGAACTCTCAAGTAGATACTCCAGAATGTTGTGCAATACCTTTCCAACTTTCAGACTATACTTTGAGTTGGCTTTTAGCTTAGATGAGGTAGTGGCTTCAATAATGGTGGATGTGCGTGACAGAGTGATTTTGAGTGAACAACTAGAACTTGAGAATTTATGAATTCTTATCATGGCACTCTATGATCATGTTTCTTGGTTGAGAAGTTCTCATGATATTCACCTGTCCCACAACCTTTCTATCAGTTGGTTCTGAACCTATCTGTTTCCTATTGATTTGTTTTTTGGACCATATGATATGTTCACCTTTACTGTTGACTAAAAGCAACAATCATGTTAATTATTTCTAGCAGTTGCTGGCATGCTAACCACGGGCTACATAATTTCTAGGAAATACATGTCTAAATGTATGGAGTAAGGTTCTATTAATCTTTAGTAATTGCCGTATATGTTCCATTATTCTTTATAAAGCTTATTTTTGCTGTCGGTAGGGAAGCTGACCATATCAAGACAAATTCAGTGGCATCTTATATTTGCTACTTACTAAGGATTTCAGAGACCCAAACAAGGCTTAATAACCAATGAGAACCGACAGCTTATCTTCTCCACACAGGAGAGCCCAAACTCCATTTGCTCAGTCACAATCACTCATAAAACAACTGCATGGCCGTGAGGAGCTGGATAGTTGGTCTGCTCTCTTTCAGCGGCACCGATTCCTTCTAACTGCTCTGGCCCTCTTGGCTTTTCTCTGCACTATCTACCTCTATTTTGCGATCACTTTAGGGGCCTCTGCATCGTGTTCTGGGTTGACAGGATCAGAAAAGGCGGCATGTTCTCTGGGGAAGGCAAAATTCTCACACATAGGAAAGTTGAAATTCTTCTGACCATACAGTTTCCAGAGCTGCAGCTGAAAGGGTTTGTATTCTAGGCACTGGATCAATCACAATTGGTGGTCTTTTTTTTTTTTTTTCTTCTGTCATTTGCGTATCTCAATCCTCTCTTGGTGCCATGTTTAAGGGACTTATTGTTGTTACTCAGGGATGGATGACATATTAACCAAGCTTTTAATATTGAATTTTATGTGTTTTCTTTTTTGGGAACATAGGGGAAGCAATGTGAGCGATTTTTGTTTTGCAACTCTACTTCAGGTGATGACGATGCATGGTGATGATGATTACAATGATGATCTAGTAAATTTTATTTTTTGAAAGGAGTATTGTGTCTTGCAGATGTTGAAGTGCTCTAAATGAATGGCGCTCAAGGATATACCTTGAGTTTGTACTTTTTTCCATTAATTATGGATATGTTAACTTTTTGATTCCAAGATGAAGTATTGTGGTTTATAACTTTTCTGTAGAGATATAATATTGATTATTGAAATAAAACAACAGTTTATAATAAATTTGATTATTGAGAAGAGATTCTTTGAATGAAGGTATAAAAATCAGTAGAACAAATAGAGTATATGATTCTTTAGGAGGGTTAGTTCATAAGGATAAGTTTAGATCCGCCATTGTTAGTAGTTTGTCTTTTTTTATTGTCACTCACTCACTTTACAGTTTAAGATATCTTCTTTTTTTAATCATTTTTTTCTATATTTTCAAACGTCGTCTTTCCTTTTAGTGCTTTCGATTTTAGGCATAGACTATATTTGGCTTTTAGTAATATGATCAAATTATCTCAAATGAGTCTCTATTTTACATTAATTTTGAACTATTTTTTATGTGTTCTTTTCCAATTCTATCCTTTAGGTTAAACCATTCATCTAAATTATCATTGTTCTAACTTTATTTATTTGAAGTGATAAGTTTAAATATTGCTAATCTAAAATTTTTAAAAATTGATTACAAATAAATAGGATTTTAGTTTATGATGACATAATGATGATAACAGTGAAGTGCTCTAAAATAGCACGTTTTTCATCATCTATCTATTGTAATTGGCCAACTTACTTTTTGAAAAAAAATTATGAGATATTTAACGTTAGCGTTATGTGCGGAAAAAAGAAAAATCGAATGAAAATAAATACACAACATAATATTTTAATGTGGTTCGACCCATCTGTCCTACGTTCACGGAGCGATAGAATATTCACTATATGAAAAAGAAAGAAACATGTATATAATGACTTCCTTGAGTGTAGAATTCAAATATGAAGTTCCGAGCCCCTTATAGACCCATGTATACTACACACTGATGTTAGCTCTTAGTTGATGTGAATCTCTCTCGTATCCAGAACAGTGAATTCAACTTCTGTATTCCGCTCTCTTTTATGCTTCCTACGTTCTACAAGCAACATCCCGACGTACTTCTTAAACGCGAGCGAGTCCGACGATACTGTCAACGTCTGTGCCATCCAATGCACCCTCCATGTCGTGGATTCCATCATAGCCTAGGAAGGCACTTGGCCAAAGGCAAGAGATGTATAATTCTCAGGTCGATATATATAATACACAATGCATACCAACGTGTAATTATCTCATGCAATCATGTCCAGCAAAATGTTGATTTCTTGCTGCCAATAAACCACCTCTTTAAGAAGCCAATCACTTACAAGATCTGCTCTTGTATACAGCCAGCATGTAGGACAAAGATGCTATCTTCTGTCGAACCAATACTCCTTAAATTAAGGAGAAAATCAAGGCCCTTATTCTCCACACTCCACACATTAGAAACTACAATATTTTCGAAGTGAAAATCCCGACCTTAGTTGTCGTGAATCCGAGCCACCACTTCAACATTATAATTTGTAGAGAAACATTATAATTTGTTCTTATGATTGAGCTTATGCAAATTTTTGGCAATGTCTTTTAGATTAGGAGTATTGGGCCTGCTACGTCCAAACTCCACACAACATATTTCCCTGAGCTTAAGTTAATGAAATTAATTACAACCGTTCATTTTTGGCTGGATGATTGTCTAATTGGTGTTTCTTTTTTTAACTATTTTTTTTTTTTTT
Source organism: Chimonanthus salicifolius (assembly GCA_013350335.1). NCBI lineage: Eukaryota > Viridiplantae > Streptophyta > Magnoliopsida > Laurales > Calycanthaceae > Chimonanthus > Chimonanthus salicifolius. The sequence goes on along the minus strand of CM023532.1, from coordinate 28,098,848 downwards.
TGCAGTCTTCTAAACCACTTCTATGACCTAAAGTCTTAGTCTCTTGGGACTTGGGAGTCATTCTCAAGTGCAATTTAGGTCGGCCGGTTAAACTTTATTTTTGTCGGCTTATATTAAATCTAAGTTATTAATTTTTTACGCAACTTATATTTAGACCATTTCTTGATCCACTCATAAACCAAGTCAACTTTAAATCTTCAACCTGCTTTTAATTTGATCCAATCAATTCAGGTTAGATTAAGTTGGGTTACAGGTTAATACTTGTAATGTAATTAAGTAGACAAATGAATTATGTACATTTTATTGGCTCATTTCAAACGAAACATCTATAAAAATAAATTTTCATCACTGACACAGTCAATTTAAATAGTTAGAATTTTCAAAATAAAGGGTGAAACTATAAAATAGTTGAATTTTCAAAATAAAGGGTGAATCTATAAAAAAAACGACCTATTTTATGTTGAATCCATTCAACTCTCCTTTCAAAATTTAGATTCAACCTTCTACAATTTAATCCAATGCATCCTAAACGTTGGACCAATCATGATACACTAAAATATTTATTCAATTATTCATTTTTAATTTTAAAAAGTTCTTGGTTAACATTATTTAATAAGTTATATTTTTAAAAGTACGATAGCTCTAATAATAATCTATTCATCTATATAATTTTTATGATCATTATTTAAGATATCTATATAATTTTTATGATCATCAGATAAGATCCACCGTCATCCCACACGGCTCATTAGAACTACTCATTAGAAGAGATTTTTCAACCCAACCCTTTACGAGACGTACCCATAAAGTCATCAAATAAATAAATAAATAAATATATATATATATATATATATATATATATATATATATATATATATATATATATATATATATATATATATATAATTTAGACATATCAGATTATACAAAACTTGACCTTAATCTATTTATGGATAATTTTGGTGTGCTTTAGGAGTAGGGTGCTCGTCTGTGGGGATTTAAAAAGATTATATCTGAATTTTTCACACGTCAATTAAAAAAAAAAATTTGACCTTAATCTAGCTAAAATTGAGAAAAGAGTCTAGTTTTTTAATCAAATTTATATTTTAAATATATTTAATTAGTGTGATTCTATTCCGAACTAAGTCAATTAGAAATAAGTCAGCTGTATATTTCTTCTCAAGATCGTTCTCCACCCAAGGCCCAAGGGGCTTCCTGAAGGAAAGTGGTGCTCCCTCTCATTTGAAGAATGGCAGTGGTGGAAGAAGTCGCCCCAGCAATCGAACCATTCCTTAATGCGAGGAGTAGGCGGAGGCGGAGGCGAAAGCGAAAGCGCATGAAAGAACGAGGTATCTCTTCCCAATCCCAACTTCCTAAGCTCTCAATTCCACTCTACAATCTGTGTTGTCACTGTCATTTTTGACTGATCAATCGAGGCTGCATTTGAATTTCGTGAACTAAATTCAGCTTATCTTGCCGCGATTGGATAGGGAGAAAGTTTTAGGGGAAGTTGCAGAGGATTTTACTGTCCATGTAAAAAACGCTTTAGTAAAAAGTAGTAGAAAGTTGTTTCTCCATTCGTGATGGTATCAACCATCTTTCTTTCAAGTAGGAGAAAATGGTGAGATAGAATTGTATCGTCTCTTTATGATTTCTCTTGCCAAGAAATTTCCTAACAGGTTATTTACGAGAAACGCCAACTGTCTCTTTCTCCCAATTCAAATGGATAGTTATACTCGCAAGTGAAGTATTCTCATTGGGGGTATTACATAAGTTATGCCATTGTTGTAGTAGTAAACATTAGAAAAGTAACAGAATATGCCAACGTGGAATGAAGACATCTGGTTCACGTTCTCATCGTAACAAATTATCAAATAATTTTTTTAGGAGAAACTCTCTTTTGTCTTCTGTAATCCAAAAAGACAAGTGTCTTTCAGTTCTACTTTTTGTAACTTACTCTCTAGAGTATGCCAAATTTCATATATATATATATATATATATATATATATTTCTCTTGAACTTTATTATTTGTATTCCATCTATAATTAGTTAATAAGAGAATCAAGGCTTTGAAAATTGAAGCCATCTGCCTCTTAGGGAATCAGTTCATGTGTTTTGAAAGTACTTTCCACTTTGGTGGGTCAAACATTGTTACTCCATGATCAGTCATGTCCTTTTGCTTTGTTTTTTTCATTTTAGATGACAACATTATTTGAACCCTCCAATCTTTATGGTTGCAACCAGTGGGTGCTTACTGACTAAACCATATGCTTTGGTTGTGTTTATCTAAATCTTTCATTGGAGGTCTATTTCTAACCTTCTTTGTAATGTGTACTGAATCTCATGTATATGTTAACTAGAGTCTTGGTATCTTATTTGTTTCCAATTTTCATTAGCTGATAAGAGAATCAAGGCCTTGAAAGTGAAACCATCTGCTTCAGATGGAATCAGTCCACGTGTTTCAAAGTACTGGTTTCATCGTTATAGTCTCTTCTCAAGATATGACCAAGGCATTAAGATGGATGAAGAAGGATGGTTTTCGGTAACTCCTGAAGAGGTAGCTGTTAAGCATGCCCAGAGTTGTGTGGGTGGAACCATCATTGACTGTTTCACAGGAGTTGGTGGCAATGCCATTCAATTTGCAAAAATGTAAGTCTTCCACAAACTTACCTTTTTTTTTCAATACAATCAATTTCTCCAAAATAGTGAATTATTGTTTTAACCATTTCTTTGTTACTCTATCCAGCTATCCTCAATTTTATATATTATAAATCATGTTTAAATATTAGCATGATTTTAAATGTTTCCTTTATTCTAATATTTTTAACATGAAGAGGAGAAAAGGAAGGAAAAAAAATTACGAATAGGTACTACCGAGTCCAATTTTTAGAACTAAAACGTATAAATATCTTCAATAAACAAAGTAAAAGCCAAAAGTTGGAGTCAGAATCATGCAATTAACTTTGGATATTGAAAACATAGGTCACAACAAGAAGAAAAGGGTGAAGTGTTCTGCATGAGATTTCAGAAAACATGCCTTTGGTTATTCAAGCAGGGAGTCAATGGTTAAATTAGTTTTGTTTTCTTACACTCAATAAAAAACGGTTAAGTTTTCGGAGTGATAGTTGATTTTTTGTTGTCTTGTTTTAAGAACTTAAGTCATCAATTTATACCTTAAGCATTGTCTTGTTGATCTAGTTTTTAGTCCCTTGACTAATCCATGACCTTCACTTTATATTGGTCAGCCAGTTGGTGCACCACATGCCATGTGTCACTGTGCAGCTCCTTAAATGTCCCATTCCAGTAAATTCCCTGAACCAGACGCTCTAAAGGATCTGAATTCATGTTTAAGGTGGCTCAGAAATCTGAAACCACATTTGGTAGAGTACTTCTGTTTTACCTTGAAGCTAAAAAAAAGTACTTCTTTTGTACCTCCTCCTTCCTAAATCATTAAGTCTGTTTACGGGGTGAACTACTAATATTTGTCTCGATTGATGTGGATTAAACTTTTATCAAATTCTACATTGGTTTCTTTCTACTACATTCTACACGGCACATGAAAGACTTCTCTCTAGTACATTGTATATAAGTTGACTTGCACTCATTTATGAAATCCAGCCATCCAGCTGCTCATCAGATGGGCCCTGTCACAAAAGGATCATTACTTTAAGAAAATAACACAAATGGAATGCTCCTAACATCTAGCCCAAGAACTTGTATAGACTGAAAATTGATGGTTGAAGAGAATTTGATAATATTGTTCACATTCAACTGGCTGAAGATAGGGATCCTATCTGAGCAGCAGAATTATCTGAATGGTGTAAGTAATAAACTTTGGCCTATTGATTTTGAGTTCCACCTGGTGACTGATCTGGATGATGTTCTCGATATCTACTGCACAAAGGTAAGGATCCAAGAGGACTTCCATGGGCTTCGGGTGCTGAATTTCATCCTTCCTAATAAAAGCAAGGGAACCTTGCAGAGTTCTATTTTAGTCCATTTTAGTGGTTGATTTCCATAGTATTTAATTTTCTGCTTCTTTTGGTTGTACTCGATGGTTAATTTCAACCCTTTTGTCACTACAGAAGTTGCTCTTTGTTTGTCATTTAATGCATATTCTATAATTCCTTATTAGATTGTCTGTTTTCTGTCACTATTGTTTGTTGAGATTTTACATGTGAAGGAAGACCTGTGCAACTTGCTTTAACCATTGTCTTTGTTCTTTTAGGTGTTACCATGTTGTTGCCATTGATATTGATCCTCAAAAGGTTGAAATGGCCTTTAATAATGCCAAAATATATGGAGTGGAAGATAACATCGATTTCATCGTTGGGGATTTTTTCCAGCTTGCTCCATTTCTGAAGGTAATCTGACCAAGATCTTTTTCATCTTATGCTTAGTTGTAAGCATTTCAAAGAAATTCCAGCTAACCATTCATTGAACATGTTAGCAATTCCTGATCTGACTTGCCAACTTGAGTCATTGATTTTGCTTCAAATTGGCATTGCTAACCTGTTCAATAAATGGTTAAGGTGTTCGGGTTCAGTTTGAATGCCAACCTGTTCAATAAATGGTTATGTTGTTTGGGTTCATTTTTGGCCCATATGTGCTTTTTACGGTGCTCAACCAAGCCTGAACTTGATCCTACCCCAACTTGGTGCTACCCATAGTAGCAATGTGTCTTGAACTGAGCTGAAAGATCTGGGTTTAGGTTGGCAATTGGCATTTCTAACCTTTTGAATGAATTAGTTGGTTTGGATTGGGCCTATACTTAGTACCCTTGGTGGTCAACCCAATCCAACCCTTTGCTTATTATAATTATAATTTCAAGTAACAACTTGAAAATAAGGGTGCAACTTGGGTTGGGCCTAACCCGAGCCTTCATGAAAGAACCCAAAAAATTTCAAGTTTGGGTTTACTAGTCTTGTGTCAGGCTCATTTTTGGATCCAAACCATTGGCCCGAATTGGAATTCGGGTCAGGCTAGACCTAGTACATGAAAGCTCGAATTTGGACCGGAATCTCAAATTTTAGGTATAATTTATAAAATTTAATTTAATTTAATGAGTATAAATATAAATTTTATGTAGTGTATAATTTATATTTTTATAGAATATTTGAATAACATAAAAAATCCAGTTTGGGTTCAAAGAAGCCCATGGCCAGATAAGTTCTCATATCCATTTCAGGCTTGAAATCGGTCTTGGATCCTACAAATATAATTCGGTCTGATCTTGGGTTTGACTAATCCAGGTTAACCTGTGCTTGGTCACTCAATTTGCAATTTGGAATTTGGGGCTGAACTCTGGCAGGCCTAAAACCCAGCCTAGCCTGCCTGACTTGCAGCCTGCTTGAAAAAAGTTTGTTCTCTGTCTTCCTACTAGTGACAATTTGAGTGAGATGGTTCCCTTCATTCATTTTTTTTTAATGATGATGACTACAAGTGTTCCCTTTAGAATTGTAATTGCTTCCTTTTAGACTACTGTAGTCTGAGGTGTATTGTATAACTGTTTTTCCTTAACAAAATAGTTGTCCTCCAAAAAGTGTTTATGGAATAGTTAGACTTACAGCCATAGTGTAGATGGAACTTTGTCTTTTTGTTTATCCTGATCATGTTGCTTTTTGTTAGTTAGCTGTCTTCAACAATGTGTGTGTGTTTTAAGTGCTTGGACCCAAGTGCTACTCAGTTTTTATTCTGTTTCAGAGTTATCAGGTTATTAATTTGTTCTAACACTTCCGTCTTTTATTTCCATTGAGAAGTAGATTCATGCCTTTTGCCATTATTTTGGAAGTGAAAAACCCATTTGATGCTTATGGGGTGGTCATAGTTATAGAACTGTGATGGTTTTCACTCATTTCTTTGGTTCTTTCTCATCTATTCTAGGGTGATGTTATCTTTCTTTCACCACCATGGGGAGGTCCAGCGTATAGTGCTATCGATAACTTTACCCTTGATTTGCTCAAGCCAAAAGATGGGTATGCACCTTCCCTTTGTTTATTTAGTGAACTTGAATGTCTAGTGTAAGGCTGTAACCTTGAAACTGTTTGATTCTAGTATTTGACAGTGTCTGATTTTCTTTATTCAACATTTTTCATCCTTTTATCTTCATCATGCATCATCATCATCAGCAGCAGTAGTCGGCTTTATGAGTTCTTCTTCTCCAATTTACCCTATCATAAACCATACCCTCAGTCACTTTATAATCTAACATGTCATTTTTATACCTTCCCTCCATATTTTCAAAGGTTGCGCTCTCCACTAGTACCTTCGATTTGTAGGATCTTGACTTTACATACAGGGGCTATGTTTGATCTCCTTTTATCTTCATTATAGAGACAAAATTTTTATCTTTGGTTTGTGCACATGACAAATTGAGTGGTTTTATTATGTTCTTAAAGCAAATGATTATCCGCTTGGCTTGCCTCCCCCTCCCCCCCTTGGAAAGAATTTGGCTTGTTCTTCAAGCTGCCAAAAATTTAACAATCTCATGTTGCAGAGAAGTTGGATAAGTGCATGCTGAGCATTTGGTAAAGGGATGTATATCTGTAAACATAACCAGATCTAGGCCTTTATTACCCTAATAAATGTCTCATGTGGGGCCCATCTAGCATCTAGGTGCATGCTGATTAGTGGGTAAAGGGAGATCGATAGGGGGATACAGTGGCTTACGATTCTCAGTACCACTGCACATCTTTGTGATATAACTTGAGTACCCTAGATTGTATCATTGTATGTGTTGTTTGAGTGATTTGGATGATATGGGTATCATTATCTATTCATTGCTATTGTCTGCATTTAGTGGGTGATATTCAGTAATGTAGTTGTAGATGGAATTTTAGATGACTCTTGGTAGGTGGTTTGCAGATATTTTTTGTTGCAAGTTGCACAAAAGATAACACCCAATGTCATTATGTTCTTACCTCGGAATGTGGACCTAAATCAAGTGGAAGAGCTTTCTTGGTTATCATCGCCTCCCTTAGACATTGAGGTACTGATCTTCCTGCTCAAATATATTATTATTTGGTAATGTAGATGTACTTATGTTCCTTTTTTATTGGTTGATGATATCAGCAATAAATGTTGTTGCCAGAAGAGCTCTCATTGATTGCTTTTGTGTACATATACATACATCCACATGTTCCTAAGAATTTCCCCCGTATATGTAGTCATAAATCCTTTTTTTTTTTTTTTGAAGATGTGTGTTCACTTGTTTCTGTTCATCCACTCTCTTGAAGCCCTCTGGATCTTCTACATCTTACAAAAAAGTAGTTTTTGGTTCTAGTTCTCCATATCGTAAATTCCAGCACTTAGTAACATATTTCTAACCAGCCACATCATCTAAGTTTTTCATTTTGTAGGGGTACTGTTTGGGGACTGGATCTGTAGTCTTTCTTCTCTGACTTGAAGGATCCAATATTTGAGTTTTTGTAAGGTAGTACTGGAGATGGATTTATATGTGGCAGTTCCTTATGGACTATGTTGTCACACTTGAAATTCTGTACATGACCAAATGCAAACCTGCTATTGTTAAATTTTTGCCCCGATAAAAGGCAAGTTTTTTTTTTTTTTTTAAGTTGTCACTTTATACTTCTTTGAGTTTGTCTATTCTGTCTTGTTGGGTTGGGAAATAGGGTCTAAATAGGGATTCTGCTGATGACACGTTCTTTGTTTGGCTATTATTCATTCCAGCATATAAAACTACCCAATTGATAGAGCTTGTCTCCATAAGATTGTCATCTCAATTATATTTGAGTATTACATTTTTGTCATTCCCTTCAAGATGTTGTATATGATCTTCGGGTAACTGGTATGCAACATGCAGATCGAAGAGAATTATGTGGGAAGTTATTTAAAGGGCATTACTGCTTATTTTGGGGGTACTGCTAGGTCACCTGCATGATCTTAATTGTGCGATCAGTAAGTTCTCAGCTGTCAATGAAGTCTTCTGCTACTATGAGAAACTTTGGAGTGGGACCGTACAGCCAAAAAGAGGTACCCGATTCTGTAGCTCAGTATCAGTCACATGTACCATTAAATATGTTAAAGATTTAGATCCATGTGAATGACTTTTTTTCTTCCAGAGACATTCCAGAATGGAAAATACACAAATAGGAACTCTTTTATTTTCATAAACAAGCCAAAAAGTGCACAACAATGGCCTATGAGAAAAATACAGAAAAATGGTTCTGTTATCTGCAATCTCCAATAAATGTTTTGGCATTTGACAAACATGTATGCCCAAATGGCAAAACATAGGATATTAAAAAATAAAATCACTGCAGGAAATTGATTGTGAGGCTCATTTATTAGAAATATTCTATAATGGTATGAGGAGTGATTTGGGCCTCAAGAAATGTATAATTTAACAAGCTTACATGTTGGGATCATCTATATCTATGCTCCAAGTGACGCTCAAGATGCCTTCATCTCATATTTTAATTAAAGAATCACAGAAAATTGGTTGACTTTGAAGGAGGAAGGAGGGAGGGGGTGGCATAACATAGGATATTAAAAAATAAAATCATTCAGGAAATTGAGCTCATTTATTAGAAATGTTCTATAATGGTACGAGAAGTGATTTGAGCATCAAGAAATGTATAATTTAACAAGCTTACATGTTGGGATCATCTACATCTGTGCTCCAAGTGACGCTCAAGATGCCTTCATCTCATATTTTAATTAAAGAATCACAGAAAATTGGTTGACTTTGAAGGAGGAAGGAGGGAGTGGGAGGGCGGGGGTGGAAGATTTTTGATAGCTACCCTCTCAAACCATGGAAACAATTCTTTCCAATAACCATAGAAATTAATCTTCCTGTTTGAAATGGTTATTGTTTCCACATGCTTAGTCATTATCATGCATTAGGCACTTGAATGTTCTTAAATAATTTCTAGTGTTACAGAATTAAGTTCTTTCCTTAAACGAATGATGGGGGTATGTTTGCAAGGGAAGTGTTTTTTTCGTTCTTGCATGCATCCATCCAAAGAGAAATCTATCAATGTAGCTTTTAACGACAGTCTTTTTCCTTTCATTTTTTCTCATTAATTTTGCCTATGGTGAGGGATAATCTCTTACTTTAAGATTAACAGAGTGCAGTACATCCACTGCAGGTACCATTGTGTTCTCATCTATGAGCATGCTCACTGGCATTGGCATGTGTGATCCAACCACTGGTGCCACATTTTAGCCATCGAAGGAGCATCTCCATTCAGAAAAGCACTCTGTTGGTTGGTAAATGATTCGACTCTACAACCCTTTTTTTTTTTATGACCAAGGTGTCCAGGGGTCTCATCTGTATTTGGACATGGGACATTTTAAACCGACTAGTCCTTGAGGCATGTGCAAGCCTCCCAATCCCATACACCAGATAAGCAACTACGGGGAGTGGCCTAGAGAGGTGTTGAACATAAATTGAATTCAAGATCTCCCTTCATGAAAGAAGCTTCTTGACCAACAGGCCAACCCCCTCTTTGATTACTGTACGACCTTTATGATTGTACACAAAAGGTCATACTTGCTCCAAACTGCAGAAATGAACAACTGAAGCTCCAAATCTTACAGTGAGGCCCAAATCTGTGAGGGTGTGTCTGTAGTATGAAATTGAAGTAAGCGTGCACCCATGATTTTGTAATTCATTAATCATCAGTGGTGCAAGTTCACTCACATCAATTTTGTGAGGAATGTAGTTTTAAATTCCGCCGATTGCCTGTGCCAGTTCTATGCGTCATGATTTATGAGAAATTATCTTGTGTCATTCTAATGGCAAGGTTGATAACAGATGGTGACATTTGGATTATATAAGGTCCATTTATTACAAAATTTAAATAATTCATTAACTTTTAATGTAAAGATGCAAATATGTTTTTTATATATTTTGTAAATTATTAGACTTATGATTAAATAGATCAAATGAGAGAAGTGTGATAGAGCATTGTAGATTTTCTAATGAAGTGCAAATATTTACAATATTTAAAAAGATATATCATGTATCCTTATATTTAAAAAGTAACGAATGATTTTAGACTTTTTATAAGTGAACTTCACATATTTTATATACCATCATTTATTTTCGTCTTTATCATTAGTACTGTATTATAAGATTATTCTCCTAATTTAAATTTAAATATAGGATGGTATACAATATAATTTTAACCTAAAATTCAAAAAAACTTACATCACATTCAGTAGTGTCATTGGACAGGCCATTCGAACCATTTTGGCCTATAGAGATAGACTCATGTACCAAAATTGAGAAATTAATATCATGAAACAGCCTAATGGAAATGGGTCAAGCTTGGTACTCACCTACATGAAAAACCATCCACTGGTTTGGACTTTTATTCCATCCAAAATAAATTATAAAAAAAATGTGATTTTGACAATGTCTGCAAACTTAAAATACACTTCTCGACCCGTCTCAAGTTTGGTTAGAGTACTTAAATGCACAATTCACTCTTTTTTAAAAATTCGATCAAGTTTATTAACTTGATGGGATGTCAAATTAAATTTTGAGTTTTTAATTTTCAAAGAGTGGTTAATATTCAAGAGGTTGTTTGTCTATTCTTTAAAGAAACTAAGTCCATAGAAAAAAAAAAAAAGGGGAGCCATATAGATGCTCGAGAAATCTTTTCCTATACATCCGTTTTTCAAAAGCTGATGGAAATTACCCTTTTTCCTTTCCACTTAAAAATATCGCATCCACCGAACCAAAAAATCGTTCAAACGAATTTATATGAAGTGGGATTTTCAAATGAATTCGTTTCTCGACTGATTTTTACAAATAAGATATCAAAATTCATTTATTCTAAATTTCATGAATTCTAAGACTGATTTTAAGTGAAAATAGTATATTTTGGACTTAAAAAATCGTACTCAAAGAAGTAAGGAATTTCTCTCTTAATTCTTTGGGTATAATTTTTTAAGTCTAAAACTATAACTTTTTCACTTAAAATTAGCCCCTAAATTCATAAAATTCAGAGTAAATGAATTTTGATACCTTATTTGTAGAAATCGGTCGAGAAATGAGTTCGTTTGAAAATCCCACTTCATAACCTACTTTGTTCGAATGAATTTTTTTATTCATTGGATCACATCCTCCGAACGATTTTTTAGTTAGGCAGATGAAGCGTTTTTATGTGAAAGAACAAAAAGGTAATTTTTATCAACTTTTGTAAAACAGATGTGTAGGACAATATTTTCTTAGTATCTATATGGACTCCCAACAAAAAATTGTTCAATTCTATTCATATTATTCACCAAAGGCTACGAAACCTCATGTTTTAGTTTGTTTGTGAAAATTGTTACTTTTATTGAAAAATGAATGAAATATTATCTTACCAAGAGAGAAAACCCTCTTTATTTTCCTTCATAAAATTTTCTCTCACAGACGAGAAATGAATTTCTTTGAAGAATAAAAATGTTATGTTTCTTTTGGTTCTGACTAAAAGCCCTTATTTCTGATAAGAAAAAAAAGAAATCTCTCATTTTGCTATTTATTTTTTAAGGTTTAAAAATAACAAATAACGTGAAAATATTTAAAAGTACGTTAAAATGACATAAGATAAACTATTGTAAGTTTGGTCGTAAACTCGTAATGGGAGTATGCAACCAAATTTGAAAATATTTAGTGAAAAGGACAAAGCATCGATCCTTTTTAAAATGATGTTTGTTAGGCTGGCGATAGGAGAATTTTGTACTTTGGTAGAAAGGATAAGGACAAGTCTTTAATATCTTATAAAGTTTTTAATTTTTAATTTATTGAATTAAAATTTTAATATAAAATATATGTATCCTAAATACTTGTTTGCCATCTTCAATTTCTCAACACTTCTTTTTCTTTCATCTAACAAGGGTTTCACTCTAGATAGCATACTTTTTTCTTAAACAGTAACAACTACAAAAATATAATAATAATAACGAAAATTGTATGTTTCATGATTTATAATAGGAGCGATGAATTAGACACATGGAATTTTTCTTTAAAGATAATCATGATGAAAACTGTATATTTTTTTATTAGGTATTTGGATTGTGTAGTCAACACTATGAAAAGGGTTTGTCGTGTGTGAAAAGGAGTCAAGTCGATTCATTCGATTGAATGCACGTCTATATACCATTCTTTCGAATGAATGGATTGATTTATTCGAACGAATGACATTCGATCGAAGGATTGTCATTTTCCAGTCCTCTCTGATTTATTCGTTCGAATGAATGGATGGATTCATTTGAACGAATGAACAACTTTTACCCATTCATTCGAATGAATGGAATTTACACTGGGGAATTCGTTCGATCGAATAAATGGATTTTACACATGGACATTCATTCGAATGAGTCAAAATCTTGGCAGGATGCATGTATTCATTCAAACGAATCCAAAATGAATTGAAAATTCATTCGAATGAATGAAAACAGAATGAGTATGCGTCCATTCGTTCGAACGAATGGAGAAATGAACTGAACATTCGTTCGAACGAATAGGAACGTGGGAGCAAAATGATAATTTATCATCCACACTCAGAAATAAGTGTGTAGAGACAGAAAAATTGGTTGTGTAAGCGGAGACGCGTAATATATAAAAGAGAAACATGATATATGATCCCATTAAAGAGAGAGAAAAAGAGTAAAAGAAATGATTTGACATTCAACACACGTCAGCGTTAGCTGAACTGATTTGACAGTTCAACTAATTGCTGTGAATTTCTGAAATTTATAATTATAGGCTTGTTTAAAATGAATTATTAGATGATTTTATCATTTCGATTTTGAAAATTTAATTTAATTTGAATAAATCTTTATATTATATAAAGCTTTATGACCTATATCTTCTTTTTGTATTTTATTTCACTTCCTAACTTAATTACTAAATGTCAAAAATTTAAATTGAATCATATCAAGTATACGTCACTTTATTTAAAAACATTACTTATCAAAATTATTAAAATTAAAGGAAACACAAATTTTTAGTTAAAATATATAGACTATAATAAAGATAATGAGTTGATAAAAATTAAATTTTAGGCAGCCCATTCGGACACCCCCTTTTTCTGCCAAGGGACACCCCTTTTCAAAATTTAGGTGTAAATTACCGTTTTACCCTCCCGCTTAAAATCTTTCGAACGATTTTATATACAATTTTTCACATCCTTCGAATATAAAATTTTCACATCCTTCGAATGGTAGGATCCTTCGAAAGATGTTGAAAATCCTTCGAAGGATCATGATTAGGATCCTTCGAAGGATCATCAACATCCTTCGAAGGATCCTACCTTACAGTAATAGTAAATTTTTTTTTTTTTTAATTTTAAAGTTATTTTTTAAGGACTGTGAATTTTCAAAATTTCTCAAATTAAATATCCAGACTAATTTCGATAGCCTGATAAAAATACTTTAAGAATTCAAAGTCTTTTGACACTCCCAAATGCTTAAAACACAGTGTTTTACAAATAAGGGTATCCTTAGGGTGTATCGAAAACATATTTAGGAGTGTCAAAAGACCTTGAAGTCTTAAAGTATTTTTATCAGGTTATCGTAATTAGTCCGGATATTCAATTTGAGAAATTTTGGAAATACACAGTGCTTAAAAAATAATTTTAAAGTTTTAAAGGAGATATCGACAATATAAACAGTTATTTTTTAATCACTGTGTATTTACAAAATTTCTCAAATTGAATATCCGAACTAATTATGATAGTCTGATAAAACTACTTTAACAATTCAAGGTCTTTTAACACTCCGAAATATATTTTCCACACAGTCAAGGGATACCCTTATTTGTAAAACACTGGGTTTTAAGCATTTGAGAGTGTCAAAAGACCTTAAATTTTTAAAGTATTTTTATCAGGCTATCATAATTAGTCCGGATATTCAATTTGAGAAATTTTGGAAATACACAGTGATTAAAAAATAACTGTCTATATTGTCGATATCTCCTTTAAAACTTTAAAATTATTTTTTAAGCACTGTGTATTTCCAAAATTTCTCAAATTGAATATTCGGACTAATTATGATAACCTGATAAAAATACTTTAAGACTTTAAGGTCTTTTGACACTCCTAAATATGTTTTCGACACACCCTAGGGATACCCTTATTTGTAAAACACTGTGTTTTAAGCATTTGGGAGTGTCAAAAGACTTTGAATTCTTAAAGTATTTTTATCAGGCTATCGAAATTAGTCTGGATATTTAATTTGAGAAATTTTGAAAATACACAGTGCTTAAAAAATAACTTTAAAATTAAAAAAAAAATAAAATTTACTGTTACTATAAGGTAGGATGATCCTTCGAAGGATCCTAATCATGATCAACATCCTTCGAAGGATCCTACCGTTCGAAGGATGTGAAAATTTATCTATAAAATTGTTGGAAGGATTTTGAGCGGAAGGGTAAAACGGTAATTTGCAACTAAATTTTGAAAAAGGGTGTCGCCTGGCAGGAAAAAGGGGGTGTCCGAATGGGCTGCCTAAATTTTATATTATTATTTTAGTTTTATGATTTAAATACAGATTAATGATTATAAAACTATACAACAATGATAAAGACTCAATATGTAACAGTTGTTATTATATTTTTTAAAAAAGTTAGAATGTAAGATAATAAGAATTTATTATTCTAATCATGTCCAACTCTTGGGTGTATTAAATATGTAGTTTGTAGAAAAAAATAATTTATTAAATTCAAATATTGGTACAGAAGAATGAAGATATATGCTTAATTAGATTCTGAAAGCGACTATAAGAGGGGAGAGAGAGAAGTGCTTCGATCTCACTTGCCGTCGTTCTTCAAGTTCTTTCGTCAGATTCAATGGCTTCGGCAATCGAAGTGATAGCTCAAGATGAGGAGTTGTTGGATGTCCTCACAAACACTGGCATCAAAACTGGCGTTTCCAAACCCAGGCAACTCTCATCTCTCTCTTCGATTTCTTTTCGAAGCTATTTTTATTTTCCAAATGGCTTTTTGAGTTCAGCTTCACACACATTTTTCTCGAAGCTATTTTCTCCGATCATTTTAGCCTTGTGATATTGATCCTTGAAAACTGCAGTGTTGTTTGCCATTCATTTTTTTTCATCTAGTTCGTTTAATATTGGGATGATCGGATAAACATGAGTAAGCCCACACTCTATTCATGTGGTCCTTTACATTTACATATCCCACTTAATTATATGCTCCAATAATATTTTTTTAGGGTCATTCTCCTTAAACGGAGTATTTGCAGAGCCACTCATTTCTTCATTAGAAATGGTACTCCTCTCATCTCCCAAAAGAACCCCGTTCATATTTGAAAACTGAGTCTCTCTGTTTAAGCAGGCTTCTGGTCATTTTTGCCTATATTGGAACTTGAAAATTTGATTCTATAAGTGGCTGATCTTTCATGGTGCATCTTATAAAGCTATAATAATTAGATGGAGGAGTTGTCCTTGAATTATTTTATCTATAAAGTCCTCTGTCTTCTTGTTGTCCAGATATTGACCCAAGAGGGAGGGCGAATTGGATCTTGCAACTTCTTCGATTTAACAAGTTACACAAATTGGAAATGCAAGCTATAACAATAAATAAATCACAAGTAATTAGGAGAGATGAGAAGAGAAGGAAAGATTGAACTCGGGATTTTTATGAGGTTCGACTTCCTTGCCTATGTCCTCGCTTCAAGTACCCCACTTGAGGATTCAAATCACAATGCTTTTCCTTCACGGATGGAGAAAAAACCGTTTACAAAGCTAGAGTACACCACTCTTGTCTCATGGTATATGGTGGGACCCACAAAAAATTGTTTCAGCCATAAGTGCTTGTGGGGATTTTTTTTCTTGGGATCATCCTCTCTCGCTTGATCTTCTTTGATTTCTGTTATAGGCATATACAATGTTCTTTTACATGTTTTTCATTTGTTTATGGTTGGTTGATATGTTTCTGAAGTTCAGATTTGAGAGACAACATTGATTTTATCATTAGTGGATTGTAATTTGCATTCTTGGAATTGAATTGAGTGATTAGAACTAATGGATTAAAAATTAGTAGAATAAAAACTGAATTTGTGGAGTGGAGCTTTAGTTTAATGGAGAACAGTGAGGATGTATTGATTTAAATTGAAAATGACCTACTATTACATTGTGATAAATTTAAATATTTTGGTGCAATTGTCAAACCAAATAGATTATCCGGTTTGGATATAGTGGGATGGGAGTAGAGCGGGCTAAGTGTAGGCAAGTTAGTGAAGTGCTGTGTGATAAAACAACTTCATGTTGGTTAAAGGGTTGAACAATGAAGAAAAGACAAGTATGTAAGTTATCAGATAAGGAAAGATCATCATCATCATCATGGTAACAAAAGATAAACTAGAAATTATCAGACCAGAGAAACCTTAAAAGTGGCACCAATAGATGGAGATAAGGGAAGGGACTTTAGGTGTTTTTGGTATGTATCTAGAAGACCATAAACAACCCCAATTTTAATAATTGCAGGGGTACAATTAGAAGGTATAGGGAGAAGAGGAAGGCCTTTAAAAAACTTGGATTGAAAGGACAACTGACATGATAGATTGTGGATTGGTGGAGGATATAATTTTTGCTAGGGTAGAGTGGGGGAGTAGTGTTTTTAAATTATGTTATTGGCTGTATTTATCAATTGGTTGTTGGTTCTTGTTGAAATTGCTATGTAGCTAAGATGATTTGTCCTGTTTCTCCTCTAGTCTGAGGAAATACCAAAACGTCATCTTCTTTGTGTGGGTATTAGATGTGGTCAACATCTGGGGATTCATTCCTGTGCTTTAGCATGTTCCTTTTTCCCCCTTCTGAATAATATTTCAGTAACCTTAAAACTTAAAATAGGCCAAACAACATATTTGATTACATCATCATCATCTCTCTCTCTCTCTCTCTCTCTCTCTCTCTCTCTCTCTTTCTCTTAAAAAAAACCCTCACTTGATCACATGTCAATCTCACTCGAGGTTGAATTCCTGAAGATCACAGTTTAAAACCATGAAAAATACCAATACCATGTTATAAATGGTGTTCAAGTTCTGGAGTCCATTAATAAGACGGTGATGCTGTCTGATAAACATTCTTGATTAACTAAAAGATTGTAGAGAACTTCCACACTAGAAAATTCCAGAGGAATCTTGTGTAGAATTACTATGTTGACAAAATCTTAGTAATAAATAATATTAGTCGATTTTTTATGCTGACAGCCGGAGGGTAAATTACCATGAGGTGTTTCTGCTCTATGTAAGAAAACAAGCATCCCTTAATGGCCTTTCAGCTCACATATTGAACCTGGAGTTTGTTGGCTCCGATTGATGGTATGTTAGAAAAAGGCTCCTTCAATCACAAAGTTTCAACTTATTTAGAGTTTCTAAATGTTGTTACTTGCTTGCCTCTGTTGATATGCTGCTATTGTTATTGGTATGTTTTGCTGTTGATATGCATGGTGGATATAGATGGATGGATGGATAAATAGATGAACAGTTACATAAATCACAAGCTTTCAGCTTATATAAGGTTTCCGAATTTGTTACCTCCTTTTGATATGCCTACTGACAGTACATCGTGTAGTTGCTGATGATAGATGAGTTATGTGTTTGTGTGTGGCTTTGTTGAACATTAAATCCAGACAGATGGTATGCACACACATGGCGTGCTCATTATTTTTATCTATGAGCTTTAGGTGTTATTTCATTATCAACTATTTTGTGATTTTTGTCGTTGGCAAACAACTCTTGCTTGGGGAAGGTTGCACATTGTAATGCATTCTCTACCGTGCAATAGATTTTTTTCCCCGCCGTTTTATGTCAATCTTCTGATATACCATATGTTAATATTTGTCCAGGGGACTTGTTCATAGGGATGGAGATTATCATAGAGCTGTTCATGTGTGGATTTTTGCAGAAAGTACTCAGGAGTTGCTTTTGCAGCGACGTGCTGACTGCAAGGATTCATGGGCAGGGTTGTGGGATGTCTCCAGTGCTGGTCATATATCTGCTGGCGATACATCCCTTCTAACTGCCAGGTAGTAAGATGAGTCAAAGAAGTCAATTTGGCTGGTGTTTTCTTAGCTCAGATGTATTGCTGGTCATTCATTTATGCTTGCATATGCTTCATTGTTACATAACATGCCAAGGCTAAATGAAGCAAGACAAGTGGTGCTCTATTCAAAACCATCAAGTCATTAGGTTGCAATATTGATCTGATTTATCAATCAAGAAAGATGATCAGAGAGTAGGGTTGTTAGACTTTACTTTTACGATTTGGTACATGTCAATACACTAATTCCAATTGGCCTGACTATTCTTTCCTATGTGATTATCACTCTTCTATTATTGGATTTTGTACAAGACATGCATTTGATGCCACCTGTTTTGCCATAGTTTATGCCTTTATGGTAGAGATGATCTCATCTGGGAATAGACTGTCAAAGCATCAGTCCAGTAGATAACTCACAAGTCAACTGGTGCAATCTGGCTGGGGTTTATAGTTAGGCCCAGATCTGATTGAAAATCACACCACAAATCACCAATGGCGACAAGATGAATCGTGTGGTTCAACTGATGCAATCTGAGCTGGGGTTGAACCCAGATTTCATTGCAAACCACACACCACCAATCACAAATAACTTTGAGGGGAATAAGCAACATCACCTGCAAACTCAATCCAAACCTTGGTTACAATTCACACCAAGGAAGAACTTGGGTCATGCCCTCTCAGTTTTCTGTAAATTTTTTTAAGGCAATGCAATGGATTGGAAGGTAGGTTGTCCAGCTCTATTACATATTTTTTTTGGGGTTCCCCTAAAAGTGACCCTATATATCATAGGGGAATTTCCCTGCATATGTTCTGTAATCTTGATCCTCTCTGTCTCTGTCTCAATGGGAATGTTACTTGAACCCACAATCTCTGTGATTATTACAAGATACTCTGAACTTAAAAGGAGTAGACTGGAATACCTCAAATTTTTTTGTTTGTTTGTTTGTTTATTGTAATGGAAAAATACCTCGAAACTTAAAATAGAAAACTAGAATGGACTCCAAGTCAAATATGAAACAGCAAGCTTAGAATATAAGGCAAGGTGTCCCAATATACGGGAAATATGTATAGGCATCAAATGATATACTAATTAGTAAATAATAGAGTTTTTTGACCCATAATCTGCCTTGAATAATGAAATGGCATCAAGTTTTGTTGCACTGATAGTCAATAAGTGTAATAGGAACTAACAAGAGCTTACAGCAACAATGGCAAGTTCTTGCTGTGCTGCCTTATTGTTGTGCCTGGGAGTCACATTATCATATCTAATAAAAAGTTTATTAGGAAGGTCTTATTACCTCCTAGAAAAGGGAAGCAATATTGTTGGAATGTGGGATGTTTGGAGAATACAGTGCATATTAGAAAGAGTTACATTTCATGTGTTTTAAGAAATGCCAGGTCTAGGATAAGCATTGGATGCTTTTCCAAGCTTGTTTGGGGCGCTCACTATTAATACTTTGTGGAGTTTGATCAATAGATTTTATTGTGATTTTTTATACCTTACCATGTCTAGCATGCTTGCTTGATCATTTTGATTTGCAGGTTGAGAGGTTGCTTCTAAACCTCATTGCACATGAGTAAACGTAACCTTAAGTTTTTTCCTTCTTCCCCTTTTGTTTTTTTTTTCTAATTATTATTATTTGGAATGGATCCTTGAAATATTTAGAAGCCTTATTTCTCATAATTAGAAAATCCCTACTAATCAATGTTTCTCAAGAGTTGCTCAAATAGGTGACATTATTTTTCTCTTACCTAAGTGTTGTTAAAATGATGAATATTTTATATGTTGCTTATTGATATTGCTTCCATATACTGCATCACGATAAAACACTGCAATGAACATAAATGGGTATCATTCTCTTTGACTGGTAAAGAAACAAGTTGTGCAATGCAATGGATTGTTCCAGTATTAGTTTTTGCTAAACAAGTCACTGATATTTTCATTTCTATTGCTATTATGTGTGATTTGGCTATACATGCTGTTTACTAACACATCATTTTCTTTTAAATAGTTAACTTATCATACTTTTAAGCAAAGTTTGTTACATTCACAGGAGGGAGCTTTATGAAGAACTTGGTGTGAATCTTCCCAAGGATGCGTTTGAGCTGATATTTGTTTTTCTTCAAGAGTGGTTGGTTGATTTTCTATGTGCTCTTTTAATAGGCAGCTTTCCTTTTTCTGTAGTAATCCTTTTAGAACTTTTAAGTATAATTCATTATATGATTGAATAAATTTCATGACTGATGTGTGTTAATATAATAATCCTTGTGTGCTCAAGTAGTGAATGGCACATAGTATTTATTAGACAGTTAATGATCAGTTTGGAAGCATGAAAGGTGGGGCCAATGGTTGTCAAATCATGACGTCAATACCTGTTAATAAATTGTGACTGATGTGTGTAAATATTCCTTGTGTGCTCATAGTAGTGAATGGCACATAATATTCGTTAGGTAGGTAATGATTGGTCTAAAAGCATGGAAGGTGGAGCCAGTGGTTGTCAATACCATGTTAATATTCCTCGTGTGTTCATAGTAGTGAATGATACATAGTATTCGTTTGGTGGGTGAATGATTGGTTTGGAAACATTAAAAGTGGGGCCAACGGTTTTCAAATCATGATGTCAATACCATATTGATGAATTTCATATGACTGATTTATGTTAATATTCCTTGTGTGCTCATAGTAGTGAATGACACATAGTATTCATTAGTTAGGTCGATGATTGGTTTGGAAGCATGAAAGGTGGGTCCAATGGTAGTCAAACCATGATGTCAATACCATGTTGCTGGTTGTTAGGGGTGGAAAATGGATGTGTTTAGCCTTGTCTTGGGCCAAACTTGAAAGTCCAAACTATTTTTCTTTTTGATTTTTTACTTTTGGGTGTGTGTGAGTGTAAGGCACCTAGTCCTCAGTGGAGAGAAGCTTCCATGTATCGGGCTTTCACATCTTCTGAATGGCTCATGGTCTCTACTACCATGTCTTCACAAACCAATCTTCCATCTCAATTCAGTTCTCCCAATCCCTCTTGATGATGGCAACTATCTCATTATTTTTTTTTTGGAAGATTTAATTTTTTTTTTTTGACAGATACAACTATCTCATTATTGACTTCCTCATTGTGTATGTTAGAGAGCTTTTAGCCACCTGGACCTCAGTCCTCTCACTGACTGAGCAGCAACCCTTAAGCGGCTGATTTTCCCTGTCAAGATGCACCACCTCCTTGAGTGATCCCAGACCACAATTTTTTTTGTCCTAAATCTACATATGCCGTCCTCAGACCAGATGAATTACCTGATTCAAAATAATCAAAGACAATTTGGCAAACATGCAGAATTCCAACTTAATGCTATTATATTTAAAAATCTCACTCAGTGAAGAAATCGTGACGACAGGAATCTGTTGATTTCCATGATGGTTGGATCACATGTATTAGATGGTGAAGCTTCAAGCCCACTCTCGGACTACCTTCCCAAAAAGAGAAGTCCAACCAAAATAACATCCAACGACTTTCAAGTCCAAAGCATTCCAAGATGCTGTCTACTTCCTGACAGTAATGGTTATCATAACTCAACCACAGAAACTCTTTTTCCCAATCTCAGCCCTTTAATCAAGGAAACTTTCTCAAAAAAAAAAAAATGCAAGTAGAGTAGGTTAAGACCCTTATTTTGCTTGTAGTCTTGAACTACTATCAGAATGATTGTGGAATGTGCATTTCATTCCAACTGGTTTTGTAGCAGCATGCACTGTATCAGATTGGCAGACACATGCTAGTCCACTGTGGGCTCTTGAACTACTATCAGAATGATTGTGGAATGTGCATTTCATTCCAACTGGTTCTGTAGCAGCATGCACTGTATCAGATTGACAGACACATACTAGTCCACTGTGGGCTCTTGAACTACTATCAGAATGATTGTGGAATGTGCATTTCATTCCAACTGGTTTTGTAGCAGCATGCACTCTATCAGATTGGCAGACACATGCTAGTCCACTGTGGGCTGACTAGGGGGTTGAGTCTTATTGCCTCTTTTTTTTTTTGTGTGGGAGAGAGGGGGGGGGGGGGGGGGGGGGTGGGGGACAGCTATGGGAGTTAAAGTGGGTTGTCAGTCATGTCACCCAAGAATCTGCACTTTACATAATTGATTAGCAGTAGAATGGGAAATGCTAAAGTTACAGAAATTAAATTTTTGATTTAAAAAATTACGTGGTATAGCAGGGCCTATCACACTGAATATGGATTTTTAGAGTATCCTGGAATTAAAACTTAGGATTACATGTCATTTTTAACCATCAGATTTAGATCCATCAAAATCAACAGTAATGTAGTTATTAATTTCACTGCTTATTGATTGGATGGCCAACAATCACTTTTGGTCTCAAATTTTGGCTCCGAGATATTCCACATTTATATGTTTAATATATATCGGGACCCACTGGCCCATGAAGTGCCACATGTCAAAAATATGGTTTCTGTTACCATCAGCTAAGGTAGCAGATTCTGTTGTCTTAGCATGGTCCACATTGTTATTTTTCTCTGGTTTCATCTCCCTCTTGTTTTAGGGTTGGGAGGGTGGGGGTTGTCAAAATGTTTAACAGTTCACCACAGATCACCATTAAATATGCACTTCCGATAGATTTTTAGCCACAGCTGTTCTAAATCTTGCTTAAACTTCTAATGGGTACTCTGATTTAGTCCAATTGTAGAATCTCAGATATGATTGTATGAATATTTAAATGTTCTGGTTGAATGGTAATGCAGTGCTATAAATGATGGGAAGTATATAAACAATGAATTCCATGACGTATATCTTGTAACTACTCCAGATCTGATTCCTCTTGAGGCTTTTACTCTTCAGGTGAGACCATTAAATTAGAATTAAGTATTTTTTTATTAAATTAGAATTAAGTACTGTATGCCTCTGAATTGCAGTTTTGGAATCTTGTGTTCTCCAGTCCCTCACATTTGAAATGATCTCTTATATGGTGAACTGCTGGGCATTAAGCATTTGCATTGACTTGTGGGCTCACCATAAATTAGTATTAACTACTGTATGCTTCTGCAATGCAATTTCAGAATCATGTCTTTTCCCCAGCTTCTACATTCGATATTCACTTGTTTATTGGTGAGCTGGTGGCCTAGTATTTCCACTGACTTTTTGAGTCACCATTTTACACCCTATTTGTTTGTATTAATTATTTCATATGTAGAGATTGTTGTAGAATAAAGAGAAGGAAAGGAAATGAAGAAGAGAAGAGAAGAAATGGAGGAAATTTCTATTGAATATTGTTTATTCTGCTGTAGGGATTACAACATTTTATAGATATTGAAATACAACAGAAAAGGAAAATAACACCATAAAAGGAAGTCAATTAATATTGTGATCCTAGAGAGTACAGAAAATAAAATATATAGTTACTAAAAATACAATATCTTACAACACTCCCTTTCAAGCTGCTGCATAGATACCAATCAAGCCCAGCTTGTCTAATATGTCAGCAAGGCAAGAACCAGATACAGCTTTGGTGAGCACGTCAGCTAAGTGATCTTCAGGTTGTAGATATGGAGTGACAATATGCCCGACGAAACATGGTGACGAATGAAATGGCAATCGACTTCGATGTGTTTAGTGCGTTCATGAAACAAAAGGGTTGGTGACGATATAAATAGCAGCTTGATTGTCGCAGATTATTGTCATAGGCTTAGATAGAGGAAAACCCAGTTGAAGATTTTTTTTTTTGAACCAGAGTAACTTGTTAGCAATGACCTTGTATTCAACTTTAGCACTAGATCGAACCACCACAATTTGCTTTTTAATGCGCCAGGAAATAAGATTTAGGAACATGCATATCAAACAGTAAAGCCCCGGGCAATCTCTTGGAGATGATGATTCTTTCATTCCGACAATTTTGTTGAGGGGTATGTGGACATGAGGTTTGTGATGCAGTTCTATGATCCTGCACATATTTCAAAAATGGAATAGAGAGATATTCTCCGCTATTATCACTACATAGTATTTTGATGGAACAATTAAACTGAGTAGTAACCTACTTGTGAAATGTTCGGAAATGATCAAAGACTTCATGTTTGTGTTTCATCAAATATAACCACATCATATGAGAAGAATCATTAGTAAATGTAACAAAGTAACAAAAACCATTGCAGGAGGTAATGGGGAACATCCACTCATCGTAATGAAGTAAAGACAATAAACCAAAGCCATTATTATTTGTAGAAGACAGAAAGGTAGGTCCATGATGTTTTCCAAGTAGACACCTATCACATTCAAATTTATTAAATTGTAAAGATGGACTAAAGACTTGAGAGCGACATTAGAAGAATGTCTGAAGCATTGGTGCTACGACAAAATATCATCATAAGTAGCAACACAAGCCATGGAAGAACCCAATGAGGCATCAAAGACATAAAGACCTCTGTCTTCACGACCACCACCAATTTTCTACTTCATGTCCCAATCCTAGATGACACAATGAGCAGGGAAAAAGTCATTGACCATTTAGATTTTTTGTAAGAGAACTAACAAAAATCAAATTAGTAGATAATTTCAGTACAAACCAAGCAAAAGAAAGTTGAAATTCAGAAGACAATGAAATGGTGCCTTTGCTACAAATAGTGGGTAGAGGTAGCATCAGCAAGTCTGACAGTTTCATTTAATCACTCATATAAAGATGAAAAAAGATGAGATGTACTAGCCATGTGGCCCGTTGCCCTAGAGTCATTTATCCAAGGATTATTGGGCGTGATCTGAAAAGCAGATGGGATATCACCTGGCTGGGCAAGAGAGGTTTTAGGGGTTTTAGAGGATTGAATACTTCTCAATTGTACCCTATCCTGCTTAAGAGAATTATACTCATGGTGGGAGACCTGTACAACATCAGGAGGCAAAACAGCCGATGAAATGGCCTCTACATGATGAGCCAGTTGAGTAGGTGTTTGTCCATGCGTTTATACATCTTGAATGCGTGCAAAAAATGACTCCTTTTTTTTTGACGATTTGGATTCTTTGGAGACAGGATCACGTTGATCAGAAGAAATACTGGATTTTCCCTTTTGACAGAAACAGAGGGGGCTGGCTTGGGTGGTGCTTGCTTGATCAAAAGAGCAAAATGTTCAGATAATACGGGAGGAAGTGCCATAACTTGTTGTCGCCGCTCATCTCGAAGTAGAGTAGAGTAGACCATAACTTGGTTTCAAGAATTTGGCTATGAACTGGTTCCAACAAGAAGAACTAAGATTTGCTGGTTCTCAATATATTGTTTGTTTAATCGAATATCTTCATTGCACTTAAGATTGAGATTCTCAAGATGGTCTAACTCTAACCAATAACTCCTCATCTGAGTATAGTAATAATACTAGACTCCCCTTGATGCAAATGAGCAACTTCTTGATAGATCTGATAAATTCTGGCAGAATTATCCTGATCAGACTAGAGATCTTTTACAATATCCAGATCTCTTTGGCTATAGGAAGCATATAGACAACTTGTCAAATTTGTTCTTCCATCGAATGCAGCAGCCAAGATTGAACCATATAATTATTCACTTTCCATTCTTTGTGACAGGGATCGGATTCTTTAGGCTCAGTTACTGTTCCATCAATATAGTCCAATTTTTGTCTTGCCCTAATAATTTTTTTTGGCAGAATGAGACCATTGGAGATAATTTATATCATTAAGGACTAGTAATTTCCCAAGAATACCAGTAGTCCCCAAAGTGCCAGAACTTCCAGAAGATATTGTAGAGTCTGGCATAATGGAAAATATGTGGAAATATAGAACAACTCTGCAACTCCAACTTTAGCACAAAAAATACTGATCTATGCCAGAATTAGGCAAAAAAGTAATCCAGAAATGGCCAACTGGAGCAGATCTGAGAGAAAATTGATCCAAAAATGGCGCTATGGCGCGGTATTTTGGAATTGGAGGAGAAAGGGATTCATGGGTGTATGATAGAGGGAGATTCACAAGTTATTGTGAGTTGGGCTTTGGGTTCTATGTGCCCGTGGAGATATTTGGACAAAATCGAAAGAATTTGGTTTATCATTGATTCTTTCGGTTTCAAGATCGCTTGGGTTCATCGGTCAGCAAATTCGGCTGCAGATGAGTTGGCTCGTCAGGGTTTAAGTTTAGATTCTGAAGTTGTTTCTCATTTCTTGTAATGTGGTTTTGAAAAGCCTTTCTCGGTCTTTCTTTTTGTTTTGTAATTCTATTTGGAATTAAATAAGTTATCTTTCAAAAAAAAAAAAAAAAAAAAATGGACCTGCTCGATCAAAATCCGTGAAGCAGCCGGTGAGAAATAGAAAAGGGACAGGGGTGACTGTAATGTATGAGGTTTCAATCCATGAAGAAGAAAATCAGGCAGTCAAAACTGGCGGATTTGATGGATCCCCGACCGAGCAGAAACACTGGCAAAATACGGACCTATCAGAAAACCATATCGATCTCTTCAGTGGTAAGGGTGACTATTGTGGTGAAGTTTGAGCAAGAGAAGTGCCAGATCTAGGGCTTTGATGTCACCACTGAAGGTAGGTATGGGTTTTCTGGAAAAACAGAAAAAAATAAATTTCCGACCTTCGATTGCCCAAAAATTTCAGAAATATAGATCTGGAGTCTAGGCAAGGAGACAATCAAATGCCTTGGTTATTTGCAGTAGATCTTGTAGGTGGCGGACCTCTGATGGATAGTGATGATCATCTTCATGGAGGAAAAGAAGGCTGGCTCATACCATGTTGTAGAATAAAGAGAAGGAAATGAAGAAGAAGAAAAGAAGAGAATAATTGGAGGAAATTTCTGTTGAATATTTTGTATTTTGTTGTGGAGATTACATCATTTTGTAGATATTGAAATACAACATAAAGGAAAAAAACACCATAAAAGGAAGTCAACTGATATAGTGATCCTAGAGACTATGGAAAAAAATAAAATACATAGTTAGTAAATACAATATCCTACAACAGAGATACCCCATTTTGTGAAGTTAAATATCCATGTTTCCCAAAACATTCATTTTGTAATATAGTGGTTAAGGTTTTAGCATGAACACAGTTTGCAATGTAGTGGTTAAGGTTTTAGTATGAACACTGTTTGCAGTGTAGTGGTTAAGGTTTTAGTATGAACACTGTTTGCTTTACAGACCATATAGATGATATGCAGTGGTATGTAATATTTCTGTAAGAAAGACACAGTGGCTACCTGATTCTATTGTATGGAGTTTTATTTGTAACAAAATCACTTCATTGAAAGAAAAAGATAGAACCAATAATTTACTGTATCAAACCTTTCAAAAAAAAATATACTGTATCAAAGATGTGCACTTTAAGAAGAAATGAATTTTCCTCTAAAAAACCCAGAAAAACTCCAATTCTAAAATAAATAATAAATAAGTAATTTAACATATCTATACTTTCACCATTGACCCACAAGAAGATTCTTACTCTCCATCCCATGTTAAGAAATTTGTGATGTCACCTGTACTTCTCATCACATGAAAAGAAATTAAAACTGATGGAACATGTTGATATTTGGCTGGATTTAAACTCAGCCCATAACTGAGTTTGTATTGGCAGTTGTATAACTGCCAATGTGCAGTTGATTTTGTTTTTTGTTATGTGAGAACTGCTTGTATGAAACAGAGTAAGGAAGAGAGAAAACTAGAGAATAGACTGCACATTGTATCTCCTCATTTTGATTTAGTGAAAACTCTTCCCCGTGTTGCCCGTGGACGTAGGCATTTAGCCGAACCACGTAAACCTGCTTGTTCTTCATATGTGTGATTGATTTCTTGCATAGATATTTTGCTGTCTAGCACAACAGAACATAGAGTGCAAATTTGTGATACTGATATGAGTACCCAATTCATAATATACTTCTAATTAGCTTTGCAAATTTTCTTGATTCATTTTATGTAAGAAAGGCACAGCGGGTACCTGATTCTATTATATGGAGTTTTACTTTTATTTTTAACAAAATCACTTCGTTGAAAGAAAAAGACAGAACCAATAGTGTACTGTATCAAAGATGTGCACTTTAAGAAGAAATGAATTTTCCTCTAAAAAACCCAGAAAAACTCCAATGCTAAAAAATAAGGAAGTAAAAAATTTAACATATCTATACTGTAACATTGACCCACAAGAAGATTCTTACTCTCCATCCCATGTTAAGAAATTTGTGATGTCGCCTATACTTCTCATCACATGAAAAGAAACTAAAACTGATGGAACATAGAGTGCAAATTTCTGATACTGATATGAGTACCCAATTCATAATATACTTCTATATTAGCTTAGCAAATTTTCTTGATTCATTTTACACATGCTATTCTTTTGGTTTTATAAGATTGTAATAGTCCTTCAAGCCTTACAAATGCCACATGGCTCTATTTCCTTCTTTTCTATATTTTTTTCTATAACAAATAGACCAAAATTGTTACAGGTTCAAGTATAACAAACCTGGGACAACAGGATTTTGTTATTCTTTATTTCTATAAAGTATCCTATGAATATTGAAGTATCCTTCTTGGACAGTCAACAGATATGATGGGCAGGCATAAAAATGTCTGGTTTCTTTGGCCATGTATGATATGAGAACTCAATTAGAATTCAGTTTTGCAACTGTTGGTACTCTCTTGGTCCTGTCCACGAACAGTTTGACATCTTGCTTGTATTGCATCTCATACAGAGTTAGGATGCTTTGTGACTGATTTCCAAGAGATAGCAACAGAAAATTGCAGTGGCGCGCCACCACCACCACCCATACACACACTGAAAGAGCAAAAGATCCTTCGATTGGAAAATCGGTTCATTATCTTGGATAAATTCCTTTTGAACTTGGAGACCTACTATGTGAAATGTCATATACAAAGAAAAAGGCTAGTTCAATTCCTATGATTGTCATAACGTGCTGCAATGGCTGAGTGGACATGTTGAGAGCTTTGGTGTTGAGAGGGATTCAGTGTTTGAATCCTGTAACTGAAATGTTTTACCACTCAAGAAAAAAAATTCCTGATTGTCAAGAAAACTACTTTCTGTGCCTTCAATTAGGAGTGAGGAAGAGTTTTCTTCTTTTTTTTTTTCTTTTTTTTTAATATTTCAATTGTTTGTCTCATATTGATTGAACAAGTATTTGGTTAGGGTTGATGACCACATTCTCATCATATGCCATTATCTCTGCATTTTTATATGCTCCTTTCTTGTTGGCCTTTCTGTTTAAAATGAACTTTTTCCTACTGTTTTATGCTTAGTAAATTTTTTGCTCCTTGTGAAGAATGATGGGAGAATAAAGCTCATGAACTGATTTGCAGTAATTTACTTCTTGTAGGAAACAGAAGTGTCGGCTGTTAGATACATACCTTATGAGGATTATAAGAACTTACTAGAAAAAGAAGATCAAAATTATATCCCTTACGACGTAAGTGGGCAATATGGTCAGTTGTTCAATATAATTGAGAAAAGGTATGGTTTTACTAACTTATGCTGACAATTAGCCTAATGATAAATTCCCTGATTGCAAACATTTAATCAATGGCTACCAAAGATATTTGACTTCAATACTTGTTCTTAAGTTTGAATTATCTTTTCTGGTCCTATCTTTTGTTTTTGCAATGAATAGCATGCATTTCTGTGGATGGAGAGAACACTATTGTACATCTTGGTCTTTACATGACTAGCTAATGTCAAGGAGATGATGTAATCTAACCATTAAAACAAAAAAATGAATGTAAAATTTGCTTAATTATTGCTCTACACTAACAAAACATACATAAGTCTGATTTGCATTTCGTGGTCCTCCTTGAAGTTTCTTTCTTCCCATTTTTCGTGGTGAATGGCCTTTGGAGGCTTTGGTTAAGTGCCTAAATTGAGTTGGAACTACATTGAAATAAAACTGTAATTTTTTTTCCTCATTCTCAGTTATATTCCTTCTGTCATGGCCTCTTTGATAGAAAAATTATCTGCTGTCTTGTTGCATAGAAAATAGTTCTTTCAGCTAAGTTATTATTTTTAGGGACCATATTTTCTTAGAAAATCAAAGACCTGTTTTTCCAGTGTTAAACTTGTTGCTAAACGAGATATTGGTATGCCTTTGACTCAAGCAAATTCTGAAGGTACAAAGAGAACAAGGAGGCACGCAATCTGGCTCTTCAGAAACAAATTAGTCGTTATGCACCTATTCATCTTGATGCAGAGGTAAACAACTTATTCATATTTTTTTTTTTGCATTAATGCCTTTTAGCCATTGCTATGGCTCATCAGAAATTCTTTCATTGCCATGCTTCTATTGTCTATCTTAATCAATTTGAGTTTAATTGTCTTCTGCAAAGTTGGTAACTCCTAAAATAACAACACGTAGATTAACACACACTCTTTAGTCTAGCTATTGGCCTCCATGTTTCATTCCGTGGAATGTGTTGAAAAATTAAAACCTTATTGCCAACAAGAAATAAATTTCATTCATCTATTTGCTCCATTGTCGGGGTTTGAATAAGCCAAGGATGATGTTTTAGCTGAGATATCATTTTCACACACACTCCTAGATCGGTGAACAGTATTGCTGATTTTCTAGCAAAGATGGGAGTACAAAAACATAGACCCACAATGGAGCTGCTCTGATCACCATTCCTTGTGGGTGTATGGGGAGTTGGGGATATCCATTTGTATCTATGTTCGATGCAGTGTACTGTACATATAGTATTTTCAGATGTTTCCTTTGTTATTTCACCTGATAGTCACGTATACCTCTCCTATACATGGTCAATATCACTTGTACCCTTTTCATCATTTAATGAATTATTTGTTACTCTTTTAAAAAAGAATAAGCCAAGGATGATGTTTTAGCTGAGATCCTTGGTCATTCTCTTGTAACCATTCAACTCAAGTAAGTTCTCGAAGTTCAATAGGCAGAGAAAGAACATATTCTGAATTGGAAGAATGGACCCTAGAATGACTGAAAAATTGTGAATCACCAAGCCACTTTGGTTCTAATGATCCCTCCAGTGCTTGTTTATGTGGTTCCAATATGTGGATTCCTCTTGTTCCATGAGTACCAAATTACAGCTGGCAAACAAAAGCCTTGTAGAGTATCTGCATGGCTTAGACACAAAGCTGTACATGATAAAATGCTCTTGGATACTGCTTCACAGAAAAAGCGAAAGAAAGGATGGAAAGAAAGAAAGAAAGAAAGAAAGAAAATGCAGTTGGATGGAAGACTGCATCACCAACTAAAAATGAATGATTTAACAATGTATACCAGTGAGAGCTGTAAGGCAGAAGGATGGTGGATCAACAATGTTTGATCCTTTCTACAATATTCAGACACACAATACAGAAAAATGTTTTTGGACACATGATGCTTACATTACAATGATTGTGCTTTTCCTGTAGCATAGTCAGTTTGTGCTCATTGTTGCAACCATTGAGTTTGTGGGTTTTAGTAAAGTTCCCATTTCAAGAAGAAGAGGTTCAGAGCCTTTCAAAAAAAGGGAGTTCAAACACAAATTTCACGTAACACTTATAATGTGCTTTCTTGATGATTGATGATTTCAGTTGTACTAAAATCAGCAATCCAACAAAATACAATTCCATGGTGGTGGAGGTTCACCATGCAAATGAAAAGGAAACACAAGTCAATGTGGAGTATAATTCATTAAATGATAGAAAATGGGTTCTTTTTTTGTTTTTTCTTTAAAAAGGTTACCTTTACAATAGAAAATGTATTTGACAGTAAATAATCCTTTGGAGTGGGTCTACCAATTCCCAGAATTATGACCCACTGATGATAGATGAATTCCTTTGAAGAGATAAAGCAAAACTGCAAAATGTGCTGTTCATCTTTCATATTTCAACATCCACACAACATATAAGTGAATGACTTGTGAAACTGTTACACCAGAGATGTCTTTATAGAAGTTGTCTAATGAGTTTGCCTAGTTTTAAGCCTAACCATTTGTTAGGCTTTAGTTTTAATAGGAGAAGAATGATAATTAGAGTAAACAAAAAACAAGTGCATTGGTCATAGTTTTCATAGAAGAATCTTTGAAAAACACTCGCTGGTTGAAATAAAAAAATAAATGAAAATGATGAGGTTTTTCCCACCTTCGAAAATGCTGTCCAGTGCTCATCAACTTGGGCCAATCTATGATGCACGGATACATGTAAACCCTCTGAGTATCCATGTTGGATACGGCTCGGATACGTGTCGGATACGCACCCAATTAATTAAATATTTTTTTTAAATACTGATATGCCACCGATACGTCTCCGATATGTGTAGGTGTGCGAGGATATAGCACGCAACACGAGTTGACTCGACTCGGATGGTCTAGCGAGTCAAGTCACAGAAAAATCGAAACTTGCCCATAATCCTTATATCGTGCGATCCAAAAGAATAAAGAGAAAGAGAGGAGAAAAGGGAAAAAAAAAAAAGAAGAGAAATCGAAGATGGATACAAGAGATGCCCGTAATCTTGCCTCTTTCTTTTTCTTTTGCTCTATATTTATTTCTTTTCCTTTTCTTCTTCATTTTTCTTTTTCTTTTCCCTTTTTCTCCATCGTCGTTTCTGGGTTTCCGCCCCTGGTTTCTCTTGGTTTCTGCCGCAGGTTTTTCGTTCGTAGGTTAGAGTGAGTTTTAGGGTTTTAAAAAGGACTAATACAAGAGGGCGCACGTTTTCCCTTTCTTTCCTTCCTCTCTTCTCCTTCCTGTGAATCCTCCTTTCCCTTTCTACTTCCGCCGCTATCGCACCCTTTCTTTCCGCTGCCTTCTAAACCATTTAACCCCTTTCGTATCCTTTTACCCTAGATTCAACCCTAATTTCATTAATGACATGTGCGAGAAATCCAACCCCTTTAAGTTAACCTCCACATGTGTGAAGGGAATGAGTGTGTGGCCTGATAATAAAACGGTTATTATTTAAAATATTAAACTAACTATTTTAACATAATTATTATTTAAAATAATACATCTCAATTAAATAATTATTATTTGAAATAGTACACTAACTATTTTAACATAATTATTATTTAAAATAGTACACTAACTATTTTAACATAATTATTATTTAAAATAGTACACATCTCAATTAAACAGTTATTTTTTAAAATAGTACACTAACTATTTTAACATAATTATTATTTAAAATAATACATCTCAATTAAATAGAAATTATTTAAAATAGAACACATTTCAATTAAATAATTATTATGATGTTTTTTTGTAAATGTCTGAATTTATTTTGTTGACATATATATATATATATATAATAATTATAATAATAATAATAATTTTTTAATTCGGCGTATCCTGCCTCATCCGTATCCTAGTTTTTCAAAATTTATCGTATCCACATATCGTATCGGATACAAGTACCCGTATCGGTGCTTCTTAGGGGCCAATAAATTGGATGGCTGGAAGGTGCTGACTGTCACAACACATGCTGAGGTGTCAGGTAGATTTCTCGAAATAGGTATAACTGTACAAGTCAATCCATATCTACAAACTTGTTTTAAACCAAATTGCTTGGTTGAATATCAGTTATAGATTTTGTCATGGCTTTTTACACTTTGATCTCTTTATTATTCAGATTCATAATATTAAATGAAAAACAGTTCTTGTTCTTAAAGAAAGAAAAGAAATGACATGGTTGTACAAAGTACTTCCATTTTATTCTTGTACCATTATTTTATTTTATTTTCATCTTCTCATCCTTGTTTATGTAATGATACAGCTAACAGGGCTTTCAGAAGGCGACAGAGAAGCTTTATTTTTTCTTATTAAAGCTGCAATGGTTATAGATGATATTTTCTATACACAGGTCATATTCGATAAATATCTCTTTTCTTATTTATTACTGTTCCATATCTATATTTGTGTTAAATTATCCATGTTGCTTAGTTACTAGTCATTTATTTTTTGTTTTTGGGTGTATACTGAATTACTGTTAGATGCGTTGTGACCCCAGATCCTAGGATAGTTAATATTACTAAAATTTACAATCAACACACACATGCACGTTCATGCACGCACGATGCATATATGTATGGTTGTATCTATATGTATATGTATATCCTGAGATTCAAATTATATTTGAAAAATATGCCCTTATTGTAGGTGAACCATCTTTTTCTTTTCAATATTCAAACAGCAATGTGTACTATTTGGTTTATAAGATCAGAAAGAGAGGAAAAAAATCATGGGCATGTGCATTGGTTTACTACAATAAAGCTACTGGAACTTGAACTAGAAATTATCTGTGTATAAATATGTAGATCTGTCATTAATTCCATACTAGACAGGGTAATCTAAGGGAATCAAAGAATCTGGCATCGTAGAATGTTCTGATGAGGCTAATTTGAGGGAATTGGATAATCCACTTATCATAGATGATCGTTACTGTATCTGCTTCTTATTGTTTACATTTTCTACATTTTGTTATTCTTTACTTCAACCCTATTTTCATTCCGCTTAAAGAATCTTATCTTACCTTTTCTGTAGTAAAACATTGACAATCTATTATTGAGTGTTTTTGAACATGCAATGTCATTGTTTCTGCTTTGCTTTCAGGTTTGGTACAGCAATCCAGAATTGAGAGATTGGTTGAAGAGCCATTATGATATTTCAGATTTGAGTAGATTGAAATGGATGTATTATTCTATCAACAAGAGTCCATGGTAACTATTAATACTTGTGGAACTGCATATTAAATTATTAATTTTTTTTTTTATAAACTTTAGTGAATGACACAAAAAACCTGTTGTTTTCTTTCTCTTAAGTGGTGTGACACTTAAGTGAGTGTAGTAATTGGTATTGGCCTAGACGAAGATAGCGTGAAGGATCTAGCGGAAGAGGTACGCTGCAGTGCTTGGAAGTTGCCTACAATGTATTTAGGGCTTTTTCTAGGTGCTTACTCTAGACCTAAGAAGATTTGGAATCTAGTTATTGAAAGGGTAGAGGAGAGGTTGTTCAATCGGAGGAGGAATTATATTTCTCAGGGGGGGAGACTTAATCTTATTATATAGACTCTATTTAACCTGCCTATATACTATCTATCACTGTTTGACATGGGAATTTCCTTTAGGCAGGGAAAAAGAAGAAAAAGAAGGTTTAGTCAGTGAAGTGGGAGGAGGTGGTTAAATATAGGGAGGAGAGAAGAAATAGGAATAATTCCTTCTTATAAAAAGGGGATTCTTTGTGGAGGAAGATCCTGGTGGCTTGGTATTCGGTAGAAAATTAGGGGGGGAGGGTTTGAGGATTGTTTTTTTAGGAATAATGCCTTGATATGTAAGTGGCCTTACAGATTTGGGAGAAGAAAAAAGAGGATTCTTTGTGGAGGAAGATCCTGGTGGCTTTGTACTTGGCAGAAAATTAGGGAGGGTGGGCTAGGGAAGAGGGCGGAAAGTGAAGGATCCCAGGGTCAGAAAAGCTTTTTATAGGATTTGTGGTTATGGTTGGGTTGGGAAAACCTTTAGAGATGGTCTTAGATCATTAGTAGGTAAGGGGGATAAAGGCTCCTTTTGTGATGATTGTGGATGTAGGTGAAGGGAACCTTAATGAAGTGACTTCTCAACTTTATAGAGTAGAATTGGATGGGAAGGCTCACGTGAAAGGTTGCTATGAGGTCATAGATGGAAGGGTTGTTTGGTTTTAGGAGGGCATTTAGAGAGTTTGAGATTGGGGAATGCAAGAATTCGCTGGCATTATTGAACAATACCTCTACCTCTTGCAAAGACAGAGTATAGAATATGCGAGGGAGATTCATTAGGGGAGTTTTTCGTTAAGTTGTGTGTAAAAGTGGCTTTGGGGTTGAGGGAAGGGGGAAAACACCGTGGGTGATGGCATGGAGAGGTAAGGCTCCACCTCGAGTAAGGTGCTTGTATGGTGTGCCATTAGGGGAAACTGGGAAAGGTTTTGACAGAATGCAATCTCAGGACTGTAAAGGACAGCAAAGGAAACCACCGTATCACCAGAGTCATTTCAAATAACCCCCCAATAACCAGCCAACCCAAGATCACACTCACAGCTGCCATCAAAATTAAGCTTTAGAAGACCCACTGCTGGAGGAGACCACAGAACTTGCAGCATGGAGACCAAACTAGGCTGAAAGTAATCAACTGAAGCCCAATCCCTACAAATGTCCAAAATAGATATTCTCCGAAATTTATCAGATCCCACCATCCACCAAGCAGCCTTAACTTTAATCACCTCAATAAGATACAAAACAGAAGACACCTTTCCTTGAAAGACCCTTTTATTCCGTTCAAACCAGATAGACCATACAATGCTTAGAAGAGATGCAGCCCACAGATTTTTATAGAACGAGCTATCCTTGAATTTCTTTTAACACAATTTAAATGCTAACATTATGTTGCTACATCTGATTCACTGCTTCAGGTACAAAACCATGGCTATTTTCTTTATGTTGCTTAATGCCAAAAGGACATTTTCTTGTCACCTATCTCTCTCTCAAATGTTGACATTTTTTTTTTTGCCATTACAGGTCCTGCCTTGATGAAAATGAGGCATTTCTAACAACTGCAGATTCTGCTGTGAAATTATGTGCAGAAGCCACAAGGCCTGTGCCTGGGTGGAAGGGACTCGAATATAGAGCTGCATTTCCTTTGGTTAAACCTCCTGGTGCAAATTTCTATCCTCCAGATATGGACAAAATGGTAAATATCTTACACAATGAGAACTAGTTTACATAAATCTTTAGGTTACTGAAACATTGATTTGAGTATCAATTTTTTTTTTTTTTTTGTATGACATTTGGGTAAGATCAAGTATTTGAAAAATGAATCAAATAAAGTTCTCATTTATGCTCATTGTTGTTGCGACAATGAGCACTTACCAACTGTGCTAGAGGTTCTTGTCAACACATTGATAGGATAAATGGCTCCAATAATGATGATGATGAAAGTTACGCTAAGATGAGGAGTTGTTTACTGGGTTTGCATTACATGGTGTATTTATTCTTTTGAATGGTAGAAAATTTACAGAAAAGAGCAATACAATATCAGAGATGTATGCTGTAACTGGTTCACAAGCATATTTAAAAAACCAAAACTCTGAACAAAAGATGTAGCAGCACTAAAAAGGCATGAGGATTGATAATTGCTTCTGTTCATGCCTTTTTGATCCCCTTGTTCCCCTCTTCTTCTTCTTCCTCTACTTTTTTAATGCATCAAAAATAGTAAAATGTGGCACCAGGGAAATTCGTGACTTGTTTTTTAGGATAAAGAAGGGAAGTTTATTTATGAAATGTCTGAATTTGTAATCAGAGTATGTTGGTTACTCCGTAAAGGTGTCATTGTCATATATAACACTTTACCTTTGGAACTCGGATTCTGATAACTGAGGAACTATTCTTTTTAACGTAATTAAATTATTTCTATTTTAATTTGAATGTGTGCTTCGTTTTTGCATCAGTGTACATTTTTATCATGAAAGATAGATATACTGGATCTACAAGAGCTTGTAGTACAATTTGTAAGCACTCATTGTTGCAATCATAAATGTTGTGGATTCAAGTTATATGAGTCTTAAAAGCAGGCAGTTGGCTCATGGAGAACAATTTGCCAAATCCAATTGATGGGATAAGACTTTGATGATGACAATGAGGATATTTTAAGTTGGATATATTTAAGAGGACTTTTATGCTTTTAGATTACCTGCTCGATGTGCCTTGTTAACATGGGTCACAACTTCTTGTGTTAGGATTCTTATGAGTTGCTTTGCCTAGTGGAGTTTAGGCTTTTGATTACGTTGGAGGGCATTTCTTGTACTTCTGTACTCTACTCTTTGTATTTTGTTTTCTCCTTTTTGGCTATCTTGGGGTTTATGTCTCTTAGACCCTTGGTGTTTCCTTATTTATTAAATGTGGTGTTTATGGGATTAGTCTACTTCCAAATTTAATGAATGTGGAGTAATAATAAAGCATGGATCAGGAGAAATTTAAGGAATATTTTAACTTTCACTTTTCATCTATATGATCCATTGTATTTTCCATTATTGGTATAGGAATTTGAATGGTGGAAGAACAGTTTAAGTGAGGACCAACAACGAGCTGCAACTGGATACTTTAATGTCATTCACAGGTGTATTTTATATGGCAATGATATTTATCATTATTGTTATAGGGATTTGAATTTTGGAAAAGAAGGCCAGGGCCAGAAATGAGCTACAACTAGATAATGTCATGCACAGGTCTTGTGAATCTGGCATGGATACTAAATTAACTATGGCTGGCAATGAACATAATGTGGTAATCAATTCTTCCAATCGGCATGATCTTTATATGCTCCCATTCTCTCAAGAATATAAACCTTTTCTTTTGGAAGCAGCTGAGCTGCTAAATAAAGCAGGGGACTCATCTGATTGTCCTAGGTAAGTTTTCTAGGTTTACCCTTAATTGGTTCTTTTGATTAAGAAGTATTTTTATCTGTGAACGTAAATTTTGCATCTGATGTTCATGTCTCCATTTAAATATCCTTAGTTTGAAGAAGCTGCTGAAATCCAAAGCTGAAGCTTTTCTTTCAAATGACTATTACGATTCTGATATAGCCTGGATGGAACTGGTTAGTACATATATCCTAGAACGAGTTTTATAGATGTAGAAATGGCATTATCACTATGAGGCATGTTTGGTCTGTGCTGATAGTTGAGAAGGTTTAAACAGTTTCTACTAGTGAAACTTTATCTTTACCCATTCATTGTTGGAAGAGGTGGGAGAAATGGATTCTCAGCTGGACCTTTTTGAAACAGTGGGAGGAATATGTTTCCTCCTTAAGGGGGCATGAAAGAACAAAGAAAGTTTCACTAGTTAACCGATTTAATGAAAATGACATTTGGCCTTTCAAACCCTTTCAAGAGAAGAAAAAATGTATGTTTCCTCCTACAACAACTTCCAAACAAGAGCAGAACTGGTAAGTGTTAATCTCCAGCAGGAAATACTCCACCAGTTTTGCGGTTCAGCCTTCCAGGTTTATATTCAAATTAAAACAATCTATTAGGGCCCATCTATCAATCCGTTGATGTGAGTTATGCATACACTTCCTGTGAGTCAATTCAGTGCTCATCATACAACATGGACCTCTTATTTCTCCTACCTTTCTCTGGCATCTTGGCTGACCAAAGCAGGGGGAACCTTTGATGAACGAGAAGAGGAAGGAACCACTACTGCCTGAATACTTGATTTTAAGCTCTTCTAAGTGATTTCTATAATGACATTCCTTTCCGTGATTTAAACTTTTCTTAATGTAAGATAATGTTTTAGAACTACAAATACCACCTTTGCGAAAATGGTATTCTAGTGAGTGTGTAAAAATCCCTTGCAAAATAGGTGGGTTTCTTTTTCAAGTTATAGGGGTTTCTTTGTAATACTACTTTTCACTTGTAGGATTCAAAGTTGGACGTCACAATAGGACCTTATGAGACATATGAAGATGCACCTTTTGGCTACAAGGTAATCATTCTATTTACATATTTTCTTTAATTTTTTTAGGATAAGACAATCCCTTTTGCTTTAATATTTTCATTTAATCAAATAATTGATTCTATTCCATTATTCAGAAAAATAAAAAATAAAGAAAAAAACCCACTAATTGATTCTATTCCCTTCAGCATACCTTTCCAATGACAATGTTGGAACTTGTAA
The DNA here is from genome assembly GCA_013350335.1 of Chimonanthus salicifolius. Classification (NCBI taxonomy): domain Eukaryota; kingdom Viridiplantae; phylum Streptophyta; class Magnoliopsida; order Laurales; family Calycanthaceae; genus Chimonanthus; species Chimonanthus salicifolius. The sequence goes on along the minus strand of CM023532.1, from coordinate 28,059,176 downwards.
TGTCTACTGCTGGTCTGCTAACTTCCTTTGCAAATCCAGTTCTTAGGGATAGCATCAGTATCCCTAGCTGGTTGGTGTGTGTATCATATTATAATGATCACCTTTGAACTTTCTGTGAGGCCAATCTACAACCATCAATAGGGTTGCATTGGCAAGATCTATGCTTTGATAAGGGGTCCATTAAGAAGCAACTTGAATGGATCACTACCCCAAAGATTCCAAATGTAGATAGGGATATAGCATTTGGGGCTATCTGGATGGGTTCCAATCACAATTTGAAAACTCAAAACTTGGACTTGGCTCAAAATCCTATCAAGTAACTCAAACAAGTTTTTGGACTCAACACGTTGAATTGCTTGACTTGAAATCTTTTCGAGTCAAGTCAAATTGAACCGACTAGCCCAAAATTTTATGAGTTTTAAATTATGGTTCCAATACATGAGGATGGATCAATTTGCAAGGTCTATGTTTGGATAATGAGGGTAACAAATGTTGTTATTATTGTTTTTGCGTATTAGACTCTCTCTCTCTCTCTCTCTCTCTCTGCATGCATGCGCCTATACATAGGCTTGATTAGTCAATGAGATGAGGCTTCCATGTTAAACAATTATATTTGTAGAAATCTTAAAACCATATGATTTTATGATTTACAAATTTATCATTTTGCTACTTTTGCTTTTGTTTCTTGTTCTTCTTTTTGAGTTCCTCTGGTCTAGAAATTTGTGAGTTGAGATCAGGATTCTCATGTCTATGCCTTTGGCAATGCTTAGATTTATTTCACATCTACTTTTCTTTTTGAAACACGTTGTAATGGAAATTTGAATTTTTTTTATTAGCATTTGCTTCCCTTGTTGATTAGTAATATACGGATTGCAATGTGTTTTTTTCTAGGCTACATTTGAGGCATTTATTGGAATTCGTGATGAGAAAGCAACCTCACAACTCAAACTCTTTGGTGATCATTTGCAGGTATATTTATTTGTTTAATTTTATTTCATCCATCAGCTTCAATTTCTCGCCTCCACCTAGTTAGCATCTTTGCCACTGTACTAGGCTAGTTAGGAAGCTCTATACTGATCTTGACAACTACTTTTGTGTCTCTTGTAGGTTTTGGAGCAAAATCTTCCATTGGATGATATCTTCAAATCAAAAGATGTGGTTGCTGCTCCAATTCGTGTGATTCGACTTATTTATAATGCAGGGGTTAGTCTGTATGGTGGTCATACTTTGATGAAAGTTATATGCTATAAAGATTGAAGGATGTATAGCACTAGAGTGCAGCTTAACAAAGTCAAACTGTAATGCCCCGACCCTCTAGCACAATATTGACTGATTGGGCCCTCAGACGGGCCTGCACGGCTTTATTTTGGGCTAGCAGACCCCATGAATGCTCCCAAAGGGCCTTGTGCTAGGAGGAGGAAGCCAACACACATATATACCAGAGGAGCATTCATGCTCCAGGCGATGTGGGACTCCAAGAGGCGCCCAGCGCCTACGTGGCGACTTTCTCTCCTTGTTGGGACGTCCCTGGCTTTAGGCTGGGCCCCCCCTCTGAGACGGGGTATTACACAAACACTAGTGCAGACCCAATCAATTTAGATATCTTAGGTTGAGCGAGTTGGAAAGATCCATGCTTGAACACTGGACCCATCAAAAGTCAGCTCAATAGGATTTTCTAGTCATGGAGTTTAAGGGGTGAAGATTTTAGTGGTAGATAAAACTATTTTCTGTAGTGCCCACCTGGAAGGATTCCAATTATGGGGTAAAGTGGGTTGGATGGACTTTACTTGGAATGGGGAGCATAACAAAGATCAGATTGTTTAGATCAATCCAAGTGTGGTTTTGAAGACCACAGATAAATGGTGCATAGGGATCCCATCTCCATACCCTCCCCCTCCCCTCAAACAGGATGTATGGGGGTGGTTGGAAGGTCTTTGCTCAGACTGGGGGCATAATGCTTCCTTTTATTATGGATTCAAAAGGACCATTCATCTGGTAATGTTTATTTTTTATTTTTGAGATGATAGCATGACTTGAACCCACAACCTTCGCCATTGTAAGAATGAGTACTTGCCAAACTTGCAATTGTTGAAGTCCTCAACTTGGCTGGTCAACTGTTTCTGTCCTTCCAATGAAGGCATGTGATCCTTAGCTTCACTCAACATATTCTTTACCCATTGAATGCACTGTTCCAATGAAGCCAGAACTGGGCTCTTAAGAAGCACATTTCACATCTATTTGCTTCTTGTCTAATCTGGTCTGGCCTTGGCCTTCAACCATTACTCCCTTAGATATCTTTGAGCTGATCTTGTTGCTCTCATGTTGTGCTCTTGTTTTCCTAAATACTGTTGTGACTAGGCTCTGATACTTTTATTTTTTGGAAAGATTATACTCTGTACAACTTAATGCATGCATGATGAGTTCCCTTACTTTAGCTTGAGTTGGATTGCACCCCAAGCATCTAGCAAGTCAGTTCTCTCCTTGACGTCTATCCTCTGTTGCTGTACCTAGGTTGGTTAAAATGAGAATGAAGTTCTTCATATCTACTAGAGCCAGACCTAGGATGGATCTAAGCCCATCGAGGACCCTAATGCCTACTATTATGTGCCCGTCCCACACCACCTACCATGCACACCTCTCAACCAAGCAGATGGCTAGGTTTTGACGATGAATTGATGATTATTGTAACAATGGTGATGATGATGACAGCATTAAATATTCTGATCAAAAGCACCGGGGTGATGGTGGATATTTGTTACTTTATGTTGGACTGCTGCTTCTTCTATTATCTTGATTCTCATAATTGTATATCTTAAATTAGAACTACTTTTGTATGGGTAAGAAACTACAGTTAATCAGTTTGAGTTTCTTATGACAGGATGTAAAAGGCCCGCAAACTGTTGCTTTTAATTTGCCTAATGATGAACGCATAGTGAATGAGCGAGGAACATCTATGGTCATGCTTAAGAATGTCTCAGAGGCCAAGTAGTGTTTTTGTTAAATAAAGTAATCTTGTATATGAACCTTTTTCCAATCTCTCTCTGTTTTTTTTTTGAGCAACATGGGTATTCCCACCCCACATTGGAGGTGAGACTAATCCCACGGGTATCTTTTTTCCAATCTTTGATACTTTGTGCTTTTGTTATTCTTCCCATTTGGCATCATTTTCTATTTGTTTTCTTTTTCGTGAGCATCACCTACCTCTCCCTTCTCTCATTTTAGGGTGGGGTTTGGGTCCTCTTCTGAGGAAAAGCCAAGTATTATGGAAAATGGTTCCTTTGGAATTCATTTGGTTTGTTTGGCTACCGCAAAATAGAAGAATGTTTGAACACGACCTCATTAATGGCCTTTAGTCTCTAACCCATTTTATGGTGTTCAGCCCTACAGTTCAGTGGTAGTTGGAATTAATTTCCTTGAGTTTGTTTTCTTATGAGTTTTGAGTTGTAATTTTCTTTCCCAATTCCTTACTGGACCTGTTTCTTATTGATATAGTTTTTGGTTTCTTCAATAAGATTTTATGTTACCTCTCAAAAAAAATTCCCAGATTTCTGTACCATTTGTGCATTCTTTTCCTGGTTCTTTGTATTACTTTGGAATTCTTAAAGCTTTGAAATTTGCATCTTAACCAGGTTCAAGCATATTCTTCAACCCATTGCCGACACATGTATTAAAGAAGAACAAAAGAAACACGTTGATTTTGAATCTTTCTTTACTCATACTACATGCCATGAGTGCTGCCATGGGATTGGACCTCATACCATAACACTTCCAAGTGGTCAAAAGTCAACAGTGAGACTGGTATTTTAGCATTTTCCATTTACTTCTTATATGCTGAATCGTGCTTGGAATATTTGGGTATCACCATTATGTCTCCTCATGTGGCACTTCAAATTTTCACGTACCAACAACCAATTGTTGTCATGACTATTAAACCCCTATGCTGAAGTATTAAACATGTTTAATTATCCCAATACATTGAAACATAGGTTGTTAAAATCTTACGATACACAATTCGTATCTTACGATTCATACGATATGATAAGAGGAACGATTTGTATCTCTCAATAAATCTTACGATTCGTATAAATAATAGAATTATGGGGTTATTAGGAGCGTGAAAGTATGAAACATTTCGTTTTAATGGTTTTTAAGGCTTGAGTTGATGAACATTTAAGACCTTTCGATTTTTTGAGAGTTTTTTTAGTTCATTATTGACTTTTCAAAGTATAGTTGGATTATATACTGGTCTTATACTTTTGGGAGTTGGAGCATTGAAATTTGAGCTCCAATGAACTGATTATATAGAATTCACTTAATATTGAAAGAAAATTAGAGAATTGCTCATATTATTACATTTTAGATATCTTTTACGTTATTTCATATATTAAATATTTTTGAGGGAAAACACTTATGAATCTTACAATTCTACGATTTACGATACACGATTTGTGATTCAAGATGTATTAACGATTTACGATACGATTCGATTTTCACAACATTGCATTGAAAGGTATCTCAAGAATCAGAAAAGCTTTTAAAGAAGGTTGAAAATTGGAGTTGTTCTATAATTTGACGAGGATTTTGTTATCTAGTGAAGTCTACTGGAGCTTTTTTTTTTTATACTTCTCAAGTAGACATGCTTGGGTCACGATGATCTTCCTAAATAATTACCTCATGTCAAAAAAGTGCAGTTGGGCTTATATGATGCAATTTGATGCTCATATTAGGTTCATACAGACAATTTAGATTTTCCGGTTTCCTTTTTTATCAAGTATATGTACCTTGTGTGTATCAACCTACTACAAGTTTTCTTTAATGAATTTTTCACCCACTAGAACTTCATAGCAGTGCTACTACTATGATGCCCAGATGTGCATGGATCTGGAAGGGCCAGGTTATGGGTATGGTAACAATACTTTCAAATAAATGCAATATCATACAGGATGAGGTGCATGCATAAACATTGCCGATTTTGCATTGTCCAAGGATCATACAGTAACAGGCCATTGAACTATTTGTGGAAAGAAGATGATGGTTTGTAGGGTGTTTTTTTTTTGAAACAGTAACAAATGGTTTGTTGTTGTTATTGAACATCCTATGCCATGAGTCTTGTGTAATGTGGGCCCATTCATCAATAGATGACATGAGTGAACATGCTCTTCCATGAGTCACACATGTGGATTGTGGACCCAAGTTATAGCTTTGCATCAGAATTTGTCCCCATGGGTTGTAGCTTTGTGTCAGAATTTGTCCACAAGCATGGGTTACTGAAGTAGAATTCTTACAGTTTGTTTTATTTGGACATCATGATCCCCAGCCCTTGTATTTAGTGCTTATCGCAAAGATACTCTCTAGAGAAATTTCAAGCACTAAACCACAATCCTTTGCATTATCATGGGATCCTACTAGTGTGGAATCAATCCGTGATGTAGCAGCAGGTCCACTCATAATTCTCTTGTTTGGGAGGTAGACGCTAGTGTATTTTTTAAATCTCAATCATCTTCCCCTTCCCTCCCCTCTTTTTTTTTTTAACAAAATCCATCATCATTATGATAGCTATTTATTCCATCCATCTAAGGTTAACTTTCTAATGCAGTAACTTCTTTCCCTCAATATAATGGAAAATCAAAAGAAATTAAGATTAAACTGGCAGACATTTTTCACTGAACAAGAAATGGAAGAAGCAAAGTTGATGATTTGAGGCGTAGGACAGTCTGTGGATCTATAAACTGCAGTGACCAAAAGTTGGTGCGACTCTTTATTTTTATTTTCTTGAAATTTTAGATTTTGTAAATGGGACATAGAGATCCTGGAGTCTTAGCTTTTGACCCCCGAGACCATTATACATACCACAAGACAATCAACCTTCTTTGGCCCATGTTGTCATTTCTTTTGTAATTAATTATTGAATGTAAAATATGCTTGCTTTCATGTGGAGCACTTCCCTTTGATTTGATTGATAAGTTTGATTTTCTTATTTTATCATTTAACTTCAATTCTCTCTTATGTTTTTTGTGCATGAATAGATTATTATTTGTGGGGAAGTTTCCTTTAACGTCTTCTCCCCTATGTTTGAATTATGAAGGAACTTCAAGAACTCCACTCAGCTTTAGAAGAGGCAAAAGCAGATATTGTTGGCCTTTGGGCACTTAATTTCCTAATCAATCAGGTCAGAAAATTTCATTGAAGCACATTTAAATTCTTATCCATTGATTTATAAAAAACTGGACTTGATATTTTTCATCCATTGTAACTTTTCTTATTTTACAATTTCTTGACAAGACATGTATCATATGACAACTGTAGAAATTTAGTGAGGATTCATACCAATGGATTATTTAAGGGGTTATTATATTAACATTTTCTATGAATCACATCCATATCGTGTAAAATCTCCTTGCCATCTTTAAGTGTTGATCAATTGCCAAAGAATCTAGTTTGAATGACATAAATTTATAATTAGTGAGCAATGCATTATCTTAATCAGCATGCAATATTAAATTAGGGTAAAAGTGCAATGGATTTCTGTCCAAGTGTACAGCCTATTGGGACCACCATTGAACATAACCCTCTACCATTTGAATTCAGATCTGGCTTGGGCTGATGCCCATCCAAATCATCCTTGCCAATGGTTTGAGTATTATGTATGTATGATTTCGTGTATTGTTCCAGTGATTTAACTCTGAAGCTTAGAACTCTGGGTTGGGATCATCAAATGGGGACCTGCTTTGGACAGACTGATTGCTTGCATGATTTTGCATCCGTCGATCATTTTGACCATGTTAGAGAACTTGGGCTATAGATCCCTATTAAATTATTGGCGGTTTATCCTCCCAATACTTCACCCTTCGACATTTGTTACTTAATTGGCTGAAAGTTCCAAATGATAAGTCTTACAAAGGGCATACCAATAAAACCTTATTTTCTTAAACAATCTGTTTCTTTTTAATATTAAAAAATAACATCTAAGCTTTTTTTACTTTACTTTTTTTTTTTTTCGCTTTTGGGTTACAGGTGGGGGGTTGTACTTAGCTGTGTAGACTTTTTATATGCAGCATTGTCATAGAGTGCCTTCTAGTTGTGAGCTTTAGACTTGTATGGTACCTGATTTCTTTACTTCTCATTGCCTCTTCTATTTGTTTTGAAGACCTTTATTCTTCAAAATGGTATTCCTTTTGAAGACTTACTGGAGTTCCATGTTTTAAATGTTTTCATGTATGAGGAACTGCATTCTTTACATTCTTTGGTATTTCTGGTATTAGTTGGTTGAAGCCAACAAACGGATGCCTTCTCTTAGCCTGTTTCCCGTATACTTTATGCAAGTGATGTCCTTGAGGCTTTCGCATATATGAAAATGGGAAAGGGTAGCAAATCCTTTTGCTAAAGGCCAAGTTCTAGTCAAGTAGCTCAAAACTTGACTGCTGAACCTACTTGACCGCTGAAAAATACAATGGCCTTTGTTAAAATGAATGTAATCAAAAGCAAAGCCAGAGCTACATGACAGGGAGTAGGGTGAGACTTCAAAGTATAATCTCGCACCTGAGTTCCTACAGTTGATGATAATGACCTATTTGAAGATTTTAAATTGGTAAAAATGGTGAAGCAAAAGATGATTTTATCTTTCTTTAGTAATAGGTCGAATGCCTTATTCTATGATCTTTTGATTTCTAATTTAACCATCTACTTTCTTTTAGTTTCAAAATCTTCTTGGAAGATACTGTGGGATCTACATCTTTCTGTTGTCAAAATGCTTGAGGTTCAGTTGGTTTTATGTGGCTCATATATGCAAATCCCCTCTCATACTATTTATATATTTGAATAGTCAACAAGCTGCATTTCCTCATTATTTTTATTCTTGTCGTTTCTCAAAACATGATAGTCGCAATCTCCAGATTAGGACATTTCATCAAAATTAATTGGAATGTACCCGATGAAAGGTGAAGAAATCAATACTTGTGCTGAAATTCTTAGTTTTACTTCACCAGATCCAATACTCTGACGTTTATTATGTTTAAGAGTTCTCTTCTCATTTTTTTGGACTTTCTGAATGGCTGCTCAGGTGGCAAAGCATTGATGGGTATGTTCATTTTTGTTTTCTTAGGAATTACTCTCAAAGAGTTTAATAAAGTCCATGTATGTTTCTTTCCTTGCGGGATGCTTCCGTTCTATACGTTTTGGGTTAGAAGAAGCCCACGGGTAATTGTTATAACTGCACTTTATCATGCCATGATTGCTTCAAATGCTACATTTGTTGATAATCACTGTTGTCTCCCTCATCTTAATTCAGAAAAGGGCAAGCACTTCAGTTTAACTGGTTATTTGAAAAAGGAGCTTTTGTTTTGCACTCAGACAGAACATTTTCTGTTGACTTTACCAAGGTGTCACTTCTACTGCCTTAACTCTGTGGATGGATGTTGTATTTCTATTGGGGAAAAGTTTGAGTTCTAAGATAGTCTTCTTTCTAAAAGGTTGAAGGAGCTGTTGAAAGCCTAAGTAGGGAAATACTGACAATACAAGCAAAAGGTGACAAGGCCGCAGCAAAATCACTTCTTGACAAGTATGGAAAAATGTCTCAACCATTACGTTGTGCAATGGAAAAACTAGAAAAGGTTCAGGTATGAATTTTTCTTCTATTGAATAGTCTACATTATAGTAAGTGGCTTGTCTTTCTGATTGTCAATCACCTTAATGAAAGGATTCAACTTATAGTTCAGTGAAGTGTTGAAATAGAATATTAACTGATTCACTTTGGTACAAAATGCAGACCACCCTCAGTTACAAAAGATTCATGGAATCCCCCAACTTCTCTGTGGGGGAAAAATCACCTCTGTGGACCTCCAAACTTTTGATAGTTCGAAATTGTCTCTTATGAATGAAAAGAACTTTAATAGTTATGTTACCTATGATAGGATAGAGTTATGGATATGATAAAGCTCATTTAAGGTACAGACAAAATTTGCTTGTTATCTCATAATCAAGTTCAAATGTCCTAATAATATATGCAACTTGGAACACTAGCATAAATGGTAATAATAGTAGTACAAAATTCTAAATGAAGAGCGGTATCCAAGTCTGAATGCAGTGGGATACTGATGCAATGTGGATTTGGATTTCTCCACAAACTAAAGCCAAGAATGGGATAGCTCCACTGGAAATCCTTCCCATTGCTTCAAGGGGAAAAAACTTAAAGGTACCTATGAAACGATGGAGGCTGATATGAAACGATGGAGGCTGCTAGATCTTGACACTCCAAGTCCTTCTGGATCCCAACAAGCCAGAAAAGAAGATAACCCAACAAGAAGGTCCACTTGGTCACATTGTCTCCAGTGCTTTTCTCAATTCATGCTTTTGGCGAAAGCCTTTTGAACTCCAGAACATATTTTGGTCCAAATTCCAAACCTAAGCTTTGCTGGAAACAGGGCCTTTCATTAGTATTTACAATGTTCTATTACATCACATAATTCAGATCTATAGAACTTAAGAGAAAAACAAAAGTAAGAATAAATATTTCCCCTAACTTGTAACCCTATCAAACTGCCCATAACTTCTCACTGCATGTAAGAAGTCCACTCCCATCTCTTCCAGAAAGAGAATCCCAAAACCTTCAAGAAAAATTATCTATTACTATAATGGTAACATGGGACTTGGGAGGCTTTAACATTGATGTCATGACTAAATGGCGAGAACCAAAGGGGAGTTCAAAATCCTTTGGTTAAACATGGGTTTCCTACAATATTCTAGTGGGACAGTTGCATGATTTTTGGATTTAAAAAAAAAAAACAGCAAGAAAAAAAGAGAAGACATATTTAGAGGAAATTCTCAGCCTCTAAAAGATTGATCTCATTTCTATTCATTTAGGAGTTAGAACCTTAGGAATACATAAAATAATAGCTGTCCATGCTCCATGTGAAGTTAGAACATAGGTATCAATCTATGTCCAGCTTTCCTTGTGACATTACTGGTATGAAAGTTCATCTCTTGTTCCTTGAACTTCTTTAGTTGTCACCCCTCAAAAAATGCATGCACCTTCATAATTCTCTCATCTTATTGTTTATTTCAAAGAATCATGTTAAAGAGAATTGACATAAAAGAAAAATGATATGAAACAATGGATGGGGTCAAGCCCTTCTAACTGACGCAAGAGTTGTAGATAAGCCATATAGAAAAATCACCCAAATTGATAATTCGTGATTTGATCTATGGTGATAGACAATGGTTCTAACAATTTCATTTTGCTAATATATATATATATATATATAGAGAGAGAGAGAGAGAGAGAGAGACAGAGAGACAGAGAGAGAGAGAGGTTGCACCTGGCATTGTTTTTTTTTTTTTTTTAATTTTTTTTTCTACTTGAAAATCTAATTGTACAGTTTGAAAGAAGATTTAAGACTTATCACCAATTAAAATTGCAGTTCAAGAATCAACTTCTAGACATTTGATCTCAATAGTCAAATTTGGTGAACCTCCTTGAAAAAATTCGAGGAAGCTTGGTAATTTCAACAATTAAAATCAAATGGCTAGAAATTGAGTTTTGGGCTAAAATTTTAACTAGTGATAGGTCATCAAACCTAATTTTAATTTGTACAATTATGTTTTCAAGTAACAGACAAAAAAAATATGCTAGGTGTGACATTGTAACTGGTAGCACCCAATCATTTCTATATATATTGCGGTTTGATATCCCTGCTTGAGTTTGATGGAACCAGTAAACTGTGGACCTCTCACAGGCCATGTTATGGTTTCTTTGACTCTGACAAATTTCCCTTTTTTAAAGCCACATCACTTGAATGAGTTATCTTCATTTTCTTTGAACTCGATAATGTTTGCTTATAGTTTCTTATCTTCCTAACATGTGAATTTTCTTGTTTATGAAGTTTCTTTATAAAATTCTATGCATATGCATTTTCTTTTACGGCATGTTTGTGCCCAACCTTTTCCGTGAAAATAGAAAATAGTTTCCACATTGGATTGTTTTACATTGTTCCAGGAGAACCTTTTCCACGGAAAATGGTTTAGCGCCTTGGCCTAAGGGAGAAAAGTTGAAAAGCAATTTACTTGTGAATTTTAAAAGATATGACCCAACCTATGAAATAACCATGGCCCACCTTGACCCATGACCTAAGATCCAACCCAAATCTGACCCGTGACCCAATCCATAGCTCATGATCCATTCTATGATCTAATTAGCTCAATTCATTACCCAATCCATGACCCCCTATTTAACCCCCGTCTCATGGTCAACTTACCCAATCCATGACCCCCTATTTACCCGTCTCATGGTCAACTTAATACAACCCATAAAGCCAATCCACAACTTCAGACCTAGTTGATTGTCCAACCTAACTAAACACGGTATCTGTGGTTTATTACTCGACTCATAACCAATTGCACTCCTTATTGCATAATATAGGTTGATTTAAATATGTATTGTATATAATTGTTATTGTTATCATTTTGATTATTATGACATCTATGATCATTATTATCACCCCACCATCATCTAGAATTTGGTATGATTGAGTTAAAAGTTACATCTCACCCACCTAAAAATGGAAAGAATTTATTATAGAAACCTTTTATCACCAAACCAAAGAAATTAATATCCATAAAAAATATGAAAATAAGAATCATTGAGGAAATACATTTCCATGAAAAATAGTTGTGCATAAATATGTCCTTTGTAATTTTTTATTATTGACCAGTTACTGTTTCTCCATATGCTTTTTTCTCATCATTACGAATTTACGACATTACATTTCAGGTACCTGTTGATATTGTCCCCGTATTTGGTACTGTGAATAAACTGTTGGAGAAAATTCATTAGTACGGTAAATTCATGTGAAAAATGAAATTAAAAAATAATGGAGCTTTAATGTTCTTCTATATTTGATTATATGTTAATTGGATATTATTGGATGAAGTTGTTGCATTTAACATTGTTGTTGATGTCAAATTGTTAAATGAATTAGATTAGCTAGATACATTAATGAGATATTTCATTAGATCAATTGTAGATCTTACGAATTTAGATCCATTTTATAGGTGATTAAATGGATATCAATTATGATCTAAATCATATATTCTCGGTCTTTAAATGTTGATAAGTATGGAATCATTGATTTTGAAAAGTTTAAAATCAAGAGATAGGATCATCAGATCAAGGCCAAACTTCATATAAGAATTATTCATATGGTCCTCTTTACGCCACTCACAACAAAGTGGGCTATAAATGGTGGTGTTCATTTTGTTCTTCGTATTTCTTCTAAGTACAGATTATTGATCTTTAAATTGGATTTCAAAAGGCAGCTGAATGTGGAATTGCCATATAAGTTGTTCAGGGAGGAATTTCTGTTGTGAACTGGTTTTTGGTGAGCAAGGTTATTATTCTTTATATAGCACGTTTACATCGTTTATTCACATTATAGTATAGTTTTTTTTTTCCATTTAACAAGTCTTCCGGATCTAATGTTGGAACCCATGAAGAAGAACTAGTTATCCTGTTCAGAATGGCTATTTTGTCACGATTTCAGTGTTGGTTTCAACTTTTAATAGACAAACAGAATTTTCCAAACCCTGGATTTGAGAAATTTCTTAAGTTCTCGATGAAATTATGTTGATTGGATAACTATGTAACTGAAGGTATCACTCCTAGATTAGGAGCCCAGCAGTCAATCAAGCTGTGTTTATTGTCCGCTGGTAAACCACTGAAGACCTTATCTCATTTAACTGAACTGTCAAAAGTTTTTTATTTTTATTCACTCGACAAACTTTCTGGTTAAACCTAGGATTTTGTTTTTTGACGAAGAGTTTCAAGACCCTCATCTCTCTCCACATACAAAGGTATTGGATAAAATTTCAAATTCACATAATCCTTTACAAGCCACGAGCATCAAGTGACCGCGGGACTTGAATCTGGGGCTTCTGATGTTTTAATCAAAATGTTCGTCAGTTGGGATACTCTATGCAAGATGAGAGAACTCTATGTCTCTCAATAGCATTGTATGATCCTCTTCTTGAGTGTTGTGAGAACTATTCATTTAAGATCCTTAAATGAGATCTCAGTGAGCATCTGACCTTTTGGAAAAGGGAACGAGATGGTTTTGCTTTCCAATAAAAAAGAGGAAAAAATGAAAATTTAAAATCTTGGCTAAAATGGGCTGATGTTTTGGCCCAATTTAGACCAAAATCTTGGTTTACGACCTTTTATGGTATTTCAATAAATTTCAATAGTTTGGAATATTTTCATGTTGGGTCCATAACTGATTTTTCTGTTGATCTTTTAAGAGCACTGAACAAGGGCTTACTTTAAATCCAAGGAAAGGTTACTTGGAAAAGTTTGTTTAGATAGAGTCCATCAAAAATCAGTTTGAACGCATGGATTAATATAAATTTTAAGGCCACTTGATTTGATGCTGATTGTAATTTGGGGTGAGGCCTAGTGGGGGTAAAAACCCAATTCAAGAGGGAATAGTGTAAGGATTATAGTATAAATTTAGAATGAAATTGCCACATCATCAATCCCATCTTTGCGATTCATTTTATTTTATCAATTGTAAAATTGAAATGAAAGGTGTCTCGTTTGAGGTATCATGGTATTAGAAAGAGTCTCATATTATTGATATCATAGCAGTCATAAATGTTAGTGGCTTCTTTATTCAACAAAGAAATTAGACGTCAACCCCACGCACCATCGTGGAAATATTATTGTTATTTCTTTGGCAGTATTTTATTATTATCATTTTTAGGCCATTTATTGGTTAATTTTTTTTTTTAATTTAAGTGTGGAAAACCGCGGAATATCCAGCGGTTTATTTTTAGGCCATTTATTGGTTAAACTTACTGTTTAGAATATTCACTATTATGGAACAAGTGTAGCACAGATAATGAACTGATACGCATCAGCGCGACTAGAGGGCTGAACACGACTATGATTGAGAAATGAATCAGTTCCTCAAGCGAAGAGAGAGACAAATAAGCAAGGCACACATCAATTTCCAAAAAAGTACTTTACACTGTAGGATTTGCCTCTTGGTCTCAGGACCTGAGAAGCAAGAGTCCAATTCTTTTCAAGTGCATGAGTTGGTTGAAAAAACCCAAGAAGATCGAGCAATTGCTAGTGTAAAGATGGTTCTAGACAATCTTCAGTTCCTGGAGCCAAGCTGTATGCAAAGGGCATGGGTCGGGCTTCCCCTCAGCGATCGCCTTTTGGGTGAGTGAGTAGAACCATCCATTTCTCCATTTGAACTGTTAGCATTTGACAGACTTAAAAATGAGAATGCGAGGCAGAGATGTTTTTGCATTCACAAAATAAGTTTCAAACTTACCTCCTTCACTGCTGTTGGGAAGTGTGAGACGGCTCTTGAATAAGCACACAATCTTTCTTCCATGGAATCTTCAAATACTATACCCTTCTCTGCAGCTGCTGCAGATGCAAGTTCCGAAATGAGGCTACAAACCTGCAAGTAAGATGAAACATGTATCATTCTAACATATAGATGTCATTGTTTCATTTTCCGGGAGGTATTATTGAATAGCTTCAATTAGGTTGTGTGTAATGAAAATATTCATTCAATGATGTTTACATGAGAAAATGACTGGTGTTGATGGTAGTGGTGGTGGTGCTGATGATGATAATTATGATAATTCAATGAGATTTTTTTATGCATAACATGTTCCATCATGTGCCCATCAAAAGCCAGGATAAAGGACTATTGTGTCATCAGAAGACAAGCCAGCCCATGTAAAACATCTTGTTATATTCACATATTGAAAAATGGAATTGAGTTTTTATAATGTGAATAGGACAAAGGCTTTAATGATGATGACGCCGATGGCAGCAATTATCAGTGTTCAAAGTATCATTTTTATTGTATTGCATCATTCCAGATTAGGCAACAATCAAAATCACAAAGCAATAAAATTGATGCATTGCCCATTGCAGAGAAGCAAATTGCTCAAGTCCTTCATAATGCTGAACTCATTCATATCAACCTCATCTATATTTTTAAAAGTGGATAAGAAAAGATATAGCTTCATTAAATTTGAATTCTGAAATTTTTTTTAATAGAGAGAATAATTAGTGGTCAGACTGGGTCCCACCATGCTGGTTTCAATCTCAAGACTCAAGTCCTGCTGGCTATGCATTGATCGTTAGTTAGGGATCATTAGTCAGGGCAGATCAAGCTACGCAGTCATCATCAAAGCCATTTATCCCATCTATTACAGATATATTGTAGCGTTAGAGAAATAATCCATTATGAACCGGTTCACTGTGAACCTTATAACTAAACTTTTTAAGTCTTACATTAGATGGTTAGGATGAGTTAATTTGATAGATTTGCTCTTGAATACGAAGTGTAACAAAATTAACTTGGGAAAAATCATTTTAATTATAGTTTTAGAGGATAAAAATTTCTAACCATAAATAGGACTTGAGCTTAATCCAACGGTGAACCTATCTCAAAATGATTTCAAATTGAGTACAGAGAATATTCTTGAGATGATAATGAGTATGATGAAGAAAACATTGTAAATATAGGCTCAATAATAAAGCAGCCATCCAGTTCATAATGGACAATTTCTCTAGTTGTTAAGTAAGCTGGCAATGGCATGCCCATACATGGATGGATTCAAGGTTGTGCCAGCACTGCCTTCTTGAATATAGCTGCCAATATGAGTAGCAAAAAGGGGCAGCTATATCTACCTTGCTATAGAGTCCTTTCGCTTTTTTGGAAACAGAATAATGGTTTAAAACTAATAATACCAGGAATGGATCAAATACAGACAGAAACAAAATCATGTCTCATAACAGTAACCAAGAACAGGTTGCCTCTATGGTCATTCCAAAATTTGTGACTGAAATAAACGCAAGGGAGTAGAAGGCTTGCCTCAGATCGGTAATCCTTCTCCACAACACCCACAGTAGCGCCTGGGTGACGGGCTCCAACAAGCATGAAAGCTGAAATCCAGATTAGTTTCTCCAACATTTGCTTCTGAAAAGCTTCCTTGTCAAGGACCTGCATAAGTACAAGTATGAGGTGTTGGTCGGAGTGACGCAAAAAAAGGGACACAGGGACATGGCACCATTTTTAAATAAAATTAAATCTAAGTTCATTTAAAAAAATAAAGTGTAAAAATAACACTAATAAAAAATAATATACTAGTTTTACTCTGAACATTTAGGTGACAAAGTTTTAAGAAGAGAAATGTGTTTTAATATTTTAGTCATCTTAAAAGGCAATATTGAAAAACATTAAAATGGTACATCAAGAAAGGGTACGAGTGTGTCCACATGGGTAATGTCACACATTTTGAAGTATCTATGCAACATAGCAGATATACGAAAGTCGCATTCTAATATTAAGTAACCAATATATATATATATATATATGAAAATGGAAATCGCACCCCTCAAGCATAGGATTCAGCTCTGAAAAGAAACGAGAGAACAGGGTTTGTACCTTGCAAGAAAGACCCCCAGAATGTAACCGAGTAGCAACTGCAGATGCCCATTTGCCACATGCTGCTGTTAAACCCTCAGGATTGGTGTCAGTCTTCCCATCAATAGGAGATTCTCCAAGTTTCGAAACAGCAAAATATGCCAAAACCTGGTCTGCATCATTCAGACCTTTACTCTGGAGCCATGGTTCAAGCATCCCATTCTGGAAAAAAACCAAATCTGTTGGAATGTTAAGAATAAATCCCAACAATAGGCAATTCAATGAAGTTGGACGTGATGATATCATAAAAGATTAGAATTTGGTTGCTTTATGGTGTGGTCTTCTGGAGTTGGAGGAGAAAGGGGTCCATGGGTGTCTAGTTGAAGGTGATTCTCAGGTCATTGTTAGATGGGCTTTGGGTTCTATTTGTCCGTGGAGGTATTTGGATAAAATCAAAAGGATTCGGCATATTATTAATTCTTTTGATTTTAAAATTGCCTCGGTTCATTGTTTAACTAATTGATGAGTTGGCTTGTAAGGGTTAACTTTAGATTCTGAAGTTGTTTCTCATTTCTTATAATTTTGGTTTGGTTGGCCTCTCTTGGTCCTCCATATGTTTCCGTATTTCTTTTTGGAATTAATGAAGTTACCTTTCAACAAAAAATCATAAAAGACTAGATGTCTATTGTCATCCAATCATTTCTTCTACCCCACCCACCAACTAAAATCCATCCCCTCCTTTTCTTTAGGGGGGGGAGGAGGGGGGAGGGGTGTTGATCGACTACCATATGGATGTTAGAAACACTAAAACTCTCACGAGCCTAACACAGTGTTAGTCAAACAGAATTCTTCATAGAACTCCATGACATACAAAGCCATTGAATTCTTCAGCCATTACACAGTAAATGACTTACATTCAACATAGATTGCACAATCAGATAATAAGTGCAACCGTAGAGTACATAGTACAAGTAGGGATGATCCATATTATAGTCATCAGCATGGTGAAGTGGCAATTGAATTCTTCATTGAACTCCTTGACATACAAAGGCATTGAATGCTTCAGTCATTACACAGTAAATGACTTACATTCAACATAGATTGCACAATCAGATGATAAATTATTTAGCAGAGTGAGGTTCGAAAGGCGAGATACCTCCCTAAATAGGGAGTTCCCTGGCGTTTTTTAATTCGAACATTTTGAATGCGAATCGAAATCCGGAGAACTAAAGTTGCTAGCGGTAAATTGAAGTGAGAAAGGAGAAATACCGCGCCAACGAGACTGAGGGGTAGATTGGAAGACGGCTTCGAGATCATCGTTCCTGGTGCAGACGAGTATTGGGCCGTCAAAATCCAACGGCACCTTTTCCCCTCTCCCGACCATAACATCTCGGCCATCGCCCAAGCTCTGCAGCATGCGGCCAACCCTCCCTCCTCCAACTATGATCGCCGGCAAGACCGTCGCCGTGGTGGCAGCCATGGATGGCAATGCCCTATAAACCCTAACCCGCGAAACACTAGAAATAAAAGAAGAAGAAGTAGGAGTACGGATGCAGCTGAAGTAGGAAGAAGAATACGGAGAGAAGGCTAAAGCGCTGGCAGCCATACGGTAGGCGCGGGTGTAGGGTTTGCAAGTGTGCTTCTGCAGCTTTCTTCTTGGTTTGGAGGCATGTTTCTCTTCTCGCTCTGCGCCCTTTTCTTATCACTAATTCGGCTCAACGGCGGACAACAGCAGCCACCCATTTGAGCGCGCTGTTATTATCTTCGTGGGAAACCCAACCCTCCCGCCTTTCCGGCGGCGGGTTCTTAACCGTCAAACAAATCCTCATAGATTTAGAATCTGGATGAGTATATTTTGAAAAAATTAAATTAATTTGATTCTACTTAATCTGATAAATTTAGACGGGGCCTCTAACCCAAATCCAACCCAAATCATTAAATTAGAAAACACTATTTAGGTGCTTAATTTTCCTTTTTATCAATTTATTTTAACCCACTTACCCCACCTAACTTAATTAATCTTTGTTTATTCTCTAATACTTTTATTTTGATCTACCTAGAGGGAGTGGAAGGAGATTTAAATATCCTTATTAGCAAACTTTGCTTCTTCCTCCTCTTTAACTATGCTTAAATGAACTAAGTTGGCCACCTAATAGTGCTGTATTTTTGGACAGGCAAGGAAAAAAATGTTTACACATGTGAGAGTAGGTTGTAGAAGTTAAGCTACAATTTTGCAATAGCTTCCTTGTAAGACTGAAAGTTGAAGAGGAGAAAAGAAATTTGAGACTTGGAAAGCTAGAAATTTGGTTGCCTTATGGGGTTTGTTCCTTTTCTTGTAAGAAGCACTTTGATTAAAGTACCAAGTATAAGTTATCATGTCAAGCACACTCAAGTGGTACACGTGGGGTAGATTCATGTTTTGACCATCCATTTAGTAGGTCCCGTATTAATTATGAACAAAAAAATCTCAATAATTAAGACTACATTTGGACGAGTAGTAAATTTTACACCGATTATTAATATCTCTTCTTTGCAAAGAGTTTTCAAAAGTAAAAGAAAATGATAAAAAGTTGATTTTTTACCTTTATTCTTTAGTCATCAAACAAGGGATTAATCTATATTACCCTCAATCAAAACACAGCCTTAAGCAATTTAAATCTTTCAGTAAATAAGACGTACAAGTGTACAACCAACAACATGGTAGATTTCTATATAAAGTTAGATGTAAATGTCATATGCAATGGTATTTAGCATTTGTGAGTGTTTGTCTTTGTATATAATAGTAGCTATTAGTCTATGACGGTTGGTCTCTTTCATTGTATCTATACTATCTCTTACTCTTTTAATATATTATATCTAATTACTTTTTAAATGAATTATTGCATAAAATTAACAGTAAAAGAATATGCCATAAGAGTCAGATTTGTACAAGAACAGATACTGAAATTAGATACTTGAGTTATTCTTTTCAGTTTTTTTATGAGTCTTGTTGAAGAATTCCACCCCTCAATTTGAATACTTTGTGGTTAGAAGTTCATGTAAGTGAATAGATTTTGAATTTGGAAAAAAAAATAGACTCGTTAGTCCTTGAATTTTAATTTTAGAATAATATAAATTGAGAAATGATAACTGGGGAGTTCTTATCATCATAATATTTTTAGTTTCCATATACTTATCTCGATTTATGACTCTGGATTTTAGAATATAAGATATATTTAAATAAAATATGAAAATATAATACTTGAATATAATATAAAGAGGCCTCTTCTCATTGAATATCATCATATTATAGTTAGTTGTTCTACACTCAATTATTTTTGAAATAAATATAATTTATTATAAATTTCAATGGAAAGTAAATTTTATAAAATAAGAAAAATAAAATAAATTATAATTTAGATGGAGTTTTGACCATTAATGATGATAACAATGATAAAATTAAATAATAATTTTGATAATTAAGCAAATAACAATGATGATACTATAGAAATAAACAAACATGCTCAAAGAATTTTCTACTTGAAAAAGAAGAAAGAGTCATGAACCATTTCTTGAATTCCCCGTCTATCTACTGTGCCAGTGATATAAACATTAGATAAATTTTAATGGAAAGGAGATATAAAATTTATCTTTTCCATACATTTTATCTTTTAAAGGTAAAAAATATATATCTACAGTTCAAGTGATTGCCTCCTGTCTTAGGAAGCGAGAGGTTGTGGGTTCGAATCTCCATGGCCTAACATTAGTGTGCGTTAAGGGTAGTGAGCTCCAGGGGTTTAAAAATCGGTATCGGCCGATACGATATGTCGACCGATATATCGTTTCGGCCGATATATAGGCCGATATTTTTCTCTTTCTTCCTCTTTTTTTAAATATCGGCCGATATAATTAGGCCGATATCAAGGCCGATACGTATCGTATCGGCCGATATTTACATCTCTAAAACCGATATATATATCGGCCGATACGATATATCGGCCGATACGATAAGTATCGGCCGATATTTCAACCCCTAGTGAGCTCATCTGTGGAGGTTTTATGCTGCTTATCCTACGGTTTTCCACACATAAATTAAAATATATATATATATATATATATATATATATATATATATATATATTAAAACTTTCTATCGGTATAAATTTAAGAGTTTTAATCTAAGAAAGGGGTCCCATGCCATCAAGTCAGGGGTCAAAAAATCGTCTTGGCTGAGATTTTTTCTCTCTCTTCAATTTTTTTATTTAAAAAAAAATCTCGGAGGCTTTTTTTTTTGAAAAAATCATTTAAAAAAATAAAAAAAAAACTGTTTTTTTTTTAATATAAATGTCGGCCGGGTCCACAACCGATATTTGTTTTTTTTAATAAAAAATAAATCAACTGAGATCTCAGCCATATTGGCTGAATTTTTTTTTATCTGATCGATATTTACCGTATCAAACTGATATATCTCGAGCGTTTAAAACCCGAGGTATCGGCCGAATTTTATACCTCTGCATCAAGTGAAGTTGACAGCTTGAAACGGAGTCATGTGACTTGGGCTGGAATTTCCCGTTTGTAGAAGTTTCATTTCTTATTTTCTACCTCTTTGCTTGACACAAACTATACAAGTGGCGAAAGGGTCTGCCCTTGTTCTATTCCAATTCCAATTGACGCTTTCTTTTCACTAAATGTACTTGAAAAGTAGAAAGTCTATTTTAATTGACCCTTTGGCTTGCATGCCTTAGCTTAGATGTAGGGCGATTTATAAAGAAAATTGACTTGCAATGACCACTTTCTTAAGCCAAATAATAATTTAAACTTGCAAGCAAAATTATATCTAGGATTCTTTGCAGTTGAAAAATAAAAATTATTTAAGAAAAAGGTATTGATATTCAAATCAACTTTCTTTTTTAGATGTTTTAATTTAACACATGTGTTTTTTTATCAATTTTTTATTGATGATCAACTTTTTAAGCCTCGTAATAATTTACAGTTGCAAGTAAAATTAAGAGTTAAAAAAATGGTCCACTATATGTGAAAAATCTTGAAATCAAGTCTCCTTCAATATATAATAGTACGTGTAGATTGAGAGATTTTTACATGTCTTAAAAATTTATTAGATTTGATGTCTGAATAGCTTGATTTTAAAAAACAAAAAGAGTTCCACAACACATTGTCGATATAGTTTATCTGTTCTCTATTTTTTTAATACTTTTTAGAAAAATAGAGAAAATTAAAAACATTAGATAAGCATATTTTTCTTAAAAATAAGTCATTTTTATAGAGTATTGGACTTTTAAAATTTGAAATTTTGATGAGAATGAAGAATCTCTTAAAAAAAATAAATTAAAAAGTTGAAAGTTCAACTAAAAGACAATGTTATTATAAAAAATATTGTGTTATCTTTTTATCATTTAATAATAATAAATAAATAGAAAGAAGTTTAATTTCTTATTAAAAAAATAAGGATGTCCTGTCAATTTCCATAACACTTAAAAGTACGGTTTCCAAAACAACTTGGATCCATTATTGTCCTATAACTTTCAAATTTCTCCCAGAGAAGAATTTCAAAAGGAAGGGTCTACATCGACCAAAGGTGGGCCCATCTCTAAAAGGTGGGCCCATCTCTAAAGAAGGATCACATCCGACTTCTAAAAGCCTGACCAAAGGGAATATGGAGCCTACGTCAAAGGCCTAAATGATGGCGTGCCCTCCTTCAGAGTTGAAATATTGGTTCATACAGTGTGTGTCTCTCAAAATTTTCATGGTCGGCTGATATGTATAGTATTAGTTAAAGGGAGAAAAGTTTGGCCATTTTTAATTTTTATTTAAAAAAAATAAATATTGGCATGGGCTTAATCGATATCTCGGCCGATATTCATTCTATATGGGTGAATATCGGCTGATATTTATATTTTTTATTTTTTTTAAACAGTCTTTTCTTTTTAAAATATTTTTTTTTCAAAAAAAAATCATCAAGATTTAAAAAAAAAATAAGGAGAGAGAAAATTTTTGGTTGAGATCTCGGTTCAAGATCAAAATTCGGCCGAAAATTAGGCTGGGCCAAATTTTCTACCCCTGCCCTCCTCTGGCATTGAGTCCACTTCTCTTGCAAGGCTGAACTGGCACGACTCGCTCGGAGAAACTCTAATATTACATGACTGAGTCACGAGTTCAAGCTAAAGTATAAAAATAGCATCTCATTTTATAAAAAATTAACCGCATGAAAATCACTAGATAAAATATTTTCAACATATTATTAAAATATTTTTTAAATATTTTATTCATTTTATTTAACAAATAAAATTCAGACTTTACTTCAACCACCTATTTTACTTATTTTAGATCAAAATATTTTTATTAATTTAAAGATTAAAATTGTTAAACAATTTTATATAACACTATTTCTTTAATTTTATAAAGGTCAGCGACCCTCACACGGACATTTTGTGTATACAGACACGGGTTTTACCGTGATGTCCAATTTACCCTTCACCTATCGTACCGTAAAAAAAAGAATGCCAAAATTCATAAATAATACAATCGGCTCGCTGAAATTGATGAACAGTGCAAATCGGATCATCGAAATCGTAAGTCGGCTTACTAAAATTCATAAACAATGCAAATCGGCTAATTGGAATTGTAAGTCGACTCGTCAAAATTTATGAACAATGCAATTTGACTTTTCAAAATTGCAAGTCGACTCGCCAAAATCTATAAACAGTGCAATTCGGATCTCCGAAATTTCAAATCGGCTCGTCAAAATTTATAAACAGTGCAATTCGACTTTTCAAAATTTCAAATCGACTCACTAAAATTTACGTAAATAGTAAAAATCAGCCAATTAAAATTCTACTGTCCAAGTAAAATTGAAAATATATTAAAACTCGTATGTTAAATACAAAATATCTACAGGAAAATAGTTGGGCCTTTTCGTCGAAGCAAAAAACGCTGAACAGCAAAAATCACTCAATTGCGTCATGTTAACCGTATTTTTCCCCCTCCTCCCCTTTTTATATTATTTCCATCAGGAGCGCCAAAACCCCTCAAAAAAAAAAACTCTCCCTCCTTCTCTTTCTCTCTCTAGAATTTCTATCGCCGATTCTTTCTCCGATCTATAAATAGCTCTGCAAATCACTATATTCCGGACAAAATTTAGGCGATTCGATCAAAATTTCGGCGAGAGAACGGTAGAGATATCAGCATCAGTCAGTTTCAGGTAGACGAATCCCATCCGTCCGATTCAGATCTCGTTCGGGATCTGTTCCGGTAGAGATGAGGCAGAGAGCGGCGAATGGAAGGGGATCGGAGGCGTCTGAGGATAGGGCGAGAAAAATGATCTCTTCTGACGATAGGAAGAAAAAACGATTTGAATGCCGGTTGGTGAAATACGAGGCTTTGCCTGATTATTTGAAGGATAATGAGTACATTTTGGATTATTACAGGTCGGAATGGCCCTTGAAAGAGGCATTTCTCAGTGTTTTTTCTTGGCACAATGAAACTCTCAATATATGGACGTAAGCGTTTCTACTTTTCCTTCTTTTTTCATGTGATGTTTTGAATTAAATCTCGTTAAATTCGTCTCTTTTTTAATTTTTTTTTTGCAAACTCTTACTAAGTTCTCAGAAAGAAATGTCCTTTTCTCTCAATTCAGCTACTGTTATAAATTTTAATTTATTATTTTAGAATTAAAGTTGAGAATTAGTCTTAACCTCATCCAATGAGAACTTAAAAAGAATCTCTACTTCAGTAAATGCATCAAACTTTAGCCATACATAACAATTTTTAATGATGAAAATCTAAAATTATAAAATTAATGATTAAAGTTAAAAAGCAATTGACAGAGATATTATATAGTTTCAGAAAAGAGTTTTTTACCTGTTATTTTTATTAGCCTTAAATATTTGAATTTTTGGGGTCTGTTTTGTCAGGCATTTGGGGGGATTCTTGCTATTCCTGATGCTCACGGTGTGGAGTTTGATGGAAATGCCTGAGGTTCAAGAGCTGATTTCCAGTTTCTCCAGGTCTGCTGCAGGGGCATTTTTGTCTTTTCATATTTCATTTCTTTACATTTTTCTATTGAAAAGTGATTTGTGCACCCCTCATTTTATCCCTAGTGCACTCGTACAATATTTTTTTTTATAATTTTGCTTTCCACCCACCTTTTCTCCATTTCCATCATTTTTTAGGTGGGGGGCAAAATTCAAAAAAATAAGTGAAGAAGTGCACCATGGAGGGTGCACAAATCATTTCCCTTTTCTATTTTATTTTCTTTAAAAGCTTAATTTACTTTTTTATTTTTATTTTCCCTTTAATTTTCAGCTCGATTCCAGCACCTTTGATGAAGAACATCTCTGAAAGCTTCTTTTCGGTAAGTCCCTTGCTTTTTATTGCCACACGTGTCTTGAATTCCAACGAGATGAATGACTAAAGTAAAATGAAATATTATTTACATCAGGACTTATGATTAAACATATTTAATAACAATGACTTGTTTCTTTAGAATCAATCAAATTTCTAAACTAAAATTGAGTTACGAGTACTGCCTTACCCGATAATAATCAGTTTTTATTTTTATTTTAATAAAAGTTACATAAATTTTATCTAGGATTAAAATGATGGTGACGAACCTATCTCGTAAAGGGAGAGTTCTAACTCCATTCGTCCTTGTGTGTGTGTTTTTTTTTTTTAAAAAGCTGATCGGTGTCATTTTCATGTTTAGTCCGACTCGCTACATTTGCTGGTGAGAAGGACTTCTCGTGGAATTTTTTTGTGAAAAAAATACTATTGTAAGATAAATTAAGTTATTTTATAGTCAGAATTTACAATATTTTATCATGAAATTGATGAGTACACATTTATTTTTATAAAGAAAATTTGTAGTTTTTTTTTTAAATAGAAAAGTCTTTTAGGTAAAATTTTGATTCAAGAAATAGTTTATGTATTTTAAATAAATAATTTATCATTTAAATTAAAATGAGAATGTCAAATATCAGCTCTATCTATTATTTGTTTCCCTTCTCCTTTATTCATTATTTCATTGTTGTGCCTTGTGTTCTGTCATTATTCTCCGAGTTCACGAGCCATGCTTTGGCAGGATTACGGAAAACGACACTTGAAATTAATAAGACAGTAAAAAAGCTTGATAAGTGAGGGTGGGTGAAAAGCGAACATATCTTAACACGTGCATTTAGTCAGGTAAGTGGGCCCACATGCCTCTGATATCTTACACTTCAACTCGTTAGACTCAACTTTATTCCACTCAGCGACTCAATAAGATATGGGTGAGTCTTGTTTAGATATTGTCAAAAATATATTCAAACAATACAAATTTTAGACATTTTCCAGTACTTGAAAAAGAAAAAACCTGGTCAATTTTTAAGAAATAGAAATCATTATTATTTTTATTCCTGTATAGAAATGAGAAGGTAGCTCATACTTAACGGATGCCAGTCATGTACTGCACATGAGCATCTGTTTTATGGGTGTCACAAAGGTGCCATGGCTAAATATATTATATTTACTATACATAATAATTTAGCCTATTGCGAAGGTTGGTTACCTACATTTTTAGGGTCAAGGTATATATGTGGCTTTGTGTGAGGCCCAGTCTGAACTGTTCTGATTGCGTGTGTGCCCGTTCTCCAATTTCACACTCCCACTGCATAAAGAATACAAGCTAGAGCCAACCTCGTGTATACCAAATAGTTTGACTATATTAGATAAGCACATGCGGCTTAAATTGAGTTTATTTTATTTTAAATTTATATTTATATTTTATTTTTAATCTTTTTATATTGACTTGATGTATTTTATTAATCATGGTATATAAAATATTTATTTAATTATTTACTTTTACTTTAAATTTATATTTTAAATAAGTTAGTAATTCCTATAATAATCAATGTTCTTTTTTATAGAGTAAAAATCACTCTATAAGTCTCAGCTTCTCTGAATCTCTCCAATATAATAACGCGTTTTGCACCAGGTAAGTTGAGATTATGAAGGTAAGGTTCATAAAGAAGACTCCTGAGTAAAGGCTCTAATTGAGTAACTCGGGTTCATGATGGATACCCTTTTCTAAATACTAGTTTTTTTTTTTAAATCAATTTACTGTTTTTTTTTTTTACATTCAAGATGATGGGAAACGGTAGGCGAAATGATTCACATCAAGAAGTCAGTTCCTCTTATTGCTTAAATGGCTAAAAAATTAATGAGCTCAATCACTTAAGCGGCCCATATTATCAAAATCTTCTCTTTATATAAAGGTTGTTTTCAACTTTTCTTTCTTTAAGATGAATATCTCTTTAGAGAAGCTATTGGATGTCATAGCTCATTTATGAATGGATGGGTTGATTTTATCTGAAACGTGTGGCCGCATAAAGCCCGTGACATTTATTGAGTCTGGATTGTTAAACCGTTTGACAGTGATGTGAGGTTTAAATATCAGTTTATATTTGTTGAGTTTTATTTTTATTTTTTTTTAAATCTGAATAATCTTTGAACATCTACAACCTTCCTAGTCATACAGATAAGTTTGTAAATGGTTCTTTGAGATAGGAGTGATTTTTAGCGTTAACCTTATTAAATTATGGAAATTGATTCGTACATCAACACTTTTATCTTTGTATACCAAAAAATGAGTGAAATACTCATTTGTTCAAACAAATGGAAAAGGAGAAAGAAAAGAATTGAAAAAAAATTAGACAAGATAATTATTTCACTCATTTCTAGTGCACTAAAAGTAAAAGTGTTTGTGCACCAATCACTTCCATTAAATTATATTTGTTTGAGTTTTTTATCCATTAGTAACTATTATTATTGCGTTGGTTATATATTATATTATTATAAAATATGATATAGATACAGTACTAATCAATGTATTGACTAATATGTCTAAAACAAAAGTCTGATACATACATTTGTTTTTAACATAGCAGACATTTAAAAAAGTAAAAACATTTAAAAGTATTATTAATGGGATGAAGTGTGAGAGGTAAAGGTGAAAGATCTCATATCACCATTAAATTTGTATTTGAGTGACAAAATCTCAGTGAATGGTTGATTTTCACTTTTTCTTTTAGAGAAATAAAACTCCAATTATAGTGAAAAAATTTACCTGCCATTGTTTAGTGACGCCCTCTTCCATGCTCTTGGTACTGATACTTCTCTTTTTTTTTTTTATCACAGGCCATTTTAAAGGGTAAGCCCTACCATTTCAAGGTAGTTTTATAGACTGTTTATGAAGTCCTAACTTTTGATTTTAAGGGGATCTAAAAATTTAATTATTTTATAATAAATATGCTGAATCAAACAGTGAAGATTGCTTAGACTTTCAGGGGTCTTCTTAATCATCCAAAGCTAGTTGAGTTGTATGAAGGTTGGGATCAACTGAAAATTAGGACCCATCCTCCCAAATATCCAAAAGATATATACTCCTATGGGTATACAAGAGAAAATGCTTATTTATTTTTAAATTGTATCCATTGCAAGGTAAATTGCTTGCTTAGAGAAAATTGTATAAAAACTTGTGAAAACTGACGTTTAGAAAGGTGAAAGAAAAAGAAGAAAACTCAGTTGATTCGGAAAATGCAAGGTTCCGGATTTGACTCCCGCTTGTTTTCTCGAACAAATTGTATTAAAAATTGTAAAAAAGAAGAAGAAAACTCACGTGGAATGGGAAAATTCAAACTTCCAAGTTTCACTGTCTGGTGTCTTTTACACGGGGAAGAGGTAGAAAAAGAAGAAACCCTCACCTGATTGAGTTCTTCAATATCTTGAAGGCATTTCTATGCCAAACATGATGTGGATCTGATGCTTGTAAACAAGTTATGCGAAGGGTCCATCTGGTCCGACTGCCTCAAATGGAGAATGAATCACCTCTATAAACCTTTTTTTTTTTAAATAGTTACTATATTAACAGAGAAAAAAATATGAGAGGTGCAAATACATGAGAAGAAAGAGAAAGGAAAAGAAACAACAAGATAATCCAGTGCATCCACAAAAACCCTGACATAAAAAAAACTTTACTTTAGTGGGATATTACGACAATTCAATGCACTCTTTTTAGGCTCACATGATTTTTAACATGGGAATATTCTAAAATTGTTTTGAGTGATGAGGCCCAGGATGTGCATTTACCAAAGATCTGACTTGAAACGGGTTGTAGGGTTCCCTCTTGGTTTCCAGCAAAGACACCGGCATAAACTTTTGGATTTGACATGTTTACATTAACAATTTAAACACTTTGCTGAGACTTTGGCTCTATTTGGGTCAACTCATTAGAATGTGGAGTGGATAACGGAAAGAGATAGTAGTAAAACTTGACTCTTTTGGATTTGAGTCTAGTCCTAGTCCTAGTCCAAGTCATTCTAAACTATGGTTGGTATGGTCTCTTGAAACTAATGTCACGCAGAACCATTGTTGTTATTCAGAAGTTCGAATTCTGTAGAGTTGGCACCTCCAAAGTTCAAACATAACTAAACATATGACCTGATGTAGTTGCTGTATGTTCTCTCCTTTAGAATTGCCAAACAAGTGGTGTGCGTACTTGTAATTCTTTTCTGGTTACACCGACTTTCTTCCACAGTCACTGTCCATGGATCCCAGTATCGATAACTGTATAAAACTCTTTCGTAAACAGAGTTCATTTAATGGGTCAACATATATCAACTTGTAATCCATATCCATTTCCATTATTTTCCCACAGATTATTTTGTTTCAATGAGACCATTTTATTAAGGGTTGATTTCATACTAATTTGTTTTAAGCTCTTGTTTTTAAATAATGCTTTTGAGTTTTTGCAAGGTAAAAGGAAGTTCAGTATGAAAGTTGATTCTCTGTTCTAAATTTTAACCATCTGATATGATGCTTGAAAGTAGTTCAAAAATTAGATCTCACCATTTTCTTTACCGGGTTTTCTTGTCCAGGCCAATCTGCCTCGCGAGATACTGTCAGGCCAAGCCTTTGCTGTGTCATCTGAGCCTGTTATAAGGGTTCCCCGCTGGCCATGGTTTGTGTTCCTGGCAGGTGCCATGAGCTGTCTGGCTTGCAGCTCCCTATCTCACCTACTCGCCTGCCACTCTCGTCGACTGAACCTTTTCTTTTGGCGCCTCGACTATACTGGCATCTCCCTCATGATCGTCTCCTCCTTCTTCCCCCCGATTTACTATGCCTTCCTCTGCCATCCCACTGCACGGCTTGTCTACCTCTCCACCATCTCAGGCCTGGGCTTCCTTGTAGTCCTCACCCTCTTGGCTCCAGCCTTTTCCTTGCCCCAATTCCGCCCCTTTCGTGCGGGCCTCTTCTTTGCGATGGGTTTCTCAGGTATGGTCCCTGCTGTCCATGCTCTCATCATCAATTGGGCCCACTCACGTTGCCATGTGGCCCTAGCATATGAGATTGTGATGGGCCTGGCATATGCCACTGGGGCTGGGTTCTATGTGAGCCGGATCCCTGAACGGTGGAGGCCCGGGGCATTTGACATTGCAGGCCACAGCCATCAGATCTTCCACGTGTTCGTCATTCTGGGGGCGCTTTTACACTACACGGCCACAAAAGTTTTGATGGATTGGAGAGAAGGTGGGTCCTCTTGTGGAGCGGTGGGTCTTTCAGGTACTGCTTGGCTGCAATGAAACTTTAGTAAGGGGAGATTTTTTTTTTTTTACTTTAAAAAACTTATATTTAGAATCACTGTATTTATCTTTGGCTGTTTGTATGAGAAAGTCAGAAAATGTATGATGGGAAATGCAATTGTTGATGGTTATATCTTCTGTTTTTTGTGTAAAGGGCACTATTATATTCTATTCTCTCTTTTCATGCTAGTTTTAGATGAGGTCGTAGTAGAAGTACTGATTCATGGAGGCGAAAAAAAAACTTGAAAACTTCATCTATAAATTGCTAAATCAAAGTATTTCAATTTCTCTTTCATTCCACTCAAGTGTAATGGAAAATTAGAAATCAAGAAAATCGAAAGAAAATTAAGTGGACTTGAGTCACTGAATCATGACTATTATCATCTATTCTGATATTCAAATTCAAAAGAGAGGAAATCTTAGAAGTAGACTTTTTATTTCCTTGTCTAAACTATAATTTGTTGATATTTCCGATTGAATCTTCTTCCTGGATGCTCCGTAGGCAAATGATCATCTAACTTGTGTGTGACATCATACTTGATCAGACACAAGTTAGTCAAATTATGGAAATATCAGTGAGATGATATTTCCGAAGGCCAAGGAACAGACTGAAGAACAAACCTCGAACTTATGCTGCTGCTTTTGCTTTTCTCACTCTTTCAGTATTTAGGTCAGCCTTCTTTCTTCTGCCTTTTCTGGTTGTTATGAAGGGATACTTATAGAAGAAGAGGCTTCCTTCTTGTAACGGTCTGCCTAAGCTTTAGAGTGATTCTCTTGGTTTATGTTCATCAATAAATCCTGTGTATTTCTATGAGTTGCTATGCTCTTATAAAGTTACAATACAGACCATTTTACTCCAATGGAGTCTGTTTAGTGATCTAATCACATAGACTGCGTACCTGATCAGCTTCATAATCAGAAAAATAAAAGCTTGATTTCCTTAATTTGATCATTGGTCTCTTGTTGAATTTCTTGTTCTATCTATCTGGATGCTGGCATACTTTTCTATCGATGAATGAGGTCCATCCGATCAAGGGGGATGGATGTTCAGTACACGTTTCACTGCATCTGTAGCAGATACTGTCTCATGTCACCAATAGCTTAAAACAAAGTCCTCTAGCAAGTGGTACCATTGTGCACATGGCAGCAATTCTCTTGGGTAATCATAACAATTGATCTGGTGGGCTATCACGAGCAGGTACCATAATTAAAAAAAAAAAATCAGACCACTGAATATTCTTATTCATTGCATCAATTTTGACTCTGAATTCAAGAAAAGAAAAGAAAATAGAACATGGTATAAATGAACTTCAATGGCCAAGTTGCAGCAGTTTAATTGCAAGGACTGTCCAGTCGATAGTACTTCTGAGCTCTGTGCGATGACATAGTTGCCCATCAAATGATGGTTTCTGATCGCCTTCTCTGTACGAATTCAAGGCCTTTTTGTTCATCAGATGCTGTAGTTCTTTTCTATCAAAGGTTCCACCTTGCCCAGGGGGAAAACTAAGGCTGACACAAAGGATCAATGATTAGAAATGAAGGAAGTAAAAAGGGAATCAAGTAACTGAGAATCAACTGAAACACTCCTTCAGCCTATGTAGGATTCTTTCACATGGTAGAGTAAAGAACTGCTCTACTTTAGGAAATTCCCAAATCAACATCACTGCTCGACCACTGCTTCAAAATCACGAGAACATCTACGCCGTTTTATCTTCTCATTGATTGCTGCTAGAGAATGACTCTTCTACAATTGGTACATCCGACACCCTGCAAAAAGCTTTTGTTTTGTCCATTCTGTTGCTGAATAGCTCAAATTTGAATCTTTCCTAATTTTAACTCACAACCTCAACAAGCTCAGCTTCATTGTCACTGTAATCCCCCCAGCGCTTTGCGGGTTTTTCTTCTACCGCCTTATAATCACATTCTTTTCCTTCCATGGGATCCTCAAAATCAGCTGTGGTGGTAATTGGGTTTTCTTCTACTGCCTTGTTATCACATTCTTTTCCTTCCACAGGATCCTCAAAACCAACTGTGATGGTAGTTGGATTTTCTTCTACTGCCTTGTAATCACATTCTTTTCCTTCCATGGGATCCTCAAAACCAGCTGTGATGGTAGTTGGGTTTTCTTCTTCTGCCTTGTAATCACATTCTTTTCCTTCCATGGGATCCTCAAAACCTGCTGTGGTGGTAGTTGGGTTTTCTTCTTCTGCCTTGTAATCACATTCTTTTCCTTCCATGGGATCTTCAAAACCAGCTGTGGTGGTAGTTGGGTTTTCTTCTTCTTTTGTATGGGTCTCTTCACTATCTGCCAACTGATCTGTTTGTGGAGTTTGATCCTCTTGTTTTACTTCCACAGATGGCTTTTCAGCATCGCCAGCACTCACTTCTTCCTTAACTTTGTTTTCATTGACTTCAACTGTGACGGGTGTAGGTGACACCACAAGACCGTTTGGCGATGCTGGAAAACCATTTGGGCTCGCTTGAATACTGTCTGGGGATACTGGGAATCCATTTGGAGATAAAGGGATGCCATTCGGTGATGTGAGAAAGCCATTCGGCGAAACTGGATATCCAGTTGGGGATACTGGAAAACCATTTGGAGACACTGGGTAACTGTTAGGCAGCCAGGGTTGGCCAGGTACAAACTCAGCTGCATGCGGATTCATTACTGTGGGAGGGCTGAAGCAATTCGCATCTACTACTTGTTCTGCATTTGGTGTACTTGGTTTGCTTCGTGTGGACCGATTCCCTGATCGGTTATAACCACCAGAGAGGCGTGGACCGTATGGAACTCTTGCTGTTGCCAAATGATGAGGAGATTTACGTACAGGATTAACAGTCAGCATTGGCGGAATGTGAACTGGTGGAGGTAAAATTCCACCATGATCTTTGAAGCCTGTCATGGGAACAGAGCCGAAGACTGGAACCATAGAAGGGTTAAATGGTGGTGCAGCTGCTGAGAGTCTCTTGCTTGTTTCTTTCCCTGTTTCCACCACTTCATCTTGCTTTATGTTGTTCTTCTCATTCTCATTCGCATCTGGTAGAGTCTGCACGTCTTCATCTCTTTGCTTCATCAATTCAGTTTCACCAATCGTTGCGTCTTTTTCGGGCAAAGGAGGCTGCCTTTCTTCTTTTAAAACAGATTCAGGATCCATGCCTGTTGGAGCATCTTGATGATCCTTGTCCAAGGTAGCTTCTGCTTCTGTCATAGTCGGCCCATTCAACTCAGAAGAAACAGCATTTGAATGCAATTCCGAAGGTGAATCCCTACTCTCAGGTTCTACCTTAAGATCATCCTTTGTTACTGTTTCTTTTTCCTCAGTGACAATAGCTTTTTCCACGTGAGAGCAGTCCTCTGATACAAAATTGCTCGGTTCTGTTTCTTTTTCGTCCACAACAATGTTCTTGACTTCCTGAGAAGGCAATTTCTCTGTCTCTCCTTCAAGGGAACTATGAACATGTTTAGCATCTTCATGTTTCAAGTCTGCCTGCTCATCTTGAGTTGGTTCTGCCACTGTTGCTTCTTTGCTTACCAACGGAGTCTTGTCATCTGAGAGATTCTCTTCCACCATTGCCTTCACTACTGTCCCAGGCGGAGCCAATGCTACTTCTTTGTAGGACAGAAGTTTGCTACCTGACTGGGCAATGGTCGAAGATGTCAGAGGAGCCAACTTGGGGGTTTGGGTGGCAGCAGCTGGACTGCCTGGAAATGGCTTGACACTGGCCGACTTCTCTCCACTGCATGTTGAGATAGATTGTGTGGCAGGTTTTGCATTGAAGCTTGAATTCCTGACTAACTTCTTAGGGACGGGACTGGAAGCAGTAGGGGTAGTCGATTCTGTTGGTGATGTTCTTGGGGAAGGGAAATTGGCAGGCCGTCCTCTATGGCGTAGTGAGTCTGAGTTGTTCATGGAGTTTGGGTTCAATTTTGCTAGACTTGGTCTCCTTGAATTAGTAGACTTGCGGCTTGCAGGAGACCGTCCCTTTGGGACGGCTTCTTGCCATCCTTCATCAGAGGTGTCATCTTGTGCCATTTCATCTTGTTGGTGCAATGGAATTATAGGCTCTTCTGCTACGACAGCATGCGGTTTCTCATCCATAGTTTTGATGGGTACAGCTTCAACATTATTTTCTTTATCAGAAGTAGGCTCAGTAACAGGGTCAGTTGGCAATTCTGTTGCATCCTTCTGATTTTCATCCGTGAGCCTGCCTTTAATCTGCAATGGGGAATCAAGTGATTAGTTTAACTGGGAGCATAATAAAGGATCTTAAGGTTTCTTTATATAGGTGAGAATGAAGATACCTTTGCACGGGCTTGTTTCCTTTGGAGGTCTCTTCCTTTGAGATCTGCATCTGGGTTTATGTAATCCAGAAGGTCTGATACACTGGTCAAAAAAATATTCCGACTCCAGTCAATCACACCATAAAGGTCGGCGACCTTTAAAACTTGGGCATCAATTGCATAACTATTCAATTATCTTGATGAAAGCATTTGAGACACCCAAATCAATTGGATAAAAATGCATTTATGGCATAGAAATGATCTATCAAGGTGGTTTTACTAACCTACAAAACTTGGATTATGATGAATATTATTACCTGAGGTGGCCTTTGCTTGCTATTGAGGCATCAGGCTTTGGAGTACCATTTCGTGCAGCTTCTTGCTGCTCCAGTGCCTTGGACTCAAAGTACTCGAGCCATGCGGCAGCATCCTGCATAGTGTATGATTTACCAATATATTTAAGGAATGTTCCCTTCAAAAAGAGCTATATGAGAATCCAATTTGGAGTCTGCTAATTAACTATTGAACTTAATGACACCTGAGTACGAAGATCGTCTGCTCCAAGTTTTGCCTGCAGTATCTGTAGAGTGGTTTGCTCGTGCTGGACACTCAATGTGTAAGCTTCCATTAAAGATAGTGCAATGGCAATGGCATGATAACTTGCTGCAGTCTGTAGAACGCGACACCCAAAAAATAGAAGGGATAGATTAACCATCTGGATTAGAGGCTATATCAAGAGCTTATGCAGATATACAGATCACTAGCAATAAAAAAAAAGATTAGAAATAGACAAAAGAGTCATTTGTGTGTGTCTCGCATTTGTATTCTTTACATGAAGTAATGAAATTCTTTCACTGTTTAAAAAAAAGTGAGAGAGAGAGAGAGAGAGACCTGTATGTGGTCAGCTCCTAGCAATCTCTGGTTACACTTGAGAGCCTCATGTAGGTATCTGAGTGCAACATGGATGTTGCCTAGGCCTTCTTCCATCATTGCCACGTTAATGTAAGTAGCAGCAGTGTTTGGATGTGAAGGGCCACAAGTCAGGTGCAAGAGATACAATGCACGATTGACATACCTGGTTTGAAGAAAGAGAAACACCAAGTTATTTTGCTGGACTTTCAAATAATTATTGTATTATTTATGGACCGTCGAGAAATGCAAATGATTTGGATTCTTTGAAGAAAATATCATTATTTGTTTGTTTTGTAATGTATTTGAATGATATGAAAATTGGAAACTATAGTACGTGGGAACTTATTTATGCCCTTTTCATCTCTCGTCACAATAATCCAATTGTCAAAATTATTTGAGAAGAAATTTGACAAAAAAATAAAAATCTAATGCAATCTCTCATCAATACCCATAATGAAGAGAACGATACCAGACTATTCTGAATGAAAAGGAATCATTTAATTACTAATCACTCCATTTGTTAGAGGAAATGGGTCATCAATGGATATCACTTATTTGATTATGGAATACAGGGCCGTCTAACAACTTAAAAGACTGAAAGGAACCTTTAATACAACACATGTTCTAGTCATACGCAAGTTATTATTACAGTTCCTTGAATTATATTAGAATCTTAGAGCAAAGGACCGAATGTGGTAAATGAATAAAAGACCAGTATGCTCCCAAGAATGGACAAAAACAAGCATGCAAGACCAAACTCTACCACCACAACGAATCAATCCAGCCATTAGAATTACGTTAGGAACATGAGAAGCAGTTGATCAATATTTGAAAACTTACTTCAAGGCCAATTCAGTGTGTTGAAGACGATAATAAAAAACTGCAAGATCCCCATAACTTTTCATTGTGTCTGGATGATCAAGACCAAGCTCCCTCTCATTGATATCCAAAGCCTTCTGCTGATAGATGGTTGCCTGTTCAAATGACAGTCAAAACATCAATACAACAAATCTTTTACAGCATGAATCCTATTGCATTATCCCAAGAAACAGAGGAAATCAGCCTCCGACACTTGAATCTAAGTTGCAGGAGTGCATAATAAATCACCTACCTGGTTGAAGTCGCCAGTATGATAAAGCACAACAGCCAAAAGGCTGTATGCCCCTGCTGTCATTCGATGATACGGACCACATACTGCCACAAGCTTTGAGAGTGCCTTCATGAAATAAAAAATTGACAAGTTTATGAATATTACTGGTTTAGATAAACGTATGAAACAAATACAATTTGTCAATTTTTCAAGAATTCACATCTTAGTCCTAGGTGAAGAGAGTATGGGTACCTTAGTCCCATAATTTACAGCGTCCTCCAACTTGCCTTTATCCAATGATGTCTTGGATGATTCCAACAATGTGCGCCCATCTGCAGATGAACATGCTACATGCTGTAGTGCAAGATTCTCATGTAAGTTTCTGAAAATCCTCAATGAAAGAATTCCATCAAATTATATGCTGTAAATTGCAAGTTAGATCCTCAGGCTATCAAACCATTCAAATGTGTTTCTCTTGTTGGATGATCAACCTGAATAAACATCACAAAATTCATGTGCTATGAGCAAATCATGCATCTTACCTTGTATATTGGAACCACACTTATAATATCGGTCTTCCTAAAAGGTGAGGCAGTGTCCATGTCGTAATCCCTAGGAACTAGTTCAAGTCCAACCTGACAATAGAAAGACAAATGAGAATTTTTTAAGAAGAAACAACATTTGCAGTCAATACAAGACGGAAGCTAAGAAAAATATTAAAATCCTTCACCTTGTGGCAAAGGCCGCGAAGAATGGCAAACTTCCTCAAATCATGGTGATTTTCATCTTTCAATTTCCATCCAAACCTCTTCATAAGTAAGTTCTCCACCCACTTCCATTTGAGCTTATCATCATCAGTCAGGCTAGTATCAGCACTTTCAGTGGATGGAGTTCCCAGTAAAATGTTCAAACATGAAGCCACAGCTGAGGCCAAGTCAGTAATATCATCAACTACTGCAACAACTGCTTGCAATATATGCTTGAAGGCTCGAACAATCATCTCATGAATGCATAGTGATTGTACATGAGGGAGCTTGTCCGCAAGTTCAACCTAGTATTATGAGAGAAAATGTAGAAATGGTGACAAAAATCAAAACCATGAAACACGAAGAAGTAAGCCTCTTGTTTGGTTACAAAATAGGGAATAAAATGTGTTACATGGTGTAGCTGTAAAACAGAAATGGTGATGAAGCAATGTTGGACATGGTGAACTGTACAATTGTATTAGAATACCAAAAATGAATTAAATACGATTATCTTAATTACAACAATAACGACAATTAGCATGAACTACTACTGTGCCATGCAGGAATTTGGAATTCCTGTTCCATTGTTATTTAAGAATATAGGAATTAGGGAAGAGTTTGTCATTTACCACACGTCCCAAAGAAGACATTTGTAAACCCCTTGTGTGCATGAAGTCAGTCAATGTCCGACCATCGACCGGAGAAAGTTCAAGGGAACCAAAATCAGCCACCTGATACAAGTTGCAATACCACCGTGTGAAATATACTGTATTGCAAAATGCAAAGGAATGAAAGATAGCAAAATCAAATTATAGTAAAATAAGAGAGCTGATTTTACCAGTTTCGGCAACGCAACATCGGCATAGTGTTTATGTGCCATCTCAATTAACTCAGTAGGTGACTGCCAAATTGTACAAAATGAGACCAAAGATAACATCACATGGCTACATAAGAACATGGTATATGTTGTTCTTGAGTAAGCTATTAAATAAGGAAGAACCATTTTGAACTGTATTGGGAAAATATCCATTTTCAGGGAAGCATGCAAACCGGACCTTAAGATGAAGGCCTGTTTCTGATTCTTTTAGCCGTATATATGCTTCTTCAGTAAGCAGCTTTCTCAACATCATCTCATTCTCCAATTCTTGTTTCTCCTTATACTTCTGATCAAGAGTGTCTGAGATGTGTTTCTTGCTTGTGTCAGAACTGTTAAGACTTGAATTGTCCTTTCCCAGATCAGTTTTGCTGCTCTTTTCATCTGTCTTCTTCTTGATCTCTTTTAGCAATCCACCTTGTTTTCCTAGACCTTTGACAGCCAGCTCGACTTTAGCATCTTGCGGTTTTTTGGATTCATTTTTTGCTGAAGCCTGGTTCTGTAAATGTTGTACCCAACATGCTCCAAGTTCCCATCTGATAGACTTTCTCTGTTTGACAGTCTCGCCTTCCAACTTCACTAAACTATCATTTATTACTTTACGCACTAAAGACCTAGCAGTCAGTAAATCTTCAGAATCTGCACATTGCAGCCGCTGGACTCCAGTAGAAAGTTGAGTTGTGGATGACTTGTGCAATAGCATTCTCAAACTGAGAAAAAAGTGAGGACACATGAATAAATCAAAGTGATTGAAACATATTGCACGGTTTTTAAAACAACGCCTTTGATGTTACTTCACAGTAAGGCTCTGTTGACATTTTGAAAGAACCATGTCTACATGCTTTCTTAAATTTGATTCTTGAGAAACCCAAGTGTTTCCCAAGACATGTTTCAGTTGTAGGCTTAAACATATGCATGTATATGGTGACATACAGAGGTCAAATACATCATACATGTATATAATTTGCCGAATACTTCTAATTGTAATCAGTACCAAGTGAAGTAGTAGGTTGTAGCACCAATGAGATGCATATGATTAGATCAACCAGAACATGTACCAATATGTTGTTTGGGTCTCTTTTCAATATACAAGATCTATTACAGCAGAGTTACCTATTCACATTCAAGGCATTGGCACCTCCATCGGGCATATCTTCAATGTCAATGTCCTGTGGTAAATGATGACCTTCACAATGGACATCGATTGGAACTTTCACAACAGCTGTGTATCCACAGTGTCTAACTACCACAACACCTAAAGTAGAAGTATCCTGCAAGATCACTACAGTACTTTAGAGTCTAGCTAGAACATTTTTTATAAAAACATTACGAAAATCATCAAACTATAAAGCCTACAGAAAATCACATTAAGCATGCATGCATATGTGTATGTGCATGCCCATGGAGTGGTGGGAAATGTTGATGGAGAAAAGCATGTAATGCTTACATGAACTGTTGCACTCTCATCTGCAGTAATCCCTTTCAGTAGATTTTTCTGAGCAAGATCCTCAGCTGTCATTCCTGGAGCTAGACTGCCATCATTTTTAACTTCTAACTTTGTGCTTGCGTCTGGTGAATCCTTGGTTACTGTAATCCTTAAGTCGCCAATTTGCTCCTCATGTAAAATTGTGTCAGGAAGACTATTTGGCTTCTCATTTGAACATTTATGACTGTCAATGCGATGCTGAATTGCTGCAACAGCTTTCAAGACTGAAACATCCACAAATAGACTATGAAGTAAGAATGCCTTCCTGTCCCTGATTTGTCTCTCCTCAGGAGTCTTACAAGGCATAGCAGCCAAAATCGAAAATTCCTGTGCCCATTGCCTGTGATCATGCTTCCCATCTCGGCCTTGACCACCACCATTTCCACCCCAACTTTCATCTTCTGCAGGGAGAGGTGGGAACATGGCTGGTGCATCAGCAGCAAAGGGAGGGACAACCCAAGTGTTTGCACGGAAACCATAAGGAAGATTCCCAAACTGAAACGGAACAATTTTTTTCTGTTGAGCCATTCATAGAATGCTTAAATGAACTTATGCAAGTGAAATTTGTTCCTTATATTAAATTATAGACTTCTCCCCTTTCTGAATGGCCTGATTGCATAAAATTATAATTGCAGCCAACTCACCTTATTGTGCTCTGTGAATGCTTTCATAAGGGATTGGTATGCCTGCAAGAAATCAAAATGAAAGAATCCCATTAGAATTAGTATGATCTAGTACAGAACAGGTATGATGAAAATGGATGGAAAGTAAAGGAGAATGATATCAAATAACTGATCATTTCTGGAAACATGAAGTGATTTTACGTTTCAGAGTTGCAGACTAACAGTTAACGATGTTTCCCTAAGCAAGCTGTTGGTTCACCTTTTGAAAATATTAAATCTTCATTTTATGTAGATGTTAGATATTTCAGTGAATATCTAACATTTATGAGAGTGTATTTGATTTCGAAATCTCTGGGGGGTGCAAATAAAATGTTATCACCAAGAAAGTGAGCCTTGGTAAGGTGGTAGCACCGTTGAAATCGTGCATTGTGAGGAGATAACCATCTCCGAGTCACATTGCTATAGATTGGTTGCCTCCTTGACATGTTGATACAAAAACCTCTGTGATGCCAAATGAGAATTTACCCATTGTTGTGAAACCAAAAAAAATGGAAAATCAAAATGGCAATGTAAAACATTTGAATCATTATGATTACTTACACTTTCAAAGCCCCGGCTAATCTGCTGCAGCAAACCAACCAACGAATGGCTCAGAAGAAGCCGTTTTCCCGCTGGGTAAAAGCCCTTTGAAGAAGCAACAATTGTCACCAGCTTTCCATTGCAAGTTCTCACCTGCACAAGTACACCAATCTAAGAAACCCCAAGAAAATAATAAATTAAAATCAAAGCAATATTTGACAATACAGGTTGAGGTGACATAATAGACTTCCATAATATTTATTTCCAAAGCCAAAACGTGATCTGGTTGGGATCCAAACACAGCTGAAATAACAAATGATACAAACTCACATCAATTTGAAAGAAATCATCTTCTCTTTTATCCTCAATGAAAGGTCGGGAAGAGTTCCGAATGTCTACAAAAGATTTGTGACAACAAAATGATTAGTTAACTTTCCAAAAAAATTGAACTAGAAAGAGAGAGAGTATGTTAAGTGACAAAAGTCTCACATTTGTTAATATGAAAAACCAATGACTCAATATAAAACTTGAGGCACCCTTCTCTAAACGGCTAGC
Organism: Chimonanthus salicifolius; assembly: GCA_013350335.1. Lineage (NCBI taxonomy): Eukaryota > Viridiplantae > Streptophyta > Magnoliopsida > Laurales > Calycanthaceae > Chimonanthus > Chimonanthus salicifolius. The sequence goes on along the minus strand of CM023532.1, from coordinate 28,017,974 downwards.
TTTTGGGAGTGAGTTCTATCTCAAGAATGTTATCAAGTTATGGTTTTCTAACATGGTATCAGAACAAGTTCTGCGTGCCCAGTGCACATGAGGTTCTGAAGTTTCCATGTGCAGCCGCAGAGCATAGCTACACATGTGTGAATTTTCCACTTGTTGCCATAGGGAGCAGCTGTACGTGAGCACGGGTGTGAAGTGACAAAAGTCCCATGTCGGATATGAGATTTTGTCACGTCAGATATGAGAAACCAATGACTCCATATAGCACTTGATGACTCTTCTCTCTACGGCTAACTTTTAAGAGTGGGTTCTACCTCAAGAATATTATCAAGTCATGGTTTTCTAAGAGAGAGAGAGAGAGTAGTGCTCACATTGAACCGGAGGAGTAAGGTGTGAAACCGAGAAGAATTCATAAAACTGTCCCAGCTTCGGAGGGGGATACATGGGAACCATGTCTCCCTTTTCTGCTGCCGACCCATCAACAGCTACAGAATCTTCTTCCGATTTTGCATCTGTATTATCTTTGATGCCGTTCCCTTTGTGGCTTTCGATGGAAGAAGAGTTGAGGGGATTCAGTTTCTTGGTATGAATTTTAGACTTTGAAGAATTGGGTTCGGTTGTGGCATTTGGGAGAGCTGCAGAAGGGGAATGGGAGTCATCAGGGCCGGGTTTTGAAGCGGATTCTTTTGCATCTGTTTGGGCTGGATTTGATCGAGAATCTGATGCTTTTGTTGCATGTTTTGTAGGAGAAGAACCAAAGGAGGTAGTACAGGCGACAATGTCGAGCAATCGACCGATGTGTGCGATACATTGTTCCTTTGTGTAGTTCCTCTGCAGAATGGAGACAACAGCCGTTAATACAAGAAACAGCGAGCGAGATCGTTTAAAAAATAGCACTCCCGCTGGACCTTTTGAAGTAATGTATATCTTTCCTGATGGGCCAATGCTTCGACTAGGTGGGCCATGGGTTGGCCCACCGATTCATAGTGACCGTCCAAATGTCAATTTATGCTAGAATAGTGGACTCACGTAGTCCACTTACATGTACCTCTTTGGGCCCATATTTTAGCATTTTGTTCCTGGGCCCACAGTCCATTGGGCCTGAAATCCCAAAATGTATATTGAATGGGATTATTTATATTATTATATTTTACATATAAACTTTAAATATATTAATTCTTATTAACACTAAGTATAGAGCTCCATATTGCATGCCCTATGCAGGTGTCAGTTAAACTCCCCAGGCCTCTGTTTCCAACATTGGCAATAGCTAATATTTTGAGCCCTTAATGAGTTGAAAAGTTTGGCTAATATTTTCGCCATTTCAGCCCATTTTGGGCCCAAAGTCTTTACTTCTTAAAAATAAAATTCGGTCTCACCCATATATATCTATATTTCCGATATTTTCGAATGAATCGGCCTGTATAGACCCAATGAATATCAGCTGAAACTTCAGATTGTCAACTGATAAGTAGACCAACATGTTGATATCCCTACTTGGAAGACCGGTCAAGTTGACAAATCTTGAGGCCCAACCGGTGAAAGATGGTTAGAACCACACTACCAGCAAAACTTCCCCAGTATGGACCTGTTCTCTGTGATGAGGAAAGGGCAGAGTTGGCAGAAATACCGAGCCTGAGCCCCATAAAGGTAAAAGTTTGACAGGCCTAGTCAAAAACCAATTCTCATTACTTTAAAACCCAAGCCTGAAGAGCCTGGTTTTATTTTGGTGAAATGATCATCCCGTTTGTACTTTGTAGTAACATTCTATATACCCAGACATGAAATCTATCAAATGGCAGTGATGAAATCATTAAAAGGCTCAGTGCTTGAGTATGTGTTCTATAAAAAAAATTGATTGAATTAGTTAAATTACATTTTTTAAACTCTTTAAAATTTGATCAGTTTAAATTAATTTTAATTTTAAAATTTCTACCTTTAAAAATATGACTAAATTATTCAAGAAGGTGATTTCTGGTAAACTTTATATTCAAATATTTTTTTTTTAGAGGTAACAGAAGAATTTCATTAAAAGAGAGGAAGAGTACAAGAAAATATTATTCAAATAAATTCCTTTTCAACGAAGCTACATCAGTGTACAACTAATCAGTCTTTATATTTTTTTTTTTAGAAAAAAAACTCATCCATGTTTCCTTCAATTATTAATAAGCTGCAAACTGTTAAGAGAACTTTCATTACCCTCTAGAATGCGAAGAAGGCAAGGTTTGAGAGGGAGAATCTCCACGGAATCCTTTAGTCTAGACCCTCGTACCTGTCGAACAAAACGATAAATGAGAAGGTTGCTTCAATAAAAGAGAAAAAAAATTTTGGTGTAAGCATTTAGCAGAAGACGGGAGGCAACTACAGCTCTATTAATTGAACACTAACAAACTTGCAAGTTCAAAGCGAACAAGGAGGAGACACAGAGAATGAAAAAAATATGAATTGAATGGATATTGCATTATCACTTTTTTTTTTCACACTTTTTAAAGAAAATTCTGATTTTGTTGGAACTTCTATCTTTTCTTCTCTTCTCTCTTTCTGAAAAGTAAGAGTAAAATTGAACTTTTTATTAAAGGTGATGCACGATGAGAAGAAATAATAGTGCAAAATCACTACCCAAATTTAAATAGTAAATTATGATATATTAAATTATAGGGCAATGAATAATATATTATAGTTTAGAGAGAGAATTGAATAAAAAAGTAAAGTTTAAAAACTTGTAAATGAAGCCACTACTTACTGTGGCAACGTTTTCTTTACAAATAAAATATGTTTAATTATTTTCCATTTTAAAGAGACATAATATAATTAAACTCAAAGAAAGTGATGCCCTAGATTTCTTGTAAATTATCTGTAATTTTATATAATAATTTTATTGAAATTACACTTAATCTAGTATACTAGTGTTGAGTTTGTAAGTTTAGAACATTGATCCTGTCACAGAGTGACTCCAATCCAATCACACGGGTCTCTCAGTACCATATTATTGAATGCATGACTGATACTGATCTTGAGAAAAAAATGCCATTGATATCCATATTAAGCTATTAACACCGGCCTAACTTATTAATTGTCAATAGGACATTTCAAAACATGATGTATAAGAGTTTGTAATTTTCATTTTTGAATTTTATTTTTATTTATTTTATCAATGTGCACCTTTGGTTATCCAATTCATCAAATATTTATCACTGTATTAGTGGATTACATATATATAGATCTGTATTGATTTTTATAGCCATATCAGCTCCATTCATTTGATAAATTTCAGATCATGGTCCAATCAAATCAGCTCGATCAATTGGACTAGCTTATAACCCCAAGGGGTTGGCATAATGGTTGAGACACAAGACATCAGGAAATCCGACTCAAGTCAATATTTATTGAATTTAACCTGACCCTACTAGAACAATTGACCCAAAATTCTCGACCAACCCGACCCAATCTGAATTCTAACCTGACTCAACCTGAATTTTGACTCGACTCGCATTTTGAACCCATTTTAGTTGGGCCGGGTCTAATTAACTTGAAAATTTACTCTAACTCGACCCGAATTCCATGTGAATTTTTATCTTCTCAACCTAATCCAACTCGCATGACCCGACCTGCATGATTTCTCGGATAAAGTCATGCGGGTTGGGTCAAAACCCGATCCGAGTTTCACCTCAAGTTTTTTATTTAATCCCTAATTATTTCAATTGAGAGTCACTTCCTATAAAATTATTTAGTACGTAAATATTGAGGGTTTTCACACACTCTAAAAATAGGGGATTGCGACACTTGAATACCTTCGGAGTATGACTGGCTTATGTTTTAGGTTCAAAAGATAGTCCGCAGTTACATATTCCTCCATCTGCACTACCTGACTTCAGTTGCCGCACTACCCGATTAGCTGACTAACAGAGGGGACCACAGCGGTCAGTGCCAGAGAAGAAGACGGATTTTCAACACAGCAATATGCGCGAAGAAAAATTATAAGATAAAAATCTTCAGTACAGACAACAGACAAAACTATCACCAACGAGCAGAGAATCTGCCCTCATCTATCCAAGATTTTATCTTAACATTTCTATAGTCACAAGAAAATCTCTCAATTCTTTAGAAGTACTGGATTTCCAAAATAGTTTATATAACAACAAAAAATCTAATTTCTTATCTAGTTGAGAAATACAGGTTAAAAATCTGATTATAAATAAATGAAATAAACAATTGATAAAATTTATCTATTTTTTTATCTTTTTATTTTAAAATTATTATTTGAACACTTCTTTTTGTATTTTATATTCTTAAATTTCTAATCGACCAAATCCAACTTTTAAAATATTCAGATGAGCTAATAAGTGTAATTTTGAGATTTAGGTTCTTGTCAAATTTAGAATCTGTTCAACCATACCAATCATAGGCTCTAAGATTAAGATTTCAAATGATATAATAACCTCAAAACAAAACATGCACCAAAGCTGTAAAATAATTCACTCATCTGTCTTATCTAATGTATAAAAAGTGGATCTTTTGTAACATAATCCTTGGCAAGTTGAAAGTTTTCAAATAATACTGATTTGTTGGCCCTTCATTGGCCAAAAATTTTAGATAAGACGGTAATTTCAGCCCATGCTGGGCCCAATTTTAATTTTTCAAAATTCTAATTTGCCTGGTATTGCAAAATATCGACCCAAAAGAGTTGAAATTTGGGCTCATTCAGCCAAGATATCGGCCCTATCAAATGGCTCAAAAAATCCAATTAATAGTGCCATTTAATATTTTGATCTATTATAGAAATATAGAGTAGCTTTTCAGTACTTGTTCATTTATTTATTTAAATTAAATTGATAAATTATTAAAAATAAGCTATTTTTGTTAATATATCTATTGAAATATTAATTTAATTTAAATTAATATCTATTAGACACAAAACAATCAAGAGTCAACAGCTCTTTGCATTAAATATCAATATATATATATATATTTGTAACGACCCGACCCATATACAGGGCTTAGGGCTCAAACTCAGCAAGATATTGTCCGCTTTGGGCCTCGCACACAAGCGAGCCCGCACGGTTTTACTTTGGGCCCAGGCCCACCTGGCCCGGCCCAAAACGCGTCATGCTAGTTTAATGGGCTTTGGCCTCTTAAATACCCCCTCCATTTAGCCTCCACTACCGATGTGGGACTCTTCCCACATCGGTGGCAGGGGTTCCACAATCACCCCCACTAAGCCTCGAGCCACCCTCGGCTCGACCCGACTTAGCTCAACAACACCAGGGAAGGAAGAAAGGCCCACACAGTCCGAGAGTTGAACTGAGGCTCTGATACCATTTGTAACGACTCGACCCATATGCAGGGCTTAGGGCTCAAACTCAGCAAGATATTGTCCGCTCTGGGCCTCGCACACAAGCGAACCCGCACGGTTTTACTTTGGCCCGGGCCCACCTGGCCCTGGCCCAAAACGCGTCATGCTAGTTTAATGGGCTTTGGCCTCTTAAATACCCCCTCCATTTAGCCTCCACTACCGATGTGGGACTCTTCCCACATCGGTGGCAGGGGTTCCACATATATATATATATATATATATATATATATCACTCATGGGACAGTCATTTCACCAATATTTATGAAGAAATTTATATTATTACAAATGTGTGAGTCAAATGAGAAATTAAAAATTATTATTTTACAATTAATTATTAATTTAAGAAAAAAATTAGATGTTGGAGACCTTTTACCTAATATACTTACTCTTCAATTCAAACCCTTCATTCTTATTTTTTATTTTCATCCATTCTTCCTTATTTTTTATTTTCATCCATATCAATAATTTTTAATTTAATCTCATAAAATTTATATCTTAAATAAAATCCTAAGTATTGCTGAAATTAAAGTTGAGTCTCATGAGCGTAACTTATTGACGTAAATTTAATTTTTTTATAGGGTAGTGATTTTCCAAATGTATTTTGTCTAATTTGACACGAGTTTTAATATATTGTCAATTTTATCCTTCACATAAACACTAAAATTTTGAAAAATCAATTTATTGTTTATGCGAATTTTGATAAATCATTTTACTATTCATACTGAATTTAGTAAGTCGATTTTACTGCTTATGGATTTCAAGTAGCCAATTTTACTGTACAGGTAAACTTGTCAAAATGATAAAATAAAATTTCAAGAACTCATTATATTCATAGGGAGAGTTAGTTAAAGGCAAGTGTCACGTAGACGTTTAGAATAGAGATGTAAGCTTACTTCGTGAGACAATGAGTAGTTGGTGAGGTGACATGTCTCCACGTGTACGGCTAACAACTTGCGGACGTCCAAGATCCTGTCTGTGGATATTCCCTGTTAAAAAAGAGAGAAATTTTATTTTTTTCAGAGCCGTTGCGGAGCAATGTTCGTCAGATTATGATTGCAGTTGCTAACATTATGATAAAATTATAAAATATATAAAATAAGAGTTCTTTGCTACGAAGACAAAAATATAAATATTTTCTATCCAACAATTTATTTTTCAAAGGAAGGACAAAAAATTTTTATGAGAAAAAAAGATTTTTTCGCTAGTCAAGATAAAGTTTTATTCTTATTTTAATAAAAATTAAAAATTTGATACAAATAATAAAAATATCATATTTCCATTACTTATACATAATCAAATTTTATAATATTATATGATCGAGCTCAAAGATAACTTTCTATATAATTTTTTTTTTTAAAGAAATAGACTAACAATCTTTAAAAGATTGAATAAAGACTTGATTTAATCTTAAATAACCAAATTAGGTATTTCGAATTATTTATGTTGTATATTTAAAACATAACTAAATGTTAAAAATATCTAATTTCTTAAAATATCTAATTTCTTAAAAAAAAAAAAAAAAAATTTGATGAATACAATTAAGGTTATCTACCTTGAGAGTCACTTGAGTGTAGTCAGGCGTTTCCACGCTGATGTCGAGTACAGTAGGCAAAACTGTAATTCACCACAAATGGTAAGTGAGACATTTGCTATTATTTTGAAATATAAGAAAAATATTATATTCCGGATTTTTATGGGCCCCATCTCTATATCAGTAACTGATATTTTTAACAAAAAAAATCAAGAATATTAATATCAAACTCCTAATATTCCAATACTGATAAATTGCAGGGATTAATGGGACACTGCGATTTTCTAAGGTAATATTTTGTAATACTTTCTTTTAACTTAGATATTCATGAAATAATAATTATTTCTAAGAGTAACATCTAATAAAGGATATTGGGGTTACGGGTGCGGTGTTTGTCGTGTGTTGGTAATAGCATAAACCTTGGTGTCCTTTAGATTGCAGGTGGATTTATAAAAATTAGATAGATGGATGAGGTCTACCAAATTATCCCAAGATGAAATTTAATGAATCATTTTATTTCTTAATTTTTAATATAAGAATTAAATTATTAAATAAATATTTTTTTTATCTTATACGAGCGAATTTAGTTCAGGGACCACACTTCACGAGTGGTGTCAGAGGGGGGCAAAATTGACCAACTGCAGTGTACTCTAAAGACAGACATTTGAACTTTCTTAGGAGACAAGAAAGGCAAAAGCACCCCCACCCCCCCTCACGTACACGGGTAATAGGAACGCCTATATCTGGATACCGGCTCGATATATTGGTCAATCTCGCCTAGTATATCTTTCTTTTGATTTTTTTTAACAAAAATTGATGGTTTAAAATTATATCGACCGAGATATCTCCATGTTCAAAAGTTTGATATTTGTATTTGTACATGTACTAGAGGAGTAGTTGAATAGGGCATTCCATGAATGTTATCATTGATTAAGATAATTTTTATTGTCACCGTATTAAAAGACACCTAAGTGCAAACAGTATTCCTTATCATTCAGTGTGTCGGTAAACATCTTATTTTAACATAAAACCTAATTATATAAAAAGAATGAATACCTCCTAACAAATCTATGTATTTATTATAATTAGTCACTCTATAATTAGATAAGATGAGCACAAAACTTTATAAATGATATTTATTTCAAAAATCTTAATTTGATCATCATAATTTAACAAGATGAGTTAAAAAATCAATAGTTTGTAGAATTAAATTTTAAGATTTAAATCGTGAGACTAAAATAATCACATGACCTTCAAATATTACTTATTCATTTTCTTTATTAGTTTTTATACATCTCATTAAAAATAATTATTTCACTTTAAGTTTAAAAAGAAAACCTTATAAATTATAAGCAGATTTCATTTTTCAAGTCTTCTTAAGATTATTATTTAGTTGAAATAGAAGCTTGCTTCAAGAGTTTCAATGTTAGAACTCGTTGAATGGGCATTTGGTAGCAATTCCAAGATATCTATAAGAGCCTAAAATCTCAATTTACAAAATATCATTCAATTAAAAAAATTAATGCAATTATTCGACGTTTCAAATGCCCTTTGTTTGTTAAGTCTGAAATGCCCCATTTGGACTGAGTTGTAAATATCAATTCAGTTGGACATTTGCATCTCAAGAGTTTTGAAGATTTTTTACCAATATATCAAATATACCTGCCATATAATCTTATTTGTCAATAATAAATTAAATGGACTTCATTTCAAAATTGCCTCTTGTTGTAAGAAGGGAGAGATTACAGGTTCGAGTCCCCATAGTATAATTTTAGTGTGCCCTAAGAATTGTGCACACAACTATAAAATTTTTATGTCAAGTATCCTATAATTTTTCACATGCAAACTAAAAAAAAAAAATCAGTCAGAATTTGAAAATTTGAACAATGCTTAAAACTGAACTTTGCCTCCTTATTTCCGCAATGTATCATGAATGCCAAGCCACATTGCGACTTGCCATTGTTCACGTATTCATTGTGATAAGTTAGCGTGAATCCAGACCGTCCATTCCAGTGGGGCCCATCTAGAATGCTTCATGTACTCATAGCCGTTGAATGAAAGAAGTGTGAGCACTCTACAGTCTACAGTTCTACACAACTCAGTTTAGTTTTAGCCGTTCGTGAGGGAGTAACCAGTGCAGCTCCAGTACACTGGCTATTGGCTAACGAGTCTACGGGCCTCACCAGCTGGAAAATCCAGACTGTTGATCATTCCAGTAAATAATAACAAACTTAATGGAGGAAAAAAAGGAAAAAAGAAAAAAATAAAAGAAAAAAAAATACGGCACCTTTCTCTTCCTTCTTTTTCTTCTCTCCCTTGCCCTTGTGAGCTTTGGTCTTTCCAGCTTTTGGAGCCATCTCACGTCAAAATTCCCCAATCCAAACGCAGAAAGAGCAGTTTCGACGAATTCTGTTCACTGGAGTTTCTCTAAATTCGGCGGAATTCTTCACCGTGAAGAATAATTAATCAGCTGCAGCCTTATCGTCTTCTCACATCGCTTCTTCAATAATCACGCAAGTAATTCTAAATCTCAATTCTATCATTCTTTTTCTTCTAATTCTCCTTTTCCAAAAAAAGTAGATTCAATTCAATGAAAATCCTATTCACTTCTCTCCAACGCCTTTGACGGATAAACGAAAGAGAAAAAACAGCAGAAATAAAGTATAGAATTGAGAAAATTCACTTCTCCTTTCTCCTCTTGAGAGAGAGAGACGCTTCACTGAAATTAATTGAAGTACTTAGACGTGAGAGAGAGAGAGATTGGAGATGGAAGAAGAAATAGAAATGAGAGAAGAAAAGGGGAAGAGAGACAGAGAGAGAATAGGAAGAGAAATGGATAGGATAAGGTCGCAAGTTCGTAACGAAGACAAAGGTAAGTATATAAGAGAGAAGGGTGGGAATGAGAAGGTGACGATTTCGAGCCTCTCATTTCTCTTCCACAAAATATAAGAAGATGATGAAGTTCTCGCCCTCTCATTCATTCCCTTCTCAACTGCAAATTTTCCATTTTCCAATGCTTCTCTCTCTTTCTCTCTCCGACAATCTGTTTTTTGTTTGTTTCCGAAGAAGCGGTTTGGTGTAAAGTTTTGGGTCAGTCGCGAAGAACCCACTTGGGTCGGTCTCAATTGGATGTTCTTGGTGGGGAGAATTTGGGCCGTACATCTAGTTGCCACGTCTCTTTAAAGATTTGAAAGCTACATCATCTACAACGTCCGGTTGAAAACAATCTTCATATATTTTTTTAGTTACTCTAAATTACATATTAAAAATATTTAAAAAAGATAAGTTAAACCTATCCCAATACTATCGAAAAGACGGATTACGAGAAATTATCCATCGACCTGGTTTAAAATATTGATTTAATTTTTAATTAAAATCTTTGAAGAAAAAAAACAGTATAAGTTCACTTATTTACAACGGATAATTACTTAAAAACCCATCAGATCTTTTTACAATGAAGCTTAAGCCTTTCTATTTGAATAAATGCAAAGCTTGACTGCACCCATGCCAAGCCTATTAGATTAAAACAAGTTAGATAAAGTAACTTTTTTAAAATTAAATATTAAACTTAAATTAGCTTCAGTCACAAAACTGATGATATTCAAATATACTACTAATTTCAACACATAAATATGATATTTTTTTTGAATTTACATATGAAAAATTATAGAAAACCCAGCGTAAAACTCCTACCTGAAACCTCCCGCTTCTTGAGGCGGAAGATTACAGATTGAGCTACACCCATGTAGACTAATTTCAACACATAAATATAATATTTATACAATGATCTAATTTAAAATTCTCTCCAAAAATCAATCATCAATATTATCCTAAAACCTGATTTTCGCTCAACTTCGGAGAGCCTTAGGCTTAGGGTCTGAGTTAAGGAGGATTAAATTAATTATTGAGAGTGATTCCTCCAATGCTATTAAATGGGCTAATTGTGAGAAGCGTCCTCCTTGGAGGCTTACCTATTTGGTGAGGGAGATTAAGGTACTGTCTTTGGGCATGGAGGCCTCATTTTTTCTTGTGAAGCACTCAACAAACGGGGTGGCGGACTTCTTCGCTAAAAATGGTGTGGAGGGAGCTATGCAGGGCATTTTTCAATTATCTGGAGGATAGTGTTTGCTAGATTTTGTTATTGTAACGTTCATTTGGGTTTCATTGGGTTTCGAGTTTTCTTGTATTTCTCTGGGGGCCTATAACTCTTGGGCCCCTTATGTCTTTTATCCTTCCTCTTGTATACTTTTCTTTTAATGAATTTATTCTCACCGTTCAAAAAAAAAAAAAAAAAATTAAGACCATCTAATCCCTTCCTAATAATTGACATGCATCCACATAAGCCTCACTGTGAACTTCGCTATCTGCCTACAGGACCAAGTTTCTCCTCTATATGCCATTAATTTTTGCGTACAAGAAATAGAGAATTCCTTCATAAGCAAAGAACTTTCTTTCCAATAAAAAAGGAGCAAAAGGCGAGATATAGCAAAATATAAATCTATTTGATAGAGATTCTTTCACGGATATTTTATGTAATGAGACACGAAATTTATGGTATTGTCTATTTTACTCTTCCACTGTCGTACGAAAGTATTTTAAAAAAACTTTAGTGATCCGATTTCAATGATTCGATTTGCTGTTCTGTATGAAAAAATAGTCCCATTTAGATAAATTTCAGTGAGCCGGTCAATGATCCGATCAGTGATTCGATTTATATGACAGTGGAAGGGTCAGTGATCCAGCGAACTGATTCAAAGCGCAAAATGGGCAATACAGTAAAACTCGTGTTGGATTACACAAAACTCCCATGGGAGAATTGCTACCCAATCTCTTTTGAAACATTTAATAATATAGTGATCATCGGTGTGGTAGGTTTTATAGTATTATTGTGCATGCTTAGGTGAGAGCTCATTAAATAGAAAGATCCTATGTTTATTAAAAGGGTTTGTATTTGAGATGAGGTTCACGAAAAATCATATAAATAGAGTGTTTATAGATTTCATCGTATTTGATCAATATACATTCTATAATTGTATAATCACCTATCAAACAAACTAATTATAAAGAACCATGATCCATTAAATAAGATTTCTTATTGAAGACTCTTACTTAAAGGAAAGCAATTCTGCTTTTAAATGGGTAGATTTTGAAATTAAGGACCTTATGTGATAAATATGTATTTTTCTATTTTTAACATATTTGTTGGGAAAGAGGAGAAAGCTTCATTCTACTGCTGCTCGAGGGGTAGAGAAATTGAAGACCCAAAAGGAGATTAGATGTAGTATTGGGGTATTCATCTCTCGCTTGAAATGAAGACACCTTTATGATATATATCGGTTTTTAAATCTATATAAGTATATATATCGGCCGATACAAATTGTATCAATTGATATTTGTCGATATCGAACGATATCCGATATATCGCCGATATTGTTCAATATCGATGGTTTTAATTAAATAATAATAATAATAAGAGAAAGATATTGGCTGATACCGAGATTTCAACCCCTGGTGAAATCTAATGGTAAGTCGAGTTTTGAAAATTAAGTATTTTTATTGTTTGCATTAAAATTCTACTTTCATTAAAAATGAAAGAGATACTATCGCGTCAAATATGAAAATCTCACTGGAAAACATAGCAGTTAAGGGTAAGGTAAAGGCAGAATAAAAAATTCTTAGGAGTGAAACTTGAGTCGGATTTGTCATATCGACCGATATATACTACACAACAACAAGCCAAGACCTTAATGATTCATCAAATTAGTTTTTAAATATTTAAAAATATAATATCGAAGCACATGTATCAATTAAACCTTAAGGTCGACTTTTATGATATGAGCCACCCTTTCGACCCTATAAGGAAACATTTCATTAGACTTCTGTTGGCTGTTCCATTATCGAAAGCGTGCTTAAATGTGACTATTAACTAAATAATATTCACCACTTTCATTATCACTAGCTCATCAAGTTGTTCAGTTTTAACTTTGAATTTAGTAATGAATATACTTTGAAAATGAAATTTGTAGACAAAAGTAGATTCTGTATTACATTGGGCCTTCAATGTCTTGTTAGTTATTTCAGTGGCGGTGAATTGAGAGAGAGAAATTTAATATTCTTAAAATAAACTCATTTCTATTGACAACGTCATGTTCTAGTGGCAATACCGAATATCGGCTGATTTCTCGACCGAGAAATTTATCTCACCTATTTTTTTAAAAAAATGGAAATCTGAAATATCGGCCGATATCGGATATTGGCCGATATCCCAAATATTGATCGACATTAAAGTTTAAAAAATCAAGATTTAAATATCTTAGTAATAGATTAGATTTGAGTTCGACTAATTTTAAGTGATAATAAACTTTTATTTCGTTTGGTTCAAGTCCCATATTTCATTTAATTGATCTGACCTAAGGCGTTGTGTCAAGGAGACAAATTTCTTCAAATTTGACAATGAACATGAGGCTTTGATGGGACCGAATTCTATCTCCTCCTCCATATATCTATGATTTTCATCAAGGCTGTCACTCGGTCCTTTTCAAACAAGTCAAAATATCTCTCTCTCTTACTCAACTAATTTTTAAAATATGTGTAAATCTTTTAATCATCCACGCCAGATAAATTTAATGAAGAGTGACCCTTTAACATTGAACGTGAATCAAACACAGGACTCATACTTTGTAAGAGATTATGGGCAGTCTAGTCTACCCCTCAAACCAAAATCTTTTAATCAAACTACTTAAAATTTAGGCACCAATGGGATTTCCCCTTTCATTCATATCATTCTCAATGAAAGTGTTACAATTTATAGATACAAACCTAACTATAAATGAGGAAACAAATTATACAAAATCTGGAAGTAAATCAATTCTACAGATGTGCAAATCAATCAGTTATTCTGTAAAATCTTCAACACTCCCCCTCAAGTTGGTGCATAGATATCACACATGCCCAACTTGTCTAAAAAATTTGAGAACACTCGTTTTGAGACTGGTTTGGTGAGAATGTCAGTCAACTGATCCTCTGATCGAATCTTAGGTAACTCAAATATGTTCCCATCTAGCTTCTCCTTGATGAAGAATCTGTCCACCTCTACATGCTTTGTACGATCATGTTGAACAGGATTGTGAGCAATATCACATGCAGCTTTATTGTCACAATACAGTTGAATTGGTTGCCTAGATGGGTAACCCAAATCTTGCAAGAGAAGTCTTAACCACAATGTTTCACAAAGGCCAAGGGCCATACCTCTGAATTCAGCTTCTGCACTTGAGCGAGCAACAACATTTTGTTTCTTACTTCTCCATGTAACAAGATTACCACCTACAAAGGTAAAATAACCAGAAGTCGATCGCCGATCATCTATTGCTCCAGCCTAGTCAGCATCAGTATATGCATTTATGCGTTGAAACTCTGTACTTTTAGTGAATAGAATTCCCTTTCCAGGTGCAGACTTCAAATACCTTAAAATGCGCATGACTGCATTCATATGTTATTCCCTAGGATTATGCATAAATTGGCTGACCACACTTAGTGCATAAGCAAGATCTGGTCTTGTGTGTGCTAAGTACATCAGTCTCCCTACAAGTCTCTGGTATCTTTTTTTATCAATTGGAACTCCCTCTAGTTCAACAGATAACTTCAAGCCTTCTTCCACCGGTGTATCAGCAGGCTGACATGTTGACATGCCAGTTTCCTGTAATAGGTTTAAGGCATACTTTCTTTGAGACAGAAAGATTCCTTCATTGGATCTAGACACCTCAATCCCAAGAAAATATTTTAAGGAACCAAGATCCTTCATTTCGAATTCTCTGGACAAGTATTCTTTTAGTGCCTTCCTTTCTGCTGGATCATTTCCTGTAACTATCATGTCATCTACATATATAATGAGTGCAGTGATCTTACCATGTTGTTTCTTCAGAAATAAAGTGTGGTCTGAATTGCTCTGATGGTAGTCAAATGCTATCATGGACTTTGTGAACCTTCCAAACCATGCTCTCGGAGACTGTTTCAATCTGTACAATGATTTCTTCAATCTACACACCTTCTGACTGTGTCTTTCCAGTGTCATGCACCCTGGTGGGAGATCCATATAAACTTCTTCAAATAATTCTCCATGCAGAAATGCATTTTTCACATCAAATTGTTGTAATGGCCAATCCAAGTTTGCAGCTAAAGATAACAATACTCGAACAGTGTTGATTTTAGCTACATGTGCAAATGTCTCTGTGTAGTCGATCCCATAGGTTTGGGTGTACCCTTTTGCCACCAGTCTTGCTTTAAATCGTTCAACCATACCATCTGCCTTGTACTTCACAGTGTAAATCCATCGACATCCCACTGGTTTCTTTCCTTGTGGGCAATCAGTGAGATCCCAGGTTTTATTTTTCTGCAAGGCATTCATTTCCTCGTTCATAGCAGCTTTCCACCTTGGGTCAGCTAAGGCTTCCTGCACACTGTTAGGAATAGAAACAGTAGATAATTGATTTACAAATGATTGATTTGATTCAAACAAACGGTGGTTAGACACATAATGACTCATGGGATATTTAACTTTACTAAAAAGTTCAGGTTCATATGTGGGTTTAGGAATACCTCTAGTATGACATTGTGGTAGCTGTTTCTTTGGTGGCTCATGCACAATATCAAGAACATCCTCAGTACGTGACGATTGGTGTGGTACATCAATGAGAGGCTCATACTCGACTGGTGGGAATTGACTTATTCTTTCTGGTAGTGTCACTCTTTCAATTTCTGGACTTTCATCACCACTTTGATCCAAAGTTCTACCACTCAAATCCAATTCACCAACATCCTAGTTACCAGAATCAAGGGATTCATTTTCAACGGAAGTCTGATACTCATAGTCATAATCTAGAGTCTGAATTTCCCTCTGGTACTCTCCTTGAAGTTCAGGCTCAGACAAGAAATACATTAAATGTTCATGGAAAACCACATCCATTGTGATAAACATACGTTTAGTTGGAGGATGATAACATCGATACCCCTTTTGGGATGTAGCATATCTAAGAAAAATACATCGTAACGCTCAAGGAGTTAACTTGTTGCGCTGATGTTTATGAAGATGTACAAATGCGACACAACCAAAGACATGAGGAGGTAAATTTGGGACGACTGGGGCAATAACAGCATCAGTGAGCGCCTGGAATGGTGTCCGAAAATCAACAGAGCTAGAGGGTACCCGATTGATTAAGTATGCTGCGGAAGTAAGTGCTTCACCCCAATAGGATAATGGCGTATGAGCTTCGATCAAGGAGGCACGAACAACTTCCAACAAATGTCGATTTTTTCGCTCAGCGACTCCATTTTGTTGGGGTGTATTGGAACAAGTAGTTTGATGAATAGTTCCGTGTGCTTTCAAATACTGCTAAAGTTCAGAACTCTGATATTCTCCACCATTGTCACTGCGAAGAACCTTAACTTGGGCATTGTACTGAGTTCCAACCATTTTATGAAATTTTTGAAATAATAGGTTCACCTCACTTTTAGACTTCATTAAATATAACCAAGTCATCCTTATACAATCATCAATAAAAGTAACAAACCAACGTGATCCTCCCAAAGTTGAGATTTTGGATGGACCCCACACATCAGAATGTATAATCATAAAAGGAAGTGGATTTTTATTCAAAATTAATGGAAATGAAGTTCGATGACTTTTCGCCAGTTCACAAACATCACAATGAAAACTAGAAACGTCCAATTTTGCAAATAAACTAGGAAATAATTTTCTTAGATAGCCGAATGAAGCATGCCCCATATGTCGATGCCATAGCCAAACTTCAGATTTCTTCTTTTCCCTTTCAAAGCCATTTACTGTCAAGACTTGTCGTAACTTGTCGGAACTTCCTGATACCAAGTCTAAGTAATAGAGTTTCCCTCGTCTAATACCACAACCAATCATCTGTTTTGTTTGGATGTCCTTAAAAATACAAAAATCAGGCCAAACAATCACAGCACAAGATAAGACCGTGGTTATTTGGGAAACTGACAAAATGTTATATTCTAAAGATGGAACAACTAAAACAGAATCTAAATTCAAAGTATCAGTGAGGGTCAAAGATCCTTCCCCAATAACTGGGGTCGCGGTACCATTGGCAGTGGAAACAATTTTTTTGTGAGGATGGTTTAAGAGGGCTGACCTGTCTAGAATCAAATGTCATATGATCGGTAGCACCAGAATCAATTATCCATGTACTATTAGAAACAGGTGTAGAAATATTAAAAAACTTACCACCATTATCTGTCGCGGTGACTAATGCTGAGGTCTTTTCTGTAACGTCATCATCGGTCTTTGTTGCAACAATAGTGGCGGTTACGGTCTTCTTTTTTCGGGAAGCACGACTATGATCCCACCATTCTGGATATCCCACAAGTTCAAAGCAACGATCTTTGGTATGCCCAGTCTGATTGCAATGGGTGCATTTATAAGCAGACTTATCGACATCGTTGGTGTTCTTTGGACGGTTGCCCCTTGAACGGTCTTGCCAATTTTGAGTTGGTCGGTTTCGAGTCACCATAGCGGAAGCTTCAGAACTTTCAGACTCCCCTTTCGGAGTTGCACGACGGACAACCTCTCGTCGAATGAACGCATAACAGTCTTCCAAATCTGGAATTGGTTCTTTACGTAGAATCTCCCCACGAACTTGTTCAAACGTTGCATCCAATCCGGCAAGAAATATGTGCACCCTTAGTCGTTCAATAGACTTTTGGTAGACGACAATATCATCAGGAATCCTTCATGATAACTTTATCTCGATGATCCAATTCGTGAAAAATCCCGGTTAACTTGCCATAATATTCTGAAAGAGACTTTCCACTTTGTGAGGCAGTGAAGGCCTGTTGGTTCAAGGCGAAAACTTGCAACTCATCACTTCCATCATAGAAGGCTTTTGATAGAGCACTCCAGATTTCGTAAGCAGTGGGTAAGCGTAAGTAACGCTTCATAATATCTGGAGTCATGGACATCAATAGCCATCGTTTCACTTTCTGGTTCTCGGCATACCATTTTTCATATCCATCATCAGATTCTGTAGGTGGCATTGTCTTACCACGAATATAGGAGAGTTTTTCCCTCTCGGCAATATGCATCTCCATTAGTTGTGACCAAATATCATAATTTGATTCAGTAAGAATGATCCCTGCATTAAAAACACTTTCAGATTGAACAATAATAGGAACTGATTTTGTTCCTGATGTTTCCGGCTTGGGGGAAGACATCACGGCTTTCTTCGATGCTGGCTGTATCTGTTGTTACTAAAAAAAAAATCCCTTTTTTTTTTCCTTTTTTTTTTTTCAAACCGGGAAGAGATTAGAATAGTGGACCACTGTTTTTTTTTTTTCCTTGATATCAGTCGCCGCTTCTTCTTCCTTAGACTTTTTTTTTTTCTTCTTCTCTCTCTGCTGCCGTTGCTGCTGCTTCCGCTGCCGCGTTACGAGGTATGGTCACGGAGTTTTTTTCCGTCGCTGCCGCCGCCGCGTGCTGGTTTTTTCGTCGCGAACGCAGCCGCGTCACGTGCCTCTCAGATCTGCCGGCCACAACACCAGATCTGGCTAGGTTTTTTTTTCGTCACTGCCGCCGCTGGTTTCACTTCTCGGGACTGGATTTTCTCACCGAGAAACCCCCTCTCAACCCAGATCTGGTTCTGATGTCCAGCCTCGATGTTCGCCTTCTCAGATCTGCCGGCCGCAATACCAGATCTGGCTGTTTTTTTTTTTTTTTTCGTCGCTGGTTCTGGATTCCGCCGCGGTTTTGGATTGCCGCCGTGATTTTCAGATCTCAGCCGCCGCGGTTCACTTCGCGCCGCTGGATTATAACCCAGATCTGTTCTTCCGGCGTTCTTCTCCGGCTGGATTCACTGACGGGAATCGTGCCTCTGTTCTCAGTGAGATCGCCGATCCCCGTTTCTTGCTGCCGCCGCTGGTTCTGGATTTCCACTACGATTTCCGCCGCGGTTTTGGATTGCTACCGTGATTTTCAGATCTCGGTGTCGTTTCGTGTGCAGATCTCTGATATGCAAACCCTTGCTATTGGGACCAGATTTTTCCCCTTCGTCGCCGGTCACATGTAGCGATGGTGTCACTTGGAGGAAAATAAAAAATAAAAATTTCCCCCTTGAAACCACCGAATTCAAAAAAAAAAAAAAAATTCCTCCCCTTTGTCTTTTTTTTCAATCCCAGATCTCTCTGGACTTCAATTCAAAACCTGTCTCAAGGTCTACGAATTTAGAACCTGGCTCTGATACCAACTTAAAATTTATGCACCAATGAGATTTCCCCTTTCATTCATATCATTCTCAATGAGAGTGTTACAATTTATAGATACAAACCTAACTATAAATGAGGAAACAAATTATACAAAATCTGGAAGTAAATCAATTCTCCAGATGTGCAAATCAATCAGTTATTCTGTAAAATCTTCAACAAAACTAACTTATTTACATACACAGTCGGGCATGTGCCTTTGGCCCAAAATTCTTAGCACAACTCCACTAATTTGAGGTTTGCATTTGTCTTGTGGGACAAGCAAAGATAGTGAGTGGTTGTAAGAGATTTAATTCTGAAACTCGACAAGGATAAATTATTTCAGAGATGTAAGAGATTTAACCACTGTATGGGCCAGCTCAAAATAACAACAATAGGGTTACGGGCTGGGCCCTCTTGAGTCTTATATCGCATTTGGATGGTAAAGAGATACAGTTGAAAACTTGAACTCCAATTAGGGATGAGCATTGGTTGCAAATTGGACCAATTCAAAAAGGAAAATAAAGGTCTGTCTATGCTTAAACTTTATGGTGGATCTGTTTTGATTGTAGGGTTTAAGAACTGATAGGCCCACAAACTATGAATTCAGACTGTACTGAGTACTAAATATCAGAGGTCAAAAATTCGGCCGATACTGTGAGTCTCTACCAAACTGTATCGGATTTTCGAACACTAATACAGTTCGGCCGATACGTATAGTATTGGACAGAGAGAGAAAAGTTCGGCCGATACAGCCGAGATCTCGGCAGAATATCAACTGATTTTTATTTTTTATTTAAAGAAAAAAACAAATATTGGCGTGGGCCCAGTCGATATCTCGGCCGATATTCATCTGATACGGCCTAGATATCGGCCGATATTTATATTTTTTAACTTTTTTTTAAAAAATAGCCTTTTTTATTTTTTTAAATGATTTTTTCAAAAAAGAAAACCACTGAGATTTTCAAAAAAAAGATCCGGCCCTGCCAAATACATTAGAGGTGAAACTTGGGTTGGGTTCTTAACCTACCTGCATGACCCCGACACAAAAATTAGTGGGCTGAAGTTTTTTTAATTTTAGGGTTGGGTTGACTTGAAGTAAAAAGCTGACATGAGATCCGGATTGGGCTGGATTCAACCTTCAAAAATTAAACCGATCAGACTTGAGTGGACGATAGTACCACTTGTTTTAATTAGAAAGCCCCATTTTTATAAAATCAATTTTTTTTTTTTGTTACACATGAATTTTTGTATGGAATTTCCACTGAGTTGTCCCTTTTATACATTAGAATCATGATAGAAACAAGATAATTTGGACTAAAAGTGGATCGTTTTAGATTCTCGGGTTCTTAGTCAAGTCAGGTTGGATTCTGCAATTTGAATTATAAAGTCGAAGTGGGTTAGGCCAGGCACAACCATATGTGACATGAGTTGGATTTGATTTAGCAAAACCTAGCCCAACACACTCCGCTAAGTTACAATAGTTATAACAAATAGTATTTTATCACAATCTTATGTGTGGTTGAAAATGTTTCTTATAGGTGATCTTAAACATACTTGACCTTTCAACAAGGAGGTTTTCAAAACTATCTAAATGATTTGACATTTTGACCATTCTTGCTCTTGTTCATTCGATAAATATTTTTCTTTTAGATGCTCAGCAATGGTAATATTGCATCAAACAAATTTGAATATAAATCTCGAAGAGAAATAAACAACTAGAACAATTTGACTTTATTGTGAAGTAGGCCCAGTAAGGGCCATGCACCCAATTGGAGGGAACATGAAGGCTAAGTTTGGATCAGAAAAAGATCTTTCAAGAGATTTTTTAGATAAGGTAGAGGAGGATTCTGCTTTTGGTGGGATTCTTCTATTTTTATTTGATAATATAAAAAATAATAAGGAAAGAAGAAGAAAATAGAGCACTAAATAAAAGAATAGAGTTTTAACTTCGAGAGAAGAATGAAAGAAGTGAGGACTACCTTTTTAATATTTAATAAATAAAAATTAGAAAAAAATAGAATTTCTCAATTCTCCTATCTTTTACTCATCCAATCAAATTTCA
Source organism: Chimonanthus salicifolius (assembly GCA_013350335.1). NCBI lineage: Eukaryota > Viridiplantae > Streptophyta > Magnoliopsida > Laurales > Calycanthaceae > Chimonanthus > Chimonanthus salicifolius. The sequence continues at coordinate 27,996,764 of CM023532.1, read as the reverse complement.
TTTTCTAATTTTTTTTTGAATTTATATATAAAAAACTACAAAAAACTGAGTATAAAACCTCCACGAATAGTACTTATTGTTATTAGAACACACCAGATAAAATCGGGACTCGAACAATTTCTAAATCTTTATACAAGTGCATCGTATCTAAGAAAAGAATATCCATTGTTTTCTATTGGAGTCCAAATGTAAGTGGACCCTAAGACTCTACCCGAACCGAACCATAAAGTACTTAGCTGATAAGTTCCGTACATAGAGTAAAATAAAACTATAAATGGGAAACAGAGAAAAATCCATATCATTTTATAGCAGATAAGATAAGACGAAGACAGCCATTGGGTGGCTGTGTGGGAAAGTTGGATATGCCAAGATAAAATAGATGTTTGAATCGACTCGTTTTTTTGGAAACTAATTAAAGGATTTGGCAGAACCAACTTGAGAGATATGGGTCGATCAAGGCCGTCCATAAGGTGGGCCTTGTCATGGATGAGGGGATGGGATACAACATCAAAAAAGAATTTTTGGTCACAATCATATTTGAGTTATAGATTTCAATTGAAATTAAAATTTTAATATTTACAGGACCGAAAACTTTGATGGATAGCGAATAGGGGTAGAAAATTCGGCTGAATCGAGATTTCGGCCGAACTTTCGTATCGGCTGAGAGTTTTTCTCTCCTCAAATTTTTTTTTTTGAAAATCTCGTGGCTCTTTTTTTTTAACAAAATCATTTAAAAAAATAAAAAATGCTGATTTAAAAATAATATATATATATATATATATATATATATATATATAATCGGCCGAGATATCGAATGGGTCCACCACAGATATTTGTTTTTTTTTTAAATAAATAAATAAATCAGCCGAATTTTTGTTAACTAGCCGATACGTACCCTTGATAGCGATATCAACCAATATTGTAACATCAGTTTAATATTGTAAAGGTATTAAGGTCCGTAAAAGGTTAAGATAATAAAATATGTAAATACTTTGAAAATTAGAACTTGGAAGCATTTGATGCAAACAGGTGTTAGAATTCGGCGCATCTATTAGAATTCATTTTCCTCATTTACATCTCTAATTGAGGGAATTCATTGTGATTATTTTGTATTTATATTTTTTCCTCTTTTATTTGTTTATTCCTTATATGGGTTGGGGCCACGGTGAATGAGTCTCACGTTAGAAGTATATAAGAAGATTTAGGAGTTTATAAAGGACTTAGGGTTACTCCATCTAACAGGCTAGTCTTTTGGACTGGAAGCTAAGGTCTTAACAAGTGATATCAAAGCCAAGTTTCAGGTTACTTCATGTGGGCTCAGAAAATCCCCAGGCGAATAGAATGGCGCGTCGCTCTCTCTACTGGAGGGCCTCGTTCGAGGGAGGAGGGGTGCTATTGGGGCGGCGAACGAATCCCATATTAGAAGTGTATAGGGAGATTTAGGAGTTTATAAAAACATTGGATTACTCCACCTAATATACTAGTCTTTTAAGTTGAAAGCCCTAGATCCTAACAATTTGCTGTACCAATATCTCTATTAATACAATCTTTTTGGATCTCTCACAACTCAAGAGAACAAATAAGGTCTTCATTTTCTTATTTGAGAGCGTCCCAGAGAGTTTCGGATGATCGTTCTCTTGCTAATTTTATATTACTGTTAATAACTTAATATGTTGATTTTTCATTTCACCAATGAAATGACTCTTAACTAAGATTGATTATATCTATTGAGCCCATTTGTCCCATTAAGGTTAAATTTAAGGCATTAATTTCAAGTGTGGGTTCCAGTTAGAATCCTTCACAAAGGCCCATCAAGTGGCAGCAAGTTCATATTTGGGGCTTGTTTGAGAAGAAATGCAATCTAATTTAGAGAAGCCTGTCGCCCATTTGGGCCAATGTGCACCAAGGGAGAGAAATATCTAACCTATTTTTCTTTTCTTTTTTATAAATGAGAAATCTTTCACCATTACAAAGAAATGTCTGGAAAAGCAAAAAAAAAATTGATATTGAAAGAACTTGAAGCTATACTTATTAATCAAGAATAATCTCAGAACATGAAGGAAAAGGTAAATTCAAATACAAAACTAGAAAAGAATTAGTGGCTTTTATTTATAAAAAGGGTGATTTTTACACTGTAATGAAATTAGTGTCTCATTCTTTTTATAATGTAAAAAATAGAAATCAAATCAAACGAAAGAGATAGAATATAAACTTAAAAATAGAAATGAAAATAAAAGAAAGATTTCCATCTTGATTCTGGGAAAGAAATAAAAGGAGAAAATACGAGTTTCCACTTCTGTTCCACTTTCCATCTCTGCTTGATGAGCCTTCGGCTGGATTTCTGCTGGGTTTCATCGTCTTCATCACCATCCTCCCCACTGAAGATCATAACCCACACCAAATGGCTCAAAAACTTGGAATCTTTTCTCTTTTTATGATGTTTCTTATCCTCTGCAATCATTTAGCCGCTCACGATTCATCTGATTTAGATAATTGGATAGCTAATACCAATAATGAATTTCATGTACGGACGTTTGAGATTGCAAGAGGCATCGATGCTGTCCTTGAAGAAAAGGTGGTGAAGGCAGAGAGGCAGGAAAATGTGATCACTGTTAGAGAAGATGGTACTGGTAATTTCAAGACAGTCACAGATGCTGTCAACAGTGTCCCAATGGGAAATGCACACCGAGTGATAATAGACATTGGATCTGGGATTTATAAGGAGAAGGTGGTCGTGGATCCATCAAGACCATTCATTACATTCTATGGGAATCCAACGGAAATGCCCACAATCACATTTGATGGGACAGCAGCCGAGTTTGGGACGTGGAACAGTGCTACAGTTGCAGTGGAGTCGGACTACTTCATGGCTGTAAATATCATCTTCGAGGTACCATCCTTTTAACTTCTGTTTATAAATAAAAAAAAAGAGAGAAGAGGAGAGAGAAGGAAAAAAAAAAAGAACAATGAGAGAATGTCTTTTTTTATAATTATGAGTATATTCTTTTTGTATTAGAGGCGAAACTAATTCTACAAGAATGTCTAAATCTCTCAATTCATATACATTTAATAAGTCAATAAAGTGTAATTCGTTAAAAGTGGCTAAAAATAGTTTAATTGTGAATTGAACTCAAAATCTCTTGAAAAGAGATGCCTTCTTCGTCAAGGACAACGATCTTCCCACGGGTACTTTGTGTAATCCAACATTGGTTTTACTGTATTATTTATTTTACCCTTTGAATCAGCTCGCCCAAACCTTTGCTTTAAGTGATTCGAATGTTTCGACGATCAGATTCGAGAGGCAAAATGGGTAATACATTAAAACTCATGTCAGGTTACACAAAATACTCGTGGGAGAATCGCTACCCCTTCTTCTTGAAGATAGTATGTGTTGCAGTCAATGATCATGATTTGATTTTGTGAACAAAGCATGTGTTTAGAAGAAAGCTCTACATGAAAACGAATCATGATATTAATATCACACATGTGGGGTTAAAAGAAAAGGTTTGTTTTGAGATGTGTTCAATTAAGACCATTTTTTAAATTTCTGCAGTGCAACGAAATCTCAATCTCAGCCCTAAAAGCCGAAATTTGTCATAACTTAAAAATCTAATTTTATATAATTATTATTATGTAAAATATATATATCATTTATATTTTAATAAATTAATAATATAATTAGGGGTATCCCCATCGTGGACCCAAATATGGCCTTCGTATGGCCTTAAAAGATATAATTCATAAATGAATTCCTTTTTATTGGTAGGTGGGTGAGATGCACGTCATAACTCAATTTTACCTAATTCTAGATGATGATGGTGATAATAATAATAATCATATTTATATTACAATCAAAATAAATAACAATAATAACAATTATATACATTATGTACTTATTCAATATATTTTATTTAAAATGATAATATTATGCAATCAGGAATATAATTAGTTTAGATTCTGGCTTCATCTACCCTAATTTAACCTAAAAATTCATAAGCTACGTTCGATTAGATTGGTTTATTAGTCAAGCAATGGGTAGGTATGAGATATGTGTTTGGCTTGGTCATGAGTTGAGTAACAGATAAAAGATATCATGTTTGATTAGTTTGGACCATCAACTAGGTTTTAAGTCGTGGATTGGTCATAGGTTAGATTAAATTCACCATGAGACAAGGTTTTATTGGTTAGGGTCACGGATTGGATAATAGATTATACTTCTATTGAATATGTAAGATATACTTCTCTACTTAACATTGATCATGTTCATATTATTTATCATGATACTATTATTGCAATAGCTTTTATTTTCAATTTTATATGATTATCATGATAATCTTTTATTGCACATTATTGTTTCAATAATCAAATACAAATAATTATCACACTGTTTGAATACTTAAATCAGAACTCAGCAGCAATGCCAGCTCCTGGACAAGAAGGAGGCCAAGCAGTTGCAATGCGGATCTCTGGAGATAAGGCAGCTTTCCACAACTGCAAGTTCTATGGATTTCAAGACACCCTTCTTGATGATGTGGGCATGCATTACTTTAAAGATTGCTTAATTCAGGGTTGTGTCGATTTCATTTTTGGCAATGGAAGGTCTCTTTATGTGGTATGTATGACTTAAATCACTCATCTATACTAATCTTACGAGCATGTGTAAACCTCCAAATCCACATACACTCGAAAGCCGATAGTAACCCTATGGACAGTGGCCCATAAAGGTTTGAGCGTGAATCGAATCCAAGACTTCCTTTCATAAGAGTGAATACTTTACCAAAACGTTTAGACACACCGTGAAAACATGTTTTAAGATGCAAAAAAAAAAATTGTATTCTTATAATTTAGGTGATGTAAAATTGTCATCATAAAGGAAATGATATCATGAAAATAACTTTCTTAGGAACTCTAAAAGTTTCTTGTTACGCAGTCTAGGTGTTGTAAATTATCTTGTTTTCTTTTATTTGGCTTCGGTCAAAATTGATACTAGTGTCAGTAAGGTCGACCATTGGGTTTTTCAAAGTAGTGTTGTTTTAATTGTTTTGAAGTTTTCATATTCTGTAATCTTGGTTTAGCGATAAAAAAACCCGACTCAGATATAGGAAGTCTTAAATTCAAATCACTCTCAATACAGAAGGGTCACTTCCCATAGTGTTACTTGGTGTATGTAGAGAGAGAAATTTGCACATGTTCCAAGAATTAATCAAGTGTTCTAAGAGACCTGAACACCTTAGTGTTAAAGGAAAAAGTTTTCATATTCTATACAATCTCTTGTTATTTTTCAAAGACCTAACTCAAAATAAATTTTGTCATTCATTTGTCAAATTAATTTAAGTAATTTGAAAATTTGTATTTGTGAATTGAGATGGGTCCAAATTACGTTGCATTTCGTTGTAGGGATGTGAACTGCGTTCAGTGGCAACTGCATCAGGTATCACAACTCTCACAGCACAATGGAATGAAGGAAATGGGTTCTCTTTTATCCATTGTGTAATCAACGGCACCGGTTCTGCTTTCCTAAGTCGAGCATGGCTGAAGAGCTCAAGGGTGGTGTTTGCATACACGTATATGGGTGCTTTGGTGCACCCACAAGGATGGACTGATGATGGCTTTTCTAACCGTGACAAGTACGTAACCTATTGCAAGCTTTGACTTTCTTATACAATGATATATCATTATTTTTAAACGAACGATCTCTGAAGTAGTGTACTCAACAAGACTAATTTTTCTAGTTCTACATCGTGAAATTCACACTGTAATACCCTGATCCAGCTAAGAGCCCAGAATTATACATTGAGTATGGTCGATGTATAGGGTAGTGGTGGCAGACGATATATCGAGCAGGGTCGATGTGTTGGGTGTCGATCTATCGAGCGGTGTGGCTGCTTGTTAAAGTCCCATATCGGAAGTTTAGGTGGAAATTAAGGGATTTATAAGGCTTGGTGCTCCTTAATACAGTATTACGCATTTGTGAGTGAGAAACAAAGCCTTGAGGGTTGCTCTGTGTTTACCCAAAGAGGACAATATATTCTAATGTGCACTCTGATACACGGACTACGCCTTTTGGGCCTCGATGATGGTGCAGGCCCAATGGAAAACTGTGCGGATCCCTCCCCATTTATAAGTCCAAAGCGGACAATATAATTATGAACCTCGTGGTGTTGAAATGGCGACGCCTCAGAAGCGCAGGTCGTTACACACACAACCAACCTGAGTTAGTTGGGAGCAACCAAGGATCGAGAGAAGGACGTGGGAGCAAACCACGCCTGTCTTGACCACTGGGCTACCCGCCTCGTGGGTAAGAATGGGCCTTATTCATAGTACTTAAATAACTTGGCTTAATGTGACATCTTTGACACAATTACACTTATGTAGTCCCTTATAAAAAAAAATTAATTGGATTAATTCATCCAAAAGCTTAAACCCTTCAAAGTCCAACATGAAATCTTTGACTAGACTAACCTAACTAGAGCTCTATTCAATATTATCATCATCATCTTAGCCATTGTTACCTTCAACATCATTGTATTCGCATAATCGTAATATGCTTTTCTTTTTTTTGGTGTAGGAATGTTTTCTTCGCTGAGTATCAATGCACAGGACCAGGGGCCAATACTGCAAACCGTGCATCTTTTGGAAGACAACTCACTGATGTTGAAGTGAAACCTTTTTTGAGCGAGACCTTCATCCAAGGTGCCACATGGCTCCTCCCACCTCCTAAGCTCTAGACACTTGAATTATCATCCTACTCTTGTTTTGATTAATCAAGCTATCTTCATAACTCACAAGTTCAAAATAAATGCAAGATCAATTGTTGTTATTTTCATTTATTTGGCATTTTTTTATTAATATGTGGAAAATTCAAATACAATACTATTAAAACTTTTACGGATGAACCCACTATCCCTTAAAGCAGATTAAGGTTCGGCTATTAGAGTTCAAATTCGTAATCTCTCCACTTCCTAAGATAGGGAGGCATCCAGTTAAACTACACCATGTAAGATTGTTATTGGCATTTTATGTGAATGCAATGACTTCAGTACCATATGAGATGGGATTCCTATCATTTAAGTGCAAAAATGTAACCATAGGACTAGAGAGAATGACATATTCCATCTCAAATAAATGATGATTGATCCAAATTCTGAAACTAGTGGAGGACCATTAGTGGTTTAAAAACGTTTCCAAGCTTCCATTATCTCTCTTCCTCATGAAATAAGGGCTCTTTACAAATAATAAAAAAAAAATGTAACTTTTTTCTTCTTTCTCCATTTCCTAATTTAATAATGAAAAAAGAGGATTTTCTAAGCTACTAAACATATCTTTTTATGTAGAATTGATTCACTCGAGAATATTGACGAACAACTCTTCACGCTTTGGCAACATTTTTGTCTCTTTGGCCTCATGGATTGGTCCAATCTCTTAAAAGATCTTACTAGAGAAATCCCAAAGTATCCTAAAATCCCATTTATGGTTAAGATAATGATGATGATAATAAGAGTACTGTTTTACATACTTCTCACTTGATAAGGACGCTTTTTTTTTTTTTAACTAATAATATTATCTTTAGTTGAAATTTACAATTTCACATTGAAAGATCTGGAAAAGAATTATTCAAAGGCATTTTTATCTAATAAATAGGCGGCATCAAAACTAATATTGTCGAAATCACTGACACCATATAATAATAATAATAAGTTTTTGGGTTGAATGTCTAAAATAAGATGTAAGCTCAGCTGATGTCACTATAGTTTTAAAAATGTGACATGAGCAATGTTATAAATGAACAAAAAATTATGGTAGTGGATTCACCTGGGTTTTACGTTGAGTATCCCGTGATTTCTCACATATATATTAAAGAAATGTAAGAAACATTTGTCGACAACCGACCCTTGAGGATAAAATGATACAAATAGTAGGGTGAGGGGTCACGTTTGGCGTGGAAAAGAAACGGGCGTAGTTTTTAACCATTACACCTAGCTTTAAAGAAGAGTAACTCGGAGGTAGCTAAGGGAATGATTGAAGGTTGACTCAGTTCTGTATTTTTAAGAAGGCAACACTGGAAGAATGGCTCTCCATTTAACACAAGGGTAATGATTTTTACACCAGCAATTTTGATACTTGTATACCATAACAAAAGGAAATCTCATTATTACCCTTTTTCTTCCTCTCCTTTAAAAGCAAGTTACACCTTAAATAACAAAGGGTAATAATGAGATTTCCTTTTGTTATGGTGTGCAACTATTAAAGTTGCTGGTGTGAAAATCATTACCTTTAACAAAGGGCTGATCTTTGGATAGAAAAAAGAATGGATTTGCATGGCTTCAAATGAATTGGTTTATATTAAAAAAAACCTTATTCTTTAAAAGATGTATCTCATGTCTTTACTTGTCTGCAAGAACTCTTTATCATCCACTTTGATAAAATACATGGATAGAATTTATCTCTAAAAACTGGTTTATAAGGAGAGGGTGCCCATGTATTTACAAACTCCAAGATCCCAAAGTTTATATGCGATATGGGACACACTAACACTCTCCATGAACGTCGGGACTGGAGATACTCGGCTCTCTCTATCCACAAAGGATTAAAGATACAAATCCAATCTATCTCTATGATACCCTTGCTTTGATACCATGTTAAAACACATGAGTAAAATATATTCTAAAAAACTAGAGTGACGAATTAGAAATTCTATCGAACGTGTCTTGCTGCACCAAAGATAAAAAGGATTTGTTGGAGAATATTTTTAAAGAAACATGGAAGCAAAATTACAACCATTAGAAGAATGAAGTTAAAAGTTTTTTTTTTTTTTTTTAAAAAAAAGCATGGAACATTGATTAGAAGAATGAACTTAAAGATTCCTTTGATGGTCTTCATACTTTTCTCTCTCTCTCTCTCTCTCCAATTTGTCTGATATTCAACAAAAAAAAAAAATTGCTAATCCATATTGAAGGAAAAGAAACAACAATTACATCCACATGCACGCATCATCAAGTATGAGAAAAAAGAAAAATGAGAAGAAGACATGGATATCATGGATGGGATAAAAACAGAGTGATTTCAAATTGCATACATTCTCTTGAACTCCTTAGTCATAATTTCAGTATCTGAGAATCCTGACGCAGAAAATGATCTCGACCGGCTAAGTGATGACTTCCTGATGCTCCTCAGATTCTTAGCATCGATTCGATGCCGCACCACGCAATAGCACATAGTCCCCAACGTCGTCACCATGATCAAAGTTCCTATAACTGTAACTCCGATTGCCATCCATCTCTCCTGTTCACCCACCACAATGAATGCCAATGCTAAGTATGCCATAGATATAAGCACACTGGCTAGCCACATCAACTTGTTTATGATGGCCATCAATTGCTTCTTTGCCTTGCTCTCTATGACCACCACCGATGTCTGCACCACCACCACCGCCAAAGATATGAAGAGAGCGATCGAATCGAAGATGAAGAATATCAAAAATGGTGCCTTGGATGCAATGTTGGCTTCTCCAAGGGAAGCTCCTGGGGTCAAGTCATTTGGGTCCTCTACATATTCACCAGGCACAGTGAAAATTGCAGCAAATGCGACGGTGGCGATGAGGACGGCGACCACCGGTGGTGGAGTTGATGGCATTGTTTAGGCCCTCGATATGCATCTTATTGAGCTGCTTGGCGATGCCTTGAACACGTCTTCTTGTCTGCCGGGTGTGTTCAAGCTGGTAATGGACCTCATGCTTAATGTCGCTCACTGTCTGTTTCAGTTCTCTTGCAGGGTTCTGTGGTTTGATTGTATTTGCTCCCTGTACACCATACTCGCGCAAAATGGCAGCGACATCTTCGTTGTTGGTCTTCTCTGCAGTGTCGAGAGCCGTTTCGCGTGATCTGTTTATGACTTTGGTATCAGTCTCGTTAAAATTTAAAAGCCATTTTACAATCTGCGAGAAACAATGAAGACATGAACGTTCACCAACTCCTCCAAATATTTGTAGTAGATAATTGAATTTATGAAAAGTATATGCAAAAGAAGAAAGAAGGATTATTCCTATTTAATCCTTTGAAACAGTAAATCATAGGATTGCTTAAAAACACTAGCAGTTCAACCAGTTGGGATGTAGGCTTTTGCTGAACCATGTAAACATTGTGTCTTTCTCTGTATAGATGTTTGATTTTGTGTTAATCGCTTTCTCTGCATTGTTTGGACCCAATTTTGGCACAACAAATATTAGCTCATGTTGTTGCAAATTGATCACAAAACAATGCAAGAAAATAAGCAAATCAATCACCCAAAGAGAAGACATATATTTATGTGGTTCGGCCAAAGCCTACATCCACAGACAGCAATCGAAAAAGATCTACTAATATTAAACGGAGAGATACAAATTACAAATATTTCCAAATTCAATTTCTCACCATCACCCTCTCTCACAAACAGTCTAACTCTTAGTTGCTCATGAGGACGGATGTGAAGTGACAAAAGTCTCACGTTGATTAATTTGAGAAATCAATAAATCCTCTATATAACACTTGAGACATCATTCTCTCACGGCTAGCTTTTGAGAGTAAATTCTACCTCAAGAATATTATCAAGTTATGATTTTCTAACAGCTATTTTAATCAATCTAATGAATTCATACATATTTGTCTATTTCCATTTTCAACTAAATTGTGAAAGTTAATATATTAAATTCAATAGCATCAAGAGCATAATTGTTTCTTATAGAAACCGAACAAGAAGATCAAAGGCAAGAGCAACCCACCTGGTCACGGCCCTTCCGACTTGCAATATGCAATGCTGTATTCCCTTTGTTATCTACCATGTTGATTACCATCGGTTCACACTTGAGCAACTCTTCAACAAGATCAAGATTTTGCCCTTTCACAGCCATGTGAAATGCTGTCTGCCCCTTCTTATCAGTTCTTGTTGAAATTCCAGGCTCCTTACTCAAAATAGCTTTTACCACTTCCACATGCCCATTCCTCGCAGCAGAATGCAAGACAGTCTTGCCATTGCTTTTGGCTATCTTAGCCAGACTTGGATCTGCAACCAAGAGAAGATTCACTGCCTCTAGATGGCCTTGCGTTGCCGACGTATGTAGCGCGGTGGTGTTCGACAGATCGACTGTCATCGAGAGTTCCGGTATGGCCAGAAGAAGCTCTCTCAGCACATCTACACGACACACACGGTAGAACTCATCCTTAAAATTCCGCTTTAAAGAAGAGAGTACTTATCTGAACCTCAAGACCCAAAGGTCCAATAGCAAACTGATCATATTCAAAACATGAGTAGAACTCATACTTAAAAATCGATTTAATATACTTATAAACCCCAAGACCTAAACTTCTGCTGACAATAACACATACATCATTACTAGTTATTTTTTAAATAATAATAACGACGACAATGACATTTTCCATTACCTATATCTCCTTGTCTGGCGGCAATGTGGAGAGCATCATAACCATTATTGGCTCTTATGCTGGCAGTTTCAATATCATGGTACCTTATCATCTCCCTCACGACTTCAACATAGCCATATTCAGCAGCCACATAGAGTGCAGTTTCCCCTGATTGATTCTGCTTAGACAATACATCAATCAACTGATCTTCAACAGTTGTAGAGAGGATTTCGATAATTACGTCGAGATTCCCTTCCCTTGCTGCTGTATGCAGAGGTGAATCATCTCGTTTTCCTGTCAATTGTTTTGTCATTTTCTTCCTCGGTTGCTTTTTATCATTCTCCATCAAACCGATTCCCCAATAATTTCCTTTGTTTGCTTCTACTTCTTAATTCAGATTCTCTTTCATCGAAGAAGATTGCTTGAATGCTTTGAAGTAAATTTCTTCCATGGTGAATTTGTCATAGCACTTGTCCTAAAATCTAGAATTGCACTTCTCTGTGTCATTTCTTAATAATAAAAAAAAAGATATTATGAATATTTATATTTTTTGAAATACAAAATCCATTTTCGAAGAGAAAAATGGGTCCCTTTTGTTCATCAAATTGTGATAAAAAAAATAATTTCCAACATCAATGAAGATCTGCTTACATGGCTCTTTCTCTATCTAAAATATCCAATTCAGATTTCTAAGAATTTGGATACTGAACATTCCAGAATTCCTATGCTGAAAATAGACCCAATTTTCAAAATCAGCAAAATTACATCTGTTGAGAATTATTTGAATATGGCATTAAAAAAACAAGCAGAAAATAATAGCCATTTACAGAAGCTTTAAAGGGATTGAAGCGTGTGTCATTCTAAATGGATGTGTTGATGAAATCAAAAGGCATGGATGGATGCTTTGAAAAAGAAAAAAAAAAAAGTATGGAGCAGAGGAATCTAAAACAAGAAATTTTGCTGGATAAATAAAATAAAATCGTAGATTCAAAAAGGAGGAAAAAAAAATTTCAACACGCCATAAAAATAAAAAAAAATCATATTTTGCAAATTGCATTCTTCCTGAGAAAGAAGAAGGGGTGGCCGTTGACCCGTCAAACATGGGCTCCGGCACCCAAGCTGGAAAGTACGTGGCTGGTCCTGGACCTTTAGTTTAGTGTTCGGAGTATGGAAAACGATTGTTTCTTTAAAAAATAAAATAAAATAAAATCCATTAGAGTCAAGAGATTATTTGTTTAGAAAATTTTATTAAAATTTTGAATATGTAACATATATTTTATTAGAATATGTAGAAAATGGTAAAAATTTAAATGAATAACATTTAGTGCCATTTCTTCAATTTACCCATGTTATTTAAATTTTGATTATTTTTAGTAGTTAATTTTTATAGTTTCTCTAAATTTATAAGGATTTGATTGAAAATTTTCTTCTATGCAAAAGCCCAAACTTATCTAATATGTGTGGTTTCTCTAGAGAAAATTAATATTTTAATCTTAATAAAACTAGTCTCAAATAATATTCCATGATGTATTATTCTATTATTGATAAAATAATGGTAACTATAGTTATCTCCTATCCTTTTGGTAGTTCAATGATAAATTAAATTATTTAAAATATTATTATCTTTTCTAATTTTAAATTCAATCTTAATTAATATTTATTTGATGTATTCTCACTATTATTTAAATATTTTAAATAAAAAATATTAGAAATTTTATAGGAAAATGTATCCTCACTTTTATTTTAGATATTATAGATAAAAATATATCCTCACTTTTCTATTTGAAAAATAGAAAAAAAATCATTTTTCTTCTTCTAAAAAATCCATTTATCATATAAAAAAATAAGATTAAAAAATTTAATAAGGAAAAAAATAAATACCCAATGCTTAATAAAACAACTCACGGTGTTCTGAGTCCAAACTTCTTAAAGTATCTAACTGATTGTTGAGACATTTTATTTTTAATTATTACATTTTATAATTTATTTCAAAATACACTCAAATTTAGATTTTATAAATGTCTAAACATATCAAATTCGAAAACAATGTTCAACTCCAAATTAATAAAATAAATAATTCTAATAATAACAGTGATGATGTAGCATTTTCATTTATAGTTGATTTTTCATTTTCGTTGCATTTTTTATTCATTCCAGAATACATACGTAGATTTGCATGCATGGCGCAAGTAATGGGTATCACACGTGTCAGCAGATGTGGCGAATGATCTCCCGAGTAACGGTAGTTCTTGCGACGTTTCCTTTTATCGTGGGAATAGAGAATGATGTCATCGCCACCCCATGCGTGCCGTCATTTGCTACCATGACTTCGTGTGAGTGTGTGACACGTGCTGCTTCTAAAATCTAATTTTCTTTTTCAATTTAAGTGTGAGAAATATCTCTTGATGAAACCACCACAGGTGTCTCTGATCTCATGAGACACACCAAGATACGTCAGTAGGAGTTTGAACTTGGGACCTTCCACTTCCTAAGATATGAGATAACCAGTCGAAATAACCCATGGGTTGTATTTCAAATCTTAAGTGAAGGAAAGATAATATTTTTAAGCAAATTCATTTTTTTTTTAAGAAGACATAAGTTATTGGTTTGGTGAACCAATTAATTGCTGGTCTAGGTAAAGCATCGAGCAGGGATTCAAATCTCGATATCGGTTGATACCGAATATCGATCGATATTCGGGTATTGGTTGATATCTCGACCGAGAAATTTCTTCTACCTAATTTTTTTTTTAATTAAAACCTGAAATATCGGCTGATACGATATGTATCGACCGACATATCAAGGTTTAGAAAACCGAAATCGTATCGGCTGAGATTTAAATCTCTGGTATCGAGTCTCATTTTCAAACTATTTATTAAATAAATTTCGTTCTATTTTCCTTGATCTTCTCCCCTCTTTGTCAGATAAATTCATAAATAAAATTAAAGAATCTCTATAAGCACTAATCTGTCAAATTTTATAAGTACTAGATCGATATTCAACTATACGTGACATAGAAAAATTGGAAATTTCACTTGAATAACGTCTCCACATGGACTTTTATATAGGGTTGCCTCACATTTATTTATTTTATGTAAATTGGATTCTCAACCAGTTTGAATTCATTTAATTTGATGTCACTATTACATTGAAAGAATTGTTTAAAATTAATTTTGTTTTGGTGGCTGATCTTTGGATTTTAATAATAATTTTTCAAATTCAATATATCTGTTCTTTATAATAAAAAAAAAATTATCTTAAAACTACCTTTCAAAACATCTATCTTCATACCTATTAGACATCTATCTAATAGTTTATTTTTAATCTTTAAAAATCAAGGCTCATTCCATGGTCCTATTTCTGACACTATAATAATCTCATGATAATCTATCCATCTCTATAATTTTTTATATTGGACAGGACTTATTCAATCACACCAACCATGAAAATGTGGAAGGGAGTTAATGAATCATATACTGAACGTCTTGTATTTGATTTTCAGGTCAGCAAGAAGCTGCAAGAATCCCTTCGACAGTGACAATTACTGGAATTCCCTTTTCCATTTCTGGTTCTCTTCCAATTGGAGGAATTTCCCAGGAAAATCAACTTTCCAGGGAAAAGAAAACACTCTTGTTTAGAAGAACAGAGCATTTGTTGGAACAAAGGACGGAGAGTGCATTGGGTTTTACCCAAATGATGGGAAACTAAGATCAAATTTCAAAGAATTTCTTTCTGGTTCTTTTGTGTTGTATGCTTTGATGGGTTGGAGATACAGAGGTGGATTATTCCTCATTGGCATTGTTGTTGTCGTCTGGGTTCATGTGCAGAGATCACACAGGCAACCTTTTTCATATATTATTTTTTAATTTGATATTTTGTTTCATTGAGAAATTTGATTTAATAGCTAAAATGATGATCAGGATAAAAGGTGATTACTGTTTTTTTCAAACATATAAATGTTAATTGACATTTGTTCTTTTGCCTGGTAAATACTTTTGTATTTTGAGTTTCCATGTTATTACTCTTTTGCATTTCAGTATTGAATTGATCACTAGGATGATGGAGATTTGGATTGTTCAGTTGAATTTATCTTGAATTAGAGATTCTCAATCTCTTTATTGGATTTCATTTTAGTAGGAATGTGTCTGAGTTTCCCACAAATAAATCCAAAAAAAATAAAATGTTGCTTCAATACTTTGCGGTTTGTGAACCTTCTGTAGTTGCGTCTTCTTCCTCTTTAACTTCTTTTCTCTTCTATAACTATTTTCAAATAGATGTTTAACTTAAATACTGTCTTAGTGTTCATACTTTGAAGCTATTTCTCATTTTTCTCTTATGATTTGGGTTAATGTCAACCATGCTAATTTTCATTCAAAAATTTACTGTTTTGATATTTGAAACCTAATTTTGTTTATTCTTATGTGCTAGAGAGAATATTTAGAGAATATCGACAACACAACCATTTGCACTCACTTATCTGGGAGCCTCTCTTATGGTCATCTATCTACCCATAGCAGCTTTGAAGGATTGGCTGTCTGATTGTTTCAGTGTGCAATCTTCTGAGGATTTTTTGAATCCAAACACCATTATGCGCTCTGCAATTGGATTGGATTCTCCACTTGAAATTAATCGAATGCATCATGGTCTACAAATGGAGAAAACAAGCCATTTAACTATGGAGTTTGGTGTTAGTAAACAGCAAGAGGGACAGCTTTTTAGTACCTATTACTAAACTTTAACAAGAAATTATAGGGAATAACTTTTTTAGTATACCTTGAGTATGTCAAGGTCTATTAGCATTGACTCGTACTATAGATCGTATTAGCCTCCGTATGAAGAGTTGAAGGATTACAAGTAGAAGGTACTAGAAGAGAAGGAATGCAATTAAAGACAGATCAATGTCATAGGATAGGGCGTGATAGATTGTAGGGTGGTGGACATGATTTTTGATAAGGTTGAGTGAAACGGATCTTAGATAGATGGATAAATGCTTCAATGATGATGACAATAATCATAAGCATCCTCTAAATAACTAAAAAGTGGAAGATCCTAACCATCTAACATTTTGCCCCTTGAGATGGCCTTTTCCTCCTTTTTTGAATAAATGTCAATTTTCACACACATCTAGTGAAGTGTTGGCATTGGCCCATTTAGGATTTTTTAGGCATTGTCCCATTTAGGATTTTTAATTTGTCTCATTTCTTCCTTCAATCACAGTGATGCTTATCCATGTTACTTAAAATGAAACAGGGCCCTTTCTGTAGTTTGGACATCACCTCTAGTTGCAACATTGGGCACATCACTCACTATACCAATTGCAATGGTTGCAGACATGGTCCTCCATGGCCGCCGCCACAATTCAGCCATATACGTTGTTGATTCGGCTCAGGTAGTTCCCAAATTGTCATTCTATTATATATCCATGTAAATGTCCCCAAGTAACTGAATATGATAATGAAAAATCATCATAATCATCGTTGTCAAAGTCACTATTCTCATCTGTCTGGAGTCGACTTCCTGAATCTTCAATTCCATTCTAGCATATTGAAAATTTTACCTTCAATTACCCTACAGTCCATCATATCCTTGTTTACCCATTCCAACCAATTTTTAAGGTGAGTCTTTCCTCCTAGTTCTTTCTACTTCCACCCTTCCAGTTTTTCCTATAGTGGATGTTCTTACTTTCTTACATCAACCACATTAAAAAGTTTGATAAATTATTTGGGTTTATTACAAATGGATAGATAGTTTTAGATGGTGATTTAGGCACTCCTTCTATTTGCTAAAGTCGGACAGACTATACATTTTTTCCATATGCCAACAATCAAAGATGGTCTGTCTTGTGAACATTAATGAGTTGAGTGTCTCTGTCATTCAGGTCTTTGCCGGATTCATAGTCGCTAACCTCTAAGATCCTTGGTTGCAAAAGATGGTCTATAGCTTGCCTGAATCATTGTCCAAATTGTTGAGTTGTAGTATGTTTCTTATTTTCTTTGCTTTATAGCTTCTAATCACAGGCAGCCCTAAAGATTGACGACTGTTCCTGACTCTTAGGTCTTTAGACATTGAAAAAAGATGGCGATCCTAACCCATGCCGAAATCGTGAGACAGATTTCTGTCGATCACTCCAATTCCTTTGGGTTACTTATGTGACTATCAGGAAAGTCAGCATAGATGGGATCCTTTCTCTCTTCCTCCCTCCCTCCCTCCCTCCCTGAATGGTTGTTGAACCAAAAATCTGTCATTCAAGGATACATTCCATTTGGGTTTACAACTGGAAATCTGTGTGGAATCCAGACAATCTTGGATGGTATTACAAAGAATGAAACTGGGAGGGAAATGCATGTGGACTTAACTTGTTGGCGATTATGGGCAGAGCCTTTAGCATTTGGATTATAAAATGCATTTCTGTAACTTCTTTCCCATTAAATTAGAGAAGTATCATGCTTCTAAGAGGATCAAATAATCCAAAACTTTGGTTTATTATTTGTTTAGCAATTAGTATGATCAAATAATCCAAAGCTTTTATCGAAGCATCAAAGTTTGTAAGTTTTATCTCTAATTAAAATTCTATTTTGAGCCAATTTTTAAGGTTATAAAAATGAATATTTAATGACGTTAAAATTTATTAATCTTAAAAAGTTTCAAGTTCAACAACCTATTTCTTCTTGGCGTCAAGTACTTTTCCTTCATTTTCAAATTTAAAAAAATTATAAAAATTCAAATTGAATTGAGTCAGAATGAATGAAATGATATGAAATTTGAATTAAATTGAATCTATAAAAAATTGCCCATAATGAATTACATTTGACTCGATTTTATCCATTGCCCTACTCATACCATAGCTCCAAAAGGTACAAACTCGTGCCTAGTTGATGGCGGTTCATATCGTATTATAATTGCTATTAATTTTTGTTGGTTTTCTAATAAGTTTTTGAGTTAGGATCGAGTTGGCCCATACCATATTTATAGGGCTGAAATCGGGCCAGGCCGGGTAGGGATTTTTAAAATCCAACCCGGTCCGAGTTACTAATATATAGAACCCAAACTTTTGACTTGGACGTCTTGACCCGATTCGACTTGAATTATAACTCGAAATCCGACCCGACTCACATTTTAAACCTACTTTAACCTACCTTTTACCGGGTCTGGTCGGGTTAACTTAAAAATCTCTCAAACCAATTCGACCTGAATTCAATATGGGTTTCTAACTTCTCAACCCAATCCAACCTGTTGACCCGACTTTCATAACTTGACCCGTATGATTTTCAGGTTGGGTCATGTGGGTTCGAGCCAAAACCCGACCCGAGTTTCACCCCTGATATTTACTTGGGTTAGAACCTTTTTACATGGGAGATATATTCTGAATAATTACAGCCATAATTGCATGAAATAATTAGAAACTCATTTTATGAAATGGGAGTCCTAGGTTCGACTTCTATTCTAAATTACTCTGTGTGTAGGTAGGACGGCTTGCACATGCTCTGAAGATTAGTCAGATACTCTAAAAACCATGAACACCTTGGTCATTAAAAAATTAGATTAAGACAGATAAATAAATAAAAAATCCATTTTATTTTATTTTGATTAAGACGTTAGGATGAAATTAAAGTGGGCCCTTTCATGATTGACGTCGCTAGTGATGTTGTGCACTGTATCGTTTCCCTTTAAACCATGATGATTTTAGAAGGTGAGTAAGAGGACAAGATCATGAGAGTAGATTGCATTGTTACCATTAATCATTTACAATCATGTCTTTCTAACTCATGCCTAGTTCTCAAATAAGAAAAGAAATACTCTTTCCAAAAGCAACCTCTCTTGCTTCAACCCTAAGAAACCTCTCAATTCGATTTAAAGTTACATGGATTACATAGCACAACATGTCAATGATCTTAATTTGTCAAGGTAGGATTTTTTCTAATAGTAAATATTTATTATATTTTATAAATTTATTAAATGAAATATGTATATTTGTATGTAAACATCTCTTCACGAAGTGGAATGTGCCATATTTGAGCTCCCATGAATTCATCTAATGTGCTCTAAGAGAAGTGAATATCTCCCATAGAAATTTTACACTGGGTTTTATGCGATTTCCCATACGTAAATTCAAAAAAAAAAAAAAATTAAATCGCAATCCAACTATAATCCAAATTGCAGTTCACTTAAATCTTGAAATGCAATAAGTTTGACAGAATCATGTATATTTTTGCTGATATGGTAAATTCTAGAGAAATAGATAATGTTAATCAATGATCCAATGGTTCATGTTCATCTGGACTTGACCTGACCTTTCAATTAGAAAATAGAAGAGATATGAAGAGAAATACTATCTTTTATTTTTCTTATACTTATCATCATTAAATGACAAAAAAACTAATATGAAATGATGATATACTGTCGACAGTATCAAATCATCAAATGTATCCATCATTCAATTAAATTTTTTAAATTTTTATTTAAATGGATAGTAGATACTATCAATAGTTTGATACTACAAGCAACCTGCTAAATTGCTCAAAACTAAGAAAAAAGGGTCTTCTTTTATTAAAATTAGGAAATCTCAATTTATAATAAAATAAAATTCTAAATGCAAGAGGCGGTTGGTCTGACGGTTAAGAAGCTCTCCTTATTAAGGGAGATTTTGAGATAGACTTACGTTCAACAACCTTTGGACCACTTTTCAAATTTGCTTGAGACCTCTCGACACCTTATTCATAAAAAAATAAAAAATGAAATAAAAATTTTAATTCTTTACATTGAGAGTGAGACTTGAGAGGTACCACTTCGAATTTTCAAAGGGTTGTTAGATATTATTTTAGAGAAAGGAAAAGGCATTCATGATTATAAAAATGGGCTCCTTTTCAGAAAATACAAGTGGCTTGCTGACTTTTCCTTTGAACTTAACCATGTGTTAACTAACTTGCATCATCTGGTCCATATGAAAACATTATTGCCGAACAGATTTGTTCTTATAGCAAACTCTACTTGTCCTCTAAACTCTAAATTTGTTATGGTATTAGCCGATATTTGATCGAGTCATATCGACCAATATAATATTTGTTTGGTTGATATTTATTATATCGGCCGATACATCTTGAGTTCAAAAATTCGGGAGGTCATATTGGCCGAGATTTGGTTATCTGATCACCACATTTAAATTTATGAAATTGATTCATAAAATGATATTTTACTTTTAATTCATTTTAGTATAATTTTTTCTATTTTTATATATTCATACGACAAAGATAGGTCTATCAAATCTAATCTAAATTTGTCTTTTCAAATTTTAAATATTTTTACACGACTTTTCTCTACTCTTAATTAATAATATGATAAGATGTTGCCTATTCTTTTCTCATCATATCCATTTATAATTTTTTTAACCTTAGCACTCTATTATTTGTTTCTATAAAATATAGTAATTGTATAACCCTTGAGTCAAGTCTTGGATATTAAAAAATTTCCAAGTGATTTGACTTAGGAGTTAAGACATCTTGACTTAGTTTGGGCCATGGCCCATGGAAATAAATCCCAACCCAAAAGACAAATCTGAAAAGTGATCCCTTTGCCTCTCAAACTTCAAGTTAAACTATATAAAACTTGGGAATGAAATGGGATTAAATCACCTTAAATCGAATTTTGATGTATAATTTTTTTTTAAAAAAAATTGGTCTCGTTAAATATGTATAGCCACTTTATTTAATTGAAACTATTTCATTTTAATTTAGTAAAATTAGTAAATGATATAAAATGAACATGTATTAAAATTAAAATTGAGATAAAACAGTCGTAAAAGCTTAACGAGTAATCTCCCTTCTCTCAAGAAGCAAGAGATGTGAGGTTCAAACCCATGACCTCACTTAGTGTGTCCTACGGGGATATCAGTTGTGGAGATTTTACGATGGATTTTTTACGATTTTCCACATATAAATTTAAAAAATAAAAAGTGTATAGATTTCCTTGTGACTTATAAATATTTCCAAAATTGCATGTGTCCTTCTGACCAGAAAGAAAATTAAGTTCCATAACTAGAAAAGATTAATGTCGGCACAGCAGTCATCTATAAAAGGGCAGTGATGACTTTTTACAAAAAGATGAAGAGGTGAGTTGGCAGAATATTAAGGATTAGTGCTCACCCATAAAAGATGAATTAAACATTATATTTTTATTCTACATAAAAATAACTACAGTTATACAATAAAATTGGAGACTGACAAATTTTGATAAAAATTTGAAAATATCAATAATATTTAAAAATACATATTCCAGTTTGAGTTTAGACCAAAAATACATATAAGAGTTGTAGCATGACGAAGTCTTCATTGTCATCATCAATGGATACTATTTTAATTATTTGAAATTAGTTTTTTGAGTTTTATTTCTCTAATTAACTTTATTATAAACTATATAATAAATTTTACATTATCCATCATATCTTTTTGAATTTACGTGTAGGAAACTGCAGGATACCCAGTGTAAAACCTCCATGAGTGAGCTCACTACCCCTAGAGTACACTAAGATTAGGCCACGGGGACTCAAACCCGTAACTTCTCGCTTATTTATTCTTTTCATAATTTTAACTGTAAAATAAAAAATTTAAAACATTAAAACAAATCTCAATAAAGTATTATTTACACAAATGAGCAAGCTCAAAGTCTAGGTTTGATCAAGTTCAATAGGATTAACTTAGATTTTTTTAATTAAGACATTAAACTTGTTTGAATTGAGTTAATGAGCAAATTCAGATTCAACCGTTCAACTTAAGCTCAACGTTGCCAAACACCACCTTAATTGATTGGATTTAGAAGTAACACAAATATAAAGTATCATCATTAAAATCATTAATATAATTTATTTATAAAATATATTTAAATGTAACAAATTAATTCTATGCATCAACTGCTTATCTTGCTATGCAATTGTCATTCTTTCTTTTGGCTGGTGTTATCTAATAACAAGGGCTTTATATGGATCTACTTAATCATAAATTTAAACCACTAAATAGTTTTTAATCTTTTTATATTACATCTCCATTTTTTTATCTATTTGATTGAAATAATTATAATATGAAAAAATATTTATTTAAGAGACTATTTTTATTAAAAGAGTAAAGGATTATAATGATTCATTAAATCTCATTTTGGACGGTTTCATAATCTAGGTGATAATGTAATCAACCTTCAATTTTAGCCTTAAAGGGAGACGTACCTTAAGCATATGTCCTCTCCTAGAATTTATATTGGATAATAAATGCTATAGTAATTGATATCATGATATTAATTAATTTATAATCTAATAAATATGAGATGATATTATTTAGGTTGTGAGCGATATTTCAATTTTTTGAAGTAAAAAGATTTCAAATTTCTCCATATGTTTTTTACCATTTTAGTAATTACCTAATTATTATGGAAATAAAATATACAAAATTCGAAAGAAAAAAAAAAGTCGGGAGAAGGACGCTTTTGTTCTACACAAACAAAACCACGAGTCGGTCTCTACAAGGTTCCTTCGACAAACACCAACAGCGCAAATTCTCAATACCCCCCGAAAGATCCTAGCTTTTATGCTTTGATCTTCTTCTTCCTTCAAATCTGCCCAATTTAGCTCAGAATAACAACTGCCCATTTCTCAAAACGCCCGATCCCCCTCGAAGAGGCCAAATACTCCCAAATCCCACTACCCAAAAAAAAAAAAAATTCATCTCTCTCTGTATCTTTATCTTGATTTGTTATTGAAATCTGGGTCTTTTATAGATCAAAGGCTCTTTCAATCTTATTCAATCCCCACCAACATGTCTGGAAGAAACCCCAGATACACAAAACCAAAGCCCTGCTCTCATCTTGCAGATTACAGGAAGAAATTTGGAATGGAAGGCTACAATTCTTTACAAAAGAGCCTCAAAGCCACTCCAAATGGAAGAATTGCCATTGGTGTAGACAGAACTCGAATACCCAGATGCAGTTTTTGCCCTGGAAATCAAGGGCGGCTGTATTTTTGCCTGATTTGCTCCTCTGTTTCTTGCTGCCTTCCCCCAAATTCCAACCATGCTTTATTACATTCAAAACTGAAAAAGGCCATGACATCGCTGTCGATGTAGAAAGAGCAGAGCTTTTCTGCTGCACTTGTTGCGATCAGGTCTATGATCCGGATTTTGATATGGCGGTCATGAGCAATCAGATCAATGAGCTGCTGCCCAAGTGCAACAATGACATCAATGTCGATGTCAAATTCCGATATTCAGATTTGAATTTGGAATCGTTGAATCTGAATTCAAACCCGAATAAGAAGAGGAAGGTGTCATTGGACTGGAGAAGCTCGAAAGATTGCATCTTGAAGGCAGGCTCGTGCTTCCCGTTGGGATTAAGGGGACTGAACAATCTGGGCAGCACTTGTTTTATGAATTCAGTCCTGCAGGCATTGCTTCACACGCCCCAATGAGGAACTACTTTCTTAGCGATCACCATAATGTCGAAATCTGCAGGAAGAGTTCTGCTAATTCGCTGTGTTTTGTTTGTGACATCCATTCAATCTTTTCGGCAGTCTTTTCCGGTGATCAGAGGCCCTATAGCCCTGCCCGCTTCCTTTACAGGTCTGGCATTGGATGTCCAGCATCATTCATATGCATATCTGTATCCTTGTTTGCTGCTGTATTTTTGGATCACTTGATTGTGAAGTGAAATGCTTTCAATGTGTCGAACTCCTTCCAATGTTATGAATTATGATTAGTTCTGTATTTTCTTTCAGCTTATATGTTGAAGACTTCTTCACAAAGAAAAGGGAAACTATAAGCATGGAATTATATGCTGAGTACTTTAGATTGGTTTGCTTGAGGTGTGATTCGCTAGTCTGAGACATGGACTAAGGAATGGTTTAGTAAAGAACGTTAATGGCTTTAAGTGTACTTTTGAATGAGCAATTAGATCATTTAAACATCTCAAGGTTCCTATGAAAGCATCCGTTATTCAAGTAGCAAGCATGTTTTTTTCTGAATGGTAAATTATTTTCATTGTTTATTGAGATGTTTCTCATCTGAAGATTTCAGAAAGTACTGTTGCTAGGTACATAGTGTTTTGGGCTGGGTGAGATTTGGTTAGACTATACATAAAACTTTCTGATGGCTGCTGTCATTGTTGGGCTTCTTAGAGAAATTGAAGTGTGTATGTAGTGATAATTTGTGGGTTCATGTTATGGAGCCTTGGGATCTTTCCTCAGAGTGTGCATTCTCTGCCGAGTCTCCAAAACACAGGCCCATAAATATCACTATATGCAATTTGTGTACAGTAATATGTGGGCTCTCATTTTAATCCATGCAATTATTTACTAGGGGTATATGTTTTCCACCAAGGCTCCAAAACATGGGCCCACAAATATCACTATATACAAATTCTATCTGAGGATGTGTTTTTATGCCACAAAATAGTCTGTCATGCTGAGTTATCACTTCCATCTATGAATCTGGTTTCTCGTCAGTACACGCTTTTGATTTTTCCCTTCAATCCATTGATGGAAAAGATCATTGACCGAATCATGAAAAACTTGGTTTTTGCAGTTGGTGGCAGCATGCGGCCAATCTTGCCTGTTATGAGCAGCAGGATGCTCATGAGTTCTTCATTTCAATGCTTGACAGGATTCATGAGAAAGAAGAACGATCCAATCCTCAAAGTAAAGGTAATTGAAATCTGGAGCAGTTGGTTATGCATTTTGTCTTGTGTACATTTGTGGAAAAGAGGAATGCTAAGTTGGACTTTTTTACTTCATTGGCATTGTTCTGATGAATGTGTCCAAGCCTTAAAAGGTGGAACCTCAGTGCTCATCAGATGAACAACGCATCTTTAGAGCTGGGGCCTCTTTATTGTGGACAGACCTGATGAGAAACATAGATCTCATGATTGTGGTGATTAGTCTGATATATCTAGTTACATAATTTGACCATGCAATCCTCTCTTATGCAAAAGACCACTAGCTGAAAGATTTTAATCAACACTTACTATATGAAGCTTCAGCTTTGTATCTTTTGACTGAATTTGATTGCTGATACAGGTATTGGTGGTTGCCACTGTATTGCTCATAGAGTATTCTCCGGGGTATTGAGATCAGATGTCACATGTACAGTATGTGGATTTACTTCCACTAAGTATGATCCCTGTGTTGACCTCTCTCTTGACTTAGAGCTTAGTGGCTTAGAAAAAGTCACTGGAAAATCAGCTAAACCAAGTAGAGATTCCGGAATCTCTACTCTTATGGGTTGTTTGGACCTATTCACAAGGCCTGAAAAGTTGGGTTCTGACCAGAAGTTATACTGTCAGCACTGTGAAGTGAGGCAGGATTCTTTGAAGCAGATGTCGATCAGACGGCTCCCGTTGGTCTTGTGTTTCCATATAAAGAGATTTGAGCATTCCTCAATCAGGAAAATGTCAAAAAAGATTGACCAATATATGCAATTCCCATTCTCATTAGACATGACACCATATTTATCTTCTTCTATTATACGGAATAGGTTTGGCAACAGGATTTTCGCTTTTGAGGGTGATGAATCAGATATATCTACAGAACTATCATCAGAATTCGAGCTACTTGCTGTGGTTACACATACTGGGAGGCTAGAATCGGGTCACTATGTGACTTATCTTCGCCTTAGAAATCAGTGGTACAAATGTGATGATGCTTGGATTACCAATGCCAGTGAAAGGGTTGTGAGAGCTTCTCAAGTCTACATGTTGTATTATGTACAAAAGGTGCTTTACCACAAGACAAGTGATGATTTGAATTACCTCCCATTGTCTCCAAGGCAGCGGAAACATTCAGTGCGGGACCCATTTATTCCAACTTCTGGATGCTGCTGAGAACAAACATCACAAGACACTTGGATGCATAACAGAACAAATCTTTCAGATGCATCTGACATCTTCTTGATGTTACTGAAGGAAAGGAGAGGAACTGTGTATAGATGATCCAATTAAAGGGATTGCAAGATGCTGTGTAGGCAATCTATTTTGAGCTGTTGATACTTCCTCCATGAAACTGTCACTGCTCATCTTCTAGCTACAACTTGAAGAGCAGACATTTGACAATAAATACTAATAACAATGAGAGACGAATCCCAAGCAAGGGACTTTTTGGTCTGTTTCCTAACAGGGCATCTTGGTCAGCAACAAGTCGTTTCTGATTCTTATGTCACCCTTGTCATAATAACCAAAGGAGCTGTCAAAAGCCTGTGCTGGAGAGTGGAGATGAGATGAGATGACCTATATAATAAAATTCATCGGTTTGCTAAAAATGACATTATTTGAAAATGAGATTGAGCAATATCAAAAGAAGCTTGGAGGCTTCTTCACATATTTGTCTTTGGAACATTTCTCAAAAGATGGGATCAAGCTTAACGTTCATGAGGTACTTTCTCTCAAAATTTTAGTTTGATGAGAGCAACAATTTGCAAACCTTCTGATTTTTTTTTCGAGGGTTGAATAGAAATGATTCACACAATCATTGCTTCTTTCAATTATGTACATAGCACATCTTAGTTTTTGAGTATGATGAGACTTATTTTTTTATCTTGAATAATAAAATGAAGTCCCAAATTTTGTTGTATAGATGACAGTGTTCCATGATTCATGCTTCTCACTGTTTTGATTGGTCAACCTCTTTACAAGGATCAAGTTACAAACCCTCTAGAATGAATATTTCTTATTTGAGAGAGCGGAACCTGCTTTCTTTGATTTGCTAACATCAATCACTTTTGTCTAATTCTATGCAAGTTTGTTTAACATCTTCCGTGGAAAATGAGTTCCTCAAATGTGAGTTCTAGGTTTCAAATCTTTTAAGGATCAAAATGTTTTCGACCTCTCTCACTTGGAACTGCCGTTGCTCCAATCACTAGCCATGAAGCTACTTTGCTACTTTCATGCTATATTACAGCTCAAGGTGCTAGCCTCCTCTGCACACTATACCCGTAGGGCATCATACATTCATGTATTTGGACCATTGAAATCGCTGTGCCATTTGTTGTAGCAATGCCCAGTAGGCATGCTGATGATGCGATCTTGGATGTCTGACCATGCCCATCAAATCCAAATTGGTGATCTTATTTTCTTTAACCATTCAATTGTGGGATGGTCTTTGTCATCTGAATCAGCTATTAGGTACTTGTTCACTTGCTTGTTGCCACCATTCTCCTGTTGGAGCCTATGGTTGATGGGTCATACTCCAAAACCCATTTCATGCCTTTTCCATTTATAAATTATAATCCCTTGAATATTCTGCATCCTATGGATGGGATTGTCCAGTGAATCTGTCTGTGGAAGTAAAATCATCCCTCGCAATCTGTGAGGGTTGGCTTGGCTGTCAAGAATCCACCTAAGTTGCAGGAGGTCTTGGGTTCAAGTCACTCTTAACACAAAAAGGGATCACTTCCCATAGTGTTACTCGGTGTGTATAAATAGGGAAGTTTGCGTATACCCCAAGAATTAGTCAAGCGCTCTAAGAGGCCTGGACACCTCGGTCTTCAAAAAAAAAAATCATCAGTCGCAGGTCCCCACTGATGAAAATTCCACATTTCATGATTGTCATAATCTTGCATGTACTGTGAAGAGAGCAAGATCTAGGCAAAAATAGTTTTTCCGCCATTCCATTCTGTGTCTGTGTGTTGAACTCTGCTATTTGAGGACATGGGAAGCTTGTACTGGTATAGGGTGTGATTGGGCTACCGATCAGGTGGTTGCAAGCTTGCATCCATGAGGTTCATAGGGTCCATGGAGTCCACTTGATCTCAAGCATTTAGTACAGTTTTATTCAACCAAGGAAATAATGAAAACGAAGGCTTCTTTTTTTACATCTTTATTTAATACCTATTTCAGCTTTTTCAGATCCTTTTCAAGTATTTTGCATATCGTTTTTCTGTTTGAACATATACAAGAAATTCCCCTAAAAAACTGCATAAGAAAGAGAGATTTTTTTTTTGAAAGCCAAGGTGTCAGGTATGTGCAAGTCTCCGTAACCACACACATCGGATAAATCTACGGAGAGTGGCCTTATGCGTTGAACGTGATTTGAACACAATATCTCTTACATTTTGTTCGAATTCTCGGCCATCACGTCAACCCCTGATAAAGATTTATTTGTCAAACAAGCAGAGATCGGGATCATTGGAGAGTGTATGTTGATTGTTGTAATGATTCCAACTTGATCAAGATTTTAATATTTTCATGTGAGTATGTGGGTTCAGCAAAGCAGAGGGGCCTACTTTTCATTTATCCCATGATTGGTTGATCGTGATCGTATCAATTAGATATTGAAATGACACGGTTGTGGACTTTTGGTAGTGGTATCTGTTGAATGTGTGGCCCAGTCAATGGTGATCAGAGCTGTTCGATGGTTGGGTCCTAACAAAACGATCCAGAGGCAAAAGCCCTATGGGTTGGACCTGGGTCTGGCCCATGAGATTGGACCCATTCATTTGGACGGGTAGAGCAGGTCACCTAACATATCCACATGTTTTATTAAATTTAGCAGTCGACGAAGACAAACATATGCATGTTCTTTGAGAGGAGCAGATATTTCGGTTGGTGTGTTTAGATAAACCCATTTGTTCCTCTAGCACGTGATTTTGTTCCATGTGTCTTCTTCAATTTGATTTAAGAAGTGGGCCATGCTCTACCCTTGAGCAAGAAAAGCAACTGAATTAAAAGGCCTTTGATAAGTTACAGCTTTCAATTACCGTATATTTTAAAAAAAAAATTAAATTGGATATTCAGATTAATTACGATAATTTGATAAAAATACTTTAAGGGTTTAAACTTTAAAGAATAATAGTGCAGATTCCTACACTAATTCACACTGTATTAGTTAAATAATAACATATTCTTTAAAACTTTAAAATTATTTTTTAAGCAATATATATTTCTAAAATTTCTCAAATTGAAATCCAGATTAATTACGATAATCTAATAAAAATACTTTAAGACTTCAAGATCTTTTGACACTCCCAAATGTGTTTTCGGCACAACTGAGGGATACCCTTATTTGTAAAACACTGTGTTTTAAGTATTTGGGAGTGTCAAAAAACCTTAAAGTCTTAAACTATTTTTATCAGGTTATCCTAATTAATCTTGATATTCAATTTGAGAAATTTTGAAAATATACAGTGCTTAAAAAATAACTTTAAAATTTTAAAGAAGATTTTATTATTCAAAATGCATTGCGCATTAGTATAGTGTATGCAATGGAATTTAGGCATGAATAATGGTCCCAACAACAGAAAAATGTTCTTATCTCACGTTCGGACCACGCTGACGGGAAAGGACAATGCAGTAATTTCCTTCAAAAAACTGAAAATCCATGTCTGAAAAAAATATCCGTGTCTAAATAATTACCCTATAATAATATGTTAAAATTTTAATTAAATACTATTTATAATAATATGTTAAATAGAAAAGAAGGCCCCATTTAATTTTTTTGCTTTAGGCCTCCGCTTGTGTCTAGCCGCCTTGCATGCTTGGCTAAATGATGATTACCCACGTATTAATGTCTATATTATTACTTGACACATTTAGACATTGAGATCCACCGGATCCTAATGAGTTTGTTGGAAAAAAAAATTCATATTTAAAATAAAGATTATTTTAAGTTCTTTAAAATTTGATTAATGTAATTATTTTGTTTATATCTTTGAACTTTGCAGTTTAAATTTTTTTTAGTTTAATACTCAAACAAAAATCTTTCTAATATGTCTATCATCTCATTTGGTGAATTTGTGAGAGTTGTTTGAAAGTCATGAACTCGCTTAAGATTGCATAAGTGGGAGGTCTTGTGTCGAAATCACTTTCAACACAAAAGGGTCACTCTTCATAGTGTAACTCGATATATGTGGATAGAGAAGTTTGTGCATGTTTCAAGAATTAATCAGGTGCTCGAAGAGGTCTGAATACCTTGATTAAAAAAAATAAAAAATAAAAAGTATTAATCAATGATTCCATAATTTTGTGTATAAGATACGGTTCATTTAGATGCAAAAGAAAATAGTTATAATGGTGGTGATAAAAATTTATTTATTTTATTTTAAAAAAAATACTTTTATATATTTTCAAAAGGTCATATTTTCTTGTAATAAAAATTTAGATTGATTTTTTTAAGCCATAGAAATCACCCCCTTCTTCAACCCATCTACAAATCAGGGGTTTAAATATCGGCCGATACGTATCGTATCGGCCGATATATATCGGTTTTGGATTTGTAAATATCGGCCGATATGTATCGTATCGGCCGATATTTACAATATCGGCCTTGATATCGGCCGTATTATATCGGCCCGATATCAAAATATCGGCCGATATCGGCCGATATTTAAAAATACAAAGAAGAAAGAGAAAAATATCGGCCGATATATCGGCCGAAAACGATATATCGGTCGACATATCGTATCGGCCGATATATCGGCCGATACCGATTTTTAAACCCCTGCTACAAATACACCCACTACCTACTTCAAATTAAGATTAATTTAAATTGAAATTCATGTAGATTTAACTCTATTTTAATTATTAAATTTTTTATCTTTAAAAATCATAACTTATTAAATTCACAAAAAGGAGATCCATGTTTCAAGTTAACATTAAAATTTCACTTGAAATTATTTGGGTTTTAGGCTTATCTGTCACGAAAATATTGGTATCTTCTGATATTTTTATAATGTTAAAATTAATATAATAGATTGAAAATTCAATCAAAATAAGTGAAAATTCGATCTATTTCAGATGAAAGTTCAGTCCATTTCAAAAGAAAAAATGGTTCAAAATATTTTAGACTTTTATTCAAATTAAATATTTGTGAAAATGGCTAATATCACAAAATATTGGCCGATGTAAAGATTAAAAAATTACATCATTCAATATTTTAATATCAAAGTAAAGAGAACTTCCAAATTGGTTTTTTCCCTAGGCCTATACTTTGAATTATTATCAAATATTTGCCTGCAGAAACTCAATAGGAACAGTTATATAAAGCTGATATAAAATATAAATATTAAATATTCTTAATATTTATTAAATATCAACTGATATTTGTTAAACTTCTTGAAACTTGTATTTCACTATCGGCTGATGTTTAGAAGCCAGTATTTAATTATTTTATCTGCCCCGCAAATTATTTTAGTAAAATATAACAATATACAAAATAAAATGTGAAAATCTTCAATCAGTAATTGGTGATGTTAAGAAATCTCAATGTAATTGCACCGATGAACATTCGAACTAATCAAATTTTGAGGAAAAAAATCATTTGTTGAAGTCAACCTTGACCCATTGGACTTGTTTAATTTCATAAATTCATTTTATTTTGCTGCTGAGATCATTTTTAAAGCCAAATGAACTTGTTTAAAATGGGTGCCTAGAAAAATTGCATTTAGAATTAAGTGATCTGTTATATTAGTTTTAGAAATTAGAAAAATTATTAAAATTCTATCATTTTCAAAGAGAATTTATTTGTGCACTACTTTTTGCTTTGAGGTCTAGAGGGATCTAGGCGTCACACTCAACTAGTCATTCGGGTGTGTGAAAACCCTCCAATTCACACACGAGTAAATCTACAGAGAGTGGTCTTTCACTAGAGTCATCAGGTATTGAACTTAATAATTTAATCTTAAAGTATTGTGTCTCAACCACTAAGCCCTACCTTCTATCAGCGTCACTGGACTTTCCTCTGCTTGAGTTTGGGCTATTTTGTATTCATAAAGCCCAAGCTCACAAGCGTCCTTCGAGACTAAGGCCCAAATCCATCTATTTGAATGGATGAAAATCTTGAGACCACTCATTGGAGTCGACTTGTGGATTACATATTTGGACGCATTGAAGATGGATCCACTGTAAAACATAATGTTTTAAGTTCATATTAGGCCCAAATTCAACATTTTTATCAAAGGGGCATAATTTAATAATAAATAAATATGAAATTATTATATTTATATAAATATAGGCAAAACCACAATCAACTCAAGTTGGTTATTTCGCTCAATTGTATGCCCCCCATGTGAGGCCCATTCATAGATAAATTCAAACTACTTAATTTTTTTTTATAAATTTAGTTTTAACTTTAACTGATATTCATTTGATGTATCTTAATATTGGATTGAGCATCATAGGTAAAATACTTATTCAATGATTTTATTTAGATGTAAAAAGTTAATGGCTAACATTATTTAATGGGCTCCATTTTAGACAGTTTGATAGGCTCTGTGATGATCTATAATTTGATTATAGACTTTATCCGACCCTTTAACACACACTCATCAAACATTTGGGTTTTTTAGCGTGGGTGTCTGGTACACCTATGCACAAATACATAGTTGGTTAAACGGGTTAAAAAGTCGAATATATTTTCCTGAGCTCGTCAAGAATATATGGTTAATAAAAGGCTAAAATGAGCCCAAGCTTGACCAGTTGAACCCAAAAAAAATTAAAAAAAAACTTACTTTGATCTGGGAGAGTTCAATTTTGGGCTCAAAATATTAGGCTCAAATTTAAAATGGCCAAGCTAGGTCTGGCTCTTGAAAGCTTGAGTTTGGCACTAATTTTCAAATT
Organism: Chimonanthus salicifolius; assembly: GCA_013350335.1. Lineage (NCBI taxonomy): Eukaryota > Viridiplantae > Streptophyta > Magnoliopsida > Laurales > Calycanthaceae > Chimonanthus > Chimonanthus salicifolius. Next base: position 27,963,792 of record CM023532.1, on the reverse strand, counting down.
TGAGCCAAAGTTTGTAAGAATATATTTTTTTAAATTAATTAATACTTTGTACAAATATACAATTTGTATAAACATAATTTATATTTTATCAAATAATACAAACAAATCTATTTTGGGCCCAACCGATAAGCCCAAGAAGTTTGCAAATGCATTTTTGTTTGAAATCAAGCTTCGGCGGCCCAAATTGAAGTCAGTCCTGCCTTAAGATTTAACAATGCAGGTCAATTCAGGTCTAATCCAATCTCAAGCCCTTTAATTTAAATCAAGATTGTGCTTGGGCTGTCTAAAATCTGACTAACTCACTTGAGTTGTAATCATTAAGTATGCTTATTAAAATTCTCTCATTTACAACAAATTTGGTTTTGACTCAAGTTGGATTTTAACCCATAAAAAGCCTTATCCCAGGGTTCAAATTGGATCCACTAAAATTTAGCTAAACCTAATAACTAGAGTCAGGTTAAAGATCAGATCAAGTTTTGGAGACCTGAGATTTTCTTAGGTCGAATCATCAGGTTAAATGAAAAAAAAAAAAAAATCCTACACCCAAATTCAGACTTTTATCCAACACCTCTTTAAAAAATGTTGTTTTAAGTCTACTAATCTTTCACTCATGCAGTTTTCTCTCACAATATCACGATGAGAAGTGATTGGTAAACCAACACTTTTATTCTTTGATAAGTAAAGAATGAGTGAAAATCTATTTTATCCAATTTTTTTTAATTCATTTTCTTTCTTTTTTCTATTTAATTAGACAAAATATATATTTCATCCAGTTTTTAATATACGGTGCACCCATCAATTCCCGACCGGCTACCACGACGTTCCTGAAGAAGCGCGTGTGTATTTAGCAGACAGTCTCCCGCTACAGTAGCGATCTCGTTTTCTAAAATCTGAATCTCTATCTCTTCCCTCTGGATTTGAAATACTTGAAAGTCTCCAGCTTTTTTGTTACCAACAGCTGCTTGACACGTGTCTTGAAGACATGGCCCTCTCTCCAAATCTAGTGTCAAAATTAAGGGGCTTTTGGTCAACCCTCTGCTTATTTTTCTACTCGCGGGATCTTGCAAGTTGTAACTTCGATTTGTTCGCTTTCTTGTCAATTGTTTTGGTGGTTGAGATTGTATTTTTGAGGTTTTAACACCCATTTGTCAGAAAATGGATTGCGTTTTTAATTTCTGTCTGGAAAATCAAAACCGGTTTTAGATTTGTGAGGTTTTCCATACCATTTTGAGCTGTGTCTTTGTTATTGAGGAATTTCCACCCAAATCCGTAGAACCATTCAAGGTTCAGATTCGTCGAGATTGTGAGAGATTTCAACCAAAATCCTAAGAACCCATTTCAGGAATCAATTTTAGTTTGAATTTTTTTCCCCTATTTGGGTGTCTCTTGTTCTCGTTTTCAAAGGATTCCTAGCAAAAATCCATCAACCCATGTCGGAATGGGAATTTCAGTCAAAATAGAAAAAAACCCAAATCGAGAACCCTGATTCCTGATCTGGGGTTTTGTTATTTTTCAAAATCTTTGAGGAATTTCATCAAAGTCCAAAAGCCCACTTCCAGAGCTGATGTTTATTCTCATTTTCTGAGGAATTTGACGGCAAGTCCTTACTCCCATTCCAGAATTTTCCATTTTACTGCAAAATATTAACCAAATTCGAGGAACTCAATTTAGAACTCCTTGATTTCTGTGGAAAGAGAAAATGGAAGAGGAAGAAAACATTAGGCTTCACAACATCGAAGAGTTGCCAGAGAAAAACTCCCCAAACAGATTTTGGGATATTTTGTGGGCACCTCTAGACTGGTTTAAAATGCTGGCAGATGCTATGCATTGGAGTGTTGTTTTCAGTGTCGTTGTGGTTTATGGAGTCAGTCAGGGGATGGGTGGGGCACTTGCTCGTGTTGCTTCGGATTATTACTGGAAAGATGTTCAGAAAGTGCAGCCATCCGAGTCACAGGTTTATCTAGGAATCATTAACATACCGTGGATTGTCAAGCCTCTGTGGGGTCTTCTCACCGATGTCATCCCCGTGGTAGGCTACCGGCGACGACCTTATTTTATTTTAGCAGGTAAGCTTAATTCTTACCCATTCTTTTAATGTCTAATTTATATCAGATTTTAACAAGCCCAAGGTATGATTCAGTGCTAGATCTTCTAGGCTTCAAATTGTATATGTTTTGGGGGCTGTATGTCTGCATTAGGTAGTACTTGTGTTCTTTTGTTGTGTCATTGTTGTGTCTAATTTAGATGCTGTTCTCTTATCTGAAATCTATTTTTCTTATATTTACCAGTGATTGTGCTGTCATCTTATGCTTTTTTCCTTTCAGTCCCCATTGGAATGAGTGCTGGAGTAATTGTTATTTAGATTGTGTTGAAGAGTTTCTCTCACCAAGTTAGATTCATCCTTCATGGTTTAAATCCTGGATATGTATAAGATTTGTAAATTGTAATCCTGCTGTCTTGTTTGGGCAAATTAGAATGCTGATTGGGTTGATGATATGGAGTCATGGAGATTATGTCCACATTTACCAGGACATCAACCAGGATCACAGTACCTGTTTAATACATTCCATTTTATAGCACGTCATATAATGGGTGATGATCCAATGGCTATAATGGTAACTATGAGACGCTTGTAAAGATATTTTAAGGGCACATTTGTGCGGACGTAAATTCATGGATTTAATTTTTAAAATCTTCAATGATTTAATATGTTTACTTTGGTGCAATGTAAATTCAAAAATTATAAAATAACTGAAGTTTGAGAATTCCTGAATATGGCATCCTATGCAATAACTTCCGATTTTAAAATCCAGAATTTCTAATTCTTGTAAAATCCGATTTTAAAATCCAGAATTTCTAATTCTTCTATTTTTTTTCCCTTCCTCTCTCTCTCTCTCTCTCTCTCCCCGACATTTTCAGTATGGTCAGTCATTTAGTTTGGAACTTTGGATAGCTTTGTAATTTGCCCTTTACCTTCATGTGGATGTTATAATGCCTTCCAAAATTAATGTTTCGTTGCATTGAACTTCTCATTTTCCTTCTCTTCTGTTTATCCTGATGCATTAACTTCACGTTCCTTTCCTGTAAATTTTCAGGTCTTATGGGTATTATCTCTATGCTAGTGCTGGCGCTGCACAACAAGTTGCATGTTGTATTTGCCTTGCTAGCCATGACTGCAGGAAGCGCTGGGGTAGCAATATCAGATGTGATTGTTGATGCTTGCGCTGCAGAAAACAGTATAAAGCAGCCTACAATTGCTGCTGACATTCAAAGTTTGTGTGGATTTAGTTCCTCCATTGGAGCACTTTTGGGGTTCTCAATCAGTGGTTTGCTTGTTCACCTAATGGGCTCTCAGGTTAGCAGTGGTCCTATCCCCTTGGACATTGATTTTGTATATGTCCATTAGTCAGAGTTGCATCAGAGTAAAAGGTGTTGATCATGATTATCGCTATTTTTCCTCTTTATATTTTTATTGCTGTAGAACAGTGTTTGGAGACTTGATAGTGCATTATTTTGAAGCTTTAACACTTTCATCTCTTATTCAGAAGAACATTACTTTCTTGCTTCTATTGCCATTGCATTATAGGTTAACAGGATATATTTAATTTTGTTAACAGGGTGTTCTTGGCCTGCTTAGTATTCCAGCAGCACTGGTCTTTTTGGTTGGAATTTTGTTAAATGAGAACCCCACACCCATTATTTCCTACCGACAGGTTTGATGCTGTCGACAACCTATGTAGCTTATGTTTGGACTGAAATTACTTTCTTTGCTTACACAAATCTTCCACCTTTTGAGTTCAGGTGTACCAAAAATTTCTGGATGCTAATCAAACTATGTGGACCACCTTAAAATGTCCAGATGTGTGGCGACCATGTTTATATATGTATATATCGTTTGCACTAAGCTTGAATGTTCATGAAGGGCTTTTCTATTGGTACACAGATCCAAAAGCAGGTCCATCTTTCTCTCAGGTATGTTGCTTCTTTTACTTAGGCTGTGATTCGAAGAGGGGAACTTTGTTGGGGAACTTCTAGTTCTTTAGGGAAACTTAACTTACCCTGTTTGGATGAGGCTTTTGAGGCGATCAAGATTTCCATAAGGAGCCAACTTCTCCTCCAGGTGGGGATATTTGTATCTCCTTGCGAGGGTAATATTGCAGGGGAGCTCCTTCCTTTGGTCCCCTGTCCAGTCTCCATTCAGTTATTTCTGCCACTAGTCCATTCACAAGTTTCTGCTAAACGGGGTAAGTTACAAAGCAGGAGAATCTCCGCTTGCAATCTCTAACTGCAGGAGAACCCCTTGCTTTCATGTTCCCTAGAACCCCTCTTCTAGGTTAGCCTCATCCAAACACAGCATTAGTGTTTGGTCTGTTGCTCATTATAGGTTCTCCAAATCCTGCATGCCACCCATGTCATGTATAATGCAATGTTGTTTCTATGATCATTTTTATTTATCTATTTTTTTAGATAAGTCGTTAATGAAAGACACATATTGAAAGAAAAAAACTGTACAACGGCCCAGATACATATTGACTAGAAGTAATATCCAACTGTACATACTGATTATTAGTATTATTATTGAAAAATTAAAAAGGATTATTATAGAAGTTTTTTAATTAAAAAATCTGGCATACTTAAGGTGAGCCTGCCTTGGAGTTAGGCAAGGTATAAAATGGGACTAAAGCCTAGGCACATCTAAGGTATGCCTTCGACTACTACAGATCTCAACTTCACCCATCATGCTGCCATGTGTCTGTCACCCATCCTGTGAAGCACCTCTTACTCTTAAGTATCTTTAAGGGCTGCTTGGTATGCAAAATGTAGAGAATGGAATGGACAATGGGTATTGATGTGGCTCCATTCCCATAACGGGTTTTGCTTTGTAAGACAACATAGCTGATGTGGCAAAATGGCGACCCAGCCAATGCCTGTTCTTTCATTCCTTTTTTTGAGTTAATGTTAGAATGGTAAAATGATGATGTTTAGCATATGGTCATTCCCTATAAATCTGTTGAACAACCTTTTGAATGAGGATAATGGAATAAATTTTTGAATGTCTATTCTCTTGCCAATGCCATGTTTGCAATTTCATTCTTTCAGTAGAATGGGTTACCAAACAGGCCCTAGTATGGAGGTGTTATAGCTCTAAACTGATACAAATAAGCTCATAATACTCTCTGGCTGATGCAGGAGAAAGTTGGTTTCATATTCTCTATTGGCTCTATTGGGTCTCTTCTGGGGGTGCTTCTATACCAAAATGGTTTGAAGGATTATCCATTCCGCAATTTGCTTTTCTGGTCTCAGTTGCTTTTAGGTGTATCAGGCATGCTCGATTTGATTCTGGTGTTGCGTTTAAACATGAAGTTTGGCATGCCCGATTACTTCTTAGTTGTAATTGATGAGTGTGTATTTCAAATGATTGGCCGTATGAAATGGTTACCTCTTCTTGTACTCAGTTCCAAGCTTTGCCCCTCGGGCATTGAGGGCACTTTCTTTGCTTTGTTAATGTCAATAGATAATGCTGGCGTGCTAACATCATCTTGGGCGGGGGGCCTTCTTCTCCATGTCTTGAAGGTTACACGTACTGAATTCAATAAGCTCTGGCTGGCAATCTTGATACGTAACATATTGAGAGTATCTCCACTTCTTTTTCTGTTTTTGGTGCCTAAAAGTGACCAGCACTCGGTCATCCTTCCGATGGATGTGTTGGAAGCAAAAGACATGGAAGAAATTCATGAAGATAACATTGAACTGGTTGCTCTTGTTGAAAATGGTAGATGATGCAGAAACAGATGCTATTCTATGGTGGCTGGAGAAAGCTTACCAGTTTTGAGCTTAATGCAGGATTTGTCGCAAGCAAAGCCACAGTAGCTTGGACTGTGATTTTGGAGTTGGCATCATACCTGCTCATCAAGCACCACCTACAAATATGATCAGGCCTTCAGGAAACAATGCTCGAAAGAGGTTTTCAGTACAAGATTCTTCCATCAAATGCCACTGCAACTCCAGTAAGATTTCATTCTCTCCTAATGAGTACATTTATTTGTAGCAGTCAGATAGCATGAAGCACGCTGCAAAAAAAAAAAAAAAATGAAGCATTTCTATTAGGCTTGGACATGTTTATTGGCAGTTGAGTATTCAGCATTTTTTATTTTGTCATTGTCTAATCATCTTGTAACAGTACACCAGCATAGCTTTTAACTTTTCTATGGCTGTATTTTGTGCTCATAATTGTACCATGTGGCAGTTTTGTATACTGCAGAAAGTGAAACTTGCATCACAGCCATTACACTCAAATTGTTGTTTTGAATCATCTAGATCTTTATTATAAGGATTTTTAATGATTCATCTAGGTTTTTAGCTCAGTTTGATTGTATTTCCAAGTTCAACAGGTAACAGCTTTCCTGTGGATTTCAAGATCCTTTTAGACATTTATATGCTATGTTGTAGAAATTTCTATGTTAAATCTAATGCTTGACAGGATTACTGAGCTATGCAACATTTCAATAATGGCAGACAAGTCCCTGATTGGTTGTAGTTTTTTAATGACAGACAAGTCCTGATTTTAGCTGTAGGTTTTTTTTTTCTCTTTCTTTTCTTTTAAATGCCTAATTCTTCAAATTTTTCTCAAGTATTATTGTTGTTTGATTATGATACAACGTTGCAACATTTGTATGAGAATGAATGGGCATCTATAAGACTTGTTCCGACTTCCTAAGATTCTGTCAAGAAAGACCCAACCCTTGGGGAGATCAAAGAGGCCCATTATGGACTTCATCATTGGCCGACTTCTTTCCTCCAGCAAACTCTCCCTATGGCAACTTCATGATGCCAGAATGTTTGTCGGCCCATTTCAATAGATACCCCATTTCCTACAATGGATAAGCTCAGGAAGCTAACCCCATCCCTTCATTCAGCGTTCTTGTTTCTAAATGTTGCCTTTTCCCCCCAAGTGTATTTTAGTCGTCTGTGTTGCTTGGTCATGGCAGAATACCTTATCCTACTCCATCATTCCACACCATTCCATCCTGGTACAAAATCATTCTTTTTTGTTGTTCTAGCATCACCTCATCGGCAACTCTCTCATTGAAACCCAAGGGGCTTCTCTCAATCACTCACAAGAAAAATGAAAGGGGGCACTAATCTCGACAGGATAATTTGAGCAGAGTCCAATTCACCGAGGAAATTAGGCGTTCTCAAGTTTAACTGCGGTCTAAACTCGGAGAACCTTCTAATGAAATTTAACTTGAACGTAGAATTCAAATTTAATTAATTATGTAATAATTGCAAGGCATGAACTAATTCAACACATGAACAAATTAAAATAAAAAAGAATAAACTCACCAAACTTGGGACCTCTCTTCTGTAATCGGGTTCTGCTCTCCCTTTATTCTTCTTTCCTTTTCTTATTTTTCTTGTGTTTCCTCTTCTGCTGGATTTAGGTGGTAACAAATAAGCTGGTCAGGATCGTTTGAAATCAGAACCCAGATTTCCTTACATCTCAAGCAGTCAAGCCTGAAAATCAGGCCTTTAATATTGGAACCTCCATTGCTTCTGCTGCCGTGTTTCCTTAGTGCACTTTCTTTTTAAACCATTGAATGAGATTCTTTCTCTTTTAAACAACACATGAATCAGCGATTATGAATTGGAAACTCACGTTTCGATGGAATTTCTGCCACGTTGGCATTCGGGTGCCTTCCACGTCAGCAGTGATGTCCCTTTCTGTGGGTCCACTAAATTGAAAGGTTTTGGATTTAATTTCATGGGCCTTTGAGGCCCAACTCGTCTCAAAATGGCCAGGGCCATAACTTTTCAAATGGGCTTTAATTAGGGTGCAAGTAGGGTCCATTAAATTGTACTTGAGACCCCGCTTTCCTCCATCAATTCGAACATAAATTAGGAGAGCAAACTCGTCAATTTCATCTAAATGGGCTGGCTCGTCCTTGCTTGGGCTCGCGTTGGGTGCGTGGGTCTGGTGCCTACATCATACTATGGTTATGGATTCAACTCAACTATGAGAAATATATTAACATAATACGTATCATTATGCTATTTTTATGTAATTTAGGTAATAACCACATGCCCAATTTAACATGCAGGTCCATCTTGTATTGATTTCATGATCTGTATCCTCCATTGCACCTGAACCTAAAAACGGTCCAATAAAATAAACTTGGGTGTGGGTCTAGTTAAATCTCATCTGCTATTGCCCTGATCATTCATTGTATCTATATGGGTGTAGCTTAATTGGTTTGATCATTCATTAGCATCATTCTCTTTATCCTATGCTCTTAAATAATTTATTGGAAAGTTTAAATTAGTCAGTGGTCCTCTGTCCTCTCGGATGACGGGTTCAGATAGGCCTGACTCTCTCTATAAGTAAAGTAAGCCGCCGTCTAAGGCCCCCCAAGTCCATAAACTCCTTTCTTATATAAGTCCAAAAAATTAAAAATTAAATCAAGTAAAATAGTCTCAAAATAATAAGTCTTTAAATAAAACTATGTTATAAATATTTTATTTAGATGTTTCACACTTTTTAACAAATATATACTCCCTCTTCCCAAATTAGTTATTCTATATGAATTTTGGAATTGTTCCAAAATAGTTGTCTCATTCGTATTTGACTATAAAATGTGTTAAAAATTGATGAGATCACGTGATGCTAGCATAATATAGAGAGTTATTTAAAAAATACGAATATTTCAAATGAGACAATTAAAATGGGACAGAGTGAGTATAATTTTATTGTATAATTTTATTGTATAATTTTATTTTTTATAAGTATATAAAATATCCATCTTATGAGTTCAAATCTCAGGGTCTACATTGGGTTTAGATTTCTCATTCGTGTGAACTCTTAACACGTGTGGCGTTTTTGAGAAGACGGAGCATATGTCCTTTGCTACTCCTGCGAGCTACCAGTAATTATTTTCTAGGGAAGGCAATAAAGACAAGAGAAGGGCTAAAAGCATTTTCCAGCTGTATGCACTTGTGAGCAAGTTGGCAACGGCATCCATTTTGAAAGTCTACGTGTCGCCGTCGCATTCGCTGTTGCCACGTGTCCCTTCAGCCAATCGAGTTTGACGCAATCAAACACCAGCGATGGACAAAATTCCTGAACTGGGGCCCCACGTACTATATCCAATACTAACAAGGTACCATGACAGGCCCCGTCATGATGACGTGTATCTGAGTTTTAAGAATCCGAACTACACTGGTCTTAGCCATGGCCATGGATCCCCAAGGCACTCACATTTTGTCATGAGTAGGCTTCAAATGTTAAATTTAGAGTTATTCAGTAGAAATAAAAATGGTTCGTATATATTTTGAAAATTATTGGAATGTTTTAAGAGATTAAAATATATTAATTATAAAAGAAATTAAAATTTCGTACATAAAACTTTCTTTTTAAAAATAAATTTAACAAATATTCCACTCAAAAGTCTTAGTTCTTCAAAAAAGTATAGAGAAATAATCTTAATGATAAACATCTGAGACATACAGAGTTCATCTATTAAAATTATAAATCATTCATTAATGTATAAATAATTATATCTATTGTTAAATTATTAGATTCATGGATCAAATGAAAACTTACAAAAATTATCATACTATACTAAATGGGATTCAATGAATCATCTTAGCCCATTATTTTAAAATAAAAATAAATCATTGATACATATTTCTTTTATCTTTTCTTATAAGTATAATTCTGGAAATGATCAAATAGACAGAAATTGTTAATATAAGTTTAAAAAAGAAAAATAACAATTTCAACATTTTTTAATTTACTATTGAGTGGGCTCTACATGGAACCCTTATGTCTAAATGTGTAAAATACCTAAGCACAAGTGAGTTTTAAGGTTAAGACTAGTTGGATTATAGACTATTTTAATGAATTAAGCACAAGTCGAAGAAAATCTAACCTAAGCAATCTATCATCCTCTACTCTAAAGTACGATAGGCCAATCATATCACAAAAAATGAATATTGGAATAATAAAGTTGAGACTTTTTAATGTACTTTTTTATATTTGCTTGATAAATTTTAAAAATGGGGCATTCGTTTCTTATTATTCTATTATAGAATAATATAATATGATTTTTTAAATAAAAATAGTCAATTTAGTAAAATAACAAAAATGTGTCTATAATATCATAATTCTCATCTTAAAACTTAAAACTTACCTATCCATAAATATTATGCATTTTGCGTGTATAAAAATTTCATACCATCTTTTATCAGAAACAATTTTCTAATTTATTAAATAAATAACTGTAATTCACTTAATTGACAAGTTCAACTTGATTTATTCTCTTTTTATGTAAGTTGAGTCATTATCTTTTAAATTCATTTTAATATAATTTTGACGTTAATATTTTTGTGTGAATATTCACTATTTTATTATGTCCTATTATAATTTTGTAGTAACTCGAGTGAATTTTAAAAACCTAAAAGTGACTCGACCGACTCGTCCAAGTCAACTTTCCCCCTAGCAAGCCCCTCGTGGCATGACCTGTTAATACACCTGTACTACTAAATGGATATCCCACGTGTCATTACCGAGACAGAATTCTGTCGTATTAATCTCTAACTCACTGTTTCCTTTTACCTAACCTACATGAAATGACAAAGCTGCCATTATTGGAGATTCGAAATAACCATTTTAACATGAAAACACTAATTTGACTTGTGAACTATTGTGATTTAATTCTACTTTCAACAATAATATAAATTTTATTAAATTAAGATTTTGTTGATATATTAACAATAAAATATATTTTAATATCTTCATTTATTTAATTCAGAAAAAAATGACAGTCAACAAAAACTCCACATCAATAATCTTGTTGAATTAATCATTTAATAAATAGATTTAGATAAACTTATTTAATAAGTGACAAGTATAAAATATAGTGATAGCTTAGTTGGTGTATGACATATTTAAAATTAAATTGTATTGTGTTTTTAAATATTATAAGAATTTGCAGTTTAAAGTTTTTTTTAATATCATATTGAGGTTGACCATATTTTCAAAATTATTTATATATTATATATAATTTACAAATATTTGATGAAGCCTTAGGCTCTTGTCATGATCTAAACTTAATCATAATTAAAATTACATTTAATGTTGAATTAGAATTGAATTTCTTTGTTGTTGTTGATTGAAACAAAACATTTAAAGATTAATACTAAAGAGTAAATTTTAATTTATCTATTCCATCTATTTATTTAAAAATCTCATTTTAATCAGTATTTGACACCCTTTAGAATTTTAACTAAAAAAGTTAAAGTTTTGAAGTATAAAAATTAAAAATTTTCCTTTAAATAATTAAAAATATAGATTATTTTAAACCATCTTCATTATTATAATAAATGAAAATTCCTTATTTACATTTAAACACATCACATCAATATATAATTTTACTATTTGAATTTCAAATAAGCTTTCTAATTAGTTCTCCCTCTTGATACATATTTGAAAAAAACTAAAAATATAGTAAATAATCAATTATAAAAAATTGCAATAAAACCACTAATAGTATCTAAATTCTTTAAAATATCCTAAAAAACCCGAACAACTTTATGAGTTATGACGGCCTATCGACCCAAAAAAGACCCGGAGTTGTTTTTAGGGGAAAAATGGGCATAATCCTTGTTTTCCGGGTCTTAACTTAAGTACTTTGGGTATGTATACCCGGCATTTTGGTACTCGTTCGGATTTTACCCACCAATCCGCAACCAAATAAGGGCAATATGGTAACTTCATTTATCAATTAATTAATTTTTTTCGGATGGTACGCGGGAAGTTTCTGAGTCTTGTCCAAATTGCCCACGTGGGAATGTACTGGGCCACGTGTGTCTAATGTGACTGGGTATAAAATAAAATTCTACCATCGGTCTTCCGTGTCCCTCTGTCATTCTCAATTTCCCGCTGGAGCAGAGAAAGCGAGCAGAGGAAAGTCTTTTCCCCTGATTTTCCCAATTTTCGTCGATTTCCTCTGTTTGTTGGAATTTCGGTTTCCAGGTTTTTTCTTCTGCGCCAAATCTGTTCAGAAAGAGAATAGACGGATTTTATTTCTAGCGTTTTCGGAGAGTCTACCGTCTCTCTCCTTCTCCTTTTTTCGTCTCCTCTTTCTCTCTCTATTTTATCTGTTTGGTGGGGAATTTGATGGTTCAGTTGGCGAATTCTGGAAATCTCGGGGCGGATTCCGAAGCTCCGCATCCGAGCAAGGCAAAGGTGAAGTTGGAGATCGAGGATCCGTTGGATGAAGAGCATGGCCCACTTAGTAAACGGTCCAAGAACTCTGCTCCTCATCAAGAGGTCTCTCTTGCTTCTAATTTTATTTATTTTATCTTCTCTTCTTTTTTATTTTGGATTTTCTGTTTTTCAGTTGTTTAGGATGTACAGGAATTGTTGCAGAAAAATAAATCTAGGATTTTGGTTTTTCCTGGTTAGGGTTTTGAGGATTTTTTCCCCTTGCATGATGCATGGCAAGGCACTGACAAAGAAATGCATTGGTTGAAGATATGCCAAATAAAGGACCGTATCCCATTGGATCTCAATAGACATTTATAGTCGTCCAATCTAAGTCAGATTATAAGCTGTTGAAATGGATCGCGTGTCAAATGGATGAAAAAAAATAGTAGCAAGCAGTCATGGCTTCCGTGTTTGCATTGGAGTCTTTGTTTCAGGGATTGCCTGGTTTTCGTATGAATGGTGTGTTGGAGATGACACAAATGGTACATGGTTTGAAGATGTGGTGAAAAAGGAACATATCTTCTTCATTAGACATTTATAGCCATCTAAATGTAAGTCAAATTAAAGACCGGTTGAAATGGATCGTGTGTTATATGGATGAAAAAAAAAAAGAGAGTTTAGCAAGCAGTAAGGCTTATATGTCACATTGGAGTTTTGTTTCGGGAATGGACTGGTTTTTGTATGAATCATATGTTGGAGATGACACAGATGCTACATGGTTTGAAGATGTACTAAATACATATCTTCATTAGACATTTATAGCTAAGTCAAATGAAAAACGTTTGAAATAGATCATGTTTTGATTGTATACGATTATGAGTATATATATAAAGACATTTATAGCCAGTTAATCTATGTTGAATTCATAGCGGTTGAAATGGATTAACCCGTAAGGGTTGGCTTGGTGGTCAAGAATTCGCCTAAGATGCGGGAGGTCTTGTGTTCAAGTCACTTTCAACACAAAAGAGTCACTCTCCATGGTGTTACCCGGTGTGTGTGGATAGGGAGGTTTGCACATGCTCCAAAGATTAGTCAAAAAATGTCATGTGTTGTGTGTCAAAGCTTCTGCAATGTTTTTTAAAGATGGCTTCCATGTCACATTGGAGCTTTTGTTTCAAGATGGACCGGAATTTGCATGAATATTGTTGGAGATGACCAAAACATTACATTCTTTCTTATGTGCCTTCATAGAAAGCTGTTTTGCTAGTATAGGATTATGGGTATTTCTTTATATCTTAAGAAGATGATCCTGCTATTTTCCTAGTAAGGCATATTTGTCCCAAAAAAAATTGCCTGGAAATCTATTATATTATACAAATATGCCATGAGAGAAATATATTTCTCTATTTTTTTTAGAATTATTAATTTTTCCCACTTTCCATCCTTATTCCTTCATTTCTCAGTTTTCTACAATCCAATTCCCTCTAATCTCTCTAACGTCACACCTAAAACTCCTTAAATGTCTGTAACATCTGCATAAAATTCCACCAAAATGTCCAATCTCTACTGCATGTCTCAAAAATCAAATACGAACCTTACTCTCTCATCTCCCTTGGTTGCAAACCATAAATGGGCCAAAAAAAGTTACATCTCTGTCAGCTAACTTCATTTATAAATCATAAACTACATGGGTCACCTTCTCGCCTTTCACAATGATTATATGGGGATTTGAAGAAGTTGAAGGCAGTATATCTACAGATAACAACAGTATATGATACTAAAGGCAATCAAATGCTTTCAAACAATTGTATCACAACAACAATATATAGGGCTTTGATGAAGAGAATGGTGGAGGTGGAGGTGGAGGTGGAGAGAATTCCCAAATGATGGTGTCCCACTGTTGCTTCCATTTGATCATTTTGTTGCTAGAGATGAGGTTCAACTTGACTATCATTATATTATTCATGTGTGCATATAAAATGAATATATCGATTTTATTATCTACCATTAATATCAATTATAATTTTTTCCTTGAAAATTGATGAGGACACTAGTGTTTTTTTATAACAAGAGACACTGGACTTGTCCTTTTGTCCACTTATCATCACTTTGTGAAAAGGTACACCGTTGTCCTTTATTATAAAAAACACCAGTGTCCATATCAATTCTCCTTTTTCTCTCTAAAATCTAATAGTAGATTTTGAATAGTTAAAAAAATAGAAATTCAATGTGTTTTCTATGTTTATTTTCTTCACTTTTTATGTAATTCAATTAGAATGATTTTTCTTATTTCAAGTGAAACTGAGGAGCTTCATGTTTATATTCTTTATTTGCTAATAAAACGGATGGAATTTGTGCAAACTCAAATCAAACACAACTGGATCATGGGCCCAGAACTTCCAAACTTTATTGCACTCTATATTTCTCTTCACAGAGTATTGAAGTCCTCCTGATAGTGCCAAACTATCAATTATGATATTATGTTCTACTTTTTTGAACAACAATTAGAGGTGCAATTTCTTGAGATTAAAACTTTCCATCAATTTGTATGTGGCAGCAGTGGAGCACAGGAATTTCCAATATTTCATCTCGGCCTACACATTATAATCCTCTTGATGAACCTAGTCCACTGGGTCTACGGCTGAGAAAAAGCCCATCATTGTTAGAATTAATTCAAATGAAGCTCTCTCAGGGAGTGCTGCTGTGACAGGAGTAACAAAAGGTGAAAATCTTAATCTGGGGAAAAAGGACACTAAAGGTAATAGTGCTGCAGCTACAAGTGACAAGTTGAAGGCTTCAAACTTTCCTGTTTCAATTTTAAGGATAGGATCCTGGAAGGTAATGGCATGTAATTTTGGAATACTTTTTGTTTATTATTGCAAGAATACAACTGGAGGGCTTTTCAAAGATATCATCAATTATATTATAGCTCTCAAGGGGAAAAATGCTGTTTTCCCTTTATTTTTATAAGTTTTCCTTGTCAATAAATATTTGGTTCTCTACTTTCTCTTTATCAGATGTAGTTGTTACTTATTTAAGTCAATAGTAAATTACATTTCCTCTGTTTATTTGACCTTTGTTCATATGTTTATTTGACTTGGTAATATTTTTAGCTTTGCATGTGTGGCAACTAATTTAGATTCCAATTCTGACAGTGTGTGTCAAGATATGAAGGTGATTTAGTGGCAAAGTGCTATTTTGCAAAGCATAAACTTGTTTGGGAAGTTCTTGATGGTGGTCTGAAAAGCAAAATAGAAATTCAATGGTCTGATATTATGGGTCTGAGGGCAACCTACCCTGATAATGAGCCTGGTACCTTGGATGTTGTGGTAATTCAATTGCTTGCCTTAACTATGCTTCATGAATATGTTTTATTTTTTAATCTCTCTCTCTCTCTCTCTCTCTCTCTCTCTCTCTCTCTCTCTCTCTCAGGTGAGGTTACTTTTTATTTTAATTTCAACATTTTGCTCTAACATAGGCATGCTTTTGTTCTGATTAGTTGGCTAGGCAACCTCTTTTCTTCAGGGAGACAAATCCACAGCCCAGGAAGCATACCCTATGGCAGGCAACTTCTGATTTTACAGGAGGGCAAGCAAGCTTACACAGGTAAATAGATTCTGCTTAGTCTGGTTAAGGCATGATCCATTCATATTTGCATAGGAGAGAGTGTGCGCTTGCATAGGTCGATATGTGGCTTATCTTTTGTTCCTTATACATGACACACTCTAGTCTAACCTTTGCAAGAGTCATCATCTATGCCCTTTCCAAAATGAAAAAAAAGAAAAGATGTCGTCATCTATGCCTGCAGAAAACATGAGTTTGATATAAGCAATACACTGTTAATGTGTGCTGCTAAATTGTGTTTGTTTTCTATGGTGTAACATGTGATATTGATTATGCCTAGTGTTTCAACATGCTTTGCAAGTGGTGCAAGGTTAATAACACAAAAGTATGATTTGTGTATCACACAGTTGTGTAATTAATAAATTTAAACATATAAAAATGGTACCAAAAGATGAAGGCCATCAAATTATAATCCTATTCATCATAGAATACTTGATTTGTTTGAGTTGTATGAAGGGATGTTCAAATAATTCAACCCATATCCTATGATGCACGGTCACGTGTATAGGCCATGTGCTTGCGTTTAGACGTGGTACTGGGATGGAATGTCCGATGGGAATGGGGAGGACATGGCTCCATTTTGATGAACCTAAAAAAAGAGAGGGAGGGGGGGAGGGAGAAGGGTTGCAAGGAAACCTTATTATCCAGCTGCAGCAAGTTCTATGAGAGATCGCAGCCCTAGCTCCTTTTATTTGCTTTCACTCCTCTGGTCTTCCATCCTCAGCCCTACCCAACTTTTAAGTTTCCTTCTTATGTGGAGGGAGGAGGGAGGAAATGGGATGAGTCATCGAAGGAAGGCTGCAAGAAACCCTGTAATCCAGCCGCATGTCATGGTTCAGTTTCACACTCAAAATGGCTAGCCGGTTCTAAGGTTCCCTACCCCACTTATAAAACCCAAGACCTTCCCAAGGCATTCCCGATGTGGGACTGCCCTTGTTACAAGCTCCTTGGGGCATCGGGGGGGCCCACACCTCTTGTGTAGGGCCCATGTGGTTACAGTACCCCCGGTATATCTTGCCTTTTGCCCTCTCAAAGGCCGAGCCCACTTTGCCCTCAACTAGTACACGCCAACCTTCAATGCAGAGGGATCACACCTCAGGTGGAATCCTGGTTCTACATGAAAGTGGTTCGGTTTGCTCTGATGCCAAATTGTCACGAGTAGGTTTCACACTCAAAATGGCTAGTTGATTCCAAGGTTCCCTGCTCCTGCTTATAAACCTAAGACCTTCCTGGGGCATTCCAATGTGGGACTGACCTTGTTACATGACAAATTGTTAGCCATTTTAAGTGTGAAACTGACCCGTGGCAATTTGGTATCAGAGCCAGGTTCAAATTGTCACGGATCGGTTTCACACTTAAAATGGCTTAGCCGATTCCAAGGTTCTCCCCTCCCGCTTATTAACCGAAGACCTTCCCGGGGCATTTCCGATGTGGGACTGCCCTTGTTACACGCAACCCTAGCTCCTTTCGCTTTCCGATGTGGGAAGACCATTCTCAGCCCTAGCCAATTTCTAAGTTTCCTTCTCATGTCTTTGGTATTCAAACTACCGTTTCCTCTTTCTATTACTTGCTTTTCCTCTATTATTTTGTTGCCATCTGGGAAAATGCTAAAGCACAATAGCACAAGCTGTTTATATATATATATATATATATATATATATATGACATTATGGTATTGTATGGAATAGTTAGGCTCCAAAATAAAAAAAATAGGACCAAAAGCCATTTTTAGCATATTTAGATCTATCAAAATCAATGGTGAAATGGTTATTCATTTTAATGCATTTTGATCGAATGACTTAACAAACTCTTTTGATCTCAATTTTTAGTTGTCAAGTACATAACAATTCTGAGTTCAATGTAATGAGAACCACTTACCTACCATATGGAACTTGAAAAAAATATAACTTCTGTTAAACTTGATATAGTTGCTTAATGTTTTACTCAACTTGATCCATACTTTGTCTGAGTATATCAAATGGACTGCCCTGGCTCCAGCTAACCATTTATTTAATGGATTGGTCCAACCTATGTTTGCTGTGTGTTATTTATATAATGGGTACACTTGATGCCTGCGAATCTGGAAGCTGAACCAAGGAACATATTTTGGATGTTTGATCCGATCAATTCATAATCAACATCTCATTTATGAAACCAGGTGGCCTTCTATATGGATCACTTTTCGTGATTTCAAATCATGATTTAGGGTGCAACTTATGGGGACTCGTGAGATGATGATTTTAGTGAGCTAAACTTACCCAAATTCAATCATGCTAACCATTGTATTTCCATTCCAGAAGATATGGCCAGTATTGAATGCGTTGAGATGCATTTTAATTTAAAGGTGGGTATCGATTGAATGGGTGTCAAAATGGGGCTACTGACGTTCTGAAGTGTGTAAGGTCCATGTCTGCCCTGCATTAATCATGGGTGGGACCACTATCAGAAAATGTAGCATTTTTTGGAAGTGACATTTTTAGAAAAAAATGTATGCATCTTAGTCAATCATTATATGCTTTATTTTTTGGAATTGGTAATTTTACACAAACAAAGGAGCAAACAATTACAAGAAGTCAATAATTATATGGTTATTATTCAATGTTAAACATGAGTAAATGATTGTGATGATATGAGTTAAATTACCCAAAAAAAAAAAAAAAAACCTTAAGACAAAAATTCAAAGTTACCAAAAAAAATGAAAAATTTAACCTGCAAATCACCCAGTAAATGAAAAATAGCTTAATTCATAAGGACTCTCCCTTTTATTTTGAACATAAGTGTAAAGGACCGTACCCAATTCTTTTAATATCTTGACATTGTTTATTTAGTGCAAATGTTTAATATGTCTAATTGATGATCCAAGTTATGACTTGATTTATCACTTTGGATTTGCTAGTTATATGTAGAATTTGGAGATGAGTGTAAAAAGATTTCTGAAATGTATTTATTTATTTTTAGATATGAATGCAAGTTATATTGCTCATGTCTGAGTCTCTTCTGATTGACATAAACTGAAAAATGTCATCCTGTTTTTAAAGCAATTTCCTCGAACTGCACATGTTGTGCAACTTCTGCATTTTATGGTTAATCCAGAGAAATTGACTTTTTGTTGAGCATATCTCATATTAAATATTTGCGATTTATATGTAGCATTTTGTTGACACCTTAGTACTTTTCATTCATGCAGGAGGCATTTCCTTCAGTGCCCACCAGGCCTGTTAAACAAGCATTTCGAAAAGCTTATAGTGTGTGATCCTAGGCTTAACATGTTGAGCCAACAACCAGAGATTGTCTTAGATTCACCATATTTTGAACCAAGAAATGCTGTATTTGATGATCAAGATGAGTCCAAATGTCATAGCTTTGATCATCTCAAGAGTGATTATGTATCGACCTTTGCTGGTTTGCAAGACGCACCATCACCATCTGCTGCTCAATCATCTTCCTCCATGAGTGAGCTAAGGGATCCTGTTGGGGTAACAGAAGTCATGCCCCATGGAATACCTTCACCGAGCTCAGGTATGCTTAAGGACTGGTAATTGCAAATTAAGCCTAAATTTTACTTCTGTAGCGCTGTATTTTTTATGGGAAGGACCTAGTCACATTAAGCCTAAGTTTTACTTAAAAAAGGAGTGGTTGTGGCATTGCATTTTTTATGAGAGAGAGGGCAGAACCCCATAGGAGGAGAAGAATTCCACATTTCTTTTGCAATGGAAACAAGTTTAGAGAGAGAGGGAGTAGTCAGAAAAATAGTTTTTGGTCCCACTTATCTTTTGAAACTGTAACACTTACAAAAGTCAGTACAAGTTGTGTGTGTGTTGAGAGATTAGTTGTAAATGTCTCTTGTTCTTGATGGTGTTTGTCTCTTGTCCGGACATCTAATCTTCTATGAAAATTTATCTGGTTGTTTTATGTTCCAGTAATGGATACCCGGGCCATGGAAGAAAATGCAAGCAGTGAAGCAGCAGGGTCGAAGCTCCCAAGTCAATGGGACCAGTTCAAAGTACCTGGGCTTCATCCATCCATGTCCATGAGTGATCTGGTGACCCACATTGGTAACTGCATCTCTGAACAGATGACTTCTGGTGATCCACTCTTAGTCGAGGAAGGATCACGGAGCAAGGATATGTTGGAGGAGCTAACACAGTACCTACTCAGTGATTCCCATTTCTCTTCAGGCTCTGATGAGCAACGTCTGATGTCCAGGGTCAACTCTCTTTGTTGTCTGATTCAGAGGGACTGTTTCCACGGCACAAAACTCACAGGATCAAAACCGAAGCTTGCATTGGAATCATGGATGACAGGAGTGATGAGCCTAATACCTCATCCAGATCACCTTGCGAGCTAAAAGCAGGGGACTTCTCAGCATCTGGGGGTGAAGCCAGTGACATGTCTGGTTGCAGGCAGCCACCGGCCATGTCAAGAAAGGATTCAGTTGGCGATTTGCTGCTTCATCTTCCTCGGATTGCATCTTTACCTCAGTTCTTGTTCAATATTGCAGAAGATGTTGATAGTAAGGCCAGATAGCGTTAGTTCTTTCCAGCACCAAATTATTTCTGTAAGATAACAAGTATTCAAGAGCTATATTTGTTATCTAGTCTCCCCATTCTAGTATGTGACGACAACAGGTCTGTTATTAATTTTGAAGTCTCTCAGGTTCCTGAAATTAACTGATGATGGAACCTGCGTGCTTGGATGTCGATATGTTTGATCGGTTCTTGTTTGGAGGTCTTCTGTTCAGATGAAACCTTTCGAGAAAAAACATTAGATGAAACTGTTGTTCATTATATTGTCATCACCATTAGTTATTTTTACTTTTTTAAGTTCTTCGTTTCCATTTTAGTAGGATTGTTGTTCCTCAGCTAGAAAAGCTAACGACTTTATGATGCATATCGTTCATCATCTGTGCCGATCATGGTTTAGCATTAGCACTGTGATTTTGGTGGACTGCACTGTTTCCAAAGACAAATTTTTCGTCTGGGGGTTGCTGACAGATTAAGTATTGGTGCATGGTGTTTCAACCAGGGGTCAAAATCTCGTTCGATATTGTGAGTATTGGTCGATTTTTATTTTTTATTAAAAAAAATACAAATATTGGTGTGGATCCGGTTGATATCTCGGTCGATATATATATATATATATATATATATATATATATATATATATTTTAAATGATATT
Organism: Chimonanthus salicifolius; assembly: GCA_013350335.1. Classification (NCBI taxonomy): domain Eukaryota; kingdom Viridiplantae; phylum Streptophyta; class Magnoliopsida; order Laurales; family Calycanthaceae; genus Chimonanthus; species Chimonanthus salicifolius. The sequence goes on along the minus strand of CM023532.1, from coordinate 27,942,784 downwards.
TTTTTAAAAAAAGAAAAGCCATTGAGATTTTCAAATAAAAAAAATTGAGAGAAAAATCTCGGTCGAAATGAAATATCAGCCGAAAATTCTGATGCCCTGAATTTTCGAGCCCTAGTCTCAACTTATTTGAAATTTGAACTTAAAATTCTATTGACTTGAGCGTGTTTTTTAACTCAATTTAAAAACTTGGTAAAATTTGTTCACTCTCTTGACTTTGAAACTCTGATCAAGTTTATTCTCTTGGATCAAATATGACACATATTGACCAATATTTTTGACAGTGAATATCAGAATATGTACAAGTTAATTACATGGGATGGACAAATGCACAGCATGTGGGCCCTGTATGTGATGAAATTCCAGTGGTACATGTAGATTTTCAGTGGAAAAAGAACATGAAAAATAAGATTCCTCTCTTTTTCAGTAAATTAGAGGCTTTTTGTCAAGAATATAAAAAAAAAAAATGAGACATTTATCTTTTCCCAAAAAATCTAGTTTTAGAGTGGAAATTTAACGAGGAAAATGAGTTTTTTCTTGCTCATCAAGATAAAATTTTCTTCATTTTTTTATAAAAATAATTTTGTTAAGACAAATCCAGGAGTTTTGGATATTGAAAAAATTGTCTTTTTATCTTTTGCCTAACTGGGTTTCTGCGATAGTGGGATTGTTGCAATCATTGTCTTCGCTTATTTGTCTAAATTTGAATAATATTTTTTTAGCTAATATTATTTTTTTCTCTTTTTTTTAGCTAATAGTTTTAAATGCTTTCCTTTTTCTTCTTATAACTTCTAACGTAGTCTTCCTTTGATTCAAGTTGGGACTCGTCAAGTGTCCAAACCATCTCAAGGAGTGTTCTAGAATTTTCTTGTCTAGAGATATTATTTTTCAAGTTTTTAATTTGATTATTTTGCTTCTATATTTTGGTATTTTTTATTTTTAACTGAGCATTGACTCTCAGAAATTGAAATCTTTGATTTTTGGAGATTTGAAAATTAGCATATTTGGAGATTTAAAGTTTCCAAAATCAATTCTGCAGATTCCACTCCGAGATATTATTCAACAATTAATTAACCGTGGCTATAGGAAGTAAAATTCTTGCTCATCCACCGAATGAGTCAATACACTCAACTCAAACCTCATTTTTCCAACCAGATTTAGATCAAATTTTGAGTTTGATCAGGTCTAAAATAACTTTTTTTCATTTTTAATATACAATACTCCAGTTAAACATGTGGCCAATGGTGCAACAAAACCCCCAGTAATCAATCCAAACTTCCTGATTCCCAACCAAGTGATCATTAGAGTTGTATCAATTGTATAAAATTCTAGTAGTTGCCACTGGCTAAGCACTAGAGCAAGGTGAACTGCCATTTAATCCACTGTTCTCAATTACAAAGTTAAGCTGAAATCCAAAATTTCGATTTCAGTCAAAAGTTGTAGACAAATATCAGAAAATCTGTATTGGTCAAAATTGACCCAGATTTTAGGCCCAGTTCAGTTGATAGACTACAGGCCCATTTTACAAATTTTGGCCGACGCGAAATATTTGGCCAAAATCTTTCATTCACCCAATGAACCCCAAAAGTACTCTGCAACTCAGAGCCCGTTACAGGATGGCAAAGCCTATACCATGGCATGTGATGGTCACAATTGCAATCCCCAGCAAGGAGAATCCAAAATGTCTAACAAGCATACCTGAAATCAGAAGGGCACCTGCTTCATCATTTTTGAGCCAACCTAAACAAAAGAATAGTACAGAAAATCAATCAGACATTTACTGTCATCTATGCAAAGACCATTCACCAAAAAGGAAAACCTCTTTTTTGTTCAATGTTTTTTTCTTTTTTTCCATTAAGAAATTTGATGGGTTGGTGGCCCATTAAGCCCACGTAAGGGCTGGAGAATATTCACATCCTAGTTATATATAACTTAAGAAGATAGGCTATCTAGTATTTACAGAGGTAACTTAAACCAATCATCAGCTATACAAAGAGAAAATCCATCAGTCTATTTATATATTTACACTTAAAATTTCTTCCGTCATGTCTGCCGCAAACGGGATCAGGAAGGTGGAGAATGAATGGTGTCAGGCAGCATTGCCACTGTTACTATGAAATATTCACAGCCAGTGGGAAGAGCATATGGGTTTGAAGTGGATCCCAGTCCGCGACCCGCTAAAGCACTGCTTGCTTCAGAGCTCAATGGATCTACTTGATCTCCGTTATCATTTCGAATGGATGCAAGGGGCCTCACAAGTCTTCGCTCTATGTGCACAATTTGACCAATTATGTAACTTGGCCTGCTCTGAAGATAGTCTGTGAAGAGAGCGACTGACTCTGATGACAAATAGTAGTTAGAGCAGTTACGGTTGATCCCCTCGTAGTGTCCAGCAGAGTTGAGAACAAAAGCTGCAAGCTCATGAAGTTCCAACCGGCCAAATGAGATCTTTTCCTTGTTCACCTGTTGAGGGATCATTAGATTACTAGGTGAATCACAAGCAACGAATATGCCAGTAACAAGTAAAACAGAGCTCCCTTGGGTGTAATCAAGTAATATAGAACATAAATATTTTCTCAAGCGGTTTCTAATTCAAAGATACCTGTTTCTCAAGTTGATGCTTTGCATATAAGTTCTTAACCAACTCTTTCTTCTCTTCCAGTTCCTTCATTAGCTGATTATGTGCAGCTTCTGCCCTTGAACACCGGTCTAACAACTCGGTGCGATGGCGAGAGAGAATACCCACTTTGTCCGCAAGGACCTTAATACATGCCCGAAACTCCACAGTACCATCGTCTTCATTGTCATTAAGAGAACTGAATGAAAGAACAACTCAAACCCTCAACAATATACACTGGTCTCCTTTAAAACCAAACATGGAAAGCATGAAATATTCTCCCAAGCACAAATGACATCAAAACAGTATTGGCATATCTGATATGAGATAACTAATACATCTAACAATTGGGAAATTGGGAAAGTAAGACATGATGAAAGCAATTAAATGTGGAAGAATCTCAATAAATTTCAACAGTGAAAGCAAGCACCACCAAGATTGATCTAGATTTCATAAAAATAAGGCATGTTTCAAAAAAAGATCAAGTCAGAAGAATGGTTGGATTAATCATATTTCTCACACTACAACAGTAATTCTCCAGTAGGATTTCGGCACTGCCAGCTCCAGTTTCTTTATCTCTCATCTACATTTTGCAGGTAAACACTATCGTATTCTATAGGAATAACCATGATCAAGACTAAAACATTGTTAGAATTTTACAGAGCTTTTAGGTGACCTCAGGTCTGAAAATGAATGTGTAAAAGCTCAACTGCAGGCATTTTATCTTCGGGAAAGAAAATCCAAAGGTTTACTTTTTCCATCAGCTTCGAAAGGTACTTTCCTTTTCCTTATCTTGGCCTTCCCTTAGGAGGATATCCCAGATCTCCAGCTAAGTGGGATCATTGAAAAATTCAAACGAGAGTTGGACTCACTGGAAGAAATCCTATACAATCCTTTGGGGGGCAGATTAAACTCATAAAATCAATCTTTCCAATCTCCCTGTCTGTTAGCCTTTCTTTGTTTAAAATTCCAGTCGAAATACTCTCTAAAAAAAAAAAAAAAACTCTTTCAAAAGCATTCAAGTTCATGCAGCAAAAATACTTCAAAAGATTCAGTGGCATTTTCTTCGGGATGGGTGAGAGGAGGGGTTTTTTAATTTTTTTCAATGGTGACATGATTGTTGCGGGATCTTGTCATGTAATGAACTGGGGAGAGGAGAGAATTCCATTTGTGAAGAAAAGAAAAGTTAATTACCTTCATGCAATGGTGTTGGAAAGAAATTGGTCACTTTTGGTCAAAATGCCTGGGAGGAAAGGAGGCATTATGAAGATGAGGCATCAAACAAAAATATGAAGAAACAATGGGGGACAGTTTCTAGGAAGAGTAAATCGGAGAATGGGTCCCATAATGTCAAGATATATCAAATTTAGGTTTACTTGGTCACTTAGTGGGGGATAAAATGTTGAACATGGCTCTAGAATATTGGTGGCTGAGCAACGTCTCAAATGCTCCTTTAGTAGAACAAAGAGAAGAAATAAAAACAAGAACAAAACCACAAAGACCACCAAGAGAATAAGTACAATAAAAGCAACTCCGACTACAATCATATGACGACTCCTCTTCAAATGTAGAACACGCCTTGAACAGATCCTTCTCCACCATTTTTGCCAAAGTAGTCCCCTACTCCATTTCCTCTAGTAGATTATACTCTACCTCAACACAAAAATACAAATCACTAAGGATTGCACTGACACAACAAGGAAGAGGTGCGGTGGGCTCTATCCTTTAAGAGGAACCTAATGGACTATGAGATTGAACAATTTGAGTCCCTTCTTTTTGTGACTAAGGATTGCATCTACTCCTGCATTTAAGCAGGAAAGACATATGGAAATGAATTTGCAAATAGGAAAGACATATATTTTAAAGATTTATGTTATATATAAATGTGTATTATACAATGAGCCTTGCACCATATATTATCATATTAAGAAGTTTAACTCAAAGGTGCATAGTGCCAATGTGGTATGAGATTTGCATGCCTAGTGTGAAAGTCACAGGATTGAATCCTATGCAGTCCGTTTTGTTTTTTTTTATTTGAACTGCTTCTACAATGGAGTTTCCAGTGTTTGTCAAAAAAAAAAAATTGTTTAAAGCAACAATATACCACAATAATATCATGAAATACATCACAATAAAAATGAAAGATGAGAATCTTTTTAAAATACCATGACGTCTACATAATAGTATTGTTTAGTGATATTATCCCAATAATTTTGGGTTTAGGGTTAGAGTTTTCCACGACAAGACCCTTTGTACAGTTGTAAGTGTTCTTTTGCGACTACAACGATTGTGGGCTTGAGTTACATGGGCAACCCTTTGTACAGTTTTGTTGGTCAACAGATATGAAAGCACATGTACTGCAACATCCAGCATTGACAGTTGGCATATATATGACAGGAGGTGAAATTGTTCAACTTTTGCCTTTCAAGACAAGTAAATGATTTGCTTTTGATTGATGGATTACAGTAGCATGATAGAAAAAGGCTCATATGAGCATCAAAATATGTGTCTTAGATTAGTCGCAAACCTGGCCAAAGAAAGAGCCAAAGAGCGCAAGGAGTCAGCAAAACTAGCAGGTCCACCTGCAGCTGTAACACAGCTGCGAAATCTTTCAAACAGCCCACGCATCTTAACAGCAGAAGCACGTAATGCACTATATTCAGAAGCCCTCCTCTCAGCAGCACAAAGATTAGTGTGAGCTTCTTCTCTCGCCTCATGAAGGCAATTTTCCAAATGTGCGCAATTCATCTGTTTTTCAAGGGACAAAATACATTAGCATATGCAACCAGGCACATTTATGACAACTAAATTCTGTAAATCAGCGCAGACCTGAAAAATAGTTTTTTCAGAGAAAACAAAATGGAACTATAAAAACAGAAATTCTTGCATAAATCTTGAGGCTTGAAAATGTTATAATGTTACAGAACTCACTAGTTCTTTGAAGTATTCTAAGTTATCATAGGAGAAAACCACTAAGGACATTTTATAATAACCTTGACCAAAAGGAGAGTCTTGAAGCTCAGATAAACTATGAGAAAAATAACCATTAAGGAAATGCCAATGGAATTGACAACTGCAGAGGAGCCTGCAGTGCAGTTCGAAGGTGCTCAATGTCTCAACCACAAGGTTGCAGGTTGACTCAACATACCCCCACAAACAAACAAGCATACATGTATGGATGTATGTATGTGTGTTCCTTGACTTGGCAGAAGCATGTAAATTTTTCTCCCTTTGGAAGTTGATAGAAGCGTGCAACATTTATGAAATCAAATATCTTAACAGAAGTAAATCACCAATAGATCAAGTAGTGAATTGGCCAGGCACCTCTCAAAAGGGGAGAAAGGACCCAAGTCCTGGGTTGAGCCCACTCGACCAAGTACTAGTTTAAGTCTTGCCTAAACCGATAATCATACTTCTACCAAAATGAAAATTATGTCAATGAAATAGAGGGAATTCCAAAATACCTGAGATTCATCTAGGAGCTTCCGGCTGATCTCCAGTTCTCTTGTAAGGGTTGCAACCTCCTCCAGAGTGACTTTGAGCTTGGTTTCAGTTTCATTGCAATGGTTTGACTTGTCTTCAAGTGCACTTTGAAGTTCCAACACAAGTTCATCCATAGCTTTAGCAGGTGAACTTGGTTCCACAGCAGACCCACTATGCAACATGTCGAGAGATGGAGTTTTCTCTTTAGCAGATAGATCGCCCACTAGCAGTTCTTCTCGGTTTTGCTCCAGCATTGATGAATCCATAGAGTTGCGGACAGAATCCACAGCATGGTGATTCAACATGCCTGAGAAATCAGCCATGTTTTCATCAACTCCTTCTCTGTTTTTCTCTGTTTGCTGCTCAAGGTGCTCAAGCTTTTGATCTAGTAATGCTGAAGATGAAGACACCTCGTCCATGGGCTCAGATGAAATATAAGGCATGTGAGCTTCTCCATCAGCAGAAATTTCTGACTTGCACTCGTCAGCTTTCAAAGTTGAAAGGTTGGATTCAGATGCATCCTTACCACCTGAAAGCTTCTGCCCATGCAAATACTGATCAGACAATCTCTGCTCCAGCTCTTGAATGCGCTTTTCATATGACAAGCATTGCATCTGCTTCGCCTTTAGCATTGATTGAAGATGTTTCTCATATTCATCCTTCAAATGCAAAGCCTCAGCTGTCTTTTCTGCATTGCTTTTCAATAAGCTATCCAGTTTATTGTCATCTAAAGAGACGTATTCAAAGTCAGGTCCAAAATAACAGATTTGAGCTATTGCTGAAGCAAGATCAGCTTTCAGCCGGGCATTCTCAACTTCCAATTTACTTGTTCCAGCAATCTGTACCGATCCACAGACCTCAAGAAGATCCTCAGAGTTGCATTTACCAGCATTGTCAATAGAGTTTTCTTCAGTTTCAGCCAAGTGAGAACTCTCACTTGACATGGCAGATGAACCCTTCAACATTGCATGCTTTTCACTTTTAGAAGACATACCTAACAAAGAATCAGGTGCATAACGATCCACATCCATAATATCAATCTCCAACAAGTTCGTGTCAAAAGGAGCAATATTAACATCACAGTGATTGGGAGAATCAAACAACCCCATTGTTGCCAATACATCACGTGGTACATACACACCTTGTGCTTTTAAAAACTCCTCTCTCCTACGAACCTCAAATTCCCTCTTCATTGCAAGTTTTTCTGCCAGCTGTCCTGCCAGGCCCATGTAGAGCTTCATACAAGCTTTCCTTCTCACAACTTCTGCAAGGCAAGCCCTATATGCAGGACCAATTCCACGAACCATTTTCAAATGTGTAAATAGATCTTCCTGGCGCCCCATTGCCTCCTTGAAGGCAGGAAACTGTAAGCGAATGTCTCTAATCATGTACTGAATATATGCTACTTTTTGCATACCATTGTTCACAAACAAATTCATTTCATTCTTTTTGGTCTTGGCAAAATTCTAGCAGCTTGGAAATTGCACGGTCACATGCTTGCATCTTTGGTAGGTGATTCTTGTCGTGTACATCATACATAGGACCAAGAGCTGAAACTGCATCATGAGGGCGAAGTGAGGCCGATAACTGGCAGCTCAAACAATCATCCACAAGTTTCTTCACAGTGTTGACATCTTTACTGCAAATAATACAATACAAAACCGCCACCACACAGGAAAAGAAAATTATCATTATTTAGGGGGCCATCATTTACACTGGAAAGAGAAGAGGAAATAAATTACATCTGCATACGAATCATAGAAATGTATGGTGCAAATGGGATATTGGGATTCAGTCTTCCAAGAAAGGACATGAGGGCCAACTCTTTGTGCAAGTGAACAAGTGAGAAGATCAGAAAAGCGGGGTTGTGGACTTCTTATCTAAGATTAGGGTAGAGAAGAGTGACGTTTGTTTCCACTAGAGCAGCTGTGAATAATAATGTCAACGAGTTTTGTATTATTTTCTTTGTCAATAACGCACATTTTGAGCGTTTCATGTCCTTGACTGGTGATAGCATCTTCCCATCTGTTTGCCCAAAGATACTTTGTTGGATACCTTTCAATAAAGAGTAGAGACATATTTCATGTTTGGCAAGGCATGAGCCCTGAGAAAAACCCCAACTCACCAATAGAGAAATGTATCATGAGATCAAAAAGACACTGATACAAAATTTTAATTCATAAAGGTATTACAATGAGATATATATCTATACAAAGTGGTATCCTCAGCTGGCACTCATAACTAGATTTGGATAACTGTTTTCCATGACCAACTACCTCTCTAGGACCTATATGTCTTACTTGCAAGCTTAATCTTTGCAACAATAAGCACCAAATAACTGTGCTACAAATATCCTGCTAAAATATTTAAAATAAAAAGATAAAGAGCCTTTTGTCCAATTGCAAGTATTTATGTGTGTGCGAGAGTCCAATGAGGGCATGGGTCTTGGACAATGTAGCTTCCTCAAAAATGTAGTTTCTTGTCGCCGAGTAGCAGTCTAATGATTGGCTGTGGACAATGGTCTGCGGTATGTTGGGACTTGAAAAAAAATAATAATAATAGGTTATGCAAGAAGACTCTAGAATCTGAGACAAGCACCCATTAGCATGAAAGGATCCCAACTAAAAAAAGTGACCCATGGCCTCTAGTTGATACAGCTGTAACCTGGAACAAACAACTTATGCCTATAGATTTCAACAATCTCTCGTAGCAACCAAAAGATATTTTTCTTCAGAAGAGAAATACAGAGGTGATGCATTGTGATTTGAAAGATTATAACTATTTCATTTCAATCCACGCACAGACAAATATTTGGAGACAGATATGCAATACAAACAGAACAAGCATTTAACATAAATACAATGATCCATCTTAAATTGCAGAAGAAATCATTTCTGAAACAGTTGTATTAATTGTCCTGGAGGAGAAGAAGCATTCTACCACAGAATGCCCCACCTTTTTACAAATCCAAATTACTCAGTTGAGTTGATCATGCATTAAAGATTAAACACATGATTAACTCCAACGAGGTCGGAATACAGTTAAATCACATGTTTAACATATGATGAATCCAACAGCAAGGCCTATAGGCAGACTCGATCTGGGTCAGAATTAGGGTGTACTTCTTTCGCATGGAGTGGTTATGAAGAACATTTGGATTCATCAAAGGTGGGATTCATGCAAGTTAAATGGACCCACCTGAATGGAAACTATTTAACTAAGCCCATTGGATGGTCTTTTCAAAATAAACAAAGCCCCAATTTAAAAGTCCATTTGAAAAAATATGTACCCATTTGGATGACAGTATAGGATCATATCTCTGATAATGAAAAAAGGCAAGAAAGTTCTGTTTCGGGGGGTATTAGGAAGCCCTAAAAGGGTATACAGGTGCCTTGGTATCTGGTGTATAAGAAGCGTTTACCGATTGCCTGAAAACAAAGACATCATCAGCTGCAGGCAGATAGTAGAAACCAGCCTGCTGCATTTGCACTTCGAAAACTGCAAAAAGGGGAGCACCAAAAAAATAGGGAATGGCCCAACTTCCATTTACCCAAATTGTGGTTTGGCAGCACATTCAAACAAACCATTTGAAAATAAATGTAAATCAAATAATGTGTAACGAGTTATATATATATATATATATATATATATATATATATATATATATATATATATATATATATATATATATTATTTTTATTTTTTTTTGGTGCGGAGGTGTCCACTTACCGGACTAGTCCTCCAGGGTGTGTGAAAATCCCCCCAATCCACACACACCGGGTAAGTCTACGGGGAGTGGCCCTTCATTGGAGTCACTAGGCATTGAACCCAAGACCTCAATCCTGAAGTCTTAGGTCTCAACCACTAGGACAACCCCATGGGGTTGTAAAGAGTTATATATGATAAGCATAAAGTGAACAATAGAAAGAATGGAATCCATAATGAAGAAACCAATGGGCAATATTTTTAGCTCTCCAACGCAAATAAACAACTAGAATACAAATAGCACAGGGAGAGCATCTTCCAGGGGATAGTAACACATAACAAGGCATGTGCTATAAACTTCTATGGTCCATATTTACAGTCTGAAGTTTACTCAGTGCACAACTGACCAAACTAAGGGTGTATGACATTGGGATATGATAGTGCACTATAAGCTGATGCTGTGGCATGTTATAAGTCAATTACTGTCAAACACAGTTTACTCAATTTGGTGTGTGCAATGGCCATGTTTAAGGTGGATAGTTTCACCTCTTTTTCAAACCTTGACACCATTGTTTAAGGCAGAAATTTTAAAGGAAAGAGACTAATGCTAAATGACATGGACCACATTGTAAGATACATGGCACGATTAAAGCATCTACAAGAACCTTCAAACTGCAGATATGGAGGAAATGATTCCAGAATGAAATGATTTTGTAAGCACAAATATGAAATAAAAATATAAGTAAAGGGGACCAACCTCAGAGACTGCATTATACTCTTTTGCTCATTAAGATAATGCTGATACTCCTTAATCATACGCTCTGTATCACGAATACCAACAGAAGCCTTACTAGAGTAAAGATCGTCGACCCTCCGCTTCAGATCAGCAAAAGCTGATTTAAGCTGTACAACCTTCAATTCAAACTGCCTATGGGAGCTATTACAGTTCTCCGCCCACTTTCGCAGATTCTCTTCCTTTACAAAATCCAGCAAGCACTTGCGCGATTCAGTCTGTAGAGATGGATGGAGCGAGCATGACCGTAGCCTCTCCATATCCCTCCCAAAATTCACCAAAAGGTCTGAATGGTACCGATGCTGCTGGGAATAACACTTCGTAAAATCTGTATACATTTGATGTACCATCTGATAGTAATGGTCCATACTCGACCCTTGCAGTTTCAAATGCCCTCTCTTGCACACGCTGCTCTCTGAGGAGTCTCTCACAGGCCTCGAATTTCAGTTGGGTGGAACTGTATATAGCATGCCCCCGTTGAAAATGATAGCGGAATTGCCGTTCGTATGAAGGCAATGCCTTTTGAGCTGGGTCTGAGGCATCATCCAATGGATGTGGGTTTTGAGAAGAGGATGGCAATTGAGGCTCAGCAATCTCAGGAATGACAATTTGTTCTGGGGGAGGTAGTGGGGAATCCTGATGCAACCTAGTTCGGTTGTAAAGGAAGACTTCACGACCATCACAAGGAAGCTTATAGTTTGACAGCGGCTGCTGAGCTTCTAACTTCATGTCCAGACAGAGAAGAAGCTGGTCACTAAAACGGATTCCGGTCCATTCCTCCAGCCATTGTTGGACCACCTCGACAGGTGTTGTTCCATCACAATCAACCTCAAAAGAGTGACCATTTTCTGCAACATGGACAACCAGCTTCCTCCCCATAACAAAATCATCTGTGACAACTGAACTCATCCTCCCAGCGACAATAAAACCCAAATGAGCAAAACCCAGGAGTACAAATTGAAGACCAGTGTCAAAATTGGAATTCACAGAACAACAAAACCCACACAAGCAGACACAGTTATGTAAATTGAAGTGTGGCAATAAATAATGAATCTCCACTGAGCTTTCCAACCAAATCCTCACAAATACCCAAAGAAAATGCTGGTTCTGATTTCAAATGATTCAAGTATGTATAAAATCCAGATCACAAACTACTCAAACATGTCATCCATGGACAATTGCGAAGAAATTCTAAGCTATTTTCAACAAACTTATTGTCAATACCAATCCTAATTTATCAAAACCATCAACAATGACACCACAGTTCCCTTGAACCCAACAAAGATATCTTCAAGAAAACTAAAACCGTCACATACCCAACAAAGATTCGAACTTTATCATAGATCCCTCAAGAAAATGAGAATCAAAACCCTTATTATCTAAATCCAATAAACCTATTGTCAATAACAATAACATGTCCTCAAGAAAACCAAAGCCCTCACGGACCCAACAAAGATTCCTTGAAACCGAGCAAAACGCCGGCCCCAAAATCCCAACGTTATCACAAATGCCTAAAAGATATTATCAATCAAAACCCTAATTCTCCAAAATCACACCCCGGTGTCGGCAAAAGAACCATATTTCCTTCAAACCGAAGAGCGAAAAAACCTTGTCAGAAATAACCCCAATGCTCCGTCCCTCCAAACACCCCTTTTTATCTGGAGAAAACCAAAAAGCTGACTTTCTTCCCCACGTAAATGGGACTTTTTGCAATCCAAAACAGATCCCAGAAATCAAATTCGAGAAGGAAAAGGAAACGGACGAGAAACCGTCCTTTCAAACAATAAGAAGAGAATCGGGAAAGGGATTGCTTATGTTGGGGGATGGAGACTTGCTTGCAAGAAAGCTATGTTTTTTAAAATCCAAGTTTGATTTGGTATCTGTTTAATAGGCTTTTTAATCGGACATGGAGAAGAAGAAGAAGAAGAACCTTCTGCGGCAAGCGACAACAGCCACCTTAATGCAGAAGAACTCCCTCTCTCTCTTCGATTGCATAAAGAAAGAGGAAAACAGAGAAGCGTGTTTGGAAGGGACGAAGTTATAAAGAAAAGAGAAATTACCTATTTGGAATTGGAATACAATGAACTGTCAAGCCTAGATGAGGTACAACAGTGATTCGTACAATGTTGTAGTGTCCGCATCTTGTCCGTCTAATTTCTTTGACCCAATTTTTTCTCTAACATGGGATTAGAAAGACAAAAATAAGATTTATTATAAGTTTAATAATACGACAGTCATATGAGGTAAGATTCAACTTAAAATTTCAATAATTGAACAATTTATTATCAAGTTCAAGAGATTATTTTAATTTGAATCTTTAAGATCAAAATGGATAAAAAATTATTATTTTGTTATTATATTTCTTTAAATTTTAACATTTTTATAGTAAATTAATAAATCATCGAAAAACAATTATCACATAAAAAATTATATTTGACAAGTATTGATGGGTCTCATATGTGCCTCATTTATTGGTGAGTCTAAATCACTCAAAAAGTTATTTTCATTTTAGATTAAATGTAACATTTCATTATGTTTATTTGATACATTTTTTCTGTTAAATTAATTAAAGTAATTATTTAATAATTTATTTTTATCTTAAAATAAAAAGTTAAAATAATTTAACTAACTTCATTTTCACAATATTATAAAGTACTCAAGCAATTTAATTTGTCGAACCTACTATGAATTAATGTCACAAATATTAGCAATATTTTCAAATTTAGCACATTTTTATCGACAAAATACTATTACTTCATTAATAACGCTTATTTATTGGCACTACGGTAAATATCTAGTAAATGATAATATCCCGATAAATTACCGGTAAATTCCAAGTTTTTTATTTTATTAATATTTTCATTATTATATTTTTATTTTTAAAATATATATTTTCACGAGACTTTCTTGTTAATTTTTAGATAAATTCTGAGAATTTAAAAATATTCCGATATTATCAATTGTTAATATCCCAAGAGCAGTATTTGTGATAATGCTCCAAATCAAAGCATCAAAATTTGTAATTTAAATATCCTTAAAATTTGACCATTTAATTACAAACTTAGAGTTTTCAAAAGGAGATTATTATTTTAAATACATCATGCAAATAAGTATCTTTTAATTTTACCTTATTCTCATGTTGCGGATTTAAATTCCCATGGCCTAATCTTGATGTACCCTAGTATTAGTAGACTCACTCGTGTGAATTTTACATAGGGTATTCAACAATTTTTTACATGTAAATTAAAAAAAAAAAATACATTTATACCAAGAGGATGAATGATATACTACAATCTATACCTGTGCTTATCTTCAATATCAAATCCCAAGTGACTGATGTTTCGTCTTTTATCGTCCAAGTTGCAGTCTTTGGAAGTGGCTGTACTGCACCTTTTGTACCGTTGTCTGGGAGTCCTAGTTTTGTACATTTGTGGTGAACTTACTTAAATTTCTTATAGACTGCACAATTGAAACTTTATGCTGATAAAAGATAGTAATCAATGTTAAAATGATTGCTATGATTAAAAATTAAATAATTGTATATGGATCACTAAATTGTTGTGTGTTATAAGGAAGAAGTTTTATTTTAAGTATTTTAATTTCAATTTTGATATTTAAAGCAATTGTAGTTAAGTCTTAAATTAAACTTTATCATTATTAGTGTTCTCAATCACATGACCTTTTAATGCATTCCTCCTCCTTTTATGAAAGTAGCCTCAGTTAATCATATAAAGTCCATTTCACTATAATTAATATTACTTTTGATTAACATTAATAGTGATCTAGCTACTATTTATTTTTTTTATATGAAAACAAGCAGATTATAAAAATATCTAGGCATTTTAACATTTCATATATACAATGATCTTTCTGTAAAGTTTATGTAATACCCTGGCAAGAGAGGGAGCATCCTCCTCTCTAGCACGAGGCATTTAAGTTCAGGTTCAAATGCAAATTTGTATGGATTTTTTAGTCCAAAGTGGATAATATCATTTTAGAAGGTTGGAACGTTACAAATGATATTAAAATACTATTCAACTCTCTACATGTATGAACCCTTACTTTATGTCTGTGTGATGGTACAAGCAGGGATTTAAATACCGTTATCGGCCGATATATCGGCCGATCCGATATGTCGACCGATATATTGTTATCGGCCGATAACGATATATATCGGCAGATACGCACCCCTTCAAAACCAATACATATTGGCCTATACGATATGTATCGGCCGATATTTGTACCCCTGGGTACAAGTACATGATTATAACGTAATACTCTTGGGAGAATGACTAGTGATGTGAGAATCTTAAACTAAACTTAGAGTAACAAATGACAAAGCATATGATTATGTCAATTATGATGGAAGAAAAATCAATTAGGTGGTGTCAATTCATAAGCATTTCTCTGGTTGAACTCATTAGAGTTCACTAGGCTTTGAAATCATACTTTCTCTTTTCTATAATTATTAGAATACATTTCGAGTTGATCTCATCGTTTCGTTAAAATTAATTTAAAATTAATCTCGTTTTGACAAATTTAATTTATAACTTCTCAAATTCAATGTAGTTGGTTTTTATGAAAATTATTATTTTAAAAATACCTTTTAAACCCATCTAATTTCACAGAATGAACATTTAAACTCTATTTTGTAGACTCTATGAGATTTAAAATAAACTATCACCCGAAAACGACTTCGCTTAAAAGTAATTTCCCATTGGGCAACTATTTTCCATTTGTGAGACATGCAATGGAGACAAAATGTGGCCATCCTCCATGTGAAGAGCTCATCTTATCTTCAAGACTTGAATGGATAACACTCAAGAAGAGTTGTAGCCACCAACAATCCCTCAAAAATCAAAATGTGGTAATAAAGTGCAAACAAGCCAAAGATTAGAATCCTTGCAAACTTCCAAGATTTTTATTATTATTTTTCTATGTTAGGTCATGAGAATGATCATGAAAATAATATAAACTAGTGACCCCGATATGACAAATCTTAGAGGGAGTTCTCTTTTAATCCATAAATCATGTGCCAAATTAGGTGGGATCATGAGACCATCAATGCTGAGACACACCAATTTTAAAAGTAGACAAGGGCTTGTGCAATTGGATGGTCATCTGTGACCCACATAATTAAAAATAGGTGAGATATTTTCTCATTAAATTTATTTTTAAAAATATGAATTCTCACTTTTTTTTATAATTATTATTCAAGTTAAAATTAAGGTTAGACTGATGAAATTAAAATAAAAATTACTTCCCTTTTATTTATATAGTAGTCGTACACATCTGTGATTAATCTTATTTTGTGCTAACACTTTAACTATTATCAATTTAATAACTTATTGAGTTAACATTTTATAAGAAGAATAATATTGGTATAGAGTTAGTCAAGAAATAATACAAAAATATTCCAAGATCCACTCAATTTTTAATTTGACTTAAGTAAGTCTTCACCCAAACAGATTTGGTTGGACACCGACTTGAGTTGGGAATGCAAGCCGCCTTCTAAATTAATGCAATAATTAAAAGAGACTTAGCTATCTAATGCTTGACTTCATTTTCTTTATAGATGTACAATTGATTTTAGAATTAGATGGGGTTTTCTAATTGCTCATTTGGGGGCGGTCAAATAAAGGAACTGATGGATTTAAATTTTATTCAACTTTATCTACAAGGGTGTAGTTCAGCCAATTGTGTCCCATCTCAGGAAGTGAGATGTGACGAGTTCAAATCCTGTGGAGTAACCTAGTATGCATTTAGAGTAGTGCGTATCACCAGTGGAAATTATACGATGGATATTTTATGATTTTCACACATAAATGTAAAAAAGAAAAAAAAATGTTTGCTCTTCAGATTAGCTCTTTCTTTCTCTATACACAATTTCATTTAAATTGGGGGTCTCAATGTTACTGAATTTAAAAAGTAATAAATTATATAAGATAAATGTAATTTAATTTGGCAACCAATGGCCAAACCTACTCGAGATGGAATCCCCATTTTATTACAATTAAAGATCAATACCGACCATATTGAATACACATTTTGTCTAAATAACAAAAGACTAGCATTAAAATGAAAAGTCAACGTTCTTTAAAGAGGAAATAAGAGGGTCAGAAATGAGGACAGGTTAGCAGATAATTTCGACATCTATTGACATTATTGAATTTTCTTTTTTCACTTAGTTTGTGTCACAATTATGAAATCAGACCGGATTGACTGGCAAATTGAGTTGGACAGGGACCTATCACCAAAATATCCATCATTTTAAATCCTTCGAGAAGGTTGAAATTAGATAAAATTAGATCAAAACAATTTTTTAGGTTTATTTATTTATTTGAGGGTTTTTTTTTTTTATCTTACTGTCACAGTATTGATAAATCTTTTCTTAACTATTAATGGGATATAGTTGGCTTGTATTTATACTTTAGAATTCTAGTTGAGTTGTGTTTGTAATTAGAGTCTTAGTTGACTTGTGTTTGCCTTAAATCATAAGGCAATTTGGATGTTGGATGAGTTCGAAATTTTGGCTGAGTCCGAAATTCATTGATGATTTTAAAATTAAAAGACATTTAATTTGAAAACTCAACTGAGAAATACATCGAATCTTCTGCACCCTTGGATATAGAGTTAAGCACCATTGTCTTTGTTTTTTTTTTAATTAGCCAATCACATCATTCATAGGATGGTTAGAATTGTTTAATGAAAGTTGCTTATCTATATTTATTGGCACGAAATGAAATTTTACATGACCCAAACAAAAATAGGACCATACTTCTAGAGAATTTGAGACTAGGGAAGGATTGGAGATAAAAAAATGTAATTCACATGGTCCATGCCTTGCACATTTATTCCATTTAACTGTGAATACAATATTAAAATTACTAAAAAGTCAAAAATTTGGATTACCAACCATTCTCAAACAGGTTCTTTTTGGGTATATACCATGCACATAAGTGCCAAAGCAGGCCAGTGGTTTGGTTTACCAAAATGGGGCTCCAAGGGTACTTAACATGTCAGCATGTTCGGATTAGGCCTAAGATTTAAATTTTGCAGAGATTTAAAAAGCGAATTTAATGGACTGAAAATTTCATCACTGTTCTTATAATAATCAAAATGTCCAAATTCTTTAGAATAGTCGACTAATTATTGGAGCATGCATTAGCCTTTCTATCCACATACATTGAGTAAATATATGGAGAGCGGCCTTTAGAATGGAGTGTAAATCTAACTTAAGATTACATCTTCTTGAGATGAATTCTCCTTGCTATCACTCCAATTCTCAAATCCTTAGATCGAATTTTTTTTTTTTTAATGCTGCACTTTTATAAAATCCTAACAAAACTCTTATAGACCGCTTTGTAAAACTCTTTTCTTAATGGTATTACTTTGTAAAACTCCTTTTTTTTTTTTTTTAACCCAGTATCGCTTTGTAAAAGATTTTACATGGATTCTAAAAAGGTTTTTATGATAAATGTCTGTCTCCTTACTTGTGTCGTCCGGGTTGTGGGTGTTTATCTTTTGCTTTTGCCCCTAGCTTTTGTCTTGTTTCCTTCGGAATGTGGGTGGTACAACGTTTGAGGGTTTTTCCTTGTGTTTTCTTGCTTGGTCCAATGCTCCTTTATGGTTTTATTTTAGGGCTTGTTATGACCCCTTTTGAGTGAAATATATTCTTATCCCTTCATTAAAAAAAAAATATTTTTCAATTTAATATATATTAAAATTGAAAGAATCAAATATATAATTAAATATAATTTTAGAAGGCCCGAGAGGATCGTGGCTCACTAGCAATTGACATTGACATAAATAAAGAGCTCCACTGGGCAAATTTTATCCTAAATTAGAACAATTAGTGAAAAAAGCAAATGGTGGAACATGAACAGATTCTTATCAGAAAAGAAGAAGAACAGATCTTTCAGCTCCATCGAGTTTATATTCTTGGACTAGGATAGGTTTGGCCAGCGACATTTATGGTGGGACCCATTCAATTAACTTTCTAATAGCTGACCAATGAGGAATGAGCTCGCACATGGATGGTTTGGAACTTTTTTAGTAAACCAGAGGTAAGATTTTTTTTTTTTTTTTAGATATTAGAAGATAATTTATTTATCTGTTAAATAAACTTTGATTGTTTACTGATTGAATAGTTATGATTTATTTTTATGTTGAAAAACAAGAATGTAAAATTTGTTTAAAAAATAGTCAAAGTAAGAAAATAAAGTTAAGATGGAATTTGGTGAATTGGAAGAATATGATTTAACATTATCATGTTATTATCTAAAAATTGGAAAAAATAATACTATTTGACTAAAAAACTGAAAATGAGAGTTATGGTTAAATTTAGTAGTATGAGAGTTTGATTGACAATTAAGAACTAAGCTATGAGAGGATATGGGCTCAAGTCTCACCCTCAGATATATAAGAGCTACTCCCTTTAATTTATCCAGTGTGTATAGATAGAGAGGTTTGCACATACCCCAAAGACTTATTCAGTTGCTCTAAAAGTAAGTCGACTTTGGCTATAGGTGGCTTAGACCGCCGCCTAAGGCCTCAAAAATCTCAAGGTACGTTAGGACTTAAAAAAAAAAGATACTAATTGGAGTAGGGTCCTATCTTACAATTTTGCTTAGACCCTCTGAAATTTCAGGATATTTTAGGACCGACACCATCTAAGAGGCCTGGATTCCTTGAACTTTAAAAAAAATGATTAAATTGGTGTTTTTAAAAAATATGGCCGAGATTCCTTTTATTAATATCTAAAAACAATAAAAATTACATAAATACTTGTGAATTAAAATATTATTCTCTATAAAATTTTAACAAATCTTACTCACACGAAGCATCTACATCATTCTATAAAGAACCACTTTTTCCTAAAAGACACTTTATAGGATTCATAACAGTGGTTAAAAAATTTGTGCAATTTGTGATGTAATGAGAGAATTATTAATTATTATTTTTTAACCAATGTTACTCACACAAAGCATTTGCCTCACTAGTTCATTAAAAAAATTCCATGAACTACCATGAAGAATAAAAATTTTGTATATCAGTTATATTACTTAAAATCTGTAAATGGACAACATCAGCTATATTGAAGAAATTGACCAACATTTATTAAAATTTACTAAAATTTTGACTCAAAGCTGATAAATTTTGATTTGTACATCTTTGGTAGGCCCTACCTGCGATTTTGAAATTTGAAGTATCAACACCATTGATGATTTTGGATTTTGGATTTTGAAGAAATTCCCATCTGGAGTTTTCTTGGAAAGTGCTTTATACTTTCCTTAGTCCATTACTCATGGTTGCTGATGAATAAATGACTTATATTCCACATAATCCAATCAATCACAAAGTCTTTCACGTCATTGCAATGCAATGCAAAAAATTAATAAAGAAAAGAAATAGAAAAAAACAGGATTTTAAATGGCTAATCGCTTCTACCTTATGTTGTTTAGACTACATAAACAAGATTAGTTATAAACTTATAATAATTTAATTTGGTATAAGATTTACACTAATTATGGGTTCAAGTCTCTAGATCCTTTTAAGGCAATTATCGCCGTCAATAAGTTTGGTTTTGATCTATATATTAGCGTGGCTTGGCCCAGCATAATGTACACTTAAAAAAATTTAATTAATATTTTCTTATCAAGTAAATTTACATGCATAACCTAAATGTGTTGGAGTGATTTATGTTAAACTTATCTTTTCTTTTTTCATTTTTATCTATTACAAAACTAAGTTAAATCAACTTCAAAAAATTAGATCAGATTAATAAAAAAATATTATTATGTAAAATTATTCTAAGACACAATTATTCCCCACTTATTAATATCTTGACCCATAATCTTCAAAACATGGAGCAGATCAGGGGTCAAGATATCGACCGATATGTATCGTATCGTCCGATATATATTGGTTTTGAAAACCGTTATATCGTATCAGTCGATATTTACAATATCGGCCGATATCCGATATATATTGGTGATATCGGCTGATATTAATATATATTTTTTTAAAAAAAAAGAAAAAATTTAAGAGAGAGAGAAATATAGGCCGATACCGAATTTTAAACTAGAATGAATTGAATGATATTGAGAAAATTTTAAAAACTAATAATAATAAATAAAAAAGAAGAAGAAATCATTCATCTGAACACAAAGCCCAAACGAGTACTTGACCCAAGTCAAATCTGCTTACCAGACACAGACATCACAACCACTCTCAATTATCAAACAAGATCTTTCAGTGTAAAAATAAGACTTGGTCTTGTATAGTATTTAAAAGTAGGCTGTTCCAACCAGTCTCAATAATGAAAAGTTTAAATTATTTAGATAGTTTAATTAAAAAAATTAGATAGCTTAATTAAATTATTATAGTTTTTAATTTGTAAAAAAAATTTACAATATTAAATAATTTTTTATTAAAACATTTATTTTACCAGTAAAAATATAGGATTAACTTCACTGTCTCCCACCTTTGTTTGTTAGGATCAATTCTTCCTCAACACAAGAATGACCACTCCCATTAATCATGTATCCGACATGTATGGATTGAAAGTTTATATATATTCCAAGAGTTAGTCAAGTGGGGCGTCTGAAAAATTCAGTTAGGACACTTAGATACTTTAGTCTTAAAAAAGTATATTAAATGAAACTTAATTTATATTAAATTTAAATGAAAAAATAAATATAATTTAATCATTTAAATCTATTATCAAAATGAGTCCCATATTTTGTGAGATTTGGTCAAAGGTAAAATATCCAAGTACGTAAAGACGATGGGAGGAATATATTCGGTGGTGGGCCACACAAGGTAGAGAGGTTGAAAGGCATGACGTGTTCCATTTTCATCCGTTGTTTTTTGACTAATTGGGATTTTGGTTGTTTGACGTGACGCCGTGGGCGTCCAAACATGATTAAAAAAGACCCGGGTTGATTGTGCCTTCTCTTCCACGCTTCCATTCCAAGTGTCCATGTGACAATTAATGAACAAATGCATGCACACGTGATTCACATACCGTCTTCCTAATTTTTTCCTACCTACATTGTGGGACCCTTTCATAAACTCTTGAAAAACATCTTGAATTTTTTTTTTTTTAAATTTACATGTAGATAAGAGACCTTGTAAAATTCAGTGTAAAAATTAAAAAATGCAATCTCATCTTATAATCTTCGGAGTTGAAACTCGAGATATAGATTTTGATTATTTAAATACATATAGATTATTATCTAAATCATGTATTAGTGTCTTAATTAGATGGCTCAAAGCGTCAAACCTACAATAAAATTTGTGGGCCTAAGTTGATATCCAATAATATGAATATTATTTTATTTAATAGGAGTGGAAATCAAGTTGAAGGGGTGAGTTAAATTAGAAAGTGTATTATTGGAGGTGAAACTTGGATAGAGAAAATCTCAAAGGCAAGTTAAATGTGTTAAAAGGACTTGGGCCCAGAGTTTTAATTAGTTTGTTGGAGTTAATGGGCGAAATGATTTGATGACAATGATGAAATCATTTATTCTGAGTTTCATTTGTTCCATGGGCCGAACTTCAGGCCCAGATTCAACCTGGCTATCAAATATTAGGTTCAGTACTGTTACCCTAAGGCGGTTGGTATCCAGTTTCAGGTGGGGAGCATCGGTTTCATTGCAGACATGAGCTGGGTTTCAAAGATGAAATACAAGATGTTGTTGACAGGGGTTTACTCGAATATCAGTCGAGATATTTCTCTCTCATTTTTTTTTAAAAACCACCTTTGTCGGCGATATATATTGGATATTGGTTGATATATATCGTATCTGCCGAGATTTGTATTTCCCTGGTTGCTGATATTTTTAAGATTTCAGATTGCAATGTGCAAATTTTGCAAATGATCAGTTTTTTCTTTGAAATGGGTCCAAAACAGACATACTTGTAACTTTTGGGTATTCGGGAGATAAGGTTTTTTTTTTAAAAAACAAAATCTGGCCCATATGAGCCTAAAATGGTTTAAATGTCAGGCAAAATTTAGTGGCCCATTAGGAGCCCAATATTTTGGATGTTGGCAAAATTTCAAGCTCAGAACATAGCCCAAATCCAGCATGTCAAATTTCAGGCTTAAAACCTCAGATCCTGGAACATTTAGATTAAGCAAGCACAATCCAAATTCTACATGGACGAAACCGAAGTTGATCCTAGCTGAACCTGAGGTGGTGTTTACTAAACCCTATTGGATCTGATGAAGTTTGGTCAGGGTTTTGCAGTGAGAGCCAACATGAGCCCAACTAAAATCCAGACCTAGTCAACAATTTCAGGTCCAAGAACTGACCCAACCACATGCCAAGACCAACCTAGGATTGGGTCGGCCCAGTCAAGTATCGATTGATACCACCAACCAGACCCTACCTACCATTCACAATAATTTACTTCCATTTGCTGCCGGCAGCACATGAGTTATGTTCATAGGTCTGGACGATTCATGTTGCTTTCAAGTTTTGTAGCAACCAGAATATAAAATTGCAGACTCTGGTTCATTAAGTGGTGAACCATTCAAGGTTCACTGCCCTGTCCATTGCACATTGAGTCTTCATCATTGTCGTCATCAATATTGGGTTTGTGGTGGAAAATCCTAAACGTGTACGACGAGGTCGAAAAAGGAATACTATGATTATCTAGACTAGCTTTTGGAGGACTTCAGCATTGAGATTTAAAGAAAATGATTAGAAGAACTAAATTGATATGATGATGATGACAACCATGATGATGAATTATATAATAGATGTACAAGAAGATGAAAATGATCATCTGCCTTGATTATATGTGACTTTAAAAATATTTGCTCCTTTAAAAGAACTCAATACCATCAACTTTGTAAAATCAAGACTACCATCCATAGAACATGGAGAGAAATCCTGCTTTTCTTCTTTCTGTTCTTGCATTCCTTGTGCTACTCGAGATTCAAAGTCACCAAACTCTGCAACAAGTTAAGGACAGAGTAGTTGACCTTCCAGAGCAGGATTCCTTCAATGTGAGCTTAGCTCATTACTCTGGTTGTGTGACAGTCAACAAACAGTCAGAAGTCTCTTTTATTGGTTCTTTGAAGCTGTTGAAGACCCATCTTCAAAGCCTATTCTTCTTTGGCTCAATGGAGGTCAGAGCTCACAACCTTCTTCCCTCATGTGTCGACCAGATTTTTGTTTTTTGGGAAATGGTAAAATGCATTAATAATGTAAAGAAAAAATTACAAGTATCATGTACAAAAAGATTAGGAGGATCATACTATTGACAACAAATCACAAAAATTACTTAAAAATAATGAAAAATCCTTTCTCTCTTCACTTTGCCTAATATATCTGACATGTAGTTGGCCATGAGTCTAACATGCTTGAAAGAGACATTCAATATCCCGACCAGCCATCTAATACCTTAGATTGGCACTACTTCCCAGGGATGCCTCCTTCTCCCTTTGGCTCAAGCAATTGCATTTGCCGAATCCCCCTCTATCGGATGATTTAACTTGTACTACTATCTGCTTGTATTCCGATTCAACTGAAAATGATCCTATTGCACACCTCAGTACTTGCTTACTCAACCACCTATAGGTGCCCCAAATTTCACTCATAACAGGGTGAAATATAATGTTTGACTAAGTTTGTTTTCTGACATGATTGTATAAGCTTATAGTTCAGTTAGTAAGTGCTCATTGTTGTGATTATAAAGGTTGTTGGTTGACCACTCGAATCATATGGGTGTCAAATATTCTCATATGCAATTAGTTGAAAGAATATAATTTGCTAAATCCAATTATGAGAACTCTATAGATCTGGATTGAATGGCTTTTACGACATCGATAAAGTCGATTTCATTATTAATAGCTAGTGTTGCTTTGATTTGAGTGTCTTCTTGTCTTGTGCTTATAACCAGACAAGAAGTATGCTTCACTGTTTGATTCTATTGAAACCAAAGTTTGAACACTGTAAACTCAAATTCATTCGAAATTCAATCAAAGTCGAGTATCTTGAACAAGCTTTTCAAACTGACCTGAAAAAACTTGGTATAACTGGTGGAATTTCACTATTTTTTAAGAAAGGAGTTACAAGAGTTCTCTTTTTGTCATGTGCCTGTCATTTACAAATGAACCCTTTAACTCTAAAAATCCCTCACATATAGGTTACATAGTTGGTACTTGATACAAGATTGTAAGAGTACCCCTATGCTCTGGATCTACAGAATAGAAGACACCAGTACAACATAATATCCCACGATGGACAAACCTAGCATTGAATCAACAACCTTCAAACGGATCTTTAAAAAGGGAAGAACACAACTTAGAATTTTGGCCAAAGATTCTGAAGGAGTATCTGGCCCACCATATTGAAAGTTTGAATAAGTAAGCAATGAACCCTACTTTGTCAAACTGAAATCCGAAAAAGAGGTATACATATTCCAAACTCCAAGGGGTTTGCTTGACGGTCAAGAAACCTGCCTCAAAAAGTAGGGTCTTGAATTTGATTCACGCTCAACCTCAATGGGTCACTCTCTATAGTCGCTGCCCGGTGTATGCAGAATTGGGAGGTTCATATGTCAGAAGGATTGTGAGGTCTTCACATGCTCCAAGAATTGGTGATATATGTGAAAGAAAGAAGAAATGTTGGATTGACTGGATAGCATGTTGGTTATGGTGGCTCGATTTAGTCCTTAATTTGAAGATCTAAAATCTTGTTTTTGGAAACTCGTTTTTTCTTCTAATGTGGTGGGAAAGAGGCGATGTTTTTTTATTTTTATTGCTTGCTTCCATAGGATCTAAATTGGTTTTTCACAACAAATTGGTATCACAATGAGATAACTCTAATACATAGAGTTGAGAGAGTACAAGTTGCAAGTACAAGAAAGAGCGGTAGACCATTGGAAGCGATGGGAAGAATTAAGAAAGAGATGACGAATAGTGGAGTGATTGATTGAATAGTTTATGATCGAGTTAAATGGATAAATGAATTAGAGATTCTGACTCTAAATAAATAATGATGATAATAAGGCTCACTGACCATGTATAATAATTTCTAATACAATGCTTAAGCAACATAAATATCATGTCCAAAATTTCACCATTGAATTAAAGATTTTATTCTTTTTGGGAATTTTTGCTTTGTAGGACTTTTTTTCCATATGACCAGCATTTACATGTGCATAGCTCATGGTTATATTCTATTTGATTATTTTTTATTTTATTAATTTAGTATTTATAATTATTGAACTATATTTTATTATAATTGAGATTTTCTACGACTTTAAAGAGATTTGATTCATTTGCACTATATTTATGAGCAATTGTATACATATTTTGCAAAATATAATTTGATTTTGTTGAAATTTATCAATTTTGAAAATCACTTAGTTCCTTCAATTGAAGTTGTACTAAACCAAGAAAAGTCCAAGAAATTTCTTAGGTTAATTTTTAACCATTAATTTAATTAATAGAGTAGATAATGCATTTTTTTAATGTAAACATGGTGGATAATCCATTTTTATTTATGTAGTGAAAAACATATTTTTAAAGTGGAGTAGACATTAATAAATAGTCAACTCGACTCTCCATGAACCCTACCTGTTCCGTTAAAATCCTTTCTATTTACAAACTCTCCTCTTCGTAATCGTTCCACTTGCTACCCGTCAGTGCTTGAACCCATTTCACTCCGAATCAACTACTTCGGTGCTTAATCGGTAAGATTATTGAGCTACTGTTCGGAAGCATGGCAATGTGTTTTTTTTCTTCTGGAAAATGATGTTTTTAGAAAAAAAAATTCATTGAACCCGATTCTGTTTTTCTTTTGAGTTTATATTTTCCAAGAAATTAGTTTCCTTTCCATGCATCCAAACACTTCAATGTCTAGATTATTTTCTTGGGTTCTAGCTCTGGTTCTCTTATCTGAAATTTCACTTCATTTTAGTCCCTAAAAGACCATTTATCCACATCTTATTTGCGACATAAAAGCAAAAGACAGTTGGAATTTGAAAACAATTGTAGAAATCGCCAGTTTGATTTCCCAGATTTGAAAATATCTAATCAATTTCTTGTAGATTTGGGGTTTTCTCGAGTGGTAGATTATAAATGATAAATGGGGGAGCTGCAACAGATGGAGCAATCACATACGCATGATCACCAGCAGATGCAATCTCCACCTAGAGATGAGATGATCGCGTGTGTCATGGCGCTCGAAGCTGCTCTGCTTCCTTGCTTGCCGGCCAGAGAGCTCCAAGCCATTGACCGTTCCGCCCATCCTTCTCATCAAAGTAAACTTTTCCATTCTTCTTTTCCTTTGATGCTGATTGCCATGTGGAGTTCACGTATGTAGGTGTTTAAGACTGAATGTATCAGAGTCTTTTAAAAGCTCAAAACTTAGACTCAACTAAAATCCAATCGGATCACCTAACTTGGATGAGTTTTTCTGACTTGACTTGGAAAAACATGATACGACTCACTGACTTAACTTCAGATTTATCGAGTTGGGTCAACTTGGAGGTTCGTTTGAATTTTTTTTTTTTTGGAATTTTTAAATTATTATATGCACCAAGTTTCTAAAAGTTAATTCGTTTTGCTCAAAATCCTGTCGTGTAAACTCAGAATGATTTGTTCTAGTTTTTTGAGTTTTCAAACTATTTTACTTATGTATATATATGTATCCATCAGAGTCTCTGAATGTTCAATTCAAAGTGAATTTGGGGTTTGAAAAAGGTCCCAGATGAAATACTAGATGGGTGAGACTTTTAAAGACTTAGATTGATGGGACAAATGATACGATGGATTGGGAGTGCTGGCGAGTATAATTTTGACTAAGGTAGAATGGAAGTGTGAGATTCAAAAAGTCGGTCCCACATAGATGAAATGGTTATTGTTGGGGATGGTAAAATTGGTACTCAGATTTACCCCTCAAACCATTCCACAATTTTGGAAATGGTGCCTTGAGGTGCATTTGGATAGGTGAACGAGTAGAAATCAGGTGATTCTCCCAGTTCCACCTGTTTGGTTATCTGTTATGCAGTAAAAGAGGGTCCTACTTAAGCCCTTATCTGCTTATCAAGTAGAAAGTTGAGTAACCTGTAGCTTGAGTAGAAACAAGGATTTCTACTTTTCTCCTTCCCTTCTCTTCTCTTCTCTCTACTCTCTTTGTATCTTTTCACTTGTGATTACCAAACAGATCATGGGAGAATCTTTCAGCAGAAGAATAGTCTAGAGGATAGAACCCGTGCTACCTAGGCGAGTCGTAATTTTTTTTTTTTCCTTCAAATCCAAATGCATCCCTATTTTTAAAGTGAAATCTTCAATTCATAAAACCCCCAATTCTCTTTGGGAAATTAATAACCTGCCATATGATCAAAAATATTTTCTTCTTATCCACTTGCCTCTCTGCTAGGAAATCCTTTTCGACTTTCCAAGCTAATTCTCTGCTCTATTTGGAATAATGAAAAGAAAAATATAGTGAATGGGAAGGTTGGAAAGGTCGATTTTAGTATATTGGTCTCCCCCCCACCCCCCCCACCCACCCCATTTGAAAAGGAACTTGTTCCAAGCTGTAATCTTTTGCTTGAGTCTTTCAATAACCTGTTGCTTATGGGTAGATTTTGTTGGTTGACCTGGATGGGGTAGACCATTGTAAATAATTGGAGAAGACATAATCATTGTTGAAGCTCTATCCCAACTATCTATCTAAGATTAACTTTGTGAGCTTTACTACTTTACCCATAGAAACACATAGCTAGATCACTCTGTGACTCAAAATATTGCTTCCAACTAAATTATTCAAAGTTTTTATTACTCGCCCTTTCTTCTAGTACGTAGAACTAGCAACCCTTAGTTCTCCATTCTTGGGCCATTTCCAGATTTCTTTCTATGCAATCTGAGAAGAGTTTCTTTCATTTTCTCTTCTTCTGGAGCCATCTGTGGAATTCCAATATGTATCTCGAGTGTAGTAAAACGATCTCCTGTTCCCAACTCTCATTGTTGACAACTTTCTACATTATTTTCTTTTCAATGTTTTGGTCTTTTCCAACAAATGAAGAGAGATGTATTGGTTCTACATGTTCGATGACTCAATGTATATTTTAACTGCTTAAACATGTAAAGCTGTAATTATAACATTCTATGTAGTATGCCATCCCTTTTATGGTGCTTTACGAATGCTGTGGTTTTTTTGTTTTCCAATGCTCTATTTCTGTCTTTACAGGTATCTATAATATTTACATGTTATTGCAGTATATATGTGTGGGTAAAGCTGAATTGCCACTGGGCAACAAGCTCAAATCCATTTGATGGACAAAAATTTCCTATTCTTGTCTTGTATATTACTCATGCAAAGCACTAATCCTTTAAAAGTTTTTCATGCTTAACACAATTAGTCTTGGTTTTTGAACTGCCCAAGTGCGTGGCTGAGTTCTTTATGCTGCCATGCACAATTGATCTGAACATGTTTAATTAGGGTGATTTTTTATTTTTATTTTATAAAGATATTTTCAGTGTCTTGACAAATAGTTTTCCGCTTTTTTCATCTTTTACCCTCCCTTTTTCTTGAGGGGGAATACAAATTTGTTGAAAAGCAAGATTAGGAAGAGTACAATTTTGAGAAATGTGCCCAAGGTGGCAACACCAAAACCCAGCTCATTGAAACCATAATATACTGAAAATTAAACATAAAAAGGATAGAGCAATCAAGAGGTTTATGAAATAAGATTCCAGATTTTCATGAATTGGTTCTCAGAGAAACCCTTGAATGCCTCCATAGCCAAAGTCCATTGCATTATGCTTAAGTTGATCCTGTTTATGATACTTTTTCTTGGTATATGTTTGTTTTCAAAGTCCCGTCTATTTCTTTCTCCCCAGATTTTCAAGGAGAGTGCCAAAGGTTCCAATTTATAAAGGATTTTGCCTTTCTTCAAGAAGGGGCCCAGGACCCCAATCATCTAGGAGGGCTGGAAAGGAAGAGGGAATGGTCCAGTTAATGGAGAGAAGGGAGAAGAAAGAAGACCAAATGGGGCAAACATAATTCTCTGTTATGTGTTTTTCATTGTTATTAAAATGTCATGCGCCAGTTGATGAACCCTTAGCTATTTTTGTCTCTGCATTCAGCAACTGTGGAACCACTTGAAGGAAAGAGAATGATCTGGTTTAACATTTGGTATTGCTTCATTAGTTTTATGGTTGGTGTCCTCATTAAATTTGTATCTACCACCCAATAAAACCGCACATTGTTTAAGGGATGAGAACTTTCAAAATTTCTCTATCTTCTCCAGTTCTTCGGTTCCAAAAGCTTAGGATATGCTTCTAGATATTGTGTGAATCCATTGAATGGATACTTCTTCTCATGAGAAGCTTATTAAATAACAAGATACTTCATGGCCATTATTTGAAGTCCAAACCTTGCTTTTTTGCTTGAAAGGGCCTGTGCTGTAACATCATTGTGGAATGTCACATTATACAACTGATGCTTATTAATATTAATAGTACATGCCGATCACTCTGAGAAAAACCAACCAAACAGAAAAGGCCATGCTGTATGAATCTATTAATGGACATGACTTGCAGTCATACACATGTCCGGTTCTCTCTGTGCAAGCTGTTGGGAATGAAAATCACAATAGGATTCTGAAAAATTAAATTGCAGTAACTTTGATGCATCTGGTTTACTACTATTCTTAGGCGAATTGGATGAGTAGCTCTGTTTTTTTGCAGTTGATGTAGAAAGGCATGCAAGAGATTTTATGGAAGCTGCAAAAAAGCTTCAACTGTATTTCATTGGTCTGCAACATGAAGATCAACCAACCAAGGAAGAAATGCTTACAATGGTACTTCATGGTCCAAATCCTTTTGTTTTCATCAAAGTATACGCTAGATCTCCTAATGCCTGTGAAATTTTTTACACCAATCATTTTGTTGGACAATCCATTCCAGTTCAAACTTCTGATTTGAAAACTTATTGTCTGGATTTCTCAAAACATCTTGGTTAGGACATCTTTGCAGTGCCTATATTCATACCCTTCTCCCTACATCTACTATCTGCAGGGAACGGATCCCTATTGAACATCATCCATACTATGTTGCCCTCATTACTGGATTAAACCCCATTTATGGTTCCCTTCAAAACCAGAGTGATCCGTTCAAGTTAATGTTTGGTAGGTCCACACTGTGTATGTCCTAACCAAACCCACCTCCATGGTCCAAAATGAACCCCAAAAATTTGTGGACCAAGATCTCAACAAATAATGGTCTGTTTTTATCTACAGGAGATTGCAGCAGTGGAGGAAGAATTGAAGACCAAATCTGAGATGATAAAGAAGCAGGAGAGACTGATTCAAGGGTGGAGGAAAGAGTTGAAAGACCAACTGGATAAGCACATTGTAGAATTAGAGAAAGTGTAATTGCGATGACCATTTTCGGATGCTGTTACTGAATTCAGATGCTGAGCTTTCAAAATTAAATAAAAAATAAATGCATGTTTTGAGCATTGTTACTATTTTTTTTTGTTGGTATATCATTATCTGGCCCTCTCTCCTCTCTTTGTGTTGGCTTTGATTGTTCCATTATTGGTACAGAAAATGCTAAAACATACCCTGGAATTATACCTTTATTAGTACACATGGCAACTCCAAGGTACAAACTTAGGGTATGGTAATGAAATTGTTTTAGGCACTTCCCCTTGTAATCAACATCACATCGCTTGGTTTGCATGTTTCCAATTCTTGCTGCACTGTACATAATTTGTTTTCCTTTGAAGATTTAATCAAATTGATTTGATAAAATTACAATCCCGCTCGATCCACCAGACATGTAGACCCTTCCATACAATTATTTCATTTGTGGATCACAGATTTAAACATTGGCTGGTATCAAAATATTGGCCTTCAAAATACAAACGTATATGAAGGGATTAGCTTGACGGTCAAGAAACTCTCTTCTTAAAGGGAAGTTTTGAGTTTAATTTACAGTCAATACCCCTTTGGGTCACTACTCAATGTGTGTGGGATTGGGAGGCTTGCAAATGCCTCAAGAATTAGTCGGGTTAAAATGTTCTATGTCCAAATACTGATATGATCCTTAGACACTTTAGTAAAAAAAAAAAAAACAGAGATAATATTTTGTTTGCAGTGTTTGTACCTTGTTTTGTATAATCGATACATGATCATTGACATAAATCAAACGAATAGTGTAAAGTCATCCTTTTAAAGTCCAACAAATTTTGATTATCAAACCATAAAGAGAAAAATGAGTCTCTTATAGTTGTTTTTTTTTAATCTTGAGATATCTTTTTAATTGAGGAAAATAAGTATAGCACTTCCGTAACTCATCTCTGATTGTCAACCTCATCCATTGTCATGTAATGCATCATGCAAATGATAAAAAGTTACTAAGAATGCATTGGGCATACATGTGCAATTTAAGTGAGTGGATTGAGTTGAGAGTATAATCTTAGTGGACTCATATTAAATTTGAGTTATTATATTTTTACCATGTCGTTAACTAGACAATTAAATCTTTCTATCAACTTGTTCCAAGCAAAGAGACGAAATAAGTCGTATCAGTAAAGTATAACCAATCTAAAGAATTAAGTATCAAAAGTCATCAAACAAATGCATGAAAATTAGGTAAATATGTTCTTCAAGTAGCTTAGGCATACTTGTTATGCAAAGCTGAACTCAAATTAAAAATGGGTCAATTTTTTTTATATTTGAAATGAACTTATATTTTAAATGAGTTGAATTAATCTGGCTATATCTTTAGTTGGGTCAATCAGATTTGAATTGACCCTCATTCAAGTTGCACTCCTAATTGGGCACGATCTTTATTATGCATAGTTCATGTGCATCAACATGTGACCCAACAATGGTTGCCTTAATTGAACCATAAACTAAATCTTTAAAGAATTTAAAAATATAGCTGTATTTATTTAATTAAAGTGATTTTTAATGAATAAATGTACGAATATTGTGTGCCTTAGTGCCGGTTGATTAGCATTAAAAGCAGTGTTATCAAAACCAGACCGAACTGCGGTTCGACGGGAACCACGGCGGCTGCGGTTCAGTTCTGGTTCAGAACCGGCTGCAGGTAAAAACAGCAGAAAACCGGTCAGAGCCACGGTTTTATGCTGTTTTTACCCACAAAACGTGAGCCGCGGACCGAGACTCACAAATTTTGAATTTTTTTTTTATAATTTTTTTCCTTTCAAAATTAAATTAGAAAATATATATTTGAAATATAAATATTTATTACCATTTTTATCACATATCTTTCACCGTTTTGATGTATTATTCAGAGTTTAAATGTTATTTTTAATATTTAATTAATATTATTGGTAAAAGATAACTTAGTTAATTTTATATGTAATAGTTATATTATATTACTACTTGACCGGCTTTAACAAACTTTGACCGGTTTTGACCGGTTTTGACCGTGGTCGAATCCGGTTGAACCCAAAATGCCTCGAAGATGGTTCGTTAAACGGTCTGATTCTGATAACATTGATTAAAAGAATAGGAGTCTAAAATTAGAGTTTGACATCTTCGGGAGTGTAGATGCTATCAAACTGCAACAAGCGAAAACATGGCGAAGATATCTCTCTCTTATCTAATCAGACCTTATAAAAAGAAGAGAGAAATCCAATCCAAGCCCTAATAATCTTCTTTCTGGTAATTTTTGTTTAGGAAGATGAAGGTGGTGGTAGAGATACTAACAGGGGGACTATTTTATGTAGAGATAGACGAGACAGCCACTGCCGTAGAGTTAAAGAAAGAAATTTCAAAGCAAGAATCCTTACCGGAATGCCGACTGATTCTCGTTCTCAGCAATGGCCGTCTGATGAAGGATGATGAGGTGAACTTAGCTGATTGTGGGGTCCATGAAGGGTCTCACATTTATCTCTTCTTCACTGCAGCTACAACCACTCAGTCAAGCACACCATTATTGGAAGATCGAGAAGCAGTGCAGTGATTTCTTTGGATATTAATCCATTATTATCAGAATAGGATTTTTTTTTTTTATAACTTAAGTAGCATAATGTTAGCTCAGATTGTTCCCTGCTTTTGTTTAGAAATATTAAGTATGTAAAACATGGTTTCCAATGTGATTTTTTTGTACATGTCGTCTATCAAAAAATCACTTTGATCGCACCAACCAAACTATATTTTTACTGGTCATAAAAATCTAATGATAGAAAAGGTAATTCCAGCAAAGTTTGAAAAGTTTAAAAATATAATTTAATTGATTCAATTAAAATAACTTTTGATGGTCACCTATTCAAAATAGAGACTTTTCTCAAATAGTGAGCCAATGCACATAGTAATGCCCCTGTGCCATATAAGGTATGCGGGTGTCGCATACTTCTACTTTTAGAGATTAAGTGTGTGTTATGTCAAGTGTCCAACTAATCTCTTTAATTAGTTGAATTTAGTCGAGATCATCCATTAACTGGATGGTACTATTTTAAACTATCTAATATACCTTATTAATTATTTTAATGTTCTTACATTTTCAATTTAGGTTTTATAATTTTGACTGATTTTGATCATGGTCCAAGTCCATAATCGGTTCCAAAAATTCCAATCGAGTTTGATACATGACTCAGGGCTTAATTTGGCTATAAGGTGAGTGAGAATTGATCAAAATCTGAGTCAGTAGCGACTCCAAAAGTCTATGTAACATTAATTTATCAAGAGTTATCAAATACTGACCAAGAAGGCCTACCTTAGTCAACCAAAGGAGTTTGAGTGATGACTGAGAGTTTTGATTTCGATTCTCATTCAACTCCAAATGCCACTTTTCATAGAGTTTGTGTGGTTAGAGAGACTTGCACATACCTACAAGATTAATAGGTGCTCTAAAAAAGATCTATCTCAATCAACTATCAACAGTACGATAAATGGATGATGCTTTCATCATTATCTAATATTAAAATAGATTATAATGATCAAGTTTAGTGACGATGAAGCTCACCAACCAACATCATCCAATGGAACAGTTCACATTTTCTCATTTCCGCCTAACCAATGGGAGTTTGGAAACCCTAGAGAACGTTCTCTAAAAGTGCCTTACCATGCCTTAAACCATGTCTATGTTATCAATGATTAATTTGACAAGAAAAACACATAATAGATTGAGAATGAAAAATTAATTAATTTTTTGTTCAAATCGTGATGACCACGATATGATGATGCACAGCTGACTCAAACTCACAATTTGTGCCTTTTGCTCATGGGGCATTGGGCCACTAGCCGACTGTGGATTTAATTATTCATTTTGGAAAAGTAAAATTTGAAAAAATGATTTTAAATAGATGAGACTTTGACAATAATAACATGGGTAATGATTTGTGCACCGTGAGTTTTCACTACGGTGCATCAGCTTTAAAAAGAAAAAATCATTTTGCCATTATTTTGGGTAGTGATCCTCCCACAGGTATTTTATGTAATCCGACACGGGTTTTAGTATATTGTCAATTTTATCCTTCGCATGAACAGTAAAATCGGACCCTTCGCATGAATAGTAAAATTTCGGTGAGCCAATTTACTGTTCATGCAAATTTTAGTGAACCGATTTACTATTCATAAGAATTTCGGCAAGCCGATTTTATTGTTTATACGAACGGTTGGTAAGCAGATTTTACTGTTCATACGAAGGGTAAAATTGACAATAAACTAAAACCTATGTCTGGTTACACCAAACTCCCATGGAGGATCGCTACCCCTATTACTTTTTTCTTCTCTCTTTTCTCTTTAAAAAAGAGAGCAAAATAGTCTTTTTCCTTTTAAATGTGGTGCACAATGGCTTAGGGTACCAGAGATCTGTATCATTTTTATTATCAAAATTATTTATTTCATCTATTTAAGTTAGAAAAAGATCTCTACTTGTTTACCTATCTTATTTTAATTAAAAGGAGATGAAAGTCCACTGTTAAAGGGTTCTGCATGCGGCATCCATGGAAGATAACAACCAGAGGTCTGCCTTTCTCATTGATCATTCTAAGATTTGAAAGGATGTGGCTAATGACTGTGATTTAGTATTCTTTAATCACTTGTTTAATAGTGAAAAATCAAGGGTTAGTGATTTGATCTTGATTCTTGGTTGTTGAGAATGGAAAGAAAATGTTGATTTCAGTGGAATTGCCGAAAGGTGAGACTGATCGATTTTCATGTTTTGCAAAGACCTTAAAACGTTTAATACAATCCCAACTTGCATAGTGGAGGTTGGAAACTTTGCACTCTCATGAACCCTTTTCCTTTCTCTTGGAGAAATTAGGGCATAAAATAAATGTCTGAGTTTGAAAGCTAAACACCCGTTTTCATATTGGTCTAACGTGGGAAGTCCCATTAAATTAAAAAATATCATTTTTTAAGTTTTTCAAAAAACCTAGAAAAAATATGTATAGATGACTCAATTTATTTTGACACAAATGGGTTAAATCTCAGTTTGATATATATCAAATCATATATCTTATATGGTAAGATGGATAAGAGACGTATTAAACGTTACACTTTTAGATCTATTGAAAAAATGCCTGAATACATAAAATCATACAAAATTTTCAAGGTGGCCACTACATATAACTTTCATATGGTGACAACTATATAGGGCTCATTTGAATTCTAATCACACCCCTTTTCTCATACTCATCTACTCTCTATAAATTCAATTATTGTCTAATTTTTTCTTATTATGAGTTTGATATACCATTAATCTAACCTCATAAAATTTACATTGAAAGGTTAAAAAAAAATCTTTGACACATCAAAATAGTTGGTTTTACTTATTCAACTAATATGATTTTTTGTTTGGGCATGCAGCCCCCTCAACACAAAAAGGGTCATTCCCCTTAGTTACGTATCCAATGTATGTGGATTGAGAGATTTCATATATTCTAAAAATTTATCAGTAAGTCGCTTCAATACCTTCTTCTTTAGAAAAAAACTAATATGATTTTTTATAGACTTTTACTTATTCAACCAAAAAAACCTTTTGACCTAGATTATAAAAACCTGAGATGGGACACACAAATAAAGTACCAATAAGAATCTAGTTTCATGATATCAATAATATGACATAACTACGCCCTAAGCCAGCAAAATCAGAGGCTTAATGACATAGATCCCACTACCGTACCATCCTTTGCCTTTAGAATGTCCTTTTTTTAACGGGGTTCAATTGTTCTCACGTGTTCCACATCTTGACACGTGGCGAATTCCTATAAGTGATCTAACCTCGTCTTCTCTCTCCGAGTGGTCAAACATCAGACGGTCAACGTTAAAGTCAACACAGGTTGGTAGCCAACCCTTTTCTTTTGCCTCTCTTTTTAAAGCATGGCGGTGTAGCTCATTTTCTTACACTATTATTCACGTTCTTGTACAACACTTTCCTTCGTGTCTTTGTGTCTTCATTGGTCTTCTTCTATTCTTTCTCACTTTGATTTGTAAACCTCTAATCTCCATGAATCGGAACTGTTTTAAATTTTCTCTAAATATGATCAACTTATTTTAAATGAAATTATTTTTAAAATCTTTCTGAACCTTTTTCATCTCCTTCTGCCTTCTGGTTTGCAAAATGGCCATGAACTGCTTCTGTTGGGTCTTGAGTTGGGTTATTGCAATTCAACTTCTTCACATGGCTGTTGCACTCGATCTTTCGATGTCAGTCGGATCGTTCTTCACTGCTTTCTTTCAAGAACCAAATAGTTTCTGACCCGGATCATGCACTCGACTATTGGAATTTGCCACATTTGCACATTTGCAATTGGACCGGTGTCATCTGTGACCCGACTAAGGAACGGGTAGTGGAGCTTGTTCTTAGTCAGAAGTCACTCTACGGTACAATTTCTCCAGCTTTAGCAAATCTGTCCTACTTATACATACTTGATTTGTCAGACAACTTCTTCCACGGCCAGATTCCACCGGAGCTCGGCTCACTCTCCCGCCTCACCCAGCTCAGCTTTGATTCCAACATTCTTGAAGGGGAGATTCGGGTAGAATTGGGCTTTCTTCATCAATTGGTTTATCTTGATTTGGGTAGTAACCGGCTAACGGGTCAGATTCATGCATCTATCTTCTGCAATAGCACTTCACTAGAGTACATGGATCTCTCTAACAATTCTCTAAGTGGCGAAATCCCATCGAGTGATCAATGCAAGATGGACAAATTGCGGTTTCTTCTTCTATGGTCAAATCGTTTGGTAGGTCGGATTCCGCCATCTTTATCGAACTTCGTCCTAAGCTTCAATGGATTGATTTGGGATCCAACTCTCTTACCGGAGAATTGCCCTGCCACCAGTTGTCGACAAAATGCCATTTCTGCAGTTCCTTTATCTATCATATAATGAGCTAGTAAGCCATGATAGTAACACTGACCTCGGACCTTTCTTCACTTCCCTTGTAAATGCTTCTCATATTCAAGAACTTGAGTTATCTGGAAATAATCTCAAAGGCAAGATACCTTCTATAGTTGGGGATCTTCCTACTCGTCTTCGGCAACTTCAACTCGACGATAATCTCATTTATGGCTCAATTCCTCCAAGCATAGCAAATCTTGTCAACCTCACCCTCATAAACTTATCCTCAAATCTCTTAAACGGGTCAATTCCAGCCCAAATGGGACTCATGGGGAAGTTAGAGAGGGCTTACTTATCGAATAACTTGCTCATGGGTGAAATTCCTGCATCTTTCGGCGACATCCGGCACTTGGGTCTTCTTGATTTATCCAGGAACAAGCTCTCGGGTTCGATTCCGGATTCGTTATCCAATCTTACGCAACTAAGAAGGTTGCTTCTCTATGACAACCAAATCTCAGGATCAATCCCATCTAGCCTAGGAAAATGTGAGAATTTGGAGATTATAGACCTTTCACACAATCAAATTACTGGATTAATTCCTCATGAAGTTGCAGGATTGAGGAGCTTGAAGTTGTATTTGAATTTGTCTAGTAATTTCTTACAAGGGTCTTTGCCTTTGGAGTTGAGTAAGATGGATATGGTAATAGCCATTGATTTATCATCCAATAATTTCTCCGGCACCATCCCTCCCCAACTCGAAAGCTGCATAGCGCTCGAGTACCTTAACCTTTCTAGGAATCTATTAAACGGCCCTCTTCCGATTTCTATCGGAAACATGCCGAATATTCAAGCGCTTCGACTTGTCGTTGAATCAATTGAGAGGATCAATACCAGAGTCTCTACAAACTTCTTCAACTCTGAAGCAATTGAATCTCTCTTTCAACAACTTCTCTGGATTTGTATCAAATCGGGGTGCATTTGCATCACTCACACTGGATTCATTCCTAGGCAACTCGGACCTATGCGGGTCATTCTTCAGAATGCCGTCGTGTCATAAGAAACATACCCGCCGGCATTTGATCTTGCTCATTCTTCTCACCTCAATTGGCACTTCATGTTGTGTATTCTGCTTATTCGGTTATCGTCTAGTACTCGAGTCAAAATCAAGACGGAAATTGGCTACATTAGATGATGAAGAAGAAGAAAGAAAAGAAGCCAAACACCCAAGAATCTCACATCGACAACTTGTAGAGGCTACAAAAGGGTTCGACAATTCAAGTCTAATTGGGTCGGGTCGATTTGGGCATGTCTACAAGGGAGTCCTTCAAGACTTGACGAGAATCGCGGTGAAGGTATTGGATTCAGAGACCCACAAAGAGATTTCCAGTTGCTTTAAGAGAGAGTGCCAAGTATTAAAGAGGACACGACATAGAAACCTGATAAAGATCATAACAACTTGCAGCAGGCCAGATTTTAAGGCTCTTGTTCTTCCCTTGATGTCAAATGGGAGCTTAGAAAGCCATTTGTACCCGACCAGCGGTTCCAACAGTTTGTAGTTTGAGTTTGATTCAATTGGTGAACATTTGTAGTGATATAGCCGAAGGGATGGCATACTTGCACCACCATTCTCCTGTTAGGGTTATACATTGTGATCTTAAGCCAGCCAATGTTCTTCTTGATGATGACATGACGGCACTAGTATCAGATTTTGGGATTGCAAGGCTTGTCAAGGGTGGGACTATTGAGTTTGATTCTGCTTCCTTTGCTTCAACTGCTGGATTGCTATGTGGCTCGATTGGTTATATCGCTCCCGGTATGTGTACTTCTTTCTAAATTTCTCTCAACGATTTTTTTTTTAAATGATTATCATATTAATAAAAAAGAAGCACTAGATGTGCAAGTACAGAAAATAAAACAACGTAAAAGAAAGAAAATAATGACAGGAACACTACTAAATGGAAAGTTCAACAAAACAATCAAGAACACTGGACAAAAGAAATATTCATTTTTCTAACTAAATGACACATTTTTCTAAAATATTAGTTAGAATTTTCTAAAATTATGTGTCATTTATGTTATGGAATAAATCAAATAAACCGCAGATCAATCACACAAGAACACAAATTTTGCTTGGTTCGACAAACCTGAATGATATACGATTCCATTATGAAGAAAAATCACTAGACAACTGGTTACCAAGATTACCAAACTTTTTCTCTCCTTTTATATCTGTTTTCTTTTCCCTCCTCTCTCACCTAGAGAAAAACTCAGAACTTAGAAAACCCTAGAGAGAAAAAGCCCCTTATACATTGGGCATTATATAAAACACAGACCAAGCCTGGTGGGGTTTACATAAACACATCCTGACCCAATAAGACCTTTTGAGTCAAACTCAACAATTTAGAAAATATGTGTCACCTCTATAAAGAGCATTAGTCAAATTCTTCTACCTGATGAAATGTCCATGACTTGTATAAATGCAGAATATGGATTAGGAAGGCAAGCTTCAACAGAAGGAGATGTCTACAGCTTTGGTGTTCTGCTATTGGAGATCATCACCGGAAAAAGACCGACCGACCTTATTTTTCAGGCAGGATCAAGCTTGCATGAATGGGTCAAGAGTCACTACCCCGATAATCTGGACCCAGTGATCGAACAAGCAATGCGACTGCTCCGCCGCACATCCGACGACAGACAACTCGAACAAAATTTGTAGAGAAGTAATCTCAGAGTTGTATTGAACTTGGTCTCAATTGTACACAGTTTTCTTCCTCGATCCGGCCAGCCATGATCGACGTTGCACATGAGATGGGCCGGTTGAAGCAATGGCTCTCTAGAGATGCCATCCTGGCCGTCGAAGCTCCTTCAAGAGAGGATTCCTGGTGACATTGATGTATGTTTTGTAGGGTTCTCGTTGATGTCTGGATAGTTGAGAAGGCAGAGTGAATAAATTGATAGAAGATTTTCTGGTGCATGTACACCAAAAATTGGTGGTGCAACTTAAATATTAGTTTCTTTTTTCAGCATTCTAAAATTTTTAAACATTTTTTACATGGTTAAAATATTTAGAGACTACTAGTTTTATGCAAATGACAAATTCTAAATGATTACACTACATTTCTGGTGCATACACAGCCGAACTTGATCAAACACTTGGTGCATTAAGTGGCTTTAAGGTGTAATTACAAAGCTGGTATAATTAAGATAATATTTTTCACAATATAAGCTAAGGTGGATATGGTCAATGATATATATATTGACACCTGTTAGCACTGTTTTAAAATTTAACCCGTGGAGCGATCCATTTTGGAAGAAGGGTTGATTAAATAAGGTTCAATCGGTTTGACCGGTATTCAAACCCGTGCTATTAATATAATATTATAAATAATATTAAATTATTAACTAAAGGTTATACTTCATAAAAATATATTGCAATTGTAAATACAAAAAATTATACTCTTAAAATAACCAACATTTTCATCTTCATTTTATTCGATTAAAGAAACCAAGGTTTTTAAGGGTCAGGATTGACCCACGGGTCGCAGACGGGTTTTTAATCTGAAAGGGTTTTTAAATGAGCCAACTCGTGTCTCAACTGGGTCACAATTGACCCATGGGTCAACCTGCGGGTCTGGTCGGGTTTGATAACATTGCCTGTGAGTCTCACAAACTATATCATTTAAATGATTTTCATCATATTTATTTAACTGTAAAAATATTTTTAATATATTATTTTTGATAGAAAATTATGAAAATAAATAGATGAGTATGAAAACAGAATATTTTAACTTCAAAGTAATTTTGAAATTTGTGATCAGACTTTGCAATCAAATTTTGTGGTTATATATTAAAAAATAAATAATACTTTTACATTTGGATAGATTAAATGAAAATGATTCAAATAATATGGTTTAATGAGTCACACTAAGAAAACAAGTGTCAAGGATTTAAAAATTAAAAATGCCCTAACTGTACCGAGGTGCGTTCTGTCAAGGCAGGACTGAATCCGTAAAATCGAACTCAAGACTTGGTCATGGAATAGATGAAATAAATCCAAAAATGGATTTTTGTTCAAGAATGAAATCTTATTGGAACTGTCCAGTAAATCCTTGGGTATTTGAACCCGAGTATCCAGGAAAAAGCAGAATATTTGATGGAAGAACGGGAGATCCTTTCGAAATCGGGGTATTCAGGAAGAACAGGTTGTTCCAGCTAGATACCGTCAAGAATTCCTGACTATTGCATGGGAACAGATTCATCTTCGAAGCATTTTCCCCTTCCAATATTTTTCTATTGGAGCTTCCTAGCACAAAGCAGGCCAAGCTCAAGTTTGAACAAATTGGGCCTAATGGGGTTCTAAGGCCCTTTAATCACAAGTGTACCCCAAACCTAGCAGCCTAAAACCTGGCATCACTCGCTTGAATTGGAAACCCACTCGTAAAAATCTAACTGGTTTCTAGTTTTACCACACAGAGCAAATCAAACTGGTTTCGAGTCCATTATAAGGATCAGTCAGAGTAGGAGTGATGGCCATAAATCTACTTTAAGAAGTGGAAGTTTTGAATTCGATTCGCACTCTACCACAAGAGGTCATTCCTCGTAGATTTATCGGGTGTGTACGAGTAATTTATCTTTAGAGAGACTGTGCACTTTATCATGAATAAAGTTCAAGGTCCGATAAAAATCTTGAGGGGCAAGTCTCATCGTCATTTCCCACCTTCGTTTGTGGGAGGTGACAGGATTAAGCTCCCTTCAATACAAAACGGGTCACTCTCCTTAATTTTGTACTCGGCGTGTGAGGATTGAGAAGTTTACCCATGCCTCAAGGATTAGTTAAGTATGGTACTTAGATAAAAATAATAAGATATAGAAAGGAAACTCTTCCACCAATCATTGTAGCTAGCTTGATGCGATAAATTATACAAATTATAAAATAATAATTTATAAATAAAATCTTTAAAATTTAAAATTATAAGCTAAGATGACAAGATGAGAGTCAAATTTTATCTACTTATTGTTATTGCTGTTTTCTACTTATTTGAAAATTTTAATCGAAGATGTATGACCTCTTAAAATTTTTAATAGAGAAAATGTAAAAGAAACTTAAATATTTTTATTTCATAAGCATCTCATTATTTTTATATCATAAAAAATAAGGTACGACTCGTAATAAGTGCTTTTAAAATTTTGTTTTTATTTAATTCAATATTTTTAAAGATATGTCAATTATTAATTTCAAGATAAAATTAATTTTTGACCTCATTAAATATAAAATATTAATGGAACCTTTCTCAAATTAAACGAAAATCTCGTGACAAGAACTAGTCCAACTCAGAGTCGAAAGAGTTCTCGATTCTCAGCAGGCCCTCAGCCTTTATCCTTTCTTCTCCTTCTTCTCCGTCGAGGAAACGCCCATCATCTCGTGACAAAGGTAACGTCTTGTTTTTAATTTCGGCATGTTCTGAATTTTCTTTTTATTTATGTATTTTTTTAGTACATGCTTAGAAGCTTTCAATTTATGTTGTGATGGTAGCTTTCATTACATACAAAATGGCTCCAATTCAAGCCCAACTCTTATAATGGTCGTGGGTCTGATTTACTTATCTGATATATGTTATAAGAAAGTTGCAAGTTTATTATTTTAATATTGGTTTCAAAATAGTTTCTTTAGTTTTTTCCTAATTTTTTCTTGTACTTGGATATTTTTTTATTTTATTCGTCGATTCAACCATCCGTATGCCGTGATTTTCAGTCCCTCTGAAGCCCTTAATTTTTGGGCAGAGACAAATGGCATTTAGTGAGTTTGAGCCTTTCTTAAATGATGGGAACACTGTTGTATTACAGAGAAACAAGGCAAACTTCGGAAGATAAATGATCCGTTGTGACCCAGATGATCACTTTTTATAGGGATTTTCTTAAACGATGAGGATGAATTAGCTTGAAATATTTATACTTGTATGGGAAGTGTGCTGAAATTTGAATTGAATAAATCATTTTAAGAATGATTTTAAAGGCTACAAAGTCTTAACTGCAAGACGTGCTCTTGCTAAGTGTGCTTCTTGGGCCGTGTCATTACAGGTTTTCAGGAACATCGCTATGTCCGACATTCTGCGTGCTTAGAAAGAATGTGTTGATCTTGCTTGAAGCCTCTTTGTTTCATTTGCTTTTTTCCACTGCTTAGTTTTTTCTGTTTTTTTCCTTTCTGTATTTGCACCTCTGATGCCTCTTTAACTATTTATATATGAACCATTTCAAAAAAAAAAAAAAGTCTTAACCGCCTATATGACTGGAGCTCAGTTCAATGGGATCAAATTGAGTACAAATTTAAATCATGGAATAAAAACGTGATAAAAACAGTGTAAATATATACTCAATCAAAAGTTAGTCATTGCATTCAAAATGAACATATTAACGAATATGTTCTCAACTTTG
Source organism: Chimonanthus salicifolius (assembly GCA_013350335.1). Taxonomy (NCBI): domain Eukaryota; kingdom Viridiplantae; phylum Streptophyta; class Magnoliopsida; order Laurales; family Calycanthaceae; genus Chimonanthus; species Chimonanthus salicifolius. The sequence goes on along the minus strand of CM023532.1, from coordinate 27,898,467 downwards.
AAATGCAAAAAATAAATAAAAATGAAAATTCAAGTCCATGTTGACAACTGAAAGGGAAGATGACTTTTCTATGTCAAAAGAGAAAAAAGAGAAGGTGAGAAAGAGGTATGCATAACATAAAACCAAGATGCAAAACCCACTCCCAAGGCACATACAAGACATTCTCTCAATGCTTTAAAAGATAAAAAAAAAAACTCTAAATTATGTCTTTCTCTAAAACCCCAAAACCCCAAAGCCCCAAACCCTTTCATAGAGCAGGACCGCAAGCTCTCTCATGTATATATGCTCTATTAGTACATCATAAAAGGAATACACACCATAAAAGAAACGCATTCCTCTTATCACTTGGTGGTTTCGTGTATCCATGGGATTGGTCTCACCTCCAAAGTGGGGTGTGAATGCCTATGATATTTTTTTTATAAAAAAAAAACACTCAGTTTCCAATAAGAATGGCTATTCACGTGGCTTTCTCATGGAAGGGTATATGAGACTCCTCTTATGATTCTTGATTTGCATAACCGACTTTCTATGCTTGAGCCACTGAGCATAAAAAAACATGCTATATCCATACCTCAGGCAAAAACCTAGTAGTGTCTTCTGCCCCTCAGTACTCTTCTTACTATCAGTCCATAATAGTTAAGAACAAAGTTCAAACCCAAATGACAATGTCATATAATGTCGAGATGATGGGAAACTAATAGCAGGTGCTACAAATTTTGTTAGCAGATAGTAATATAACTTTGACTAAATTATATCTATAAAATAATTTATTACATCAGACATCTGTTTTCTTTTAACTTTTCACATGAAATCCCTTTGAAATATTATTTCCAGTGGATTAGTTCATTGGAAACATAACATTCTCTTCTTTTATAAGATTCTCTTTGTTTCCTTTTATTTGGATGTATCTGGGATAAGGATTTAAGCAGAATATACTTAGATCAGATTGGATATTGCAATGATGGAACACCGTGCACTACTTGATAGGAAACTTTGATTCTTGCCGAGAGCTAATAACAATCTTATTGTGTGCAAATGTTTACTGTGTTTGAGGCCGAAGCAAGTTGTCTGGTATTTAACTTTTGAAGTTGTTTTGGTAATGGTATTCATTAAAATAAATAAAAGAAAAGAACAAAAGAGTATGGTGGAAAACTACACTCTACACGTAAAGTTATACTGTCTAGAATGCACAAGTACATCCTATCCAATTGTTCAGATGAGCTTAGTTACCAGTCATCCCTATTAACAACACTTTTCTTCTGTTTGTCTTCTGTGACACAATCTACAACTATCAACACTAGAAACTGTTAATGGGTAGTTTGAAGAGAGTTATGTGGACTGTAAGAATTGATGATCTTAGAAAAGGACATGATCAATGTTAATAGCTTCAAGAAATGCTGTCTTGTGAGGCATTGATGGTTTTATCTCAAAAGATGCATTGGACGTGGTATAGCTGTGTCAACTTGAGATAAGAGCCTTTTTGTATATTTATATTGGTACTTGATATGATTTGGAAGTATTTAAAAAAATTGTTTTAAGGTTTTGGAATTTTGCATGATTTTGTTGCCTATGCATAGTGGTGATATTTAGCGAGAAAGTAGTACCATCTTTGCAGGGCAATGATCTTCTATGAAGATTATGTCAAAGTTGAAATCTGTTGGAGCTCCAGCGCAGCACACCAACAATGGTTTCATAATTGTTGTTTGAAGGGTAGAAGAGATGATTTATAAATTTATGAACTATGAAAAAGAACTGGTTAATGTACAAGGTTCATAAATATAGATATGATTGTCCTACCTGAAATCGTTTTAATCATTTTAACAGGTGAATTACAGGTTTCAGGCTTCCACACTCCACCTCCAACAGGCAAACTGAGCTCAAGGAAAGCAGGACAGAATTCAGAACGGCTAGGAGCTAAATTCACTAATAGTCTTGCAGGTAGCCATAGTTGAGTGAAACAAGAGTTGCAGGGATCCACATGGGCCCTCACTAATCTAATTAAAAGTAGACTCTGAAGAAGAAGTGCATGGCAGTCCAAACCCAAAGCATTCCATTCCTGGAAGAGTGGCTTCGAAACAGACCTCCATCACCTTCGTCACCACCGACATCTGCCCAAGTCATAGTCCAAGCTTGGTCTGATCTCAGAGATTGCCTCCAAAGCCAAACCTTTAAACCCCAATATCACCTTTCTATTCTCACACTCAGAAACTCCCAACACTCCCTCTATGTTGCAGATCCTCAGGCCAAGCTCCTCCTCTCCCTCCTCTCCTCTCATCACATCTCCCTTCCTCCATCTTCTCTCCCTCTCCTTCTCAGGCTCCTCTACATCTGGACAAGAAAATCCTCCAAACCCTCTCCCTCTCTCCTCGATTCCTCCATTCCCATCCTCTCTCACCTTATTTCGACCCATCTTGATGTCAGTGAAAGTTTCATCCCTGAAGTGATTCTATTTCTTGGGGCCTTATCTGCAGTACCTGTCTTATCACAAAGCGCCAGAAGGGTCTGCTTGGATCTGCTCTGTAAGCTGTTGGAAGAAGAGACAAGAACAGTTGGATCATGTGGGAGAGACCTTGTTCCAGAAGTTCTTGCAGGAATTGGTTATGCTCTACTTCGATGTGAAACTGCTTATTTTGGTAGACTTTTGAGTTCCCTGTTTTGTATTTGGAGATACGGGCTATGTGCTTGTCTTTCCCACGGGGTTATGATTCTGCAGTTGATGGAATGGTTGATTTCCAATTTTATTAGCTCACAGTCTTTGGAAAGAATCACTTTTGTCTGCAGAGAGATTTCGGCCTTTCGAGAGAGAAATTTTACTCAGTTTGCAGTAGTAATGGCTGGTGCTGGTGCGTTGAGGGCTTTCAATAGGTCAGCATCAAGTGGTAGGCTCCAAATTAGTTCTTCGCTAAGAAAGTTAGTGGAGAATTCTATTGATGCTATTGCTGGAGAGTTGATGTTGAGAACTGGGAATTTCTGTAATTTGAGTGGTGACTTTGATCACCACCTTCTTCTACAATGTATTTCTTTGGGTTTGGCTCGAAGTGGACCAATTTCCTTTAGTGCTCCAGTGCTTTTATGCCTTGCATCTGCATTGTCGAATGAAATCTTTCCTTTACAGTCTTTTTATGGGAGAGTTGTGGAAAACCCAGAAAGCAATTCTGTGGTTCTTGGGCTTGATGAGATTAAAGAACATGTGGGCAGTGTTCTTTTCAAGGAAGCAGGTGCCGTAACTGGTGCTTTCTGTGATCAGTATGATTTAGCAGATGAAGAAAACAAGTCGGTGGTTGAGAACTTCATATGGACTTATTGTTTTGAAAACTACTCTAAGCATCGCCTCGCTATGTTGTTGCTTCAAGGAACCAGGAAAGAATTGCTTCAAGAGCTGGAGAAGATTGCAGAAGCTGCATTTTTCATGGTTGTCATGTTTGCCTCTGCTGTGGCAAAGCACAAGGTTAATTCCAAATTCTCTCGTGAAACTCAATCAGATACTTCAGTCAAGATCTTAGTCGCTTTCTCCTGTGTGGAGTATCTAAGACGTGTCCGATTGCCAGAGTATTCAGATACAATCCGGCGTGTTATTTTGAGTGTTCAGGACAATGATTCAGCTTGTGTATCTTTTGTTGAGTCAATGCCTCCTTATGTTGATTTGACAAGGCAACAAGGTAAGAATCTCTGTCCCCCCCTCTTCCTCCCTCTGTCCCCCTCTCTAAGGAAAAGAAATGTGATTCTTTCTCACCAAAAATTGAGAATTGGTACTGATGATGTTTGGTCAAAAAATGCTAAAAGAGTATCCAGTCTCCAATCCCTGCTCCATACTTCCCCAATGCATGATGGAACAGGACCCATCTCTTCTGCATATTGTTTCATACTATTTGTGGTTTGGGGTATCTTTAGAAGCATTTCTACTTCATGCTCTTATATTTCCTTGATTCCTTCTGACAATTATTTCTTCATCTTTGTAAAGAGTTTGGTAGAATACATTATGTTTGGCATGAAGATGAGGTACAGACTGCCCGCATTTTATTTTACTTGCGTGTAATTCCAACGTGTGTTGAACGTATTCATCATGACGTATTCAGGAAAAGAGTAGCTTCGACCATGTTCTTGTATCTTTTATTTCTTTTTCATGGTTTATGGTTTGTTGCTTCAATTAGCAAAGCTATAGCATTTTTTCAAGGTGTTCCTTGATGGAATTTCAATCAGATACATGTGTCATCCTTCTGCTAAGGTAGCTCGGGCTTCCCATTCTGTATTCGTGGCTTTCATATCTTCTGCAAAGGATAATCTGGATGACAGAACACTGTTAAAAGAGCAAATGGTTTTTTATTATATGGAAAGAGCTCTAGAGGTACTTAATGCTACTGAACCTTTTTCTGAAAACTATAGAAAGATTTAGTAGTAGAAACTTATTTTATATTATATATTGATTGTAGGCATATCCTGGGATTACCCCATTTGAAGGAATGGCATCTGGAGTTGCAGCTGTTGTTCGGCATCTTCCTTCTGGAAGTCCAGCCATTTTCTATTGTGTCCATAGCCTTGTTGAAAAAGCTACTAATCTCTATATTAAGACTATGACTCAAGATGCTGATATGTGGAAGAACTGGCAAGAAGACTCGGAGCCTTCTAAGAAGACCCTAGAGTTGCTTTTACGTCTCATTTCCCTTGTAGACATACAGGTAAAATGGCCATTACTTGTAACGTTAAATACTTAGGTTCCCTGAGATGATATCATCTTTTTCCACCTTTTCCTGAGTTTAGTTGACAACAATTCTATTGCATATTAACATTTTTAAGTCTAGTTCAAAGCTTTTCTCAGAATATGGTGCTTCTTTTATGTAAAGGCAGACAGTCCTTGGTGTCCAAGTTACAGTCATTCTTTTATTGGGCATGCTTACAAATGCTCCCTTTATAGCAAACAACTTGTGATGTTTGCAAAATTCCTCATGCTAAGGCAAGTCAATAAATCAAATAATGTAACTACATGTGTATTGTTTTCTATATAAATTTTCTTTGGAGTTCTAAATTCAAAAAGTGCTTTATGCCTATAACATTTTGTGGAAGGGAGCCCCATCTATGAATTACTGATTGTCATAGTTGTGCTGCTAAGATTAGTTCTTACTTGGTTGAATTGGCTGGATTCAGCTGCACTGTTGCTTTAATTATCTTATTGGCTGTGGCTGTTTTTTGTTGTACATATCCAACAAAAATCAATTCAAAATTATTATTTCGAATAAGCATGCTAATAATATAAGTTGTCTTGATAAATTAAACCCAAGTTACTGGGAGGCAGGAAGGCCCAAATAAAAAAATGTCAAGCATTCTGATTTGAAGAAAAAAAATATAATTAGTTCTCTGGTTTGAATACAAATTTGAGTGCTCTTATAAAGCCATTCCAAAAGACTAGTTTCACTAAGTTATGTAGCATGATCTGTTGGCATTTTGGACCAGTGCCCAATTTTGTTAACCTTGTACAAATTACAGGAAATATGTATCAACTTGTGACCATGTAACATGCAATATACTGTTTTAGTTGAAGGTTTTTGTTTCATTTAGATTCTTTTGTGTGCACAGTTATGTACTTGTGATTTGTTTTTTTGAAGTGCCAAGATTCTAATTTGAATCTGGTTTTCAAATCTTTCCTGCTTTCCTCTATTAGCTTATGTGTGTATTTGTTAAATATGCATCTTTTTTGTGCAAAGCATTCCATCTATAACTAAATTCACTATTTCATTAGTATCAACCGGTATGGTTGCAATTGTTCCTTATCTGCATCAAAAGTGGATGGAATTTATTTTTCTATAAGGAGAACAAGGAGGATTGACTTTATGATGCTTTCAATTGTTACCTTTCGTAGTGTTATTCAAATTTTGTGTAATTCAGTTCTCTTATATAGATACATATTGACAATGTTCTGTGATCTTTTTTGTCTAGGTACTGCCCAACCTATTGAAATTGTTATCACAATTTATTGTCAAACTGCCCAAAGATGGCCAAAACATGGTGCTTGATGAAGTGTATTCTCAGATTGCCGAGTCTGACGATGTTACAAGAAAACCAGTTTTAGTCTCATGGATACAGTCGCTTTCTTTCCTTTGTTCCCAAACTGCAGCTGTAAGTGACAACAAACGAAATACTGTGGTAGGAAGCAATGATTCTGCATGTAGTTCTGACATGTTAAACTTGAATAGAACTAGTTCCCGACTATGAGAATGCAAGCAATTTCACCATTACATATAGTCCTTTTCAGTGTAATTTCCAGTCCAGACTTTGACAACTCGCGAGAAGGCGAGAGTGATTGTATATGTGAAAATTGTTTATGTACTTATCCATCTTAATTTTTCTATTCTGTGAATGTAGCAATGCAAAAGATTATGCTGAATTTCATGCCCTCGTTGTCTTGTATGCGTCAATTTAAATGGGCTGTGAAGAGCCCTCAATCAAATATCATATACTGCTAACCCTTGTCTCTTCAACCTCAGATTTTCTTCACCATCAAATTGCACACTGATAAGAACCGAGTTGAAGCTTAAACTGCATTTCATGTATAGAAATAATACAATAATTTCATTATTTTTGTTCTATTGCTGTCATTAGGAGGTGTCACTTGCACAGGGCCAGGGCCTGAATTTGTGAATCTGACCTAATTTTGGGTTACCTCGAGTTAGAAACGGTATGATCTCACAAATTTCAGAAATTTTGGTCATATTTTAGTAATTTTCCTTAAATTTCGATCACATTTCCAAAAAAAAAATTTGTGATCTTGCCCATTTATAAATTTCAGCCAAAATAGTTGAAACAACTAAAGTATTGACCCATTTTTTTTCCCCTCGAGAGACTGAAAAATTGATTTCAACCAAAATTTGTAATTTGATTAGATTGCCAATCATGCCATTGGATTATAGCCCCAAAAGGCCAAAATCAAGGTAAATAAGACATGGTACCCACATGGGAGCGGATGGTGAATTCCACAGTTTCCACTTGTAAATTCAAAAAAAATAAGGCATGGTATGGATTATATTGGAATATTATTTCATTAATTTTTTCAGAAAAAAATTGAAATTTGAGATTAACTTAGAACATAAACAAAAAATAATAATAAAAATACTTAAAATGTCAAAAATTATGAAAATAACTCTAAAATTGAATAAATTACTTCTAAAATTTTTAAATTAAAAAATATTGGTGAAAATAACTTGGAAATCGGTCGATTTTTTTAAATAAAAATTTGCATCGGCCGAGAAATATGTATCTTGAGCTGTGCTTTTGACTTAAACAACCTGCAAACCAACTTTTTATTCGATAAGTATTTAGAACGGTTGATCGATATCAAGTGTGCCCTTTATCAATGGATTGTGCAAGATAGATTGGATTTCGATGCCAAAATGCAATCCTTTCCGTTTTCATAAGACAAAATTTCTTGATTTGGATTGGAGTTCTTGTATCTTGATTTTTTGTAACCTTTTTTTTTTTTTTTTGGCATATTTGGTTGTTTTTCAAAATCTCTTTCTGTGGCTCCTTTGCTGCATTCTCTTCTTTTTTCTTTTTTCTTTTTTATAATACTATTTTCTTGTTCCCTTAAAAAAATAAAAAAAAAAACTCTCTATGGTCCCAGGTCAGGGCATGAAAATAAGTTGATCACGCACTTTCTTGGTGCATGGTATTGAAGGTAAACCTATTGGCCCCACGCCAAATCATAATATATTTGTTACAGACTGGGCAGAACAAATCCCAGAGCATTATCTATTGTTTCAGGCTAAAAGATTCTACAGGTTCAATCAAGGTGGTTAGGATCTGAGGAACCCATATTTTGGGTGTTCTTGAAATGGTGCATTCCACTGCCACGTGTACGGCAGATGAGTACCCACCAACTTCTGCGTTGTGGAAGAGTAAGATACAAGAGCCCACCAATCAGTTGCCACCAATGTTGTCTGATGTGAGCAGTGAGTGAGCCATTTTAGGAGATTAGCGTTACATGGTGCGCCATGATGATGAAACCACTTGTGACAGTGAGTGTAAATTTGAATTCCCAAGTTGCAATAGACTATGGAATATGTGGGAACATCTTGATTGAGTTTCAAGTATTAGTGATATAAAAGGAAATTCGAATTTTATTGAGTAAAAAAAAATTGGCTGATAATTTGGTATTTCTTTTTTAATTTACACGTGGAAAACCTTGGGAAAATTAGCGTAAAATCTCTATGGGTGTTACCTACTGCCCTTAAGGTACACCAAGTTAGGCTATGGGAGCTCGAACTTGACACCTCCCGTTTTCTGAGGCGGAAGGTTAACCAGTTGAGCTAGGCTTTATTGAATTTTTGTTTTTATTTTAAAATTAAATATTGTCCAAAAACTCGATTGATATTTTGGTCCAACTCAAAATATCAGTATTTCAGTATTTTTTTAATAAACTAGGAAGTCCGAAATACCCATATTGTGACTTTGCTCACCATTGAATTGAGTATCATATGTAAAAAATAAAAAAATTCAAGAACGCCCACTTTCAAAGATGGGTTCTTGGTCATCGCTCCAACTCCATTGAATTTCCTTTCTCACATATTTTTGTAAACAAATCACTCTATGTATAAATCTAACTTTAAAAAAATAAAATAGCGAGTGTCTTGCAAATGGGTCTACAAAACCAAATGTGTTAGATTCCATGATTTAATTGGCTAGAAAAATTGAACCATCTCACTAGACATCTTTACAAGTTCAGTCCAAATACAATTATGGTTCAGAAATCATCTGCAAGGCACCTGTATAAATTAAGTCAAATCATCCATAATTCATCAATATCTTTACATGCAAAAACCATGCAGTTCCATAATTATTGTGAAGATGTCAATCCCTGCTTATGGTTGGGGAACATGAAGAGAATAAGAGGCAAATCAAATCACTGGCAATCAATTTTCTTGATGAATGGTTGCAACTCATGAAATGGGTGTTGCTTTAAATCAAATCATTGAAGAAAATCTACTCGTTTGTATGCTTGTCTTCTTCTTTTACTGTGATTAACGACAAGTTAAAAGAATTTTTTTTAGCTGATTGAGCTATTGTGGTGGGTGAACCACTATCAAAGCCGAAATGTTTCCTAAGAAACAAGATCTTTTGAAAAACTGAAGCTTAGCAAGGTATTTGAAGTTTAAATCAGATATACCAGTCAGACATTAGAAAGCCAACTTGAAAATGTCGATCCGAGAATTTTTTTTTTAAAAAAAAGGTGAATTTGATTGCACATGAATAATATCCATTCCTCACTGTACCTGCGACTCGAATGATGGGATCTGTAAAATATTAACATTTTTATTAGTTCAAGAATCTGAGCTTTAGAGAAAAGTTCTCACTCATTCTCATCGAATTGTTGAAACCTATGGCTTGTTGGTCAAAACCCACCTTTATTTGCAGGAAAGTCTTGAGATCAAGTCCCCTTCAACACAAAAAGAGCCACTCTCCTTCTTTTTGTATCCGGCGTATGTGGATTGAAGAAGTTTACACATGTCCCGAGAATTAGTCAGGTGAGACGTCTGGATAGCTTGGTATTGAAAAAGAAAAAATAAATTTGGGCACCTTAATCTATGACTGCAGCATTCTATGAACAACTTGAATCTCAAAAGACGGGCCTATTTTAAAACTTGTAAGGCTCAGCAAACAGTTTCAACATATACGGTGCGATGCCTCAAATGAAGATCCCATCTCAGTTCCATTAAAAGGTGAACATTAAGTGACAATTCCCGTTATCAACATGAGCACCAAACCATGGTAAAAAAAAGAAAGAACAAATACTAAATTAAGTTGATCCAAAAAAAAAGATTATGTGTTTAATCAGTGACTGATGATGGTGTTTATGACACCCAGAAACGAAATCATGTCTACTGTGGTTAACAAACAGAATATATATTTCTTTGAATGAGAGAATAATTTCATTCATGGCAATCCAAATGCCTATCCTCTCTTTTTCTAACACGACATAACATTTCCAATTGAATGAAATAAGATTGAATTATTCATTAAGTCGTCCAATCATTACCATTTATAAGCAATAACCTACTAAATCCACTTGCAACCATAATTACAATCGACTTACTAAAAATAGTAAAAGTCACCAAGCAATATTAATCCTCAAAGAAGCTTCCAATAATATTTACTTAGCCACCAAGACAAAATTACTAATTTTTACAAAAAAATGACAGTTCGACCCCGAAATGAAGGAATTTGGGGATGGAAGGAACAAAAATTGGCAAGCTTAGTTGCTAAATCATAGTGTTCATCATTTGAGTTCCGTTCATATCTCATATAAGCAATTTTGACAGTTCGATTGAAAGTTAAGACGATTAGGAGTCACGTTGTGCATCTGGACTTCCATGCCCCACGTTTGTTGATCCAGACTATCCAAAATAGTCATGTGCAACCTCTTCTACGTCACAATGTCATAGGTGTTGGATATCCATCAGAAGCAATTGGTGTGTTCCCACTTCATGGGTGTGTAGTCGCATTCCAACTTTACAGCATGCTGCCACCACATTTGAAAGAAAACTATTACACCTTTACATCCCCACTGGCAAACTTGCAACTTGCCAAAGGCTTCCCACTAGTACTAGATTTCCAACATCCAATCATCTGTTTCATAAATATCTTCTTGAAGGGCTAGCATCTCCACCACCTTCCCTCACTTCTCTGTCATTTAATTCGATAGAAATGTAGGCTTTGTAGTCTCTTTAGGGTTTTTTTGCATCACATAGAAGTTTCCATTACTCATAGGAACAGATGCAAACTTGAAATGGGTTTTGTTGCTGTAGTCTTGATTCGACTTCTCCTTGACTTCCCATCCCATCTTGCACTCCCCATCCAAGAAGAAAAACATAGTGGGTTATGGATAGACAGATCTGCACTTTTGGAATTCAAGAAAGGTATTGCCATTGATCCTCAAAACATGCTCAGTAACTGGAATGAAACAATCCATGTTTGCAATTGGAATGGAGTCCATTGCAATCCAAATGGAAAACGAGTAGCGGCACTTGATCTCAGTAAAAGCTTCTTGGAAGGAACCATTTCACCATTTCTGTCAAACATCTCCTGCCTTGAGCAGCTTGATCTGTCGGAGAATTTGCTTCGAGGAACCATTCCTGCCGAGCTCGGCACTTTGGCTAGACTAGAGGGACTCAGCCTAAGAATAAACCATCTGCAGCATGAAATCCCAGAGAGCTTAGGTAAGCTCAACAAACTCCGTTACATCGACCTTAGCGATAATCAGCTCCAAGGCCTGCTCCCACCTTCTTTCTTGTATAACTGCACCACATTACAATACATAGACCTTTCCACTAACTTTTTCACCGGTTTCATTCCTTCCCAAATTGGAAACCATCTGCCAAGTTTAAGTAGTCTCTATCTTTATCTTAACAAATTCGTTGGCAGCATTCCATCCTCACTATCCAATTCCTCGATGATGGTGGACCTTGATCTAGAGAATAACTTCCTTACAGGAAGATTACCATCAGAGATTGTAATGCATATGTATCAGTTGGAAACATTGCATCTTTCATATAACCAACTGTTAAGTGATGATGGTAACACAAACCTCAAGCCCTTTTTCATCTCCATTTCAAATCTGACTAGCTTGAGAGAGCTTGAGCTATCAGGGAATAATCTAGGAGGTGAACTTCCTTCCGTGATTGGCTTATTACACGTCAATCTTTCCCAACTCCGTCTCGAAGATAATCTCATCCATGGTGCAATTCCATCAAATATAGCAAACCTTTCTAACCTTACTCTGTTGAATCTATCAAGCAACCTTCTAAATGGAAGCATTCCGTTAGAAATAAGTCATTTACCCAAGCTAGAACGACTTTGTTTATCCAACAATTCACTAGAAGGAGAAATTCCAGCTTCACTAGGCACCCTGAGCCATTTGGGCTTGTTAGACCTGTCAAAAAACAAACTCTCAGGGCCAATTCCTGTCACACTAGACAACCTCACCCAACTGAGAGAACTCATTCTCAATGAGAACTCTCTCTCAGGAACAATACCGTCAAGCCTAGGGAACTGTGCAAATTTAGAGATTTTGGACTTATCCCATAACAAACTAACAGGAACCATACCAGCTGAAGTTGCAGGCTTGAGGGACATAACAATATACCTCAATCTATCTGATAACTTTCTGGGTGGAATGTTACCCCCACAGCTAAGTAAAATGGACAAGATTCGTGCAATTGATTTATCGTCAAACAATTTCAGCGGGGATATTTTTGCCAACTTAGAAGACTGTCTTGCAGTTGAGCTGATCAACCTCTCACGTAATTCTCTTCAAGGCTCAATCCCAAAGTCCTTGGGCAATCTGCTTAGCATTCGGTCCTTGGATCTCTCATACAATCATCTGTCTGGAGAAATCCCATCCTCCCTCCAGAACTCTGACACTCTCACTGAGCTAAATCTCTCATTCAACAACTTCAGTGGATCAATACCAAGAGGCGGCGTGTTTGATTCTCTAAATAATGATTCATTTTGGGGAAACCCACATCTCTGTGGGGCATCATTCGGGACACCGACTTGCTATTCTAACAAGAGAACCAGATTACATTCTCAAAAATTTGTTGCATTCTTGTCAGCTCTGTTTCTGCATTAGCTTTTCTGCTCACAATTTGTTTTATCATTGGTTTCAAGAAGCTCAAACAATCAGCAATTCAAAAAGAGAGAGGAATTTTGAGAAAGTCTCCTCCAACCTTGAGAGGAAGTTATCCAAGAATCACTTACAGAGAACTTGTCGAAGCTACGGAAGGATTTGAGCAGAGCAGATTAATTGGTTCAGGTACCTTTGGACATGTCTACAAAGGAGTGATAAGAGATGGAAGTGTGGTTGCTGTGAAAGTTTTACAGCTGCAATCCGGGAACTCTACCAAGAGCTTCAGTAGAGAATGCCAGATTCTAAAGCGAATTCGACATAGGAACTTGATGAGGATTGTGACTGCCTGCAGCTTGCCAGACTTCAAGGCTTTGGTTCTACCTTTCATGGCAAATGGAAGCTTAGAAAGCCATCTCTACCCGCAGATACGAAGTAGTAGTAATTCAAGTTTAAGTTTGATCGAACGGGTGAATATCTGCAGTGATGTTGCTGAAGGGATGGCCTACTTGCATCACCATTCTCCAGTCAAAGTCATCCATTGTGATTTAAAGCCAAGCAATATCCTTCTTAATGATGACAAGACTGCACTTGTAACAGATTTTGGGATTGCTAGATTAGTTATGACAGTTGAGGAGGGAAACATGACAGTTGAAAACACGACAAATTCAACAGCCAATCTCCTCTGTGGCTCAATTGGTTACATTGCACCAGGTATCATTTTCTTCCACTTAAAGCCAATGTTTCCTCTGCTAGACAAAGGTAATGCTAGAACATACCCGAAATTGGAAATCAATTTGAACAGATTGTCACTATGGATGATGGTTAGTTCTAACTTGAGGTGGTGCAGAAACAAGAAAGAGATGCTACACAATGCTCGGCCTGAACTTAGACAAATTTCATTTAATAGAAGCCTCTCATTCAGGTAGGCCCTTTTTACAATACATGTCATCATCTTGTGGTTCTCAGATGGGTAGGTAGATCCACCCGCACAAGGAACTTGCCTGAATGAAAATGGTATTAAGGCCCATCTTGTACATTTTCTCAATAAAAAACCATATCCAGTAAGATTTTCTTTCTTTGACTCATCTGCACTAAATCGACTTTAGTGATTGCACTAATAATCATTTGGGTACAAAAAATCAGAAAAGCAGTATCCTACCAAATGTATTTTCTTCTTTCTGCACCACCCCAAGGCATACATAGAATGATAGATCTCCCAAAATACTCTAACCAATCATTATCCTGAAAGTAGATTTGAAATGCTTCTTGCACGTGATCTTTCAGAGTATGGAATGGGAAGAAATGTATCTACTAAGGGAGATGTGTACAGTTTCGGTATTCTAGTGCTTGAAATGATGACAGGAAAGAAGCCCACAGATGATATATTTATAGATGGGCTGAGCTTGCCTAAATGGGTTAAAAGACATTATCATGGTCGGCTGGAGAAGATCATTGGATCCTCACTCATTCAAGCTTCTTGGGATCAGAGCCCCGAAGTGAAGCACATGTGGGAAGTTGCAATAGTTGAACTGATTGAACTGGGTCTTCTTTGCACCCAAGAGGCCCCTTCAACTAGACCCACAATGCTTGATGCAGCTGATGACTTGGATCGGCTGAAGCATTATCTCACTGGTGACACCACTGCAACCTTTGCATCATCACTTGGAATATCATCTTCTACCATTGCAGAGGAGACAACAAGTAGTCCTGCTGATGGTTTGATCCACAGATTTAACTATAAAATTCAAAAATCATAGAGGCAAACACATTTTTAAACTGGTGGGCTTAAGTAGATTATAATTAATTTTCTATGTCTGCTTAGAATGCATGGATTTATTTCATTTGAAATTGACAGAGCTGCTTTGGTAACCAGCCAGATAACCACTTGAATCATACCATTGGCCAAAAGAGTTTGGTGATTGGAAGTGATCATCTTGCAGACTATTGAAGATCAGATGGAGGATCCCAACAATGTAATTGGCTAATGATTATCCAACCAATTGATATGATAATCATCCTAGGGTTCATTGGCATTAAGTGAACAAAAATATCTCATTTGCTAATTACAATCAATTGATCGGTGCTCACTGCAACATGGGTAATTAATAATTGGGCATATTGGATGAATAGTTTTGAGCATTAAAGACCACATCAAATGTGGAGATGACACTGTGGCCCAGAAAAAGGTGTATCTTCCATTCAAATTTATGCTGGTCGCAGGCTCACAGCTGTTCATTTTCTTTGGTGCAACAAACTAAACAGCGCGAAGTCGTCTAGAACAACTCATGTAGGTTTAGGGAAGAAGATGACTCCATATACATCTTGCATTGACAAATGACCTGGCGACATACTTGCAGAGCAAGACTTAACTGGGAGCAGTTATTTGTGGGGAAAATCTCATGTTCATTTCTTAGAATTGGTACACATGTAAAAGAAATTTTCTGGTGGCCATCAAATTTTTAAGGCTCTAAGGATTTCTTTTTTTCATTTATAATTCCATAGGTTTCAGAAAGTTATTAAAAAAAATGATATATATAGTTTCATCTGTCCAAGTTTGAATTTTTTTATGTAACAAATTTAGTTGGTTTTCTTTTTCATCTATACGATCTTGAATACATATGTATCCTTGTTTCCAAGTAGGTAAATTAGTGTATCACTAATAACCTATAACTGTAACAAAATATAAAAATATATATTACTTTCCCTTGTCCATTCTCCAATCATCATAATCATCATCATCATAACCACTAACCATTTATTTAGGGTTGACTTTTTAATTCTAATCTTCTATTATATCCTATTAAAAACCATATCCTCCATTAACCCATTATCCCATCATATCCTTATGTAACTTTCAATCCATATTCTCAATGTCCTGCCTCTCTTTGTTTCTTCTACTTGTAACTTTTCAAATTTTTTTCCCACAAAATGAGTTCTTCATAATTCCAATTTCTCATTTAATTGATTTCTTTTTTTAACCAATTGATTGCTTTTCCATTCCCCAATCATATCACCTGTCACATCTTCCCTCTGCTTCTTGTCTGATGAAAACCTTAGCCATTTTCTCCCCGTCTTTTCCACTCGGAGTGGTAGGTTTTGCACTACAGGCATTCTCGCCAGCTCTGTCCCTCTCATCCTAAGTTGAATTGCCTGGTCTGGGGTCATCTTTCTGGGCTTTGCTCTTAGCTGTTTTGCTTGGCTGGGCCGGTGTTGTGGGCTTTGGTTGCCCATATTTTTTTGGTGATGTTTCTGGTATGGACAAGTTTTGTCCTATCGCTGCCTGACTCGGGCTTTGGATCTTTTATTGTTTTCTCTAGGGCACTTGCCCCCTTCTTTTGAATGAATACTAACCTCTTATTCAAAAACAAAAAAAAAATAGTAGATATTCTTTAATTTATCTTAGTTTCTAGACACACTACATCACGAATGTTTGGTTATTCCTTCGCAAAATTGATAATAAATAAATTATAATATTATCATAACAACATGTCTCAATTTGTTACCTAGAAGCAAAATTAAGTATGTGTCCAACACAACTTTCTCACTTAAAATTGAGTACCACAGAGAAATTACAGCTCTGTTTTTAAAGGTCTATATAACAATTCCTAATAAATCAGTCAACAATAGTTAAATGTCTGTTTATAATTGCTCTGCTCTTGATATTTACAGGTCCAAAAGGGTATGGGGACTATTAGAACTGATATAAGGCCTGAAAATTATCAAAGTGAAGTTTAGGGGCTGCAATTGGTGGAGGGTTGCTAAAGGTATGGCATTGCTTGGGGAGAAGGGACTTAATTGCCCTTTGGCACCTATTCTATATTTTTATTGATTCTTCATGTGTGTGGCCCTTTTTTATTCTGTTTGAGAGAGGTTTTGCATTGGAAAACCCTAGATCTTAGAGTTGTAGTCTTGGAGAGACCCTTGACTGCATCAACAACAGAAGGAATTAGGAAAAGACCATTTCACCCAGTTTCAATCTTGTTCCAAGAGAAATTTATTCAGTAGAAAATATTTTAAACAATATTACACCTTCAAAAGACCATGATGTTATAGCTGATGAAATTATAGGATATGTTTGATCTAGTTTCTCTACTCTGCAAGCTCCATTTTCCATTCTTATCACTTTTATGTCTCTCCTCTTATTGATAAAACTTCTTTAGTTCTCCAAGGGAGGGAAAAAAAAGGATTCCATTTATAAGAAGAAGAATATTTTTCTTTAACTGATAAGTCAATTTTGTCAAGAAGAAGACATCTGCTGCAAAGTCTATACAATGTTTGAGAATATACTAGCTGACAGTAAATTCCTTCTAATTTTCACTACGCACATTGTATCATTAACAGCAATGCTAGCAATGGCAGTTGATCGGTTAGTTGTCTGTTTGCAAAGAATTTCAGGGTTTAGATCCAGAGAACTTTTATCTGTCTTGGGAAGACTGTATAAAAGGGGCAGATAGAGTTAGCAAGTGTTCGGTTAAGTGGGTAGCGTCTCCTCTGAGTTCATACAAATTCAATGTTGATGGCGCAACTAGGGGAAAACCAGCGCTGGCAAGAATTGGTGGTGTCCTTCAGGACGATAGGAGTAGATTGCTAGCTGTTTCTTTCTGAATCAGTAGGGTCAATAGCGTCGAATGAGGCAGAACTGAGAGCAATTAGAAGAGCACTTCAGGTCTAGTCTAGGTTTAGGGGTGGTACTCTCATTATTGAAGGTGACTCAACTAATACCATCGCCTAAGCTAGTAATAGAGAATTCCCCCCATGGAGGCTGATTTATATTGCTAGGGACATCTGGAGTTTGTGCAATAGGGGTAACATCACTTTCACTCATACGCCTCATTCAGCAAACTATATTGCAAACTTCTTGGTGAAAGCTGGTGTTCAGCTTCAAACACCAGCGTTGGTATTTTTCCCTCCGGCCAACCTTGGGAATTAGAGGGTTCGGACCTTCAGTGATATCAGTTTAGGGTGGATTTTTTTATGTATCTTTGATCTTCTTTTTATTATTTATTATTTTTATGGCTTTCTTCATATCTTGTTCTTATTCTTTACTCTGAGTATATATCTCCTATATTCAAATCCTTCTTTTGTACTCCTTCCTTGTTTTAATGAAATTTAATCGTTGATGCTTCAAAAAAAAAAAAAAGGGAAATGCAGCGAGTTGTTTCTGGAAGTAAGTTTTGAGTATCATTCCCTTTTCCTACGATCCTGGTACTTGAGGTATACCCTTTGTAGTGTCATAGCTCCCACTTCTTCTTCTTCTTTTCAGGGAGGCAGGGAGGGGGTTGAAGTTGCATCTGCCTCGTACAATTGAAGATGCTTCTATTTTTAAAACATGGCTGGTGGTACCAAAGTTGATGCACCAATGAAGATCCCAAAGGTCCTTATATCATATTGGTCAAAAATAGATGATTAGATTCGCAGTCAAATACTCTACCACTGAGCTATTGGCCCAAAAAAGATTATTAGATTAGCTTAACATTGAATTTTTTTTTTCCTCATTTTCTTTGTGAGATGTCTGGATTTGTGCCAACCACAAAAAACCACCACCACCAACACCACCTTCCTTCATTCTTATTCTTGAATCTTGGTTATTTTCTTCTCCTATCTCATTTGCATCTTTCCTCTTGCATACATCCTGTACCTTGTTCCAATTGTCTTCCTTCCTGTTGTCGAGTCTAGACAGCTCAAGGACTCGAAAATACCAAAGCTGATATCCTGAGGACATCTTCTCATTATTCTGTTTGTAAATTCTATGAAGCCTTCTTGAAACACTGGTGATTCATTAGTGCAAAAAAAGGATGGACTTACCAAAAAGTAGATCCATTGGCAATCATTTGGTTAGTTAGAATCTCCAACAACATTGATCCATTGAGTATAGGCTCGTTGCCTGGACATTTATCTGAGACATTATAGATGTATCTATACAATTATAAAATGATGATGATGATGACCAACATTAGGATTGTTAAGACATCTTATCAGTGTGATAGTTATTAGTTGGTCAACAAGAACTGAACTTGACTAAATGACAGTGCCAATTTTTACTTGCATGATTAAATTGCCAAACAGTTTTGTGGCTGTTACTTGTGTTCATTTCTCTGCATGCTGTTCTTTGTGCTGTAACAAACACTCTTCTGGCTATGTCACTTAAGTAATGAATCAGTTTAAGAGGGATCCTTCTCCACTAGACCTGATGCGATAAAACCTACCGATCAAATTGAATCACACAAGGATAAAATGTTTCATTTTATACAATCTATTTTTTCAATGCCGGGCTTCAGTTTAAGTGATACACTTTGTTGTTGTGCTTCTCACCCTCCCTCAGCCAAAAAGATGGTGATAAGTTCCTATTTAATAAAGCAATGCTACTTGGTTTCACAACATTCCAAATTTTGCAAACCAGAGTGAGGTCCACCATTGGATGATCACATGTTAAACTAATAATTAAATTTTTTTACCCTTAAGGAAGTTGATCATGGGTTAATACACGATAAATCCAATGGTGGGCCATCCCTTAATTGAAGTGAATTTTATGCTTGCAAATATGTGGGAAGTTTTCTCATGAAAATTTTGAACTTAAGACATGCTCCTCACATAGGTTGAGTGGTTGGTGACATTTATAATAAAGTGTATAAACCACTATTTCATTGGACCAGTTACAGTTACCATTTCCAGAACAGAAAAACAAAGACCATTAATGTGTTTACCAAGAGCAAACAAGAGAAGTCAATCATTCAGGAAGGTGATGGAGAATCTGGCAAAATTCAACATATCAACATGTATAACTATACGCAGATGAATGTCACTTGATACACTGTATACAAAATTACAAAAATTGATGAATCATGAAACTTGGAACTACTATATTTGTTACAAACACACTGTATACATTTCATGTAACTATGGCATTTCTTACAAACAAATGTGACTCCCACAGCATTGATGAATCATAAAACATGGAGCATGTTTGTTGGACCAGCCTGCAGCGCTAAATTGAAAATGATAGCATTGCCTGTTAAATGAAACAAACTATCATAAACTAATATTCCTACAGTGATAGGCAAGAACTAAGATAATTGGTACAGACTACAGATCAAGTCACTCTTACTGGTATCATGTATGGACCAGCCTGCAGCGCTAAATTGAAAATGATAGCATTGCCTGTTAAATGAAACAAGCTATGATAAACTTATATTCCTACAATGATAGGCAAGAACTTAGATAATTGGTACTGACTACAGGTCAAGTCACTCTTACTGGTATCATGTATGGATAGCTGGACATGCTTGCCACAATAGTTGTAATTCTGCACCTGTTTGGAAATCAATCCACTCATGCAACATGGGAACCTGACACATAAATCAGGCAGGCCCATCGGAAATTGGATAAAACCACTCAATCATGTGGTCCACTAAGGTGCATAGGTACAGGTGCAAGTATCGGAGTCCACATGGGTCCTAAGGTGTTGGACTGAGCAAATCCCCGCAAAAAAAAAAAAAAGATAGGGGATACAGCACCATGTTTAAATTAAATTAAATCTAAATTTATTTTAGAAGAAAATAAGGTGCAAAAAGTAACACTAATAGAAGATAATGTACTGATTTTACTCAATTAAGTGACAAACATAATTATATTTTAATTAGATTTTAAGAGGAGGTGTTTTATATTTTAGGCATCTTGGAAAACAATGTAAGAAATGCTAGAAGAGTCCAAGAAAAACGGTTGTGAATGTCTATCCTGGGTGTGAGTGTCCGACAAAGGGGTAGAAGAGTTCATCCAACTTAGGTGGTCCATTGTATTAATCTAATGAACAAACACATTGTTCATTTATAGTTGTACACTTCCGGCCACCTAATGAGCATTCTAACCAATTTTGGGTCAGTCACAAATTGGCTGGTCTATGGACATATTTGGGAATATGCTATAAGAAGATTCAGCTATGAGAAATGCCTCGATAAAGTTATTCCAAAAGCACACATGATTCAAGAATTGTATGAGAGACTAATGCAGCCTGGAATAATAATCGAAACACCAAACACCATAGCCAATAGGTCCTCATGGAAAGCATCTAAAATGGGAACATCTCTGCATCTCGCTTTGCCAACCACAAAATGTTCATTAGTTGGCTCGATTTAATTGTTTTAAGAGTCTATTAAAAGGTCTCCAAACAAGTTGTTCCACATTTGACAAATAATGTTAGTCCTTAAATTAGTTTTCATTAGAATTGTCTTGCCACTTCGTAGCTAGGATTGTCTATGGTTTTCTTTAATGGCAAGCGCATAAACATATGACTCTAGGTTAGACACGAGTAGTTTTCAATAAAATACATTGATTGCATCCAGGTTGTAAACCAACTGCTTTTGCTACTATTCTTGTGAGGAGAGTTGATAAATGTTCTTCTGTATGGATTGATTGTTCATGTCATCAAAGCCTCAATTATTTGCTTGTGTGAGAGACAAAAGGCCAAAAATGAAAGAAAGATGACCAGTTTGACATGAACCTAATATAAAGAGCAAAGTACTTGTGCAAGGGAGAAAATACCATGTAAATTCCAACACGAGCAATAATTTTGAACCCATAATTCTAGTGATGTGAAGGAGACATACCTCCATTGCATATACTATCAAGCGCTCATCTGGTGGAGAACGCTTTTCAACTTTCGGACTGATTAATCGGGACTGCATTGTCTTCAGCTCTTCATGCATCATCTTTAACAACTTGATTTCCTCTTCTCTCTTCTCAGAAGCTTCCTGCTTCATGATTGTTATGTTATCCTCAAGTAGCTGCAATCGTTTATTGAGTTGTGGCACATCAACTTGAGATGAAGTAGTGATTCCTTTAGTATCCATGGCGACCCGATCATCATCTATTTTAACCTTGTTTGCCATTATAGACAATTTGTTCTCCGGGTGTCCAAATGATAGCGCCTTCTTTGTCCATTGCAATTTATCTTTGAGATAGAGGTCAACATTATCCTGTGGAACTATATCTGGCTTTCCTACCTTGTCCTCTCCTTCCAATATCAAATTTTCAGCTTCTTGCTTCTGACAGTCACAAACTTGGCCACTACCATGATTTTGTGGGACTTCATATATATCATGAACACTTGTGCTACCACTCATCTCAGTTTCCTTACCTAGTGTATCAAAGTCCAACGCATGGTCTTCAGCTTCAGAAGTCGAGCACAGACAAGAACAGCATTCCAGTTCCAATTCATTCGCTATTCTTCTTCTTCTTCTTCTTGAATCATTCAACTTTTCACTGTTTACTGATTGATGCCTCAGACAAGACATAGACACATCCAGTGGGCTTGCAGAATATGCTGAAATAGTTGATTGAAGCTCCCTATTTGCCAAAACCCATTCAGAATTAAATTCCTCTTCGAGAGATTTACTGTGAGATAACAAAATCTGTTTGTCTAATTGCTCTATCCGTTCACAATAACGATTGCAAACTTCAACTGCATCTTCAAACAAGTTATGATCATATTTATGACTCAAACTTTCATTATTAACCACCCTATTTTTCTGCTTCAGGGATCCTTTATCCATTTTAAATTCATGACCATCATCCTCTTGTATGCTTTGCTTTGTCAAATAAGAGCAGCCTCTTTCGACACCCATAACAGGTGGAGAGACTTTCTTTCCAACATGCTACACAAACTCCTACATTATCCAAGTGAGGATCACCTCTGCAAGAAGGCATATTTTCAAGGAACTCTGTTTCTCCAATATCAATATCCGTTAAGCCAATACTCAACATCTTGTGCTTATAAGCCTCAATTTGAAATAAGAGAGAAGCAACTTCCATTTCTTTGCAGTACAAGAGTTCCTCTAAAACTGCCAAAGTTTCCTCAATATGATGCAGCTTTTCCTCTGTCATTCTCCTGTATTGATTAGCTTCCATCTTCACTGCAGCCTTCTCTCCCTGTAGACGCAAAATCATCGACAAAGCTTCACTGGTTGCAGTTGCAGAGGCTTCTCTTTCTTCTTCTAGCTCAACATGGAGCTTTTGCATCAGTTGATGTTGCACAAAAAGGGCTTCTTTTAGAGCAGCAACATCAGTTTCAGCCATACTGTGACCCCTACTACTTTCGTCCATTGCACATCCAATCAAGTTTGAACTCCAATTAAAGTTCTCAAGTTTATCATATGCCAGATTAAGAATGGCACCTTGCATTTATATCAAACCCACAAAGTAAATAAGATTAACTACTTAAATCTCTCATAACAAGCTCTAGAAGTCACAGAAGTAAATATAACAAGTTAATTATGACTTTCTCTCAAACAGAAGTCATCATATGATTAAGAAACATAAATAATCACAGAAAAGAAACCATTCAACAAAACATCACTTAGATCTGAAACAAGGAATTTTAAGCTCAAATTAAAGATCACCAAATTTTTAAAAGCTCTCATTCTGAAATTAAAGAATAACATAAATAATGCACTCTAGTTAAGAGTTGAGCCGAAAAACAATAATAGGCATATGTACAAAAATAAGAATAAAACAAAAATAAATCACAGCAAGAACAGATTGTAGGAAAGTCGAAGAAGAGAAATATGTGGAATTAGCACGTTACCTGACAGCATATCATTAGGTTCTAAACGAGGAGCAAATTAGCGTCAGACTGACAAGAAAATTATCTTCTGCACTACGAATCTTCCACACAATAGGAATCCTGATACACAGTTACACACAGACAAACAATAGTAATTACAATAAAATAAATAAATCATTATAAGCATAATAATCCCTCTCTAAGCAAAGTTGGAAATGAACATTAAAGTAG
Organism: Chimonanthus salicifolius; assembly: GCA_013350335.1. NCBI lineage: Eukaryota > Viridiplantae > Streptophyta > Magnoliopsida > Laurales > Calycanthaceae > Chimonanthus > Chimonanthus salicifolius. The sequence goes on along the minus strand of CM023532.1, from coordinate 27,875,065 downwards.
GATGTGAACTTTAAGCTAAAGAAAAATCTTCTAAATAAACCCAACAAAAGAAAATGTATCTGGATCTTACACCGTGCCAGAAACCAACAGTTTCAACAAATTGAGAGAGAGAGAGAGAGAGAGAGAGAGTACTACTTCTGAAATTTGCTAAAAAATAGGGGGTTTGTTCATGAGTCTCCAAACTTATGAATTTCAAGCTTTCTCAACCAAACAAAAAGTGAAGAAGTCCTTGCATTTACATATATAAAAATCAGAAACCACAAACTCTGCAATAAATGAGCAAAGGAAAAAAAAGAATCCTCTTCATTTATAGAAGAAGAAAAAGAAGTTGAAAGAACTACTTCTGAAATTTGCACAAAAATAGGGGTTTACTTTTGAGTCTCCAACCTTACGAATTTCAAGCTTTCACGACCAAACAAAAAGTCCTTGCATTTACATATATAAAAATCAGAAGCCACAAACTCTCTGAAATAAATGTGCAAAACCCATTGTCAAAATGTGCAAAGAAAAAAAACATCCTCCTCATTTATAGAAAATAAAGATTGGTCGCCATCGTTTTTAAAAACATAATAGACGCAAAAGGCTACTTGAGGAAGGATCCAAGGACCCATTAATGATTTGATTAATTTTTCAGAAAGCTCTACAACAGTGCTTGGATATGTATGAGCAGAAACCACGATCAAATAAATTAAGAAAACCCACTTCAAATTTTAAATACAAAGAAGAATTGAGCAAAGACATAGCAACTGAAGTGAGCAAAAAACCCATGATTTTGACACTTGGAATTCTTGTAGATAATGAGCGATTTAAATTTGTCTGTTTTTACTATCTTTTCAAAAAAAATCCTTTTTCTTTCCTTTTTGTTCAAGGAACGTACCTGAAAAACAAAGCGCCAAACAATAATCTGCAGTTTGCACCCTTTTTTTCAGAAAGAAAAAGACAAGAACGAGATTCACACGGTCAGAGAAGAGAAAGAGAACGCTGTAATTTTACATTTTCGCTGGTAATAACTTATAAGGGAAGTGGGCACATTGCTACGAAAACTCTAATCTGACATAATGAGTCACGAAGTTTGGTGACTTAGTTTAATTTGAATAATATGTTAATTTAAAAAATAAAATAAATTAATTGATGTCAATTTTATGATTATAAAAATTAAAATTAATTTAAGTTTATTTTCTATTTGATTTAAGTAAATAAAGTTGATATCCGACAAAAAACTCTAATTTAATTGTTTATTTTATTTCATTTAAATTTAGTGACTTTATATATTTAATGAGATTAAATTCTTATAATTCATAAAATTAATAATATTTATTTGATTTGATAATGTTAAAACCTTATTCTATTATCAAATTCCATCCAATTAGATTTGCCACAGTTATTATCGATATTGAATTTTAATAGATGAAGCTTTATTAAAAAAAAATGAAAAAAGCAGTGAAATTTATAGGGTACTTTAGATAAATTTGGAGGGCCTCTTTCTTATGCCCGCCTTAGAACAAAGAAAAAAAATCAATAACGTGTGTAATTTAGTTTATATATATATATATATATATATATATATATATATATATATATATATATATATATATATATATATATATATATATTTACACTGAATAGTCATTTAATTTATGAGCAAAACTATAGTTTGAAGTGAAGTAGAGTCTAGATGTGAGTTCTATTAAAAAAAAAAGTGTTTATCTAATGCATAATAAACCAATTTTGAATAAATAATATATGAATATAGTAGTCTTAGTCAGGCTAATAAACTCGGCCGATACGATATGTATGACTGAGATTACTTTTATCGGCCGATATTCGATATATATCGCCAATATCGATCGATAAAGATGGTTTTTTAAAAAGAAAATAAGAGAGAGAAATTTATACCCCTAATCTTAGTATAGAAATTTCCTATTTGGCCTACATGAGTAGATTTCAATGCATAAGGATGTCTTTATCTGGTAAGTATTTTTTGGATGATATTTTCTATAAAAAAAATTAATTCAATTGAATGGGAAGTCATAAAGACATAATTTTCAAATATTCAAAAGTGAATGTTCAATATAAAGTCAATTTTAATTTTGTTTGAATTCAACACTGAAATCTAACTTAGAATAGAATTGTGAATTGAATAGAGATTTAATTCCGAAATAATAAATAGATTTTTTTTAATTTAAATGTGGGAAAACCGTGGATCCTGTTGGGTAAAAAGTGTCGGTGGACCCCACATGAGGCACCAGAGCACCTAGGCAACATTGATTCTTATATATAGAGCCCATCTTATCTATAGATGGCTGAAAAAAGTCAACTATCTATAAATTAGTTTTGTATGTCATTTAGCTAAAGTTTTACTCTTACTTAATTACTATTAAATCTTATTTAATCATAATATCTCTTTTATATGTAACTTAAATTAATCAATAATATAATTGGTCAAAACTTAACTGATAATCATCTAAGGTAAAACTTCACCTATTTAGTATTTATATGGTCTCATACTCTCATGTACATTATGTCTTACCTATTTTGAAGTCAAATTTTATCTAAAGAATAATTTTGATATTGAGTTTTGAAAAAGAATTCAGTAATACAACTTTAAATTATACTAAGTTAAAAAGGAGATAGCAATACCAGAGTAGAGTTGTGGAGGAAGAATGTTTATAAGAATATATTATAATAGGTTTTTTTTTTTAATTTACATGTAAGAAACTGCAGAATATCCAGCGTTAAACTTTCACAGGTGAAACCACTACTCTTAGAACACAATATTTGTAAGAATATATTGTAATAGTTTTTGTGATTACTTCTCAATCTTTAATAAAAAAAATTAAATTATTTTTTAGCATGAGTTTTGTTTTAACTAAAAATTTAATATTTTTCTTATTTAATAATTTAATACTTTTTTGCATGTGTGAAACAGTAGAAGTACTTCAAAATCAGAACAATGTGACGACTTTTGACCAATTCTCAAAGGGTTTAAAGTTTAAACCCAAAAGCTAGTGTAGAAAGTGAACTTTTGAGGAGTAGAGAGTTCAATTTTTTATATATTTCCTTCCTAATGCCTTCACTTCCTCCCTGCTCGCCACCCACGCCCTAACCCTGTGCACGCACCCACCGCACCCCACCCCACCCACAACACCTAAGGCTAAATGCCATAAGACCATATCAGATATCAGCCCCTCCTCTTAGGACTTTAGATGTGGTGGGAAACTCAGAGAATTGAAGGTTATTTATAAAGCACACAAATTTTATCAATTTAAATTTGAGATTTTGATTTTGTTATTTTTTTTAAAAGAATAAGATATTCAGGTCTTTCAATTGATCTAGTCAAACGTGTTACTTGACTAATCTTTAAGATATATGTAAATCTTTCTATCAATACACTTCAAGTATAAAACAATGGAGAGTGACACTTTATTTTATTAAGGGGACTTGATTTCAAGATTTTCTACAAATAAAAGAGAATTTTGATTATCAAGTTAATCTCTCAAAATTTTTTCTTTCGTTTTTTAAGATCAATATATTCAAACATATCAACTCATTAATTAAATTAATGACTTTAGAAAGGAAGAAAAAAATCCAAATAATAAAATTTTGATATTAAGACTATTTTTAAATAGATATTGAGATTTTTTAAATTAAATGTGATGTAAAGAAAATTATATAAATAACGTGTGAAAACTATTTACAATAAATAAAAGTAAAAAGCAAAAGAAAATCTAAGGATCCTGTGAGACTCAACGGCTATAAAACGGTTGTGTCGACATTCGCAATGGTGCAGGGATGTTCACACGGGATTCTTTACAAGAAGGAAACCCGGACATTTTTTTTTTTTAAAAAGGCACGTGGCAGCATATGATTCGAAGGAGAGGAATCATTGTCTTCATGGGCAAGAAAGTGGAGAATGATGTGCGTCACATACAATAGCGATGGTTGCTCCCCACAAGGGACAAATGATAATTTCATTAATGATGTTGACTGTTTATTGGGACCCACTTAATGGTGGTGGGCCGTGAATAATTTTTGGTGGCCGTGAATAATTTCTTTCAATCAAAACAACTAGACCAACTCCCTGTGGGCCTGTTGTGTGGGCCATGCTTAAACTTTGCACTCCAAGAGACCACCAAAAATGCCAAAACCCTACCACTTGCCTAATTCCTGTATTATTTCTAGATAGTATATTTTTATTTATTTATTTCTCTTCTTTTTTCCACTCAAAGCTAATTTATTTTTCATTTTTATCGTAGTATCATGGTTATCATGTGATTTTTCAGTACATATAAAATTCAATGGAGATGTATTAATTTCATTCACAGAGCTTTTACAATTTTTTTTATGATAAGATTTTTTCTAAAAAATTGATAAATACCAAGATTTCTAAGATAATTTTCATTTTCAAGTTTCCTGTTGAAAAAAAATGAATGAAATTATATACAAATGTTTAGTATAATTAAATGATAGCCCTAAAAATGATGGGTAGACTTGTTAAGGTTTTTGTATAGTGTTTTTTAATATTCTAAGACTAACATTTTCATGAAATTTAGAATTTTTTATAATAAAAATTTATGAATTGTAAATACATGTCACTAGTGGATACTTGAGAGTTGAGAACATGAAGTTCACATTAGGCATTTCCTCAAGTTGATTTTTTTTTATTTATACATTTTATAAAAAAAATATTCAAAATTTTAGAACATTTTCTAAATTTTTAAAAATTATCAAAATTTTGACTTTCAAATTACTTAAAACTCCACAAAAATGATCATTACCTTAAAATAAAAATATTACGCTTGGTTTCCCATTTTTCTATTTTTTTTTTTTTTTTATGTTCCGAATTCCAGTCGATTAATTTTTTTTTAGAATTGAATTTAAGCCACTTTACAAATTATAACTTACATTATAAAGAAATATTGAGGAAAATATTTTAGATGGCATCATCTCAACTTCCATTTTTGGCCCTACATTCTTTACTCTTTCATGGTTGCGACTTTCTCAATAAGTGAAAAGTGAAAATTGTGTTTGAAGGAATATACAGTGTTAAGAGTCAAAAAAAAAAAAAAAAGGCCCAATTAATATATTAGTCAATATTTTCTCTCTCTTTTAATTGATACTATTATTATTTTTAAATTCTTTTGATATATTGACTAATATTATATATATTATTATTTTTTTAAATAAAATATTGATCAAGATTTTAGACCAATATATCTCGTAAATATTGCCCATATCTCTTTGCTAGACTTGTACATATCCTATCATCTAATATATATCTGCCTTTAAAAATCTGATGCATATGGGCGGCTGATATTATAACCCTACTTAGAGAACATGGATGATACTAACTGAATCTTACCAGCTATCGTAATACTCTACTTCTTAACTTCTTGTAATGTTTTTATGTTATTATTATTATTTTAAGAAAAAAATTGATGGTATCATCTCAACTTCAATTTTTGGCCTTACATTTGTCACTCTTTCATTGTTGCGACTTTCTCAAGAAGAGTAGAGAAGAAGAAGGAAAATTGAGTTTGAACTCTGAAGAAATATCTGAACTGTGAAAGAGAAGACAGACAATATTCACTGACGAAATATCTATTTTTCTCAATTTCTTGTTATATTTTTATGTTCTTTTTATTAATATTTCAGGAAAAAAAAGCTGCAATAAATATGTTAGACATTTTTTTCCTCTTCGCTGAATCTTAGGAATAGTATAGATCAATTTAAATGATTAATCTAAACTGATAAGATAGATTAGAGTTCTTATTAAATTCTAATTATAGTTTATGTTAGTATTTAATTAAGAGAGAGATTTGATAGAGATTGATATATTTGTTATTATTAATAAAATGATGATTAAGATTTTATAGAAATCTTCATCACTTCACATATACTATTTTATACTTGATAAGGATCCTAAAGTTTTGCCCAAAGGGTCAAAAGTTTGTAACGATGACTGCTTACTTAATTTTCGCTTTTAGTATTAATTTATAAGAAACACCAAACTTTATTGACTAAAGGACAATTCATTCATTATTCATGATTTCACTTTTATAAAGAAAGAAAGATAAATGAGTTCACTTTCTTTTTCGCTTGTCAAAGAAAGAAGCGTTGCGTAGAGAGACGTTGAGAAAAAGAATGATTTAGACGTTTGAAAGAAAAATGAAGAGAGCTTTAACTTTCTTAAAAGGAAAATAAGAGGTTTTGAAATTAAAAGAAAAATGTTCAAATATTAAATTGTATGTTTTCTAAGTTTAAGATAGGGATCTCATCTGATTAATTTTTGAAGTATATATAAACCTCTTAAATTTGCACACGTCGAATACAAAATAATAGAGAATAACCTTTTTTATATTGTTGGAGATTCTAAAACTTCCTTCAAATAAAATATTAAGTTGTATTTACACTTAAAAGGATAGATATTTTCACACTTCACAACCAATGATGTTACACTAACCAGGGGTATCATTTTAGTCGATACTGTATGTATCGATTAGAGAAAAAAAAATTCAGACGAGATCTTGACTGAATATCGCCCTATTTATTTTTATTTTTATAAAAAAAAATGAATATCGATTGTGAACCCGGCCAATATTTGCCCATATTTATATATATTTTAAAAAAAACAGCCTTTTTATTTTTTTAAATGAATTTTTTTTAAAAAAAAAAAGCCACCGAGATTTCCAAAAAAAAAATAAATAAATAAAGAGAGAAAGATGCTCGGCCAGAATCTCGATTCGACCTGAATTTTCGACCCGTGACGCTAACTTTTGTGTCCTCTCTCTTCTCTACCTTCAGCCATGAATTTTCTCAAACTGTATACCTCTTTTCAATTTTCATGTACATATCCAGATACCAGACCACCTAAAATTTCATCAATTTTTTTCTACTCTGTTTCTGATTAATTTGTCGACAGCAGCAGAGATGAAATATATATATTTAAATCAGCTATGAAAGTGAAGAAGCGATTTGAACACCGGATTTTTCTATTAAAATGTAACATAATCTTGTGAAAAATTAAGTATTTCATCACTTTTTATTTTGCCCTTTCCAAGACAAAAATTTACTATAGTTACAAAATACCATTTCACTTTTTTGTATAATGGCAAAATAAATAAATAAATAAGTTGCTAACCAAAGTGTTTGAGGTCTTTTAGAGCATTGACATCTTTATGTCATGTACAAACCTCTCTACCTAAAGACACCGAGTAACTCTAAGGAGAAGTAGTAATTAATAGACTAACCTTGTTTATTTGGCTCTTGTGACAAGGGCTATAGTTGTTCTTGTAAGCATTTATGGTGAAATAGTTCAAAAATGTCTTTTTCTTTTTTGAATTTTCGCAGGGTGCACATTATCAATGCCCAATTGTCCATTGTATTACAGAGACTAACTCGTGACCTAACCTAACCTGAACTAAATTGACCAAGTCTAAATTAAAAATGGGTTAAGAGTTTGAAAAGTAGGTAGGAGTTTTGGGCGGGTCAGATGTAGATTGGATTAAAGAGGTGAGTCAAAAAGGTTAAATAGTGAGTCAAATTTAATACAGGCTGGGCTCAGTGGGCCATGTTGGCTTTGAAACCGACCCACCTCCTGCCGACGTCGTGCCCCTATTTCAACATACATGATATCGGTTGAAGCCGTAAGGGATTTGGATTCCCTATACACGTAACAACCAAAGTTCACCACAGGGCATAGACTTGTATCAAAAGTAGGCTGGTTTGCTTGAGAAGAGGCAAAGATTAGGTGAACAACAATACAAAAGAGAATATAAGTAAACATCACATAAAGATGAATGATGCCACTTCAAATATATGCAAATCAATCTTATCTAAATCTCCCAATGGGTAATTGGATTTCTACAGTGGGCAAACCCGGTCAGGAGGCACCAACCATTAAAATGCTTGTCTTGTATTCTAGCTGCCGGTTTTGCTGTTTCACCTGCAACTGCATCTGCATTAAGAACAAGCTACTGCAGTGATCCATTTTTCTTCTAGAATATTGGATCCAATCGAATTCCAAATACAGCCTGAGAGACTGAATCTAAACCCAGCAATTTATAGGGTGGATGATGGCTGGATCCCTCCATCAGACTTCTGAGCTTTCCTCTCCAACTTACCATATACAAATGAATCAATCTCAGGCCCAAGCTTGGGATCTCATCAAGTATGGAACCTATCTCCATTGCCTACCTTAGAACTGCTTAGGCGACGAAACCAGGGACATGGATAATCCTGGGTTAACAAGAACGAATACCAGCCAAAAGCCCACGTGAACTAAAAAACTCTCTCATCATCATTATCATCAAAGCCTTTGTTCAATCTATCTAAACAAACGGTTTTCTGAATCCTACTGATAATCATGCCAGTGTCACCAGAATTCCACTTGTTCTCCTAACACCTTCTACTTGCAATACTTACTCTTGTACTAGGGTTGTTTCCAAGCTTTCCAAGTTCCAACTACGGCAGTGACTACATAATCATGAAAGTTCCAGTCAATAAATAGCTCGATCATCAAACTGATTCATGGTCATAACTGTGAGTTCTCCTGCTGAATATCATAGCTACTTTTAAACTATAGATTTAAATGAACACCAATGGAGTAGTTAGAATCATCCTAATCGTGGTGATTTTCAGGCTATGCTCAATAAACTGTAGGGCCAAGGGTTTACGCATTCCAGATTAATAGGCATGTATCGCATAAAAAAATGGTAGCATGTATGCCGAATTGTACATGTGGATGCCATAGACTGTTTTGTAAATGCTCTTTTTTAATGGAATTATTCATCGTCTCTGATAAAAAAAAATGTATAAGTGGATGCGTACTTCAGTGCAGTCCAAAATCACAATAGCCACAGCAGTCGAGCCCTCAGAAGTATTTCTTTCATGTTTGAAAATTTATATTTATCAAGAGAAGATGGGTTAAATAATGCAATTGAACAACTTGCAACATCCTACAAAGGCTTACTAACAAACTTAAGTGTCTGTTTGACAATGTATATAATGGTACACAAGTCAAAAAAAAAAAAAAAAAACTCCACAAACGACAGGAATGTATGCACTAATCCACAGGTACCTCTACCTCCATCTTCAAACCAGAGTTGCCAAGAATCTGCATGTGATGCAGCAGTGTTTATTTACTAGCAAAATCAAGAAGTTCATAGCTACCATCCCCACACAAATCTCAATTATGAAGTCAAAGTGAGATATCCACAACTTAATATCAAAATTAGATGCATAATGATTCACCAGATATGGTAAATAGATAACAACAAACTCTTGAATATAAATCACAGTAAAAGAAAGCGAGTTATCTACTTATCCCTAACATTTCCTTTTGTTGTTGGTCTAATGAACTGACAACTATTTACTCATTCATTGTCATTTTCCTAACCCTTTTTGGTTGCTTCTCTCATTCAAGGGCCAATTCCAAGCTCCTCCTGTGGCCTTATGGATGGATCAGATTATGGTCCTACCGAGAAAGGCCTTTTGTCATAGGAAATGGTCCCATGTGCACATAGCATGAGGATTTGAAAGAAGCGCAATATGAGGGTTTTGCAACACACTTCATCATGGACAATTTTGACAGTAAGCATAATATCTCACTGATCTAGTGAAGTTTACCATCAAGGAATATGGCTGGAATATTGGCAGTGTAGTTGTAGAACAATTGGAATTCAATTTTGGGAGGTCATGTTTGGACTTGAGGAAGGGAAAGTTGGATACCAAGTCAATTGTTAGCGTACTCTCTTTCTGTTTTCCTTCAATTCTACGATGCATTGTCTTTCTAGACAAATGGTGGCTGTAATATACTTTTCAGTAAATACAATACCAGATATTTTACAGTTTCAATAAAATACCTGATACTTCTCAATACACACGAAGACAAATACATGACAGAGTTGCCTTCACTATACAGAAAATTCCTAAAAAAACATATATAATAAGGGAGATGCTACAATTACCCTTAAGTCATACCTTTTTATACCCCCAATCTCATGTGGCAAATCACAATTGATTGGCTTTTCAAGAGTTAGTTAAGATACCAATCAAATGACTTAGCACATCAGTAAGCTCAGCATTTTCCATATAATAATCATAATAGAAGAAAAAATACCTTTAAGTGAAAATAGGGGTGTTCATGGGCCACGCTATGTTCCAGGGCAGCCTAAGCCTGTTTATATATACAGAAGCCCAAGCCTTCCCAAAGTCCATCAGGCTTTGCGTGTTAAAGCTCAAGTCTGCCCATTTGATACCATTAGAAATCTAACCGTTTAGATTGAAAGTAGACATGATAAGCTACAAATGGACCAAATTTAAACTTAAAACTCAATTTCTAACCATTTGATCTTAGTGGTTCTTGTCTTGATGATTCTTAAAAACATCTAATGTCTTTGACTATTAAGATCAATTGGCTAAAAATTGAGTTTTAAACTCAAATTTGGTGTACTTATAGTTCTTCATGTCTTATTTTTTTAATCTGAACGGTCAATTTCTTAATTATTTTTAAAATAACTGTTTTTTAAACAAATGGAAAATAACCCAGGTGCAGAAATACACAAATATAATGGCTAAACTAGCCAAAAATCCCAACGGGCTTCTTGCAAAAGCCCGAGCCTGACCATTTATACAAATGGGCTCAAGAATTTGGCTCGAACCCAACCCGACGGGCTGCATATATGTTCAAACCCATTTATTTATTTTGGGCCAGGATCAAGCTGAGAAACAGCCCTATAAATTTCAAACTATGCAAATATAGCATTACAAGGGAAAATCAGTGTGAAAGACATACACAAATACCTTCAACATGGAAACCCACACTAATACCTTCAACATGGAAACCCACAGGAAACATTCAGACCATGTACAAAATTATTTAGGTAAAGTGAAAGATACAGTCAGATGCAAGCACCAGAATGGACCTGAACATTCCAGGTCAATAGTTTTGCATGGGAAACAAAGAGTTGGCCAAAAAAGAAAATAAATTAAAGGCATAAAAAGCATAATGGTCCCAAGACAATCTAATCATGGTTTTACTATAACTAATATTTTCATGATTCCATCTATTACCAAGGTAACATGTAGAAATTGCTTGCAGGAGAAAACAAGTACCTTTAAAAAGTCTGCTAAAACTAACGAAGAATCTTTTGTGTATCCAGCTTCTTCCAGGACGTGGGTCAGAACTTGCTGAATCAAAAATAAAAATAAGTTAAATAATTCTGAGTGACTATCAAAAGCATAATTTAAAAGCTCACTGGACTCACTTGAATTATGTCAAGTCCCCTGCCCGAGTCCAGGTGAGACTTGGACAACTCTAGCCTTCTCAAAAAACTCTAATTTGATCAAATTCGGCCAAACCTTTAAGATTTTGGACCATGGTCAAGAATAGTAGATAGACACAAAATTACCTATTCTTGAGCCAAGAATTGATTTTTGAGCTCACTTGTTAAGGAGACTTTTATTTTTTGAGAGAGAGCGAGAGAGACTGTGCTACGTACATTTCAAGCTAATATGAATAGATCATGAGTAAATGTGTCATTTCAGCTTTTGCATTAAGCAACGAGTTATGGAATGAATATAAGTGACAAATCCATAACTTATTTTGAAGTATTTACCAAATTTATAGCATCCAAATTCATGATCTTGAATGAACCCACTAGTAGAAATGCATTGCCATTGTTTAACTTCTTTTCCATTAGTCGTTACAACTCATTGAATTAACATATAATAAACAAAGAAACATGGAAAGCATTATATGGGCAAAGGAAACAGCAAAACAAAGACCTCTCTTTGTTGTTCCGAGATAAACGGTCCCGTCAAATCCCGCAACACGTCTAATAGATCATTTAGAGTAACCTTCCCATTGCAATCCGAATCATAAACTTTGAAGATAACTATAAGAACCAAACAACAACGATCAAAACAAAAACAAATACAAAATACAGAAAAAAAATACAGAGTATTTGCTCTTCAAAGATGACTTATGAGGTAAAGAGGCCATTACATTCAATTTTCTGCTCTAGACTTGCATGAGAGCTGAATGCAGATAAAAATGCTACAAAATCCTTAAAGTTTAACCCGTCAAGCATCCTTAACAAACGCTGACAAAAAATAACAAAATAAATGAAACGAGAAAATCCAACTTATTTTCAGAGATGATAGCATTTATTTCATTTACTTTCAGATATATGACATTTCAACAGATATACCTGAGAGAGAGGATTGACAGCAAATTCGGGTATAGACATGAACTCATCTGCAGCAATGAAGCCACCACCATTCCTATCCAGCTGACAGAATCTCTGGTACAGTGAAACAATTTCTTGCTGCGAAACTATTGCAAAAACGAAATCAAAACCTTAAAATCACTACTTCCACATAAGAAACATACCACGGCACATATGATCAAGTCCACTAAATGACACAAATCCCAGTAAAATCCAAGTGCTAGAAAATATCCAAAAGAGCTAGCAGGTTTGCTAGTGCATATGCTTATTCAAAAAGCCTAAGACACAAATCTAATCTCAAGACATCACATTTCATTGAATTTGGAGAGGGAGCAGAAGGCCACACAATGATACAGCTATTTAAAAAGCTTAAATGTTTGTTTGCAACATTTTCTGAGGAAAATCCATGGAATTGGAAAACGATTCCCATGTTGTAACTAGTTTCCATTATTTCAGGCCAGCTTTTTCCACTAAGTCATTTTCCCAACTTAAGCATCTTCAACAATTTTGGTGGACAACAAATTCTGAGGAAGGAATGAGGAGTCAAAAAATGATTTCCACAGCTTACAGATTCGAGACTATGCCCCAACAATGAATTGAAACTTAGTTAACTCAACCATGACACATTCCATGGTCCAATTAAACATAATCCATGGCCTATATAGCCTGACCTTACCTGAAACGAACATAAACCATGACCAATGTTGTGAAAACCAAATCATAATCATAAAATCATGTTATATCAAGTCACAAATAGTGAATCATAAACAATAGAATCATGAGATTCATAACAATCTTCATAAAAATATATAAATATATGAAACCACATGGAAGACATCCTTAAATTGAGAGACATACAGGTGTGATTGCAATGGTGCTGAACTTCCTCGATATCGTATTGCGTGAGCATCGAAGATGTATTTCCCATCCCTCTTTTCCTCCTCTTCCTTTCCACACCGCCAAACAATCCTGTTCTAGAGGAGAAGTTTGACAGTGTTTGCTGGTCAGAATGTAAAAGCATTCAAGTTCGGGTCGGCGAAGCGGGCCGGATTCGAAGCGGGCCAATGTTCATCGACGCGGGTCTGATGTACTTGATTGAGCCCGTGAAGCCCGACACAGAGCGTGAGCACTATGGAAAAAAAGAAAAAGAAAGTGTGTGTAGGGGTTATGGGAGTGGGGGTGGTGGTGTATGGGCCGGCCTTTTGGGGCTGACCCGTTGGGGCATGTGAGATAAAATTTAATTTTTGAAGGGTGTTCGTGATCTTTTTAAAATTAATTTAGGTTTTTTTTTTTGGTCAGTTACAGTTTGCGGTTTCATGTGTTTAAATGGTTTCTTTTAAAACCAGCTCATAATTGAGCGAGTTATGGTTGAACCGAAGATGGTTTCTTTTAAAATCAGCTCGTAATTGAGCCAGTTATGGTTGAACTCCACAGACTAGTTCGATTTTCAAAGCACTCGTATAGCATATTACTTGTAATTTTAGAATTAGATCCACCAAATGAGATGGTGAAAGATTTCATAGAAACACTCAAAAGCCCCCAAATAGCAACCTAATATTTCATTTCATTTTCTAAATTTAGAGCCATTCATATTTTAATCTATTATGAGTTACTCTACTCTCTAGCGCCTTTTATTTTTATTTTTTTTTAAATTCCACTCACATACATAATCATGAACCTCTTTTAAACATTTTGTTTTCATCCAATTAAACACAACTTATCATCTTATTTATTATTATATCCAGGTCTTACAAAGACTATTGGGTTCAATGAAACAATAAAAAGAAGCTGCGCTTGTAAGAATTTTGGCCGAGCACAATGAGGCAATGAAACAATATCTTCCCATGTCGAGATTTAATCCACTCATCCAATAAATAAATATTAATCAAAGTTGGATCTATATTTAAAAAGAATTTATATTTGAACAGTTTAAATTTATCATATAAATATTTCAATAGGCCTCACTTAAATGACTTGGAGGCAGTGGGCTTGGATTCTTTTTGCTGATTAATGATTGACAATGGGTACCCAAATAAAGCCCACCAGCACCCACTACATTCCTTTTTCCTCCCTTCTATAAAAAAAATTTTCACTGTGGACTAGTGCAAGGCATAATACCATGTCGGGCCTACATGGGCCATGTTGGTATATATTGAAAACTCTGCACTTGCATCCATTAAAAATCACTTTTATTGGATTAATCAAATCACTTTCATTGGACTCCACTGCTGCGCATCAGCAGAGATTTGCGCGCGTATATCATATTATCATTTCTCTGTCTCACACACACACGCACAAGCAATTAAATTCCTATCAAGCATACATTAACATTTTGATAGAATTACAGTGTACAATTATAAAAGGTTTTATAGTAAAACTGCAAACTATGAAGCTGCAGAACCATCTGAGGCAACCCAACAAGGTGTATTAGAAAGGGAAGAAGTATAAGCAAGGGACTATCAAACTATAGTATTCTTGCTTTCAGCACTGCACTGCTCAAGCCGCGGCAAGGAGCTTCTTTATATCCTTCTGCAACATAAGAAAGGGAAAGAAGCATAAGCAAGGGTGTAATGAGAGAAGTTTCTATTTCATCATCATCATTATGAAAGCTGTAATGTCATCGATCTAGGTTGACTAACCAAGCTCTGCCTTTCCTACTAGAATTTATATATGGAGCTATGATTTCCAGACAGCATGGATACAACAAGGCTCAGTTACAAAGCTTGGACGGTATAAATTTGTTGGTCCAACATGGACTGAAATTTTTCGACCAATATTTGACAATTTAGGTCAATATCTCAAGCATTTTGAATTTCACCCAATTTTGGGGACCAAGAAAAGGACATGCCAGAGATGCGGCAAGGGCAAAGATTTTGTACATAAAAACAGTGTCATTCACACAACATGACACAGGAATCTTTGCCTAATTTAAAATGTCTAGGCATCATGGATTAGGAGATAAAAATTGTTTTACTACAGCAAACTATCCATCTGAATCCTAAATACTCATTAACTTTCAGTGGCAACATGCACGTGATGTAATCCAAGAGGTGGCAAAGGTGAGAACTGTACCTAACTACCAAGCCACTTGCTTCAAGTTTGATTATAATGCATTTTTTTAATACATGTATATTATTTTGATATGGTAATTTAATTTTTTCTTAATAATTAAAAAAGTAAGACTCCCCCAAGTTGCCACATTGACCTGCATGGGTCAAATTTTCCAGTTGGATTGTCTGAGCCTGAGTCCTGAGTTTTCCCATGTCGGGTTGGCTAAATTGGTTAGCAGAGTCTCAGTAAGGCCTACAGGAAGAGAAGCCCACAAGATGAAGCACCATACCAAAGGTTAATACAGCAATGTCTAGGAAGAGTTATCAAGTTAAGATGCAGGTGAGAAGAGCAGCTGGCATTCCAGAGAGAGTCCAGAGTTAAAGACAGTAAGAACTGTGTGCTGGCTATTTTTTGCCCAATCCAATTAACATAATGTTTGCAGCACCCAAAAAAATGAAGATTTTGACCTTTACCTTCCATGGCACAAAACTTTGTGGTGATTTATTCATCGTCACATGACATTTGGAGACTTGGGACATACAACATCTAAACTGTCTAAATTGTGGTCCTATATTAAGATTGGGTCATAATGCAAAAATAGTTTCTACCTGATGATCCTAGGGCTCCTAGAAATTTTTCATTATTTTAACCATTCATTTCAGGGAAAAATAAAGATAGTGATATAGTACTGTGATTAGCAGTGTTCTTGAAATATTCCTATTCAAAAAAAGCTCCAGTTTGAACCATAAACATGGGCATGTTTGTATTGCAAATGCGTCATTTATGACTTCATGATCAGCGTGAATCTTGTGGCCTGCCAAGACTAAACCAGAGTCTTGCCCTGAAGGTAAGGGAGCCATTGGATGCTTTCTAAGTCCAAACTGATTTGAACATTTTTCTACAAAATAGACAGTTGTTTAATGCTCACATTGGCAAATGCAGTGTGAGCACTGAGCAGTATGAAAATTGGATATCAAATTGGAAGGAACTACTTTCAGGTGCAAATGCTCCAAATGATTTCTTTTTTCTTTTTTTGAACGATCGGGGTAAGTATTCAGTCAAAAGAGAAAGGAGAACTCCCCAAACAGAAACAAAGTATTAGTGCATGAGGGGGTAAAAACTAGCGCAGCAGACAAAAGTAGAAATGGGCTCAGGCCCACATCCCGGGAGAAGAAGAGTTGATTGATTTGGGAAGAAAGTTGGTAAAAACCCTCACATAATATGGCTCTTTATCTCTCACTGTCAAAACTCGTACTAAAGCTAAAGACAATTTGTTGTGTCAAAAATTCAGTTCACTTGCATGTTTTTATCGGTAATTTGTAAATTTGGAGTGCATCCAATCTCAGCACACACCCTAAGCTTCAGTATATTTCAAAATTGAAGAAATTTATTAGCTGCGCTATGAAATTTCCAAAGTGTCAAGTAATTCCTAGTCATAATGCTTTGGACAGGATGAAGGTCACACCTCTATCTGAAAAGGGGAAGTTGTTGGTGGATATCTCTCGACGACTTTGCCATTCTTGTCCACCAAGAATTTCTCAAAGTTCCACTTCACCAGATCACCCAAAAATCCGCCAGCACTTGATTTCAGGAACTGATAAACTGGAGCAGTATTTGGCCCATTAACATCAACCTGACAAATCGTAAATGCTTAATCAACTAACAATTTAATGGAGAGTGAGAACAAGAAATGAGAGAGGAGAAAGCAAATAGCATACCTTATCAAAAATGGGGAACTCTGCTTTAAACCTTGTACAAGCAAACTGCTTTATGTCTGAGTTCGACCCAGGTTCTTGCCCACCAAATTGATTGCATGGAAAAGCCAAAATTTCAAATCCTGCAATTCAAATTGCAGAAAAGATCCATTTGGTCATCTTGAGGAAAAATCTACTGGTGTACAATGTTGGGAAGTTTCAATTTACAACAAGTGCACACTAGATAAAAGATCCACCCAAGAGTTCAACTGACCTTGAGTTTTGTACTTCTCATATATGTTGGAGAGTTCTGTGTAATTTGATGTCGTCAATCCACTGACATGCAAAACAAAATCCTTTGCTAAGATCATTACTGGGTAGAATCATATAAAGAGAGAGAAATCCAATCATCACCAAAGAGCATGGAAAAGTAATCTGGTATCAAAAAAGCAATCATTCATAATAGAGAAATTACCATCTTGAAGCTACATTGACAATCAAGAGAATTTTCCCCTTGAATTTGCTTAGAGATACATCCTTTCCATCAATATCCTGTACCACATTGTTCAATACAAAGTGAATGTGAATACCTTTCAATTATGTATTAGTAGGTTGAAACCAAATTCATTATCATTATCAAAAGTTTATGCTTCAAAAACTATACAGAAATATCAATGACAATGAATTTCAATGACTTGAAGAAAAAAGCAACAATGAAGAAGAAACCACAAATTCTACCTTGAGATTGAAATCATGGACGTTTTAAAAATAATCCTACATAAAATTACTAAATGCATCACCAAAACCTTTCAACAAGTTAAAATCAATGAGTCAGATGCTATCATCAAGCTTTTGTCAAAACAATCGAGAAATATTCCAAATCAAACAAATTCTTGCATTGCTTAAAAAATATACTTATGTGCAATTCTCGAATGCAATTCAAGTTCTACTTTTCCAGTCAACCCAATATACTTATGTGCAATTCTCGAATGCAATTCAAGTTCTACTTTTCCAGTCAACCCAAAATCATTGTTGATTCTAACTTCAAAATTTAATGATATTACCATCTTATTCAATCCTGTGGACCAATTATCTCTTTTGCCTCCAAATTACCTTGCACACTACAATCTCTCAACTGTTACAATGGAAATGGATTCAAACAACACCTTGAAAGAGAACAAAAAGTAACCAACCCCCTCAGAAGAAACATTGATATTTCTAACCTAACAATCATGTGTGCAACTCTGATGACTGATATCATTCAATTCTAAATACACATTAGCCTCTTTCAACTAAAACTTGGTCAAGTTAATTTTGGAAACCTAAAGTCATATCAAATGAAAAAAAAAAAGGTCGCAGGAAATCAAAACCCACAAAGAATAGAAAAGCCAGAGCAGAAAGTAACACCATAAATCTGTAATGCAAAACCGTGATTTCTACCATGATGAATTCATACATCCCTTCCACACATCATGGCTTCAAAACATATTATTTAGAGAAACTTGAGCTCTATTAAGCGTGATACCCACCCAAGGCTTTCTGAGACAAATCTAGCCCCTCCACGTCCACTGCTCCCACAATCTGACACAGTATGGATACAGCAACGACAAACTATGGATACAGCAACGACACAGATTTTAAAATGAATTGTTTGGCACATCACATTGTAGGGGGATGATGCCCACTTTGAAGTATCCAGACACCACAGCCATTGTCAATTGTCTTACATCCCAATTTAACAACTGTCCAACCAATATCATCAATTGAACTGAAACCCCTCATGTATCATACGATCACCTATATCGACAAAGTTTTAGCAAATTGTGTCATACGCCTAGAGACTGAAACTTCATATACCTCTAATCAATAGGTTTCCTACTCATCCCCCACCCACCCTCTATGACTGGGAAGTTTTCAGGTGTGCTCACAGGTCGAGCTTCACTAGGCCTGAGAGAGCTTAAAGTTCTCTGAGTCTAGACAGTTGTCCATCACTTTCCATTGCAAATTAGCTGCAAATATAAAACCTTTCGATGCTTTCAAATTTGGAATTATGGATGACTTAAACAAGCAAAACCCAGGGCAACAAAAGAAAAAAATTATCCATTATGAACTAAGTATCAAACTTTAAGCAACTATTATTTTGAATTACGAGAATAAGCTAGTTTGAACAATGTACACTTCTATAAGAATTGAGCCAAAATTCAATTTTAACATATTATTCCAATCTGTGACCTTGATGGCTGAAAATCTTTTAAGACTTGAGGTCAATCTAACGGTGGATATATCTCGGAAAAGGGTCAAATTGAATATAAATTTAATTCAAATATAAAAATGAGAACAAAGAAAAAATGGTGTTATATTATCCGATTCACAGAGAATTAGTTGACATTTCTCAAAAGAAAATTCAATAATTAATTAACACCCAACATTAAAAATAATAAACAAATAAATAACACAAATAGCTACCTTGACAGTGAAAACATGGAGGCTCTTCTCGGTTGCGGCGGTTGCATAGACGACACCCGGAGTTCTAGTAGTTTTTGACAGAAATCCAGGGAATTGGGGGGATTTTAGATGTAATCCTTGTCCCAGGATGGAAGACCTTGAGAACCCAGCTGGGATTTTGCAGGAAAATTTGAGAAAACCCTCTGTATTAGTTTTGGCTTGTGAGAAGGGATGAAAAGGAGTTGAGAGGGAGAAAGAGTTAGAGAAAGCAATCGAAGCCATCAATCAATCTCCTTCAACTGCAGAGACTGCAAAAAAGTAGAAGAGAATGAATAATAAAAGATTTTTAAGGCTCTGAACTGGAAGACATGGATCCACGTGGGTGTGGATGTACCACTGCTAAAGTGAAATAATATACTTTTATTTATTTATTATCTTAAAATAATAAAAAGTTATTTTCTTATTCGACCTTTTTTCACTTAAGCCTTCAACTATTCTACTGTCCTTATCGTGCCACCGCAGATTTGATTTGTTAAAAAAATATTTGTTAGAGTGATTATATCAAAATTACCATTAAACACTTGTTTAGTGTGATGAATTTAGAATTTATTAAAATTAATGACACTTGGAACTGTAATTTGTTGAAAGATAAATTGACACATTTAGTAACTTAATGAGAGGTTTTGATAGATATATCACATTTTTTCTTTGAAGGATATTTTTTATTCTATTTTTTATCGAGCTAAAAAAAGAACAGTCTATTTAAGAAAAAAAAAACGGAGGCTTCATCACAGTCTACAATGTTTTGGGCTTTTGGCCCTATAGCATTGAGTCAAGAGTCTCAATCAGAAGTTTTCCAGGCTGGGTTTGAGTTGGGCTTTCTTTGGCTCATTCTCAAGCCCATTGTATTCTCATAATCCCATTATAGTTTTGTAGGTTAAAGCTTAAGCTGTTCAAGTAGATAAATGAAAAATCCAAGCCCAATCATTGAAACTCCATTTGTAGCTTATCACAATTGGACAAAATGAGTTTAGAGCTTATTACAATTGGACAAAATGAGTTTTAGAGTCCATCATAGGTGCAATTCATAGTCCAAACAAGCAAAGCAGCAAAGCCCACATTAGGGCCCAACTTCAAATTTTAATCAAATGATTTAGATTTTGAGTGAGGAAGGGAATATATTACAACTATGAGGTCTAAGACAATGATATAACAATAATAATATATTTATTTATTATTATATTTATTATATATTTATATAAATATACAGTTGGATGTACCAGTTAAAAAGTTTGATGAGCTTTCCTTAATGTCACTTAGAAGCGTAAGCCCGCCGCCTATTCACTTACAAGAGGTTGAAGCTGAGCTAGAACAGAGTTTGAGCCCTTGATTAACCTTGAATAGAAACTCTTTCAAATTAAAAATCATTTTTCAAAATATACTACTACCAACATTCAATTAAAAAAATATTTTGGATATCTAATCTAAATCAATAAAATATATATCTATATATCAAAATTGAAACTGAATAGTAAATCAAAATTGTAAAAGAAAGTTTTTGAAATGAAGTGATTAGCTTGCTTTGATTTTCATGCTTTTTACTTGAAGTTTGCACATATCATTCCAAAAATGCCAAAGCTAAAAAATACAAGAGGCTTTTTTTGCAAAAATTCTTCAAAAATAAAGAATTTAGATGAGAGCAATGTCAGCCCTGAATTGCCCTAAAATATCAGGGACCTAAACGCACTGTAGATTTGAGGGGGCTTGAGATTGTGAGTAAAATCATTGGTCGCATTGGTGGAGACCTTAGTCAGCGACCTACTCTGTCGCCAAGGCTGGCCCTAGCTCAGATTACATAACGAATCTTATTTTAGGTCAAGAGTGCTTCATAGATTCACGTCAACGGGACTTTGGATGAAAATGTCCTTCGTTGCGGATCCTACTGCAACATCGCTTCGCAGCATCACATATAAGTTGTGGATCTGCAACCTTCAATATTTGGTACTTCTTTTCTTTTTTAATAATATTTTATATTTTATTCGATTATTTATATTATTTCATACACTATTTATTTATTTAATTATTTATATACATATTTCCAACATGATTTTACAAACGAGATTTAGAGGAAAAATATTAAAGAAAAAGGCATCATTGTCTGACAATCTTCGTATTATCTAAGGAATCATGGCTTAAAGATAGGGGCAATTCTGTAAAATGCCATCATTAGTAGGTTTTGAGAAGAACGTTTTCTCTAGGCAGCCATTCGGACACCCTCAGGGGACACCCCTTTTCAAAATTTAGGTATAAATTACCATTTTACCCTCTCGCTCAAAATTCTTCGAACGATTTTATAGATAAATTTTCGCATTTCGAACGGTAGGATCCTTCGAAGGATCATCACGTCCTTCGAAGGAATAGATGTACAGTAATAGTAAATTTTTATTTTTTTTTAAATTTTAAAGTATTTTTTAAGCACTGTGTATTTTCAAAATTTCTCAAATTAAATATTCGGACTAATTTCGATAGCTTGATAAAAATACTTTAAGAATTTAAAGTCTTTTGACACTCCCAAATGCTTAAAACACAGTGTTTTACAAATAAGGGTATCCCTTAGCTGTTTGGAAAATATATTTCGGAGTGTCAAAAGACCTTGAAATCTTAAAGTATTTTTATCAGGTTATCGTAATTAGTCCGGATATTCAATTTGAGAAATTTTGGAAATACACAGTGCTTAAAAAATAATTTTAAAGTTTTAAAGGAGATATCGACAATATAGACAGTTATCTTTTAATCACTGTGTATTTCCAAAATTTCTCAAATTGAATATCCGGACTAATTACGATAGTCTGATAAAAATACTTTAAGAATTTAAGGTCTTTTGACACTCTCAAATGCTTAAAACCCAGTGTTTTACAAATAAGGGTATCCATTGACTGTATGGAAAATATATTTGAGAGTGTCAAAAGACCTTGAATTCTTAAAGTATTTTTATCAGACTATCGTAATTAGTCCGGATATTCAATTTGAGAAATTTTGGAAATACACAGTGATTAAAAAATAACTGTCTATATTGTCGATATCTCCTTTAAAACTTTAAAATTATTTTTTAAGCCCTGTGTATTTCCAAAATTTCTCAAATTGAATATCCGGACTAATTACGATAACCTGATAAAAATACTTTAAGACTTCAAGGTCTTTTGACACTCCCAAATATATTTTCCAAACAGCTAAGGGATACTCTTATTTGTAAAACACTGTGTTTTAAGCATTTGGGAGTGTCAAAAGACTTTAAATTCTTAAAGTATTTTTATCAGGCTATCGAAATTAGTCCGGATATTTAATTTGAGAAATTTTAAAAATACACAGTACTTAAAAAATAACTTTAAAATTTAAAAAAAAATAAAAATTTACTGTTACTGTACATCCATTCCTTCGAAGGACGTTGATGATCCTTCGAGGATCCTAATCATGATCCTTCGAAGGATCTTCAACATCCTTCGAAGGATCCTACCGTTCGAAGGATGTGAAAATTTGTCTATAAAATCATTCGAAGGATTTTGAGCGGGAGGGTAAAACGGTAATTTGCACCTAAATTTTGAAAAGGGATGTCCCCTGACAGAAAAAGGAGGTGTCCGAATGGGCTGCCTTTCTTTATTGTTGAGTACTGGAGTGCTGGATTGTATGCTCAACTACTCTAGCAACTCATCCATCACCAATAAAAATAATTTTTAGTTTTAGATTCACCTGACTAAAAAAAAAATTAATATTTTTTAAAATTTTCAAAAATATTGAAATTAATGTAAAAGATTGATATGATAGTGTTTTAGATGAAATTTCAGAGAAATCTTAGTCCATCCCAAGCAATATTTCAGCTTACTTCAGAAATTTTGGTCTTAAATTTTTTTCACTTTTTAATTTAAAATTATATATTGACCAGAATTGCCAATATGACTAAAATACCCATCGCTATTTTTGTCTTTTGAAAGTTCGAAAATCTATATTGTCTTGATTCTTCATCGTCGTCATCATTTAAGCCATCTCATCAATTTAAAATTTATTTTTATATTTAAATTTGACAAATTAATTTTATAAACCGATTGTTTAACGAAAACGTATAAAACTTAAAGTCACATTCTTTACCCTATAACAATAAACTTTTACCTGATTGGTGAGTTATGCTGTATTTTCTAAAGTTCATGCTCTGCATGAGGATGCAAGACTCACACGAGATTCCAGCATGCAGACGACGCTGTTAACGTGTTCCCTGGAATCCTATGAAACCTTCCTTTGCATTTTTCATGTGTCTTCTATTTTTATATAAATTAATTATAGCCTGTATCAATTCAGCTTTTAATTTTGAGTTGGAAGAATTGAAGTCATGAGCTGTTACTATTTTTCAAATTTTATTTTTACTAAGGCTAGTGATCTTCCCACGGGCATTTTGTGTTTAGCAAAACGGGTTTTAGAGTATTTTCAATTTTAGCCTTCGCATGAACAGTAAAATTTTAATGGGCTGATTTTTAATGTTCATGTGAATTTCGGCGAGCCGATTTGAAATTTCGGAGAGCCGAATTGCACTACTCATGAATTTTGGTAAGCTGATTTGAATTTTCGAAGAGCCGAATTGCATTGTTCATGAATTGTGGCGAGTCCACTTGAAATTTTGGAGAGCCGAATTGCACTGTTCATGAATTTTGGCTAGCCAATTTGAAATTTCGGATAATCGAATTACACTGCTCATGAATTTTGGTGAGTCGACTTCAAATTTCGGAGAGCCGAATTGCACGAATTGCACTGTTCATGAATTTTGACGAGCCGACTTGCAATTTCGGAGAGCCGAATTGCACTATTCATGAATTTTGGCGAGCCGGCTTGCAATTTCGGAGAGCCGAATTGCACTGTTTATGAATTTTTGTGAGCCGATTTGCACTGTTCATGTATTCTTCTTTGTTCGGTACAGCAGGTGGAGGGCAAATTGGGCATACGGTAAAACCCGTGTCTGTATACACAAAATACCCGTGTGAGGATCGCTGGCCACTTACTATTGATTCAAGTTTAACAAAATTCTTAGGGTCTTCAGTTTTTTGTGATTTTTTGTTGTCTGTGAAGAAATTGTTTTTAATATAAAACTAGCTTCTTCAATTTATATGTTCTGTATTGAGTTCGATTCTCACTCCATTTTAAAGGCTCACTGTTTGTAGAATTATTCAGTGTGTGGGGGTTGGGAGGCTTGCACATGACTCTGATGATTGGTCGGGTGCTCTAAGAGACCTGAACATTTTAATTATAAAAAAAAAATCTAAATAACAAATCAATTATTCTAAAAACAGCATTAATTTGAATAACTAAATGGTAAATCAAATTTATTAAAGTATTTTTAATATGAGTCTACTCTTTTATTTCTAATATTTCTCAACAAAGTGAGTGCATACTCTATTGGCTATCTTGCACCTTTGTTAGTTTTGTCTAGCATTTGATGAACGAAGTTGTTAGTGCAGAAATTCATTTTGTAGAGAAAATTGTGTAAAAATATATTTTTAATTAACGAGATCTTGAGTTTGAATTTTTTAATTGATTTAATATATAAGATTTGTGATTGATTTTGTGTATCTATGACTTTAACTTCACCTCTAATATATAGTGGAAATATCTATAATAATAAAAAAAAAAAAAATTGTTGTATTATATAATTTGACTAACTTTGTTAAAAATTGTGAAATAGACAAAATATCATGGGTTAAGAAGTTTACTCATAAATGAAGAAAAGATCGATAAAAGAAATGAGAAAAGTAGAGAAAACAAGTAGAAAATTTATATTTTCTCCATACTTTGAAGGGGAATTATATTTCTCTACTATGAAAGGAAAAACTCATTTCTTTGTTAAAAAGTCAGAATTGACATTCCACCCATTTGTCACATCCAAACAAAATTCAAATAAATTTTCATTCTTGAATTTCATTTCAAGAAATTATTACAACCAGTGAGCTTACTTCTCATGTAGGACATACTTCTGGACAAAGCTAAACAAAATAATTTATGGCTGGCTTTAACATCTTTCAGATCGAAGTAGCATACCTCATTGATTGAAGTTGTTTAAATTTTGATTAGTTTAAATTATTTTTTAATATTTAAATTATTTAGCCTTTGAAAATATGTATTGATTAATTTGATGAAAGCAAGAGAAAAAGATGTCTTATGCTGATAGGACGTATCGGTGCAATTAGGGCTGCAACTCAATTCGAAATTCTGGACCTAACCTAATCCGAATTCTTACATGAATCAATCTGAATTCTAACTCAACCCGCATTCTGACTCAACCCGCATTCTGAACCTATTTTAGCTTAATTTTAGCCAGATCAGGTCGAGTTAAGTTGTAAAATTCTCAACTCGAATTCCATGCGAATTTTTGTCTTCTCAACCCGACTCAACCCGCTAATCCAAAATTCTCAACCCGACCCACATGATTTCTCGGGTCGGGTCAAAATCCGACCCGAGTTGCAGCCCTAGGTGCAACGCAACGTATCGACCGTTACACCTTCGTCCGCACCCGTCCAGACCCGGCTACAATGCACCGATTATATCGGCCGGAATTTTTTCACGTTTCAGCCGGTACACAATGTATCGAACACATTTTTTACCTATTGATGAAAGTGATTTTCAGTAAACTACATGGGTGATCGATCATTTAACTAAAAGTAAATGCTGTCCATCATCATCACTGGGTTTCAAAAACATTGATTGGATTCCATTCTTTCTTTCTTTTTCTTGCTCAGTGCTGAATTGTATACTCCCAGGTCATCATCACCAGATAATAGACAACCAAATCAAAACAATCCAATCAACATGCTTAGGTTTAATCGCACTTAATCTGCAACTACAAGATTCAAACAATGTCATGACTCATCTTCTTTCCATCTCAAGAGAAGCAACGTCTTTGATTACACTTACAAATAGCTTTCTTTCTGTCAGTTTCATGCTCAACACTGCAAAGCAAGCACAAGTTCATACTCAGCAGACAAAATGGTGGAAGACACACACGAGAATCCACCATCTACTTCGCGTTTTCGTGGGTTTTCGATTTCTCTATAACTTCACCTTTGGATCTCTTCTTGCGTGCCTTTTTTTCCCCTGATTCAGTGACTTACAAAGACCGTAGTTCGAGTTTTGTAAGGTAAGCTACTTCTATGCAATATTATTTCTTGACATATAATTTTTTTTTTTAATTTACATATAAAAAACAACAGAAAATACTGAATAAAATATTTACGAGTGATATCTACTGTCCTTAAAACACACCAAATGAGGTCACAGAGACTTGAACCTAACATCTCTCACTTACTGATATAGAAAATTACTATTTAAACTACGCCTACGTAGACTTAAAACTTAATTGAAAGCGAAAAGTAATAAGAAACATTTTAAAATATGAGGAGTTGAAAATCAAAATTTGAAGTCTACTTAATTTGACTTAGGTTAAAAGACAAGTTTGACATCACTTGCTGAAATCAGTTTCTTGAAAAAAAAATATTTTCTCTGTAATGTAATCGAGAATTATTGTTCTCCACTAATAAAAGAATTGGACCCATTTCTTCTTCAGTTAAAAAGCTTGATGGAAACATGAGAATTAACATTTCACCTCATTTATTCACAATTTCACATTCAAAAGTTAAGTGTTATTTTATGGAAGTTTAAAAAATATTGAGCTCAGAAGTTTGGTTATTTTAATAGCTCAGGTGATTAAAATAAGTGGGCGTAATCAAAATAGATGAATAATATAATATAATGGAGAAACTAGGTTATATTGAATCCTCTTAAATTATGATTTTAGATAAATATTTAATCTATTATAATTAATATACTTGCATCAAATTGACATAAAAAAGTTCAATCTAAGTTTGAAATAGAAACAAATTTCTAACTGTTTGAATTTGCCATGAATTGGGCTTAGTCTACTGTATTCGATTATTTCTCCACTTTTATATCTAAATTAAAATAAATAATTATTGTTTTTAATTTGTGAACCTAGATTTCCACCAGGAACATCTGTCTAGAAAACATCCACGTGGCATGCCGTTGTCCAGCATGGTGCTCCAACTGGATGATGTACACTGGATAGGACCCATTTCCAAAGGCAAGGATCTCCATCCATGTGGATGTCCATGTCTTGTACCATCACCTTAAATTCCTTGTCCTTTACACACTTGCTCCATCACCATGACATGATAGGTGTCTCTTACCAAGAGAGGATTCGTTAGACCATCAAGAAACCGTTAAGAAATTTTAAGTTTGATTCACACTTAATATCTTTTTCGATCACTCTTTGTAATTGTTTATATTATGTATATAAGAGTGAGAGACTTGCAAATATCTTAAAGATTAGTCGAGTTAAAATGTCTCCTATTTAAATACAGATAAGATCTCTAGACATTTTGATTATAAGAAAAAACTTTTTATCCTGCTTAATATAAAAATAAAGATAGTTTTAACTAATTGTTAAATATTTTATAACATTTATTTAATTTATAATTGAAATATAAAATTTAAAAAAATTAACTAAACATTAAAAAAAAAAATTAGAACTACATTTGAAGAGTTTGATTGATTTATCATGTCAAGAATTAAAGATATATGTAAAATTTATGAAAGCATGACTAAAAATTGAAAAAGAAGTGTAAGATTAATTTCTTACTTAAAAGCAGGATTTAAGTCAATTGCTAAATGCTAATAATACTTTATTGAGATATAAGATTTAATATAATTCGTGATAGGTTGATTTGACAGTTAAGAATCCATTTGAAATATAGAAGGTTTTAGATTAAGTTACTTTCAATACAAAAGGGTCACTCTATATAGTGTTACTCGATATATGTAGATAGAGAGATTTGTAAATACCCCGAGAACTAGTTCCTATATCCTAAGAGACATGAACACTTAATCTTAAAAAAGGAAAGATTTGATATATATAATGATCATAAAACTTCATCCCTAGTCGTACTCTTAACTATTTTAACACACTTTAGTAGTATTTTCCTAAATTTTTAAAATTTACTCATCTCTAAATGATAGTAATTTCATTCCTTCCACAAGAAAATAAATAGAATAGTCTTCAAAGTAACAAAAAAGTATATTTTTCTTTATTAGAACTAATGGATATGAAATGATGATGATGGGCTGGAAAAGTACATCAAAGCTGTCGTCAACAATAATAAAAAGGTTAAAAAAACAAGGTAAATGATTATAATGATAATGGTGTATTAAAAATAGAATTTAATTGGCTAATTAAACTAATTTGACTTAAGTTGTTTAAATGATTTAGTAAACTAAAATCTAACCTATAGGACAAGTTAAATTGGATTAGAATCTTTAAGTTGGTTATGATTTTGACTCATCATTGATTAATTCCAACAATAATTGTAATTATTTTTATTGTGTTGTCAATTTATCTCATATAATGTTGCCACTTCTAAAGTCCATTAATAATTATTTTAGTTTCATGTTAATATCATTTGACATACTTATCTAACCATATACACCTTTATCATAATTACTTTCATTTATTTATTCTTTATTATCTAATATTCAATTCTATATGACATTGTTAGTATAACTTCTTCATTTTTATAGTATCTTTACTTTAACTTACAGGACATTTTCTATTACATCCCAATTATTAGTTTTATCAACTATTAAGCTGTGTCATATAATCATTTCAGGTCACCGATATCGGGCGATATCTGATCAGTGATATCGGTGGTTTTAATTAAAAATAAATAAAAAAATAACAGCTCGTCGAGACCGAGATTTAAACCCCTGATTCTATACTCCTATGCCATTTTCAATTTTCATTTTATTAATCCCTTCTTTTCTCCCATCAATTAGAGTTACAAATCATATATTATATCCTCTTTTGTATTATTCAAATCATTTGCTTCCAGAACCTTTTTCTATAATTTTAATTGGTTCATGAAATAATTTATTAATTAAATTATTTTTTGATAGTGATAGTGTGATACAATAGCAAACGTATCTTAAATTTTCATGGACCACACGGTTCACAAATTGATCATTCAAATGATTATCAATTCTTTTGCAAAGAAACAATAAACTGATTGCGCGTCTTCTGTACCTCGACAAGATGGTCCCAGTGAAGTTGTTTATGATAAATTTAAGTTTGTGAAATTATTAATATTTTTTGTAAAATTTAACTCAATCTTTATAATATTTATTTGATTTTTTTGTCAATTAGATTGATCACATTAAGTAAAAATATATATATTTCAATCTTAAAAATTCAAAACTAAGTTAATTTAATGAATTCTATTTGTCGGTTTGATAATCTTTATATTAATCTATCTATGTAGATCATAGACTGGAATCCACCTTTTGATACAATATATTAAAAATTCTCGATGTATATAAAATTGAATTGACAACCTTTTCGATTGACCAGTTATTTTTTAGGTTCGGAGGTGTCGCACTTCATTAGTCTTTTGAGATATGTGAAAACTTCTCAAATTGCATATAGTGAGTAAGTATGTGAAAAATGACCTTTCATTGGAGTCATTAGGGATTGAATCCAAGACCCAACCCGGCGGAGTTTTGATCGTTTATTGTATTGAAAATTTAAAGCGACTTTTAAAGTTTTATTTAAAGAAGTTGTTTATTAAAATTTTATTGTTTAGTTGAAATATGTAGAAATAACAAAAATAATAGATGAATAAAATTTAAATTCTAACTGATTATTTTAGTCATATGGTTCTAGATAATAAAAAATATATTATTTATAAGATGATGAATTTTTTCTATATCTTATTTTGTAAAGTTTATAACTATTTACGTAAATGAGTTTCGTTTATATGAATTAAAAAGTCTTCTAATAATATATTAAATTGCTCTTGTGGATTACCAAAACTAGTGTCAAGCGGTGTTGACAGGGTGGGGTGCACCCGACGGCATTCCCGTGACGGTGAAAACGGGAAACAAGGAAATAATAAATATTGAATTTTATTCTAATCAGGGAATTTTGCATAATTAGATTATTTTTATGAGTCTGATGTTGATATTAAATTTTGAAGGATAAGATATCAGTTGTCATTTTAATCTTATCAGCTAAAATTTTAATTAAAAGCTAAATTATCAAATTGACTACTGATATGGGTGTAGTTCAACTGATTAACCTCCCGCCTCAAGAAGTGGGAGGTACCAAGTTCGAGCCCCCATGGCCTAACTTGGTGTACCCTAAGGGCAGTGGATATCGCCCGTAGGAGTTTTACGCTGAGTTTCCCACGGTTTTCCACACGTAAATTAAAAAAAAAAAATAGATTAAAATTCTCAAAACTTCAGTAGAAACTTTGTCGGTTATAATAGGGTTTAAATATCGACCGATATATATCGTATCAGCCAAAATATATCAGTTTTTAAAACCTTTACATATCGGCTGATATTCAACATATATTGTCGATATCCATGGTTTTAATAAAAAAAAATAAGAGAGAAATTTCTCAGTCGATACCAATTTTTTTTCCTGTGCTATAGTAATTTTGAAAATTTGAGGAAATGAAAACATTGAATTGTTTTATTTTGAGTTAGTCTAAACCAACATATGTTCTCTAAAATCTAATAAACTTGGTGACTAAAATTTGAACTCCATGCAATCATCTTAATCTTATAATTCATATAGAAGAGATTTTCCCTCCAGCCTTCTTATTTGTCAATCTAATAACATAGATTTTGCTTAAGATTTTTTTTTTTTTTTTTACTATTTTGAGAGTCTAAGTTAATATAAGAGTAAGAGATCCCTAATTAAGATATATACTCGTGCAAAATTTTGGATTCATCCTTATATTTTAGGAGAGTAGTTTTGTTTCTTTTTGACATAGACATTAATATCAAATCACAATAAATTTTGTCTTATCTTTCATAATAAATATATATATAAATATAAATTTATTTTTGTTTTTCCTGTTTTAATATATGAAGGTCAAAATTTGTTCATCTACTAATTTTCTATTCACAATGTATCTCTATCTAGAAAATGCATGCATCCCACTTAAAATAGTTTAGTGAGATTGATAAAAAAATCTTTCTAGATAGAAAGAAAACTTGTTTGTTTCATTCATTATACTTTGCACTTTAAAGCAGAGGTCTAAATATCGTCTACACCGAATTTTGAACCTCTGTAAAACAGGATGAACTACAAAATAATTTTTTTATAATAACCCATTTCTTAAGGTTTACAATTAAATGTGAAAGTGATTAATGATTAAATTATATTTACCCACTCTTGTTGTTCTTTGTTATATATCTTAATAAAAAAATACAACCTATTCAAATTTTAATAAATAAATAAAATGATTTCAACAATCAGTCCAAATCTTGAAAAACTGAGAATCTCTACGTAGACTTATAAGCTGTTAGTTAATTTAAATTAATTAAATTTTAAAATCTTAAAAATATAATTTAATTAAGATATTTTTATTTAACACTAGTTAAAAAACCATCTTGTGATCATGTAACCTTTATGTTACTTGGGAGTTGGGACTCTCGTCATCCAACGGCTTTTATTGTAGTTCCAGTTAGCAGATAATGACCGTTTAAAGCAAGAAGTGGCTTGATTTTTATCTTACACTTCGACGGTCTGATTCCAGGGAGGAAGCCTCCATTTCCATTGTCGGATCGGCTTCGATTTCGCTTTCTCATCTGCGAAACCCAAATACCCATTCTCTGTTCACAGCTAAATTGGTGATTCCCCTCTCTTTCACCTGCCCCCAGATCTGTTTTTGTGGAGAAAACGCTTCTTTTTTGCTTTTATGCCCCTCTTCTTTCCTTTCTGTTAATGCCTTCTTTTTCTTTTCCTCTTTTTCCTCTGTAAATGCCCCTGTCTTTAATCATCACCCCCTCTCTGTGCCCGCCAGATTTTTACAACAAAGAATGAGAATTGGAAATTTAGAATTCCCACTCTTCTCTTTTGAAGATTGGGTGGCATTCTTGTGAATAATTATATGAATAAAGAAAAGAAACTCGAGTTGTTCATGGTGTCGATGTTATTAGTGTTTGGGCGTTTATTTATATGAGAAATTTCTCAATGTGGTTTTGTTTGGAGGGATTGAATGGATTTGTGTAAGGAAGAAGCAGAGAAGAACAACAATGCAGGTGCCCGGAAACCGCGTGCTCGGGAAATTACATCCAGGTACAAGGCTCCAACGCCGCCGAGAAGGTGCCCATCTCCAGACAATAGGCGAGCCCAATCAGCTGAGAGGAGACGACCTGCGACACCTCCGTCTCCATCTAGGCCGTCGACGCCGCCTCACGATGTGGAGATGCAAATCTCTTCCAGAAGGTTAATGTGTGGTCGGACACACGAGGGGTTATGGCCTTCAATGCGGAGTCTTTCCGTTTCTTTTCAGGCTGATTCTTTCTCAATTCCAATTACTAAGAGGGAGAAGCCGATTACTAATGCTTCTTCCGATCATGCATTGAAGAGTTCAGCCAATGTGACACGTAAGCATGGTGAAATTGCAGCGGTGCAGCAGAGAAAGCCGACCCCGGAGAGAAAGAGGACTCCTCTTAGGGGGAAGAATGTTTCAGATCAATCAGAGAATTCAAAGCCTGTAGATAATTTGAATGCAAAAGTGATAGATCAGCACCGGTGGCCGAGCAGAGCAGGTGGTAAATTGTCTGCCAATATTTTATCTAGAAGTGTTGATCTCACTGATAAGCCGACTAGATCTGTTTCTCTGCCACTTTCGAGAAGAGGCATTTCGCCTATGAGAAGATTGCTTGCATCTGATGGTGTGGGAAGAGGAGAAAATGAGATGAGTTTGAAGATTCCTTCGGTTAATGATGCTTCACGAAGGGTTGAACTGTCCAAAGTTGTTTCATCAACTGGTGGTGCCTCTTCGGATTCATTGGAAAGGCCTTTGCACACGACTCGTCCTACTCGATCCCAGTCGTCCCCCATGCGAGGGTTGCATAATCCACCAGCATCAAATAAGGCCACAAGGGGTGGTCCGAGTCCCTCCCGGATAAGGCCTTCATCGCCTTCCTCTCCATCGAGCTCAGTGAGTAGTCGATCCAGCTGCTCATCCTCCGTTCTTAGTTTCACTCCTGATGTTCGGAAAGGAAAGAAGGGTGCGAATCAAATTGAAGATGCTCATCAGCTGAGGCTACTTTACAATAGGCACTTGCAGTGGTGCCTCGTCAATGCTCGAGCAGAGGCCACATTTTCTATCCAGAAATCAATGGCAGAGGTGGGTTTGAGGAGCAATTTAGTGTTCTTGTTCTGTTTCCTTGTCTAAAATTTTCAGCTAACATTTTTGTGCTGCATTATGGAAAATAAAATAGAATGTTAATTCTTGTGTAGCAATCTGATTTTGTTGAATGAGATTCAAACTTGGGCGTTCATATTTCATAAAACTAGGGATCAATGAGCCCTTGGAGATTTTGGCTGTATGATGGGAATGCAACAATTCTGTCATCCAGATTGGTGTTTTAACTTTCGACCTTCTTTGAATAAGGTGTGGGCAGATTATCCATGTTATAATCATTTCCATCCAATACGTAGTTCTTTTATTCTTTTTGTCATGTTTTCTTTGAGTCGCCCTTCACATGCTCTTCTTTATAGAAATTTCATCTTATGCATCACCACTCCGTAACTCGGATTAGTTATATTAGACCATTATCTCCCTTTGTTTATCAATCAATGTTCCTTTTCTCTTGTCAATTATTGTTAAGATGATTGTTGGCATGATCAAGTGATTAAACTTCTGTTTACACTAACATGCCCTTTGCTTCGTTTGATGGTTGGAAGTGAATGCCACTTTTATCACTGCAAGTTAGTAAGATGACATTATGTTTAAAATAAATGTCATCTTTTCTCATCTTCATTCTTGATTTTTTTTTTTGAAGACCAAGGTATCTAGGTCCTCTTAGAGCACCTGACTAATCCTTGGGGCATGTGCAAACCTCTCTATCTTCATTCTTGATATAGTTAGTCACAAAGATTCATTGGCCCTGTAAATGGACATCATGCAGGTCGTGCTTAAAATATTTCCTCATCAGACAGTCCTACTAATTATGGGCATCAGATAGGCAATTAGCCTGTGGAAAACAATTTACCAAAACCAACTACGAGTGCCAACTTCAGTTTGATAGGTTAAATGGCCTTTATGACAATGACAAAGTTCCCATTTGGAACATTTACTTTATTCTTTGACTAGTGGTTTTCAATTTATGATCAATTCAAAGTTAAACACCTTCCCTTGATAGAGTAAGAATCTTCAGTAATTTTTGCAAGAATCTAATCCTTGATTCCATGAAACAGAACATTCTTTACAATGTGTGGCACACAACTTGTGAATTGCGTCATTCTGTGATGGTGAGAAGGATCAATCTTCAACAACTGAGGCAAGAGATGAAGCTCAGCTCAATTCTGAAAGAACAAGTAAAATCTCTAGTGTTTTCTTTACTATGTATTCTTAAATTCATTATGATTTAATCTGTGGTGCTACTGAGCAATCCACATTCCATGTTAATAAATTTGAGAATTATAATGAGCTATGCAATGGGCACTTTTATGGTGTGATATGATACTCTGTAATGGACTTGTGGCTCTTAGGAGAAAAATTGCCAAATTTAATTGTGGTTTTGAGAAATCCCCTTCATCCCCCCACCAACACCACCACCAACACCACCACCACAACACGTGGGAGAGTAACAAAAAACTAAGATGACTCTCTGTCTAAAATGGAAAGCATCCAAACATGTAATGAAACTCTTTTTAAAAAATTTTAACGAATACACATGAGAAACAATGTGCAACCTTCAAAAGATGGGAAGACCCAAGTAAAAAAACTGGATGAGGATGTGAGATTTCCTTCCATTTAAGCTGAACTTAAGAGTACACTGAACCATGGTGATTTGTTAATTGTGCATGCTTCTTTATATGCCCATTTGATGCAGCCATGTTCCACATTTAAGCCATGTGCATGTCGGCTTTCCTTGTAAATAATAAGAACCTGGATACTGGGAATACATCAAATACCTCATTTGCACTGAAAACATCGATTGGTCAAAATTTTCTCAACTGCCATATTGTCTTTCAAATTGTAGTCTACCTCGATGAGAAGTCTGGTTCAAAATTCAGGCCAGAGAATATGAACTGGGCATTCCTTTAGGATAGTATGGACCCTCATATGTATGCTACCCTAGAGAAAGCAGCAATTTCCATGCCATAATTATATTGCGCTATTGCCAGGCATCATCAATGCTAGGTTATTGTTAGAATATGGAATGAATGTACTAGAAATCCAACTTCGAATGTTATTTGGGGAATAATGTATAATGGACACTCAATACTTTCATTGCGCATTACATAGAGAATTTGGAATTGGGGAATCTGCATTATCTTTTCTGTGCTAAATTCCTGCATCAACACTCAGCTCACCGTTTTCATCATCCAAGTGACATCCTGTGGTGAACTAAAAAACATGCAGCCTGAGACGGCAAGGAGATGAATGCACTTCCTACATACAGATAGTGACAACCTACATCTTTATCTCTGTTCTTCAGTATTCAGTTAACCTCTAAATGCATATTGGGTATTTTTAAACTTTCATTATCTTGTGGATTTCATGAGACATATACACCAATCTGATGGCTTACAGAACAGCATCCTGAATGCATAAAAATGTCCTTACTTCATTGTCAGTGATATAATTTGGTTATTTCTTGGAGCTACTTTTGCATTGGGATTTTGGAATTCATTTAACCTGATGCTTTAATGCTTTGCATCTAAGTGCTTAAATGAAATTTTGATTGATTCAGTTGTCCTTCCTTGATGACTGGGCTCAAGAAGAAAGAGATCATTTAATTTGCTTATCTGGGGCAGTTGGAGCTTTGGAAGCAAGCACTCTCCACCTTCCAGTTTCTGAAGGCACAAAGGTATGCATATTCTAATTATAGGAGTAATTATGGTGAATTCAGAATGAACTTATAAATAAAGATGATTATATTGGTTAGCATCATTATAAAAAAAAATTATATTTGTATCCATTACTCGTTGCAGGCTGATCTCCAGATGGTAAAGGATGCTGTTAGTTCAGCAGTTGATGTCATGCAAGCTTTGGGGTCTTCAATCCATTCTCTACTTGCACGGGTGAGATTTACATGACTATAATGTAGCAATCATCAATTGGCGCAATTCATTTTTTTTATTTGCTTATAATCATTTTAGCTTCTGTACTTTGTATTTGGGACCATTTTGTGAATCTATGTTCTTTATCATGCATTGGCTGTTATACTCATTTTAATTACAAGTGTTTTTTTTTTAAATAGTAACTGTTACTCTTAAGATGGAAAAATACACCCAAAGGGTGCAAAAAAATCAGGAGTAATATAAGCAAACAAGCCTGATGAAACACTGCTTGAGAAACTAAACACTCGAAGAAAGTTCAATTGTTCCTATCTTCCTAGACAGACCATAACATGTCAAGAAGAGACAGCCCCGAGCACCATGAATTTATGAGTACTAAAGCCTGAAACCCAGCCCCCAGGCAGTAAGGAAATTGTCAGTGGCAAGGTCCATGATACCAGATGCTTCAGAAAGAAATTACGTGCATTGGAAGTGAACTGGCAGTGAATGAAAAGTGCATTTACATTTTCTTCATCCTTTTGGGAAAGCTTACAAACACTGTTATGATATGTGTCTATGCCAAAGGTGGTCAAGTGGCAGGAATTTATTGAGCCCAGCCGTCCAATTAGTTTGTGGAACTTACAATTAGTGTCAAGCACATGAAAGGCATTAATTTCAAAGTCCCTAGTAATGTTTGTCTGTGCAATTGGTGCTTGAGAACTTTACATACCTTCTGCCAATGATGCTTGATTTTTTGTTGCAAAAGTTGTTTGTTGCACCTGAATCTCTCTCTCTCTCTCTCTCACACACACACACACACACATCTGAATCTAATGAAATGGACTGGTGTTCTTTTGTTAATTAATGAGTTAGTTGTGTCATTCTGAGCTGTGAATGTTGATAGGCAGAAAAATAGTTTTCTGTGGTACTTAACTGAATTCCTGATTCAAAAAAGAAAGAAAAAAGAGAGAGAATTTGTACTCAATTTTTCCTTCCATGTTTTATAGGTGGAAGGGATGAACTGTTTAGTTTCGGAACTTGCTAGTGTGGCAGCACAGGAGAGAGCCATGGTTGCTGAATGTGTAGATTTGTTAGCTTCAACTGCAGCAATGAAGGTAAAAATATGTGCACGGTGTCTTGGACCTGGCACATGAATGCAAAATAATTGGATAAGTTACTGTTGTTAATTCTAAAGCTTAGTTGACACTTGTTGATTGCAAAGCCATAAATGGGAAAACTTATGAACAACATTTCTGAGATCTTTATCAACCAGACATGAACACACATTGTTGTTGGGCATGTGATGCTCAATTCTTCACAAAACATCAAAAACAGGAGAAAATTGCTTGACTACCTCTATGACCTTGCCAACTAGAATATTTTCCATTTCCAATTTACAATGGTTTTTAAGATCTATCTGACTCCTTGGATTTCATAGTGAGAGCCAAGATCAACAAGCAGCCAAAAAAGAAATTGCATGTTCACATACTGAGAACCAAGACTTTAGGACAAAATTATTGTGACAACTTTACATCCACACATCTGTAACATTTTGAAGTGTGAATATAGGGAGGTTGAAGTTCAGTGGTTCCTATTCCTTTTTTGGGCGTATTGGGCATCGGGCTTTTTCCCTTGTTTCTTTTGTTTTATCTGTATTGTGCACATGTGGGTTGAGAGAAAAATGTTTGTAAAGGATGTGCCACAAAAAGGGCCAAAAGTTCCTATAAGATTCTGGTTTGGGATGAGTCCATAGGTTTTGGGGAGGTAGGGATTCTAGCATCAAGCTTCTTGAACCTTCCATCAACCCCTGAATGCAGGACAATGTACCTTGCCACATTTCCCAAGTTTCGTACCAACCATCTTTTTTGTCAAATATTTGAAAGCAGTGACAGAAAAATGCTAACAGCTTCTTAAGTAATAAACCCCCAATAGAATAGGATATTCATCCTAGGGTTTAAGAACCTACATGTTGTTACTACCCAAGTTTCAGTTAGGATGCAGCTATTTTCAGTGATTTCCAGCTGGTTCTCATTCTTCTTGCCCAGTTCGATTTAGACCCATTCAGTTCAGACTCATCCTCTTGAGCCAAAATAAGTCTGTTCATGGGTTGGGCTTGGGCCATACTTTCCTCCATCTCAGCCGGGAAAAGCTTGGCCCATTTTAAGTATCTAAAAGCCCAGGCTTTGGGCTCCCCTAAAGTCCGTTAGACTTTTCAAGGTTAAAGCGTGAACCTCTCCATTTGAAAAGCAATAAGCCTGTGTCCGCCCATTTGAGACTATTAAAGATTCAACTGTTTAGATTGAAAGTAGACATGATAGGATTAAATTTGAGCCCGAAACTCAATTTCTAGCCACTTGATTTTAATAGTCAAAGTCACCGGGCATCCTTGAAGATCACTTAGACAAGGACACCTAATGATTTTGACCACTTAGATAAAAGTAGCTAGAAATTGAGTTTTGGGCTCAATTTAGTTCACTTATAGCTCATCAAATTTACTTTCACTTTGAACAATCATTTTCTAGTGAATTATTTAACATACTTTAAAATTGTGAAAATGAACCAGGTGCATACATAACACATATAATTGTTAAACAAGCTGAAAAGCCTGATGGACCTTTGCATGCTTCCAGTAAATTTCTGAGCCTGAACCATTTATCTAAACAGGCTCAAAATTGTAACCCGAGCCTGGGCTGTTACATGTGTACAAACTTATGGGAGGTCTTGGTTGGGTTCAGGCTGAGGAACATGCCTAGCTAAAAAAACAAATCT
Organism: Chimonanthus salicifolius; assembly: GCA_013350335.1. Lineage (NCBI taxonomy): Eukaryota > Viridiplantae > Streptophyta > Magnoliopsida > Laurales > Calycanthaceae > Chimonanthus > Chimonanthus salicifolius. The sequence goes on along the minus strand of CM023532.1, from coordinate 27,835,742 downwards.
GATATTTAAAACATGATTCATACACAGGTAAAAAGGAAGGATTATTTTCAATCATGAATTGCTGTATGCTATATATTCATATATTTCAGAACTCTGAAGGAGATGTGGTTGAGTAAAATGGAATCTTTTGATTGATCGCATATTTATCAAATATATGTTATTCATTCATAAGTTAACTTCAAATATATGGCAAATAGCTGCTGATGATGATAATGTTACTCGTTCATAAAAGCGTCAAAAAGCATGTGGAAAGACGATTTTAGATTGTACATTTGTTGCACTACATGAATCTACAATATTTCTTGCACCCACATGAACTCTACATGTGAATACATTAATGCATTGGATGGTATCTCACCGTCCTATGAAAAACAGGTACAGGAGTACAGTCTCAGAACACATCTCATACAACTGAAACAGGCTATGCTCAAGCAGAAGCAGTCAATCTTGGCAGTTCAATATCTGATATGACCATAGTGGGTGGCATCCTATATTGAAGAAAACAACCTGACTGTGCTACTTACTGCCTGAAATTGGTTCTATGGCGTTTACAGTAGCTGCTCTGTTATCAATTTTTCCTGAAAGCGCTCAGAGCTCTTTCTTATATTTTTGTTCCTTTTTCTATTTTTTTTTTTTCCTCTTTCATGTAATTTTTTTTTTATATTCATTGCGTGAAAAGAAATGTGAAAGGAAGCAGAGTTTTTGAAAAAGGATACACAGTTGCAATGCCACACAGAGAGAGAGAGAGAGAGAGAGAGAGAGAGAGAGAGAGAGAGATGAAATGAGTGTAAATAATATGTTCCCTTGAGTGCTGCTATGATTCTGGCCCAAAGTTATAATTTTTCGCTTGATGTTTAGAAATTTCAGTTGATACTTCTAAATAGTGACTTATATTTCTCAAACATACATATTTTAGCTTGGGTCTTGAAAAAATGTAGAATTTTTTTACCTGGTTCTGGCTTCATCGGAATCACATTCCTTAAAAAAAAAAAAAAACAGTGAAATTTTAACTATTGAGAACTAGTTAGTTGTGAATTAGATAATGGAAATGAGTCTTTTGGAAAGATCTAGGAAAGAACTTGACCAAATAGATCTTTAACACCTTAGACCACAATTCTATTGAACTTAAGGGAGTTGACCCAATTTCATTTGTTAAACAAATCAACTCAATCCAACCCAGGTGTCTATCAATTGGATTTGCAGCAAATGTTCTATAGTTACTTTAAGGTTGGACTGAGATATTCATCGTTATAAAAAGAGGAGAATAATATCAAAAGATCAAATTATAAATAAGCAGATAAATACGACTGAAAACCACACTAGTAGATTAAAATTTGAGAAAACCCTATAAAAAAAACCTAAAGATTACAAGCAAAGAGAACATACGGAGGCATTAAAAGGATAGGAAAAGATACCATGGGTTGTAAAATTATAAAGGATATGGTTGTTGAATGAAAAAGTAAAATTCAAAAATTAAAATTAAATAGATAGAAAAATTCTGTTCCGATATTGATGATGACTGGCATTATATTACATCGAGTATAAGATGATCACTAAGGATGATTAGTTTGTTTTTTTGTTTTTTTGGTTGAGCTTCCAATCTTTTTTAAAACTTAATGCCATTTTGAACTAATTCAAAAGCATAATACAGTGGAGAAAAAGAAAAAGAGAAAAGCATAATCGATCTCTGAGTTTAAATCTCTCGACCAGAAACATTTCCACAAACACATGACATGATATTGAGAAGCTTTCCATCTTCAATCTCCTCTCAGCCCCCAAATCTCATAAAACTCATCTCCAATTCCACGACACTCGATCATCTCAATCAAATCCTCTCTCAAATCCTCCTCACTGGCCTCCAAAACCGCCTCACCTCAGCCACCAAGCTCTGTCACAAATTCTCCGACCTCGGTGCCATCTCCCAAGCCCACCTCCTCTTCTCCTCTATTCAGCACCCCGATCTGTTCCTATACAATGTCCTCATCCGCTCCTTCTCCCTCAACCACTCCCCTTTTTCCGCCGTCTCCCTCTACTCCCGCCTCCGCCGCTCCACTCATCGTCTCTACCCTGACAGCTTCACCTTTGCCTTTGCCATCTCTTCTTCTTCTTCTTTTAGTTCTGATACAGTTGGGCGTTTGCTACACGCCCACTCCATCATCGATGGGTATGCCCCTGATCGCTTCGTTGGCTCTGCTACCATTGGTTTCTATTTAAAATTTTCACAAATTGATTTTGCACTGAAAGTATTTGATAGAATTCCTGACCCAGATACCGCTTGTTGGAACTCCTTGATATCGGGGTTGGTTCAGAATCTCTGTTTCTGGGAGTCATTGGGTGTTTTCAAGCGAATGATTGACGGAGGAATGTGGCCTGATTCAACCACTGTGGCTGCCATTCTTCCAGTGGCAGCCGAGTTGGTTGAGCTTAACTTGGGGATGATGGTGCACTGCTTGGCATTCAAGAGGGGCTTGCATTCTCAAGCTTTTGTTATGACTGGGTTGATTTCTGTCTACTCGAAATGTGGTGAGGTGAGCCTCGCAAAGTTCCTGTTTGAACAGATCGATGGATTGGATTTGGTTGCTTGGAATGCAATGATTTCAGGGTATTCTTGCAATGGAGATGTTGAGTCTGCCTTGGGTTTCTTTAAAGAGCTGCTGTTTGCTGGCGGTAAGGTTAATTCGAGCACACTTGTGGGTTTGATCCCAGTGTTCTCGCCATTTGAGCACGTTGGTCTTTCCCAATCTATCCAAGGATTCTCTTTAAAAGCTGGAATTGACTCCAATCCTTCCGTTTCAACTGCCCTCATCACTGTTCATGCAAGAACGAATGATATGGAATCTGCCCGACAGCTTTTTGATCAGATGCCTGAGAAAACCTCAGCCTCTTGGAATACTATGATTTCTGGTTACACCCAAAACGGTCTGACAAATGAGGCAATTTTGCTCTTCCGTCAGATGCAAATGTCTGATGTTAAACCAAATTCAGTTACAGTAACAAGTATTCTTTCAGCATGTGCTCAACTTGGAGCTCTCAGCTTAGGAAAATGGGTACATGAACTCATAATTGAGGAGAGAATCGAGTCAAATGTGTATGTCTGCACGGCGTTGATAGATATGCATGCAAAATGTGGGAATATTGGAGAAGCGCGTGCTATATTTGATTCAATGTTGGAGAAGAATGTGGTCTCTTGGAATGCCATGATATCTGGTTACGGCCTCCACGGGCAGGGGGAAGAGGCTCTCAAACTATTTGCTGATATGCTAAATGCTGGGATAATCCCAACATCAGTTACATTTCTTTCAGTCTTGTATGCCTGCAGCCATGCCGGCTTGGTGGAGAAGGGATGTGAGATATACCAATCAATGACCTGTGATCATGGGATTGAGCCAGGTCCAGAGCATTATGCATGTATGGTTGACCTCCTTGGTCGAGCCGGGAGGCTCGACAGGGCAATGGGCTTCATCAAGAAAATGCCGGTTGAGCCAGGCCCGGGTGTATGGGGTGCACTGCTTGGTGCATGCATGAAACACAAGAACACAAGCCTGGCATCCATGGCTTCCGAGAAACTGTTTGAATTGGAGCCCGAGAACGTGGGCTACCATGTTCTGCTCTCTAACATATATTCAGCTGATCATAACTATCTGGCAGCTGCTGTAGTACGACAAATGTCCCGAAGGAGAAAGTTGGCCAAGACACCGGCCTGTAGTCTACTAGAGGTTGGGGAGAGAGTACATGTATTTACCTCTGGCGATCGATCCCACACTCGATCTGATGAGATCTACGTCATGTTGGAAACATTGAATGGAAAGATGTGGGAAGCCGGATTTCGGCCTGAGATTAATGCGGCGTTGTATGATGTGGAGGAGGAGGAGAAGGAGCATATGGTGAAGGTTCATAGTGAGAAGTTGGCGATTGCTTTTGGTCTAATCAGCACTGAGCCTGGGACTGAGATTAGGATAATCAAGAATCTTAGGGTTTGTTTGGATTGCCATAATGCAACTAAATTTATATCCAAGATTACCAAGAGATTGATTGTAGTTAGGGATGCTAATAGATTCCATCATTTTAGAGATGGAGTTTGTTCTTGTGGAGATTATTGGTAACATGAGCCAATTTTCATGTTGATTCCAGATTCCATGTTCATTCTAACCCAACTTGTTTTTTTCACAAGTTGAATTGTGTCATGAGTTTTGGGGTCCAATACCCTTTTCAAATGAAGTTTTTTTTTTCCTTTCTTTAGATCTGCCTATGTATCAAATTTTGTTCCAAAATAAAGTGTTATCTCTATCTCAGGATTATTAAATTTGGTGGATATGTATTGTATAGTTGGTACACTTATAGTGTCAGTTGAAACGGGCATTTTATTAGCTGTATTAGTCAATACAGCGTAGTATTTGACCCTTTCTAATTTTTTATTTTTTTAAAAAGTTCTCATTTCAATCGTTTTTCGAGTTGAACCTGTATTTGATTTTAAGAGGGTTCAGAAATAAGTTCTTCGAGTGTGAAAGATATATGTTCATTTTGAATTATTTTTATCATTTTAAAAAATTTTAATCTAAGATAATTTTTATTTTGAGATTTTTTAAAATAATTTAATGAAATAATACTGACTGCTTATTGAATTGAATTGAAATGTCTTAATCTAATTGATGTAGTTTGTAGAGTGTCTATGCGGTGTTTTAAGATTTTTTTTAAAAATTCATGAAATCTAGATTTTCTAAGATAATTTCTATTTTAGAGTTTCCTGTGGAAAAAATCTCATACAAATGGTTTTGAAACTAAATGAAAAGCTATAGTTTTTAATGTGTGAGATTTTTATTATTATTTCTAACATTTTTATAAAATTATTTTTTTACAAAAATAAAATAATGAATTACTCAAATTTTAGAAAAATACTTTATTTGAATTGAAATTTCAACTCTCAAGGGTTTCATACTTTGCAAAAAGAAACATGCTTGTATTAAATTTTTCATTTTTCTTATTCTGTAATATTTTTGAGATTGTTTTATAATTTTTAAGTTAGTAAGAAAGCTAAAGTTTGGTGAGATCTATTTCCTTTTGAATTTTAATTTGGTCAATTGTGTTAGAGTTACTTTTAATTAAACTAACTGGATTATCTTAATTGGATGTGAAATTCTCTTTAGTGCATTTTCTATTAAATATTAAAATGCGTACTCCATGATTCTAAAAACGGACACGTATTTGCTGATACGCATGTGTCAACCTTCCAAAGTATGGTCTCTGAATTTACCTAAAGTGACACATCTTTTGCTGGCTGTAATGAATACGAAGGGTAAAACGAGGTCCAAAAGGAAAGAATTACACTAACCTGACCCGGGATTTACAGGAAGAAAGAAAGTTTTCTTTATACATTTTCAGGCTAATCTTAAACAAATTGTCAATGGAGAAGATCATTTAGGATATCTATGTTAAGCACCTCACTGCGAGATGTCGATCCTACCTGTTTCACCAGCTCACCAATTAATCGATCCATGTAAAGAATGTAAAGTCCATTCCTGCTCTCCAACAGGTTCAGAGCTTTTTTCACTTGTGCAATTGATCTCACCCACTCTCCAAACATTCCTGCACCAACCAGAAAACCATTAAAAACCATCCTCAATATGAAAGCAACTCCTGAAAGAAATATTTAAGGATGCTTTTGTTGGGTTATGTAGAGCTTGATCATCAGAGATGTAGTGATGGATCCGAACGGGGTCAAGTTTTCCACTGAATTCACGAGGGATGATACGGGGGCAACGCTCCCTTGTTCTGGGGCATGGGGGAGCCCTCAAACCAAATTTTTTATTGGAAGTTAATTTTGTAACTTCGTATTGCATCTTATGTAAACCCTAATTAGAGTATTATATATATTTTTTCATTATGTGAGAGAAAGGGTAAGATATCTTTAATGAGAGTCGTATCTTTTTTGTTATTTGCCTTTGAGTATAATGGATCGGTTTGAACTCGTATACATACCGAAAAAGAACCACGTAAAATTTTTATATTGTGTTTTGCTTTTCTGTATTGATTTCTCTTTTCTGTTTTTCCGATATTGTTGTTTGTGTGTGAATGGATAGATGTTTCCTTCCAACAGTTACAACTATGAAAAAGATGGTGCATTTAGAATATTTTAACGACAGCTATTGTACGGCCGCAATAGAGAGAGAGAGAGAGAGGGAGGAACTTACTACTATCAAACTCTTCATGATTTGTCCAAGTTTGGATATAATCTGATATAAAAAATTCCATAAGTTGCATCCTGTACAGAATAAAATAAGAAGCATAAAAAACATTATACTTGGAACTCGAACATAAAGCTTTCTAAGTGACACAAAAGGAAATCTTCTGCATTTCAGAAATGAAAGCCCGGTACTAGATTAAGAAAAATGACTGTGTTTCACAGTTCTTGCTCATTCATCATAATTCTTTTTTTTCCCCTAAAATATGTTAAGCATGGTCACTAATTAGTTCATTCAAATAAGTGAGATTTAGTTTATTGTAAATGTTCACTGAACTTTATTAAAATGGGAAGTAAGAATCGAAGCCCGACAGAAAACTGAAAGCAACACGCATGATAGCCATGTCTGGTCACAACAGCCATTCCTTACCTAAACCAGTGACAATAGTATAGATAGAAATGGTTTTAATGAAAAACATGTCAATGTAGCTGCAGAGAGGCAGAGCAGCCTAACCACATCAGTCTCATTTGAAGTACTAGAGATCTAGAATTCTACTTTCTGGGTTTTTCTTTTCTTGTAAAAATGTTAGGAGTCTCCTGTTTGTCAGGATGGACATAGGACACAGGAGTATCGTATTAGGCGTGGTTGACCTTCCAGTTTTGTTATATTGTGTCTATTTAAAGGCACCATTGTAGCCATTGTATACACACAAGAATATAGAGACGATTACAGATTTCTCTCTTTTCCAGTTTTCTTCCTCATTTCTTCTTCTATTTTCAATTTTGGTGATTACATTACAACACAAGGTGCCGGTTCAAATGTTTCAGCCCTTTTAGAGCATTACAGTGGAACATGTACAAAAACTCACATCATGAAGATGCATCCATGCAAATCTGGGAAAGCATTGTCAAAAGGATCCATAAAAAGAAAGCTGTCTGCTACGCCATATAATTGTTGAGAAACTAAAAGCATAGTGCGTTGCCCAATATATGGTTCACTCCCCAGCTTGCGAATCAAGTGTTGAATACAGGATTGGATATCAGAAGCACAAGTTGTTGATCCTGCAATAGAAAATGAACATATGATCAAGAACAGGAAACTAAAGAACATCATCCAAGATACTAGAACTGAACCCCAAAAATTGCATAATAATAATAATAACACAACAGCAATCCATTATAATGAAATAAATCAATATCAAAACTTCACAATGGATTATCTAATACTTCTACAACGAGTACATGTACACATTGGTAATGAGCTGTCCAAGTGGCAAATCCCAGAATGAAGGGTTTGAGGATTCAGCAAATTAATCCACTAATGTCTGCAGGCACTGGTTCCCAAAAGTAGATCAATCATGACAATGTCATGCCAAGACATCAGGGCTCTCATGAAAATGTTTCCAAAACTGAGCCACATAATAAAATCATTATATGTCTTCAACCACGAATTGTGAGTCGTAATTATGGAACTGTAGGATTCTTAATTTTTCCACAAAAATATCACTATATGAAATAACATAAAAGATATCTAAAAAGTACTAATATGAGTGACACTCTAATTTTCTTTAATATCAAGTGAAGATGCATACATGTTGCAGTTATGCAATATATAACTGTTTCATTGGACCTCAAAGTTCCAACTTCCACAATCACTATACTGGTATACTCCAACCAATATTGTAAAAATGTCTGAAAAATACAAAGGCCCCATGCCCCCACTACTCAGCCTATGTTGTAACAATGCTGCTATCAATAGACCTAAATCTAGATCTCACTAGTTCAACCTACTATGGGTGAATGAGTCTGGAAATGAAAACCATACACACTGGATCTGGACCCAAACAGTATAGCAGAAGGGCCAACAGATAAATAGGCCAAATCCTCGATCCAAGTTGTTTTCAGTTGGGCTCTTACAAAATCCGTTTATATGAAGGTATACAGTATATTACATTATAAGAGTTTGCATATATGGTCTGCCCCATATCATCCTGGTTGTGTGTATCCAAGCTACCATCTCATGAAATGGGACACACCTGCTAGCCAATCTAAACACTCCACACACCTTTACAAAAGCATTCTGCCTATTTTCATTCTTCTTTTCCAAACAGCATCTGAACATTACACCATGTTGGACTTGGACACCCAGAAAAAAAAAATTCTTATAAGAACCCTTTAAACTTTGGGGCATGAGATAAAGGGTTTGGAATGACATGACTCGAAGGCCCTAATTCACAAACTGTACTCATTTCTCTCTTCTCTCCCCTCAGTCTGCAGTGCCAAAGGGTGGGTCCCACCTGTCACGGATCATCGGTAAATCAAAGTTTAGAGTGTCCGAGTGTCAAAGCAATTATTTGTTCCCACAAGTAAAAAGAAATCAAGGTCCCTCTTGTAAAATCCATAAACTGGTATTATCATTCTCAAATCCAACCGATTCAATCACTTTACCCCCTCGTGAATCAGATACATCCCAACTTTGGTCCTAGTTAGAGCGACATGCACCACTGAATTTTTTTTGGTGAGGGGGGGGAGAGAGAGAGAGAGAGAGAGAGAGAGAGAGAGAGAGAGAGAGAGAGAGAGAGGAGAGTAAATTCAACATTCAACTGATCAGATGAAAAAAGGCATAGTTAATTCAATTTTTCATTTGGTCATTAATTCTTTGATTTCAAGTGATCATCCTGATGGTCAATTTTATGATCAAATGGGATAAATTTCAGACTGTTCAACTCATGGGGTTTAGAGTGACTGAGCATGATAGGTTCAAGAGAGATGGGACCCGAAGTGGGGCACTGAATTGAGTTTTAGCCCAAACTAGTTGACCGATCTTGTAAACTGGTAGGATCAGATTATGATCTTTCAGGCTTCAAATCGATTTGGGTTAACTCAGAAAACCTACGTTTAGCACAGGCCAGATAGTTTGAGCTTTCAAAAACAAGATCAACTCAATTACAATATTAGACGTGTACATCAAGCTTATGTCTTCATGCATCTCTTAGGAACTCGCTATTTTCATATAATTTAGTTAGTAAATAAACATTATACGATGCCATGTGGTCAAGTTGGGTCAGGTTATGCTGGGATGCCCAGGTTCTCACTTAGGATTGTCTCAGGTCTGGGTGGTTATATTTGAATTTGAGTCAGGCTCAATCGAACTCACCCTAGTCCACTTAATTTACACCTGCAATATATACACATACGTACAAATATGTTAAAAAAAAACTATAAAATGAATGAGAAGATTTTTAAGTCTTGGTGGAAAATTGGACAAGGTGACCAAGAGGCTGGGAGATTATTTAGGGACAATATTAGAGTTTTGGTAGGTAAAGGGGACAGAACCTTATTTTGGAAAGATCTCTGGTTAGGAGAAATGCCGTTAAAAGATGTGTTTCCAAGATTATACAGGATTTCAATGAATAAGAGTGTGTTTGTTCAGGACAGCTACGTGATGGAGGGCCATTTAACTTCCTGGTAGCTGGATCTTAGAAGGGAGTTGAGGGCCTTTGAAGATGACAACAGAAGGGATCTCCTTTGTCAACTTGCGGAGTTTCCTGTTTCACCTATGGAGGCAGATGAACTGGTTTGGAAGGGGGATTCATCGGGCAACTTCTCGGTTAAAGCCTTGGTTGTTTTGGTTCTACATTAGGAATCTAATGTGATATCAAATACCAATTTTGCCTGGAAATGTGCTGCCCCCCCTAGGGTTCAAATTTTTGTTTGGTGTATTCTTAAAGGGAGAATTTTAACAAGATTGGAACTCAAAAGGAGAGGCTTTTTCTATTAGGAGGAGGATCCCATTTGTCCAATTTGTGAGATGGAGGAAGAAGAAATTGATCATCTGTTTTTTGGTTGCCGTCTTGCTCGTCGACTTTGGAATCACTTTATGAGGCTTTTTAAGGTATCTTGGGTTTTTGATCATTCTTGTGTTGGGACCTTGGAATCGTGGTTTATCTCTAGGCTCACCCCAAGGTGGAATCTTGCATGGAACACTCTCTCAGTTGTCGTCTTATGGACCATTTGGAAAGAAAGAAACTCTAGAGTCTTTGAAGGAAAAAAAAAGTTGATATCGACGAACTCATCCAAACAGTTTTGTGGAGGCTTCTCTCGAACAAAGAATTTAGTGGCCTTAATCTTTCGGATCTCATCTCTTCCTGGGATGAATGTATGGATGGTTTTAATGGAAAGTTGAAGCTCAAAGATAACTGGAATCCTCCGCAACAGAATGTTTGGAAGCTCCATGTTGATGGAGCTGCAAGAGGGAAGCCTGGGCCGGCGGAGATTGGTAAGGTGCTCAGAAATCATGAAGGTATCACGTCTATTGTGTTCAACGAGTTTGTGATTACTAAAGATTCCAATGAAACGGAAATTCTTAGTATTAGGAGAGCTTTGCATATCTGGAAGTCGTATGGTCAAGGAAAACTCATTGTTGAGGGGAATTCGGCAAATGCAATTAAGTGGGCTATGGGTCAAAGAAGACCACCCTGGAGATTGATCACTGTGGTTAGGGAGACTAGGTTGCTTGCTGAAGGGATAGAGGTTTCTTTCAACAAGATCGGTAGAGCAGCGAATGGAGTGACAGATTATTTTGTCAAACTTGGTGTCTTTGATCTCTTTTCTGAAGTTTTCCTATTTTCTTATTAGAGGAGCTTGTCCTTTTTGTTCTCTTTGCATTTTTTTCTTTGTTTTTGTTTTTCTCTTTTGTTTGGGTTTAATCCTGTTAGACCCTCTTCTCTTATTTTTAATATATTTCTCTTTGTTACTGCTCAAAAAAAAAAATGAGAAGATTTTCAACTGATGATGGCAAATATGGTGCGCCCCCTATATATTTTATTGAAATCATGCAACCCTCCCTTACTCCCCAGTTAAAATCTAGCATAGGTTGACACCCATATGAGTCGTCCCCAGTGTTGGTCAAAAACTTTAAATGTCATTCAACATGATTTTGAACTCATCTATACCATCAGCCAACGTCATATAACAGCATAAATGGCACAACGTTTTATAGACCACCCTTGTGTCATGTACCTAAATTCTTAGTCAAGCACCATACTATCTCTTAAGTTTGTGCAAACCAATGCTTAAGTCCACTGGAAACTCCTTTCGACCCATCCTCCCCCTCCCCCTTCCCTGTGAATTAAGTCCGCACCCACCCAATTGATCCCATTCTAAGTCATGCTCGGCATACTTGCAATGTATTTTTGGGGCCTCTAAAACCATCCTACAATGATCCACATTGATCCTAGACCTTTCCATTCTTAAACATAAGTAACCCACATTAAACAATAGTTACTTGTTATATCAACCTACAAGTTGGGCACTGAAGAAATGATAAGAAGTCAAGTACGAATAGATTAGAAGCAGATGGAAAAACAATCAATATGATTTTCTTGTACCCTAATTTCCATCATAGTCCTTTTCATTCCTCAACACCCATACTCCAACCACCACCCATGTAATTACACAATGGTTAAATGTGGGCCCCAAATTGAACAGCAGTTAGACTTTCATTGTTATATGAGCCCGCATATTGTGCAATGAAGAAACAATAAGTTTTGGTACTTGCGTCTTAGAAGCATATGCTAAGGAAGACGTGTGGACCAAGAAGAAAGATATAATTTGGAGTGGTGGTATAAAAGGGAGAAAAAAAAAACTGCATTGGATCCAATAAAAGATAAATTCAAGGAATTTCACAAATGATGGTTTAGGTCACAAAGACAACAAGAAATGACATCACAAATAATTGTAGTGTTGCAAGGAAGAATACCCATAGAGATTAGAAATCATGGAATGAAATAATCAGAAGTCTAAAGTTGGGTTGTATATTCCAAAGAATACTACTGTAAAAATGAGTCTTAATTTGTGAGTTATTCTCAGACAATAACAATGTGACAACGATGATTTCCTAGCAAGCTCAAAGCCTATGTGTCATATCCAAAACCCTTTTGCTAGTTCACCTCTCACTAATGGCAGATGGCATCCACACCAAATATCAAAATCCAACTGTCACCAACTCAAGCTGTATTCATCAAAGTCAACTGCCATCAAAGCCACCCAGAGAAGCATAGATAAAACCACAACCACATGAGAGTGAAATATCTAATATGGGCCCCATTAGGATCTAGCTTTAAGCAACAAGTTGGATTCATACCCAAGGGGGTAACTGCAGCCAAACAAATTAATCCATTGGAGCATAAGGAATTACAACAATGCATTCTTTCAATTCTAAGAATGCCTAAACTAGAAACAACAAAAGATTAATTGCATCAGGTACTTACCATATCTTTCTGAAGGGGTGCACATTCTTCTAATCAAATGCCTAATCAAACCAACGATAATCTCTTCAATGAGGTCACTGTCTTTTCTTCTTGATATCAGACTCTTTAATGAAGCTTCAAACAGGTGATAATAGTAGAAAAGAAGAGATTTTATGAGAACATAAACTAACTCAAGGGAAAAAATGTCTATACAGTGGCGGATAGATTAAGGCAAGTGGTTTCAAGTGGGAGCTCCATGTAGTAGTATAATGATAAAAAGGGAAGAGAAAGGTTCATGACACTAACAGTAAGAGAAGAAATCCAGTATACAAAACTAAAACTACTAAATACGAAAAAAAAGGTAGTGAATCTTAATTGAACTTTTTTTTCTTCATCATTAGAAAATAGCAAATGAATGTAGATTGTTTGTATTGACCAAAACATTTCAATTTTCAATAGTTAAGTGGACAATTGCAAGCAAATTGGTCATAGAGCTTAAAATAACATCAAATAATATCATTTTCTCTAACCATGGATCTCCCATACTTAAAGCATGAAGAAAGCAAAAAGGAACAAAACATGGAACCAAACTATCTGCCGGACAAATGAGTCATAAATTTCAGTCAGTTAACCAGAAGAATAAGAAGATAAAGAAAGTAGGTGTCATGGCGTGTAAGTCAATCTGTCATTTTCTTGTAAATAGTTAGAAGTGGCAAAGTAGATTGGAGAACAAGATCATATGTATAGCAAGGAATTAATGAATCCATGGTTGAAGAATGGGACAGCAAGAAGGGAGTGGGTCCTTTGAAATGATATGAAAGCATAACAGTAAGCTTATGCAAGGATGAGATATAGAAATGCAATCAGTATGGGGCTAGGTCATGATTTAATAATGTTTGATGGGGAAACACATATGCTAGGAACTATCAACAGATAACCCTCGTGACAATAAAGAGGCAAAAGTTTCCTATAGAGTTGTAAGAGAATACGTATGAGCATGTACAATTCCTGGCATGTGGCAGCTCAAAGTACCTACACATGGAGAAAAAGATCTAGATTTTGTAATGTTTATGCATATGCATTCGGTTGGATAGCAATATCTAACATGGCTTTGAATTACGACCATGCCCATCATTATGGAACCAAAGTTGCACTAGAAGTACCAGGCCGTATTGATATGATAATATGATACAGAGATTTACAAATAGTTCTGCAAATATGGTACAATTACAGAACTTTTGTCTTCAACAGAAGATTGATAAGAAAGCCTGGTTCGATGGATACTTAAGGTACTAATTTAAGAAAGTATCAATGAAATGATGATTCAAAGAGGGCAAGAAAAGAAGACTTCCACAAGCTCGAAGTGCAAAAAATTCATCCGCAAGGAAGAAAGGATTGTATAAACTTAGCCACTGATTATTGTAATTAATAACTGGAGGTCAATTTTCATGTAATAGAAGTGTTGCTATTACCTGAAATGAAGTCTACAGCTTGGTGTGACAACATAGCAAATGAAGAGTAGTTCTCTGCCTACCACAAGAAAGAAATACTTCAGAATAACACAGTAGATACTTCTCAGGATATATATTTCTGACAAGAGGGGCAAAACAGTCCACAGAGAGGTGCACGGCATACAGGAGAACCACTGCTGCAAAGCTCTACCAAGAAATCAGCTGAAGTACCAAGTTGCTCAATCTCATCGTCACCATTTAATTCTGTGAAGGCCATATTAAGATCAAGTAAGTACATAACGTGCTCAAAAGATAAAGAAGCTACCTAATACAAATAATTTGAGCCTTTCATTGACCTAAAGCAAAAGATGGTATAAAGCAGCCAAGATGGATCAGTAAGATACACCATTAAGACTGAGGGAAGTTTGGAAATCAGTCTGGTCATTACAGGAACCATCAAGCATATCCAAAACCTTTTTTTGGATCTAAAGTCTAAAACCTTCAACAATCATTCCGTTAGGAATTCATATTTTATCTTTCATATAATCCTGTCATACCATTGATCGCTCAGATATGAGGGCATTCTTAGAGTAAACATTCACTATCACAACATATCCATCCATGGTGGGCCCAATTAAAGTTGAAAGTGAAGAAGTTCATACATTAATTCATAGAGGCATTGGTTGGCAAAGTGTTCAAATTTATGAAATTATGACCCATATTGAAGATCAAAGTACTTTACCAATATATGACCATTTCCCAATAAATATCATGGTTGTCATTATCGGAGCCAAGACACTATCTATCTGGGGTTGGCATTCATCAATGAATTTGACAAAGTTTTTTCCTTGGGCCAACTACTTATCTGATACCCAGAGGCCTTAAACCAACAGCTTTATAGTTGCAACAAGGAATACTTATTGACTATGTTGGAGGCTTTTTCAATAAGTGTAAATTCCCTAGGTCATGCCATACAGACTTCAATGACTTCCAATTCAATAAAAGGTGGAGGAATTTGTTCGGATATCTCTTTACCAAAGTGAAGCAATAGTCCTACAGTGATCTGCCTCATCATCTAAAGTAGAGCACTTCCCTAATCCACTTTGTTTCATAAAGTAACAAATGATGGCAAATCGCAGCAGGATTCAACAATTACAGGGCAAAATCGAAGCAGAATTTATTACTACTTATTTAGTTATTTATTTTGAAAATGGTAACAGAAGAATTACAAGTATGATCACAAGTACCAAAAGAATGTCTTTGCCGCAGCAGAGAGTCACCCGTCTTTTTCTGCCTTTCCCTCCACCTTACTGAGAAACAACATCGCATTCAAAATAATAATAGTAATAAATAAAATAATAACTAAAATGGAATGCATCGCATTCAAATCTGACAGTCACACCTTGCCTCAGAAACCTCCGATGCAGGAGCTCATTGATCATGCCATCTCTGCCATCAGCGCCACCACTAGAGCTCGATTTGCCACAGTAATCGTAAAAATGGCACTTGCATGAAGCAGTGGCTACCGGAAAAGGATCGCATTGAGATCCATCTTAAACGACGAGAAATGCGTTAGAAAGTGTAAAAAACACGTTTGGAATTCTCATTTCTTCTGTGGAATTGATCGGACAGAGGAAAAAGTGAAAATTAAGAAACCTTGGAATTCTTTGAGCTGTTGTTTGAGCATTATAAGATCCTGTTTCCTTTTCTTCGCCTGAAAAGAAAATGATGAGAATTAAGTGTTCTTTCTCGTAATGATCACGATAAATAGACAAAACCTGAGAGATTTGAGAATGCCTTTTGCTTCCAGTGCCAGGCATCGGATTCGGAAGAAGAAGACGAAGAAGAGCAGAGCTTGGATCGGATGAGAGCGACAGCGAGAGCGAGTTTTAGAGAGGGATCCGAATTCGAATCGGAATTGGAGGCCATTTCTCTCTGTTTTTCGAGTGTTTCTTTGGCGCTCTCTCTCCTCCCTTCCTTGCAGATTTGAGAAGAGAAGGCGCCAGATCTTTTAAATAAGGAAAAGAAAAGTATGGATGTGCAAACGGGTCGAAACCGGATCGGATTTAAGTAAATCCGTATCCTACATAAGGGTGAAACTTGGGTCAGATTTCAACATCACCCGCATGATCTGATCTGAAAAAATAGTGAGTTTGGATTATGTATTTGTATATGTCAAACAGGATCAAATTGGAAAAATAGCGCATAAAATTCAGATTAGATTGAGAAATTTAAAATCCAACTCAACTTAATCTGAGTATACTAAGTTATAAAACATCACTCGTGCTGAATTGGGACAGAACTTAGAAACTTCAGTCGAGTCGAGTGGAATAATTCAAGTTAGCCATTCGGATCGAATTTAATAAATTTTGATATGAATTGGGTTGAATTATTGGATTGTGGTTTGACCTAACGTTAGATCTAAATATACATTTATATTCAAATACTTTTAACTGAATCTGCATAGAGTAATTTGCGAATATTTCTATATCTTTTGTCTTAATTAGAGACACATCTTGCTAAGAATATCTTTTACTGACTGAAAAATTGTAATACTGAAATGCCTGTAGTTAGATATACTTTTATCAGATAATATAATTGGGTGAAATAATTTGAAATCATTTTTATCACACAATACAATGACTTTACGAAAAAAAAAAAGTAGTGTCTATGATGTTAATGACAATGATAAGACAGTAATTTTTTAAAAGATAAAATTGATACTTACAAATATATACTGTCTCCACCTCCAGGATGGTTTATTGATTTCAAAATTGATCGATAGCTTCCTCATTTATTTCTAACCATATGATCTATAGAGTGATGAGATGGGCATCCGAATCCAAGTTTGCAAATGATTTATAGTCATTATCATATTTTTAACTATTTTTAATTTAACTTTTGAAAAATCCATAACTTTTTAAATATAATATTTTAAAGTTCTCAAAAAAAAAAAAAACTTTTTTAATCACTCAAATTTTTAGCCTTTAAAATATGGCTTTAATCAATTCGATCAATATGCAAATCAACAACTCATTTATATAAATATATCAGCTGAACTCTCACATTTCATCTCATCTATTTACTTCGTAGCCTAAAATTGAATAAACTATTTTTTTCTTAATCACATATTGTACCCCTCATATTATCATCTTGTAGCCATTTATCCCACCAATGTGGGATAGACTTTATTTCTAGATTCAACAAATTCTCTCTGTAGACTAACTGCTTTATCTGACATGTATATGAAACTTGAACCCAAAAATCTCTAAACTATAATAATGGCGTCTATGGAACTTGAATCCACAATTAAAGCAGGTTAGATTGTGAACATGCATAGAATGGAACGGACAAATAAAGCTTTTTCATAATCAAGATGTACGCAACATGACACTACTAAAACAAGAACCAGCAAAGAAGAAGAGTAATCATCATTTATCATCAACAGCAGACAAAGGTGTCTCTCTCTCTCTCTCTGTCTCTTCTAAAATAAATCGAGAAAGAAAATACAAACACTGATTTTAACCGAGAAGCAAAGCAATGTGATTTGTGATTAAAAAGAACATAAAAAATGGGAACAAAACATGAAAATAAAATCTAACATAATTGAACAGTAACCATATTAAGCCTTGTGATCACCAGGCTAAATTAGCCGTGGGTAGAAGTGAGAATCCATGGGTTTTTGTTCTTTTCCATTTTTTTTTTCTTTTTTGAATCAATAAACACAACACATAACCTCGGTGGGGGGGAAAATATACAACTCATAAAATTACCTGTTGCAGCACTTTGGCAGCTCCACTTATCATTAATTTTAACAAAGTTGCTCACCTCGAACGGGAAAAAGGAGGAAATTATAAAAACGGAATGTTTTGTTTAACCTAGTTACAGGAGCTGAAGAACAACCAAGAATTTGGGTAAAGTGGGGTGAAAATTCAGGCAAGGCTCTCACATGCCTGGATATCAGCTTGCTGCGACCCCAATATAGTTTGTCCTGAAGGGTCTGCCTTGACTCTCATCATTACAGCATCAAAAAAAGCTTTCTGGAACAGTGAATCTTCCACTTTCTCCAAAATTTCCTTCACCACCTTGAAATCCAGACCACCAATCACAATCAGCTTCCCTGCAACCTCACCAAAATTGGTTGGAGCTTTCGGTATATCGATACCGATATCATCCAGCATTGAACCGTAGAGCAGACACCCAGTCCCTATGTCCCGAGCCGTCAGAACCTTCTTCACAAACAAGAACTCCAAAAGCCTCACAACTGGTTCTACACATGGAGGACTCTTCTCCAATGCAAGTGCAACGGCTTCCTTGACCAACTCCGGGTGATATTCAGGGCATTTCAGCTCCTCCACGCACTGCAATGCCTCATCGAGGATAAGAATACCGAAATATTCCTCCAGGAGGGCTTTTGTCTTCCGTTGTAAATCAGTACGTTTTGCTCCAGTGGGGGCTGATGGCCTCTCAGCAACAGCTGGGACAGATACAGTCGGGACAAGAGGCCTTACAGGACCAAGGTTCTGAGTTGGGGCTTCCGCCACAGACGTAAAAGCAGGGCGAGTTGGCGGCCCCCCACTTCCCTGAAGCAAGGCACTTGTCTTGCCAGATATCAGGCCACCGCTACCTTGGGGCAACAGCTTAGAATTCAGTGGTGTAGGCTTGCTGGCCAAAGGAGCCTGAACGCGGGTAGATGATTGCACAATTGGCCCTTCGCTCTTGGGAAAAGACCTGGTCCGTGGAACCTCCCAGTTATCATTGTCAAGTCCTGGCATTCCAGGCATTTTTCTAGTTCCCGGCATTCCAGGCATCATACGGTTGATAGGGAATCCCCCAGTTCCAATAGGCCCTCCTAGAGCACCTGCACCACGGCCATTTCTAAGGGCTGCAGCTGCTCCAGGCCGTAAGCCGAGATTCTTCTCTGCCTCGGAATGGATTTCATTAATTTTCTTTGCTTTCACCTGCCAAACAAACAAGTGTAAGATGAAGGTCCAGATGACAATAGGTGTATATATCAAACCAATACATTCTGATTAACATACTAAATACCAGCATGCATTCCCAATAAGATCTCATAACTGTGCTCTGATAATTGGATGTGCACAGGCCATGTTGCAATTACAATGATATTGGTTTTAGAAACTTCAAGCCATACTGCCACGTTCTGTATTTTCCAAGACACGGCAGATTATGGTTGACAAAAGGTGTTCTTTTGCTTCATTACACAATGATACAGATGAATCCACTCTTCCAGAAAGTGGCTGACCCCCACATGAATAATTAGTAGGACCAAGCAAAAGTTGAGCCAGGTACTATGCACTTCCCATTCTACGATTAGAGTACAAACCAATTGAAGAGACGGTAACGATTTTTTTCTAGAATTGTGATGCCAGTGGAATGAATGATTAGAAATAAATTTTACCTCTTCCCGCCTGGGGACCCACTTGTTGGCTCGTAATTCCAGAACACCACGGACCATAAACCTCAGTCGTGGTGCCAACTGGGGGTTCGTAGTCAGATCCTTCAGCCGTTTGAAATAAGAATCATTAACATGTCGGGACCTGGGGCTTTCATCGAGTTGCTTTCCAATGGTATTAAAAAATTGGCAGATTGCTTCCACATTCTCCTCATCTGGACAGGTTTTACTATCAGGTGGTCCCAAAAGTTCCTGTACAACATCAACCAGTCAAGCTCTCTAACACAATTATAGAGAGAGAGAGAGAGAGAGAGAGAAAGAAACAAACAGGAATAATGAGATGGTGCATTAATACCAAGACAATATGATGGACTATTTTCTCATGCACCATGTTCTGCTTCAAAAGCTCCCCAATAAGACGCATGTTTCCAAGTGTCTTGAGCTTCACCATCCTTTCTTTATCTCTGCGTTCTAATTCTTGCTCAGGGGCAGTCATTTGTCTAATTTCAGCTCGTAGCTTATCCGAACCTTCAAATGCCTCTTGGCAATTATTTAATAGGATTCTTTTAAACGTCATTTCTTTTCCACCAGGCTCGTCTGAAGGGAATGACGGAAGCTTGTCATTGAGATCAGCACATAGTTGTGCATACATAGGACAGAATGTAGGTTCCAACACTGCCTTGTCGAATATCAGTTCAATAACACCCTGCATTCCAAATGAAGTTACAAAATTTCAGATAGAATTCCAAAAGGTTGTTCAGTAATCATAGTGGTATCTCCTTTTTAATCTCTTATTTTTGTTATTTATTAGCTGGAAATCAGCACAATTCCCCATCACAACCCAGTGTTTGCACACTTAAGAATTACTGTTATTTATTAGCTCGAAATCAGCACAATTCCCCATCACAACCAGTGTTTGGCGCACACAGAATTACAAAAGGTTGAATTTGGGAACCCAGTTCAAACCTTGGCTCCCCTAATGGCAAATCATGGTCATTTCCAACTTATTAAGAAGCAACCCCACCACAGGCAGAAAATCACATAAAAGCCCATTGAATGATGGATACATTTGAGAGAAATCACAGAGAGCTGCCTACCTCTACTCCTTACACCAGACACCAATTCAGGATGACCAAACAGGAAAAAAAAATTAAAAAGAAGGAACCAATTCTAGTTCCAGAATACAAATAATTAACATACACTAGACTGGAATTTAAAGTAATTCCAATTCCAGTCAGAATTGCCAAAAAGACCATAAGAACTTCATGGAAGCAATCTCTGTGGGATATCAAACCTTCAAGATATCTGGTGTCGTGATTCCAGCATCGATCAACTGGCCCTTCAGAAGATCAAATTTCTCTGGTGTAAGCTTGTTCAATATACTGCATCAATAGCGAAGAGGAGATTGTCACCATATGCAACCATAAATATTGGAATTTGGACCAACATCAAAATCAGTCGACCCCGATCAAATGGTTAGAAGCTTAAATCATTGAGAAATTGACAATGATTGGACCATTGAATCACGAGTTCCAATAGCAAAAAACAGGTATACATTGCGTGTGTATATATATATATATATACATACATACTTACAATGGTAGTAAAATAAGCAGATATAAATAATATACCAGAGAATTGGATCCATTGGGCTTGAAAGGAGCATCTAACACAGGAAACTCTCTCCAACAAGGTTTCACAGTTGGGCCCAAACCCACATAACAGCTTAAACATGTTGCCAGATCACTGTTTTTAACTTGATTTCTCAATAAATTGCATAATACTCAAAGCCTCGTTCCCTTGTCTGGGCCCTACTAGTGATCAAAGTTGGAGATATTTCTCTTGGTGAAGAAATCTCCTTTCAAACATCCAATGAGTCCCAAATTATAGTTCAGAACACATTACCCTTTCACGGTTTTCAACACGCGTTCCTTCTCAGATAGATTGCCCCTTCGAACTGACCATGGCACTTCAGCCTTGATAAGAGCAGGTGAAGGTCCTCCCTGATTCACATATGAACATAAATATCCAGAGCCAACAATGCAAAAGCAACCAAATAGAAGTAACATATTTGTGCAGAAAAAGGGGAAAGAAAAAGAAAATTACATGACAAAAATAACAACTGTTGAGAGAAAATAAACCAATAGTAATTATAAAACTCCATAAAGCTTTCAAGGCAAAGTTCAAAATAACAATCAATCCAAGGTGTACGTCAATTTTACAAATCTCTTTAAAGAACTGATATGTTAACAAGATAATGTTGCTTGGAAACAAGTAGATAGCTTGAGTAAAAGCTATAATTCTTCCCCCTTTTTTTTCTGTGCTTGGGGTGGGGGACAGGACAGAAAGAAACTTTTAGACTGTTGATGATACTTGATTTCATTGTTTAAATATAGGCAGTGCTTCACAGCTCCATGGCCTCCATTGCACATCCACCTCAACCAATGTTGGGTCATGTAACCATATCTCAATATTCTCAACCCTCATGACTAGGACCTCCCCCTTGAGACACCATTTAGTGTGTATGGCAATATAGGCATTTGACAGGCAGTAGATTAGGAGCAAATATGTTAATTAGGAGATACTAAGCTGTATTTTGTTTCATGCTGGGGATTGGGGTAATAACCTCCAATCTTTGCAATCCTTTCCACTCTAAGGATGACCAATCTCTACCTCCAATAACAACCAAACAATAAGATTTCAGTTTACATAGATTTCTCCTAATCTCCTAATTTTGGAATCCCTGAGTTCAGAATCTACTATTTGTCAGACACACACTCACCTGCCTACCCAAAGAAATTATTTCTCACCTGCCATGACTTCCACTATGCAAGAACAACGCAGTCACCATTTGAGCCATGATCCATCAAACCACCAATCGTGAATAGCAATCAATATACCCTTCACTCAAGCTAAGTTTCCCTTCTCTACTAAGGAACTCAAACTCCATCATAAGGAATAAAAAAGATTCCAGATAAACAAGTGAAGAAGAAGAGATCAAGGAACACAAAAAGTGAAGGTCAAGCCCCTATCAAAATCCAAATGCTTAATGATATCAAAATCCTTTGAACTGGTAGAACTGCAAATAGCTTTATAGTCTTCCCTAACAGAAGTGGGAAAAAATCATAACACTTCTGTAAAGAGTGTAGAGTCCCATACATTTACAGATTTACACGTATGTTTGTGATTATCCTAATAGAAGTACATTCATGCAAATATCCTAAAAGCAAAGAGAGATACCCAAGAAAGCAAAGAACATCTCTGAAGTTTAACAAAGCTAAAACATGAACCATGCCTTAAAAAAAGTAAATCAAGTTACACGGAAGGTCCTTTGCATTGTGAGGAAAAATAGAGAAGCATAGCAAATGGAATGAATTGCACATCATCCACATAAAACCCCTTACCACTTGTGCAGAGGATATCTGAGTTCTAGAGAACTGTGAGCTTAAAGGTTCTTGGCGGTTAAATTGATTGACTTCCTGTTGTCTTGAATTTGGGCCATATGACTCCGATCGACTAGAGAATTCTTTATTGTCTCGAACTGTATCCCAAGACCTTTCCTCACCAGATGTAGGCAATTGTCCTGACCGGCCACGCCAATCACGGTTGTCTGGCTCAACATAACGACTTTGTGACTGAACTTGCAACTGAAGTGAAAGAACAGAGAGCATGAAGAAAACATAAGAGCACTTCCTGATGAAGAAAAATATAAACCATGATTATATCTATATCTATCAAGAAATAAATAAATATAGTCAAATAATAAGTAAACATAAAAAGGGTCAAATCTTGCACCAAGTCTTTACAGATTCCAGCAAAAATTCTGAGAAACTCAAGCAACATCAGAAACATAGTACCATCTAACTAAGGATCTTACATTAGCATCACTGTGACCCCAGCTTTGGTCATCCCCAAAAAATTCAGCCTCGATTTCCTGTTTGAGTTTCAAGATGTCCTCGGGAACGTCCACTACCTATAAATATAGATTAAAAAAAGGACCCAAAAAATTATATAAGCGAACTGTAGAAAGAAGTTTATGGAGATTAGATGTATCTGGGACAACAAATAATCAGCGCGCGGACATCACTAGAATACGTGCTGAAAAACTTAAAATGAATAAATAAATGTGCCGTAAAAAATAATTGCTGATATGGCCCACACCCATGACTTGGTTCACCAGTCTAACCAACCCCAACACCATATGATTATAACAGAGTAACGAAAACTCATACCTCCCTAAGCTGTAGCAGTTGGTCACGTGTATATCGCACATGCTCACGTCCCTCAAACCGCGAATCTCCAGACTGTACCAGAAAAACAATTGAACAAGTGCCAAAACAAAAACATTATCATAAAGATAATCATGAACGTCATTGATGCAAAATACAAACTCATAACAAAGAAAGACTGTCATAATGTCATGCCAAAAAAATCACTAAAAGGTACAAAATGCAAAAAAGTAGTATCAAATACTTAAGATGATAGAATTTGTTCGTAAGACTGCAAGAAAGCAATTTAGTACGCCAATATATTTTTTTCTCTTTGAGAAAGTGGTGAGGAGATACAATATTGTCCTTGTGATACAAAAAGCATCCTTAATGTACTCTCATTATGGATTAAAACCGTTGAAAAGGAAACTTAAGTAGAAAGGAAGAATGACAAATACATGTAATACAAAAATTTATCAGACGAATGCAGGTATAGAAAAGGCATAAACACAACATAAATCAAATAAGCATCATCTAAAAATGTTGCAAACTTTAATTGCATCAAGAGTATCAAAATGTATTCATGAAGCAGGTCAAAGGTGTTTACAACTCCAATGACAGTAATTCATAACCACAAATTTAAAAAACCGACTTCCCAAGGAATCCATCTGCAAAGGCAATAAAATGGGGGACATATTGATGAAGTTCAAACCTAAGAACAAATCATGCTTGGTTGTACATGTACAGCGACTACCGGTGCTGCAGTCCTTACGCATTCATTATCATGCTAGCAGTCCACTCCTTGCATGTGAGGACAAGGGGTTACGTAAACTGGGAATATCTAATACCACTCCACCATGCATGTCACCAGTTGGAAAAAACACACATATTGGACAATCAAAGACATGTCATCGGCGCCAACAAAACTGACACTCCTTGGCAAAATTAATCAAATAGTAGTTAAATTTTGGCAGGCAAAGGTGAAAAGGTGAATGTCCAATGGTTGTTAAATTGCTCTTCGAACAATCGAACCGTCAAGGGGAGACCCTGAATTTGATTCCCTATTGACAAAGTATAGTCTATAGGACACAATAGAGTCAGCTCTATCATATTCAATTTCATGTTAACAATTTATGATCCATACTTACATATTTCCCTTGGCTGCTAATATATCAAATCAATAGTTCAAAATCTACAGAACCTTCAAAGATGAACATCGAACAAATCAACGTCATTAACTAGCACAGAATCCTAATAATGTCAATAATAGGAATAAGAAAAATCTGAACTTCAAAATTCTCCAGTAGAAAGGCCATCAAATAGCATCCAAACCATAGGACAGATACATCCGGTCTTACCAATATTGAAATTTTTTTTCAAGATTGTCAATAAAAGAGCGTAAACAGTATAGATCAATCCAATGATCAAAGATGCAGCTCAAATCAACATCAACCTTCTGATTTAATATCATAAAACATAAAGGGAAGCAAAAAGAGGCGATCTTTACAGTAAAAGCGAAAAGAGTAAAAGAGCAAAAGAAAGGAAAACCCTAGATCCGTATAAAAGCTAGGGTTTCTAACTTTATACATTGTTTTGTTGGCGTTAGATGCTGACCTTGATAGAAGTGGGAGGAGCGGCGCCATAGGACGACGACGATGAGATTGAGAAAGCAGTTCCGGTACCGGTTCCGGTGCCGAAAGCGGCGTCGAAGCGAGGGGCGAGGAGTTTGCTGACGCGATTGCCTCCACCACCAGGCCTCAAGCTCAGGACCGTCTGATCTGCCTGCATAACTCGGTGCAAGAAACCCTGGCCGTTAGATCTCGCGAATGAGTGGAAGAGATACAAAATCGGGACGAGAGGGAGAATCCCGACCGTCGGATTTCTCTCTCGCCTCTCTTTGCAAGAGGTGCAAAGAGGAAAGGGAAAGAGTAGGAAGAAGAGAGACGATGGAAGAGAGAAGCCACCCTTTTATTATTGTGTCCTGATTGTGCCTGCGGTCACTGATTGTATTTTTCAATTAAATTAGTTGTTCCTATCGTACTAGTCTTCCACCATTTTATAGCCTCGCTCCAACTCTTCCACCGACTAATCCCGGCCGACTACACTACATGGAAAAATTCTAATCTAAATCTATAATCTGAAATATAAAATAACATAGAAGAGGGATTTTGTGTAAATTCAACAGTACGTGCATCACTATATATTTATGATTTTAAATTTTACATAAATTTTTTTTAATTGACTTTTATTCGATAGTATTTTGAAAAAAAATAATAGATTTAGTTTTGTGAAAGTTAAAATATTTTTCTAATAATTTAATATATGTGTTTTATGAAGTTCATAAGATATATCATTCAAAATATATTTATTGAGTCAAATAAATTTATTCTTGTTTTTTGTTTAATAATTATCATTTACTATATATTCTATTTACAATTTTATAATGATTTAGAAATAACTGATTTTATTAAATATTTTAGACATATGCAATGCAGTACACATGAATTATAGGCCTCGATTTGTCCAAAATCTGTTATAAATAAATGGAGTTATATATATATATATAATAGCCTGATGGGATATGCTTGAGCTCTTTATTTAGCTTATTTCGCTAAAGGGCAAGCTCGGGATCTAATTGAATAGGTGTGTGAAGTGATATTGGTGGGTAATATCACTATTTTGGACCAACAATGAGTGGATGTATATGAAATTTTAATGTCCATTCAACTATAATTCTTGGTAGATTTTACAGAAAATGAAATAGAGAATAAGTATCGATCTAGCTCAATTTTAAAATTACAATTAAAAATATTAAAATTACACTACTGCTAAATTAAAATAAATTATTTTGTCTTAATTCACCAACAAATTTTTGAGCCATTAAAACATTTTATTGATCATCATGACCATCATTAAAATCTCATCTATTAATGTAAAGTTTTTTAATTATACTTCTCCATTCAATTTCATCATACTTCATATATATTAAATCACTCCACTATCAAATATCATATGATTAAACTACTTTTAAAACATCTATTATCTATTGGCATAGCTTTCCATTTAAGGAGAATATTTATTTTATATAATGCTATTTCAATTAAAAAGTGTAAAATAATTTATTATATTTTCAAACTGAAAAGACTAGCAATAGAATTGAAGTCATGTTTTGAGTACAACACATGCCCGCCCTAGATTTGCAGATACTTCTATTTTTAGCCTACGAAACTGCCCTCAGAGTTCATAAATATTACACAACTAAGGACTTACTGTAATTTTTTTAGGAAGATTCATGAGAACTGAGAACTAGCGTCTCCATGCTCACCAACCCGCACAAAGCCAGATGTTACGCCCTTGTAAAATCCTGGCCGTTCGTTTTGTCAACTCAGATCTAGAAAGTCAGATCATTGCCATTCATTGGGTCCTTCATCAGCAGATGGGTCTATCCATGACAATCCAAACCCATCACAATTCTTTATTTTTCTTTCAATATAAACCTAGCATGGGATCATCACTATTGGATTAAAAAAATAAACTTTTATAAGCAGGGTTTTAAGTTTTAACATTTGATCAAATTTAAATGATTAGGTGCTATATAATGATAGTAATTGGGATTAGCTATCGATGAAAATATTTATGCTGATATAATTAATTTTACAAATTATTCAAATGGAGTTATTAAATTATTCTATTTTTCATTTTTTTCAAGATTAAAATAAAAAAGATTGAATAAATATTTTTAATTTTAATTCTCAATCTAACATGAGAATGCCTCAATGGACATCAATATAAGATGAATCTAAATTAAGAGAAGAAGATTTGATTATGTGTCGAGAAAGATAGTCCCGTTGAATCTTTTATAATTTTCACCTTTTTGTATACCTTTGAACTCTCATAAAATATCCATCAGATTACGCTATAAAGACTCGAATTTACACCATCTTACTTCGTAAGACAAAATGTTACCAGCTTAGCTATCCTATGTAGGGTTGATATGAAAATATTTGGATCATGTGAAAAAACTAAATTACCTAACCTCTTATATATTTCATGACATAACCATGATTGAGAGATGCATCTTTCCATTATTAAATCCAAAATTAGACACTATGCTCGTTGGTATAACTTCCATTTGATTGTGTTGTTGTGATACAATGTAATGTGCTGTAATGTTTAATGAGTCGGTGGGGATAAAGACTCGAAGCAGAAATTCTTAGTATTAAAAGAGCCCTCACAATTTGTAAAGATTTTGGAGAAGGTAACTTGATTATTGAAAGGGACTCGACAAATGTATTCAAATGAGCATCAAGTTTGAAATGGTCACATTGGAGACTGGCTAATGTGATTAACAAGGTGAGAGTGTTGCCCAGAGAGTTGAAAGTATCTTTTACTCAAGTTGGGCGATCACTAATGGAATGACAGACTATTTTACCAAATTAGGAGTTGACAACCAATAGGAAGGCATGTGCTTTATTTGATGCTTCTTATTATGTCCTCTTCTCCTCTTCCTACTCCTTCTCCTTCATGGTCTAATACTTTTAGACCATTTCTTTGTATTTAAACTGTGAATTTTCTTAATGAATTTTCTTTTTGACTGCTAAAAAAAATATGTAATGTCCACGCATACTATGGCAAGAGCATGATGGATGGTATATGTACCCTTTCTCTTATTAAAAGATCACATACTATATCTAAAAATAAATAAAATTAGATTTAATTTGATGATTGAGATAGAATAACGATTTTGATTATCAAGAATGTTAATATATCAAGTAATTGTGGTAGTGATAGTATAACAGATAAATATATATGGAGTGACCTTTTGAGATAAAATAGGAATTAGGACTCTCATTTTCTAAAACGAGTCCCTTACTATCACTCCAACCACTCAGGTTGTTGTGATGATAGTGATGATCAATCATACGGACAAATATATTTCTAAATATTTAGAGACTATTTAATATCATAAATTAGAAGATTTAAAGCATAATTTAACACATAAAATCAAAATTTGAACTCCTAAAATACACTGTTATTCTCATCATCTCTATCATTGACCGGTGGCCTCATATAAAACCTAGATATTATTAGAATATTTCTCTATACAGATAAACAACAGCACAAAGAATATTACCTAATTTAGGAGCGGGTCAAAATCCACCACAGGATCACCTAATTTAGGAGCGGGTCAAAATCCACCACAGGATCACCTAATTTAGGAGCGGGTCAAAATCCACCACAGGATCTTGTGAATGGTTTTAAAAAAAAACAAGAACTGCTCCCCGTCGCTTTCTTACCTTACTCAGAGATACTGATAGCACTAACTTTTACTTGGGCCTTTTGAAACATCATTACTTTTTATTAATTTCTTCAAATAAGACAATATTCATATTCACACCAAGTTCAAATTATCAGTAAACTTTAAATCTCAATTCTTCAATCGAAAAAGTTAGCCATTTTGGGTATTTTAAACCTTTAAAGAAAATAGAAAATAAAATTTAGTCAATATTTAAAAATATTAGTAAATTTTGATATCTCAACTATTCAATGAACAAATTAGCCATTTCGAGCATTTTATGAACTTTTAAAAAAATTAGAAAATAAATTATAGTCAAATTTTGAAATTTTGAGTTTTGACTAAAATAGGTTAGAACAGGGGTCGAAATATCGGCCGATACAATATATATCAGTTTCAAAGTGCTTCATATCGGCCGATATCGAATGATATTTAAAAAAAAAAAAGAAAGAAAGAGAAAAATATCGGCCGATACCGATTTTTATACTCCTTGTTAGAAATTTGGACTAATTTCACCTGAAATTTCAACTTCGCCCTCATTATCAACTTTTTTGACGTGTTGATAAATTAAAAAATACCACTATTGGTCTGTCAAATATTCAATGAATTTAGGCTAATATTTCAGCTTTTGGCTGAAATTTGAAACCCAACGTACACATCAAGGAGCACATTGTAGCTGGTATGGGGACCACTAATTAGAGTGGTGATTGAGTCATTAGAAAGATGTCTATTTCACTTTATAGACTATAAAAATTATCTTCATTTGATAATTACAAAATATTTTTAAGTTCTCCAAAACTTGATAATTTTGAATATTTTTTAATTTCTAATTTTGTCCTTTTTAAAAATATACCTCAGTTAAATTGATCAAAATATTTTTTGATAAGTCACAAATTCAATAAAGGCCTTTCCAATCAATTAATCACCACTCTTTTTAGAAGCCTTATATACATATTAATATTGTATACCTTAGTACATATGCAATCATTTCATTGTATATATCTGCATTGATGAGCCTCTAGAAAATAATAGGTTACAATTATGAAAATATAAGTTTAAACTCTATTCACAATTTAAAGTTGAGTGACTTTGGCCAAGTTTTTTTTTATTAAACCAGTGAACATTTAATAAATTTGTTAACTGGTTCAATTCAAAATCTAAAAAATTGATCCTCACTCAAATCTTGACTTGTTTGAGTATATTTGTTACATTTTCTTTATACCCAATTGTACTGGACAATGTGAAACTTTTCCACACGCCAGTGCTCTGGATGTTACAAAGTCATTAAGTAATTCTTGTAGATTAGCAATCCAGGTGCATATATCTTCTAAGAAAAGTGATTTTCCTGCACCGACAAATTTATGGTGGGGCCCAGCAGATGAATGATTCTGATCATGCCCAGTCCTCTGTCATTTCCAAATCCTTGAGGGGCGCATTGTAATTGAATTTACCCAGGTTAGGTTGTATCATTTGAAGAACTCTGTTTCTTTCACGCTTGCAATGAGAACACTTGAATTTTACTCAATAAAGGGGGAAAGCGATGGGTTTCCCATTAAGAGAAAGATGGCATTTAAGCAAAGAGGAGCATGAATGTTTGATGTTGAGAGTTGAGACTTTCTTTTTGTTATTTTTTTGCCATACACAGAAAGAAGAAAAGAGAACGTGATTGCTAAACTAAGGCATTCAATTTTTGAAACATAATTTTAGTCTTATTTTAATTATTTTATTTGAAATATTTATAATTTTTTAAAAAATCTCTATATAAGTATAACCTTTCGTGTGATTTAATCTATTTTCAACATATTTCATGCTATTCAAATATGAATAACACAACTATTTTGGAACATTTTAAAATACATATAAGACAACTAAATTGAGATAGAGGGAGTATAATTTTATAATGTTATGATTGAAATCATTAAATAATATCAGTAAAACAATATAAAATTCAGATTAAATAATGGGCAATGCATATTATGTTATCTTAGAGTTTTTAGATTGGAGTGGTGATGGGTAAAACAATTAAACAATATCCAACAAAATGATTCAAATGTAAAAGTAAAAAAAAAAAAGGTAGATACAATATGTATTGGTCGATATGCATTAACAATGACATAAGTTCATACATATAAGGGCTCTATAATATAATATTTATTTAACTTATAGTTTTATTTTATAATTTTAAAAAATTACGATAGTTTGATGCATTCTATAATATGTGTCGACTGAGTGACATTAGTGTAATTGTGCCGAATAGTTTTTACAATTTGTAACTCAGTAAATAAAGTGTAGAACTCTAAAAAGAATAAAATCTTTTAGACTATTGTAGATTACAGTGGCATTAGTGCAAATGTATTTTTTATTATTTTAAATATTTAATTTATCAAGAATCCATTGATTTAAATTAATAATCTATTTGATTTATATTAAACTAAATTAGGCATAGGCTCAATTCGTAAAAGCTAGATAATTAGTTAGTAATTTTTTTTTTCAAGAAATCTAAGGTATCAAAGAAGGAAGGGCAATTTAGTCATTTAACGAGACAATCGAAGATCTGCGTTAGATTTGGAAGACAATTACAGCAAAAGCTACAATCGTAGGTCGTAGGTCGTAAGTCGTAACTACACTGACTCAATTTAATTTTAATATAATTGTTTTTATATTTTAATTTTAACATAGTAAAAATTCTGTTATTATATTTATTATAAATAAATTATTTATATATTTTTATTCAATTGATTTAAATAAAGAAATGAAGTGATTATTAAAAAATATTGCTTTAATAATATATTTTTATTAATTTAAATCAGATGACGATTTATTTTAAATAAAATTCATTTAAAACTTTTACATAAAATTTTTTTATTTAATTTTATAAGTTAAAAAAAACTTTATTTTTTACAAAATAATACAAATTTCTTCTTTCGTTTATTTTTAACCTAAAGTCCAGACAGAGCTCGGTAATAACGTCGGCAGATGCCCTTTAGTCGGCGGCTATGGCCCCCACTGCCGTAACTCTAACCTTCGTCACGTGTTTCCATTGTCAAAGTTCGATGAACCCAGCACCATGTCTAACCTACACGTGTCCATGTCTTCATCTCCTTTGCCTTCTAAAACCTCTTGCCTAGAATTATAAGTGACACTTTCTATTAAAGTTAAAAAGACTCTTTCAACTAAGGAATGATCCTAGCTGTCATCCTGAAGGATGACACTATTTAGAATATATGGAGTTGCCTTTTTAAAAATCTATTAAGTTATTCACTAATTTTTAGATTTAAGATATGTACATAATTTTTTTTAGATTTTGTAAAATGATTGTATAATTGCTGAATGAATCAAATAAAACGAGTGTGATAAATTTATAGATTTTTTAATAAATTATTTCTCATTTGATCAATCTACAAATGAGTTCATTAGTTTCACAAAATTTAAAAAGATGTATGAATGATATAAATTTTAAAAAGGTGAGTTAATGTATCTCAAATTGCTCCATTTAAGATCATCTTTAGTGTTAACATAATATCATAAAAATTATTCCTCTTCTCAATTTAATTTTGACTATCATTTCATTTTATTTTTTGAGGAAAATTTTCAATGTCTGTTCAATTGATGTAAGTCACATGTGCTATTATCTTGGTTGAAATAGTTTGAATCAATAAGTAATATAATTATAAAAAAAATATTATCTAAAATAATAAATAATACAATGTAATAAATAGTCCAAAGTCTAAACAGACAACTAGTTCATCCTTTGATTATTATAAGACCTTTGATTTTTTTTTTTGAGCGGTGAATAAAAATTTTATTAATAAAAGGAAAAGATACAAAAGAAAAAGAAAAGATACAAAACAACCCACAAAAGAATGTCTAAGAGAATTAGACCATTAAGTGAGCACCACCCTAAACCAATGAAACCCAAGAGAACGCTACAAAATCTAAATCTGATAAGGACTATCCTCTTGATAAATCAAAAGTGCCTTGAATAGCTCCATCCACCCAAAGAAATCAGCCACTCCATTCGCAGAGCGCCTAACCAGTGAAAAAGACACTTTCAAGTCCGATTTCAACACTTTAATCTCCCTTACCAAAGTGACAAGCCTCTAAGGAGGACGCTTCTCTCCGCTGGCCTATTTGATAACATTGGAGGAATCACTCTCAGTCCCCCTTAAATCAGACCCTAAAGTTAAAGCTCTTCGAATACTAAGAAGTTCTGCCTCGTTAGATTCCTTAAAATCCACTGATTTTGAAAAAACAATACTAATGACACCTAAATGGTCCCTAAGCACTCCCCCAATCCCAGTTGGCCCCGGTTTGCCTTTAGAAGCTCCATCAACATTAAATTTGAGCACCCCACAAGGCGGAGATGTCCAAATAGCCCGAACTATCCTATTACTCTGATAAGACATCATACAACCCTTCCAAGACTGAAACAAATCCTCAACTTTCAAGTCTTTGAACTCCTTGTTAGTACAAAGCCATGAGCATAGCATCCATTTAGCATTATGAACAAGTTCACTGAAATCCGAAGTCGACCCCTTAAACACTCTCCTATTCCTCTCCTTCCATAGAGACCATAAGACTACAGTTGGAATTGAATTCCAAGCGAGCTTTCTCCTCAATCTCAAACTAGGCAACTGCCAACACTCCTATACCCCTTTCCACTATCCAGGGCAAACCCATGAAACTCCCATTAAAACCAAGAAACTACACCACAGTCTCCAAGACATGGGGCAATTACAAAAAGATGGTGTAAGGATTCATCCACCACCCCACAAAGGGGACAATTAAGACCTTTGATTGGTGTTGATTTTCATCTTAACGGATATCATAAGAGCCCTATTTATCTATTTTTATTGTCTATCACTCTATCCAAAGGTAAGGCTGCAATGGGAGTCAGACAAAGCCCGAATTTTTATGAAAGAAGTCTTGGAAAACTGGACTTTGACGAGCCCAAATTTAAAATTGGGCCTCTTGGGCTCAGTGTACAAAAGCCCATCCTGGCCAAGAGGCTGAATTTGGGCTCAAATTTGAAAAACCTGAAAAATCTTGGTTTTGTTTAAACAATATATTTATATTATCTCAAACAGTATTTGCAAAATTATTTGATAGTACAATACATGTTTTCTTGGATTTGGTATTATTATCTAAGCTAAGTCTACTTGGCTCATGTAAACAACAGCTTGAATGAGGCTGAATCAGGGAATGAAATCTCGGCCGATATGATGCATATCAACCGAGATATCTAGGGTTTTCGAATGCCGAGATATCTCGGCCGATACGCATTATATCGGTCAAACTAAAGAAATATTGATCGAATATCGGTTAATTTTTTTTTTTTTTTTTTAAAAATATCGGTTGTGGGTCAAGGATTATCTAGGCCGTTATTTGAAATATCTGTCAATATCAGCCGATATTTGAAATATCTGTCAATATCGGCCGATATTTATATTTTTTATTTTTTTTCAAAAGAGTTTTTTCATTTTCATTTTTTTTTAAATCCTTTTAACAAAATAGCCACCTAGATTGAAAAAAAGAAAAAATTGAGGAGAGAGAAACTGTCTTGGCCTATTTCTCTGCTGAGACTGAGATCTCGGCGATATTTGGACCCCTGGGCTGAATACGTTCTTCGGGTTTAAAAACAGGTATGAATTTTACAAAATATAAAGTCAAGTTAGGGTTGGGCTTGAATTAATTGGGCTCAGTAATAAGAGATTGGGCCCAGACGTGTCTAAAGACCTGTTTTAATGATCTGCCCAATTTACAGTTCTAAACGTTGACGGGGCCCGGCCTAGGAGAGGTTTGATCTGCCCGACCGGACACTAGGCACTCCAAAATATTTTGGTTTGTCTGGGCTTGTAATGAATGGGCTTAGTCTCTATAAATGCAATACGGGCCTTTCTTCAAATTGATTGAATTTCAATCAACACCTTCACCTCGATGTGATTGAGGATAGTAATGAAAACCATAACGAGTGTATAATCAAACTCAAAATAAGGCTGTGGTTATACAATATTGAAGTGAAACTTTACCCGCATACATAAAAGAAATATTAAAAGAATTGTAGATCCATACATTGACATGTTCAATTTTTATGATTATTATGTGGGTTGAAAATGATTGTTGATTGGAAAATTTTTACTTTCTACATTCTACATATCTTAAGATAGAAGAAACAAAATCTTTAGCCAACGAATGTAATGAAGAAACCACAACTTTGAGTGACTTTTAAGATAAGAAATGTGTGAAAGAAAATATGAACCAAGTATCCTAAAATGGGTGAAAACATCTCACCAACCGATCTAATGTCTGAAAAAAGAGAATTTCCTCTTCTTTCTTATATACAAAAGCATATGGCTAAAGTCAATGGCATTCCCAGAAGATTGAAATATTGTCTTCATTTGACACTCATGCTTCTTGATATTTGGATTTTTAATTGTGCCATGATCACATCAATCCAATAAGAGTTAAAATTAGGATCCAGTTGATTTAAATGAGTTGGAATGATAGCTAGAAATCTACTTTATGAAGTGGAAGTCTTGAATTTGATTTCCACTCCAAGATCACTTCACGTAGAATTACTATTGTGTGTGAATAATAAAATTTGCACATGATTTGAAGATTAATCGAGTGCTATAAGAGATCTGAACAGCTTGAGGTGAAAAAAAAAAAAAAAAAAATAAGACTCAATTTCCAAGTCATTTTTGAGACGTGAGATCAAATATTTCACAACTTTTCACATTTAAAATGCTTATTTAGTTGCATTGAATTTGACAGTAAAATAAGAATTTGTTGTGTCCTTTTGTTCATGAAATTTTACAAGGCTTCCCATTACCAACCTGAACATAATTTTGGTTGCATGAATATGAATAAGAAATTTCAAGCACCAAACTAGAAACGAAGCTTAGCAACATGTCCTAAATGTCGTAAAAGTACTTTTTGAACAAGTCCATGTGGTCCGACTGCAATGAAATGGCCAATGACAAGCTTCCATCGTTGGTGGAGCTGGGCAGAATGAAGGATAGACCCTCATAGGCGATCCCACCGGGGCCCATGAATATGGGCCGGCCCCAGCCGAAATCCGCATCGTGTATTGGCAGTCGGACCCAACTTGTGATCCCAATGTTCGGGCACCGGAAGGTATGGGCCCCACGGACAAGTTTCGTTAGATCCGGTTGCAACTCCAAGAAATCGAGGGCCGATCTTAGATACTCATCATCCATCCGTGCCAATGCATCGTGTATCCTGCCGGCGGCATATGTCAGAGGATTAGACAATAGATCGCCGGCAACGGCAATCGGCGTCGTCGTGAAAATGGCGTTGCCGAAGTAGCCGGGAGGAAGTGGTGGGCGGACGCGGGACCGACCGTCAGTTGCAATGTACATCTTGCTCTCTTGATCTTCGGGTAGGCCACGTGCCTTGCACACGCAACACCACACGTGCCCGGCCAACATCTCGTACGAGCTATATCCACCCTTGGATTTGGACTTGAGGATGTTGAGCTGATCGCGTGTTATTCTGAACATGGCCACAGCCGTCGGATCAGGTTTTTGGGACTTGGGTGGAGTTTTCATGGATGGTGGTGGTTGGTACTCAATGTGGTGGAACTTGGGGGTGGGTGGGTCCCTTGCAAGGAGGAGGGTCCGATCAATGAACGGTGGGATGGTGAGATCAAGCCCTCGTGCCACATCTGACCAATAATTGATGAAATGGAGGCCTGAGAACCCATCAGCCACATGATGCTGCATGCCCACACCTAATGACACCCCACCACATTTGAAAGAAGTCACCTGAAAATGAATTTAAGAGTAAGAAATGTTCAGAGACATTGATTTCATGGATTATTTATCCAATGCAAAATCTTCTAAAATCAAACAATTCTTCATTTTGAAGTTAAATCCATGCATCCAAACATGCTCTTTATACCTGGAGAACTAGAAGAGCATAAGAGGAGATGTCTTGATTGTAATCGACGGGTGGGATGAGCTGCTTGAGCTCCATAGTGGGCGCAAAGTCGCCGAAGTCGTCAATCACCCCATTTGTTTCAGCTTCAACGAAGAGGACGCCCTCTCCATTGCAGTCAATCTCAATCCGACCATCTTCATCCCTTTTCAATCTCCCAGCCATGGGGTAGAAGGGGACCAGGGCCTTGCTCAGGGCCTCCTTAAGCACACGCGGGTCGAAGAAATTGGAAGATCCATTGGGCCTGTAGAAGTAGACACTTGGGGTGTGCATCCGGGGCACAACTAGGTCCAAATTAGAGTTCCAAAGGCCCTGTTTGGGTGTATCTTGGGCGGGCCGAACCATAGTTGATTCTTTCACATTGATGATCATCTTGATTAAACCTGTCAAATTGGTGGATCGTTCATTGAGTTAAGAATAATTTGAGCATTCAAAGTCTCAACCATGCAATCACTCAGCCTATGATTTAGACACAACTCAAACTCAGTTAATCAAGTTGGAGACTGAGTCTCATATTTAAAAGCTTAGATAACTATTGATATAGAATAATGAATTAATGCTTAATTATTGTTATTAAATACAATGCTCATATAGTAAAGACAAAAATGAATTATACAAAGTTACGCCTTACTAGGAAAATAATATAAAGAAATCAATCTTAAAATCTTAATTAATGTGGCAAATATATTGAAAAAAAAAGGCACGCAGGAGACATGTTTGAAAAGCTTGGTAGAGCAATATTAATCTTTTGATTTAAAAATTAATCTTTCAAAAAAGTTGAAAAATACAGTTGGTTCCACTTCTAGTCGTATGGTGTCAGATAATATGAGGAAATATTATTCAAATTTAATTATAAATACTTTAAATCATATAAATTAAACAAAATAAAATCCAAAACTCTTTTTTTCTTTCATTTTAATTACCTTGGGCACAGAAAGTAGAAAATAAATTCTGCAAAAAGTTGCATGCAGGGAAAATTCTTACACAGATCATTTAAGTATTTAAGAGCAAGAATTACCTGGCTAAAAACCGATCAAAAAACTGAAACTTCGACGCTGAGATCCTGTCAAACTTGCAGAGAAACAAACAGAGGACGTCCTGCAATTGAAATCGATGAATTAAAATCATGAATCTTTAATAAATAATAAGAATGGAAGATGACAGAAGTAGGAAGAAGATTTGAAGAAGAAGAAGAAAAGAAATGGCGAGATTACCAAATGAGAGAAAATAGGAGAATTTTGAGAAGAAGAAGAAGAAAAAGGTGCAGGCTTCGACTCTTGCTCTTTCTAACTCAGAAAGGGGTATATAAATAGTTCCACAAAGCATGGTGGCGTAGATATTGGTTGGATGAAGGTGCAGTAGCAGGTTCCACTCGGTACGCTAGGCATCGAGTCTACTGAAATTCTATACACCTCACCTTGGATTTACAATAATTTGTTAAAAAATAAATTTTAGAATTAGATTTTATTTGACTCAAATTATTTTAACTAAGGAAAATATTTAAGAATTAAACTTCAAATCAAATAATTTTAATAGATTGGGAAACATAGAGAGCGGACCTATAATTATAGAGAAAAAAAAAATCTACACTAGATTAAAAATGGTAAAAATAAAAATTTCAATGAAAACATTTTAAATTTGATGAAATGAAAATTAAAAATAAAAAATCTTAATCTTCATAAAGTGTACGAGAGAGATAATTACGACTGGACAAAATATTATTATATATAAAATATTGTATGCTTTATTAATATTTGGTTGTATTGGGTGAAGAGTTTAGTGTTCTTAACCGATTCAACCTTAAAAAAATCTCTTTTGGCCTTTAAAATTCAAAATCAACTTGACTTTAAAGTGGTGATCCATGGGTTTGATTTTTACCCTCTTCACTTGTGCTCTAGTGCTGAGAAAGCAAGATGAGGATGGCAAAATACTAATTTTTTAATGGTTTATGTGAAATTTATAGGATATTATATGGTTTGTAGTGATTGAATCTCACGTAAATTTTGATCATGTGATTTTTTTTTTAAAAAAAAATTGTGCTTTGTAATTAAAGCTCACCATAAAATATTGTGACATAAATTTTACTTCAATGGATATTAATAAAATGATTGTGAGCTATGAATATGATAAGTACAAGAAGATAAAGCATTTGAAAGTTAAAAAATGATTGTGGATGAAATTTATTATTGAATGTTGAGATTCATCAATAATTTGCCATGTGTCTTGAGGAACTTAGCTTGAAATATGGTTGTAGAATTGGGTCAGCTAAGTATGAAATTTGATGGAGGTTTCAAAAATCGACTAAGCGTGAGTTGACTCAGACTATGTCCTACTTGATATGATTTTAGGTAGGACCTAGCTTCTCTTGAATTCAAGAACAAATTTGATATCTAAAACTTTGAATAGGATAAAAAGCTTAACCTTTTTTTTTTAATCCACTCTAAACTTTTTGATATATTGGTTAGATATCTGCACTTGGTAAGATACCGTTGTTGCATGGAGATGGAAGGAGCTACTTAGTGAATCAAGTAATTTTAAAAACTAAGCCTTTTGAAACTCGGTTGGAGTCCATATAAATGGGATGATTGAATTTGATTTTTGATACAATGCTTCTAAGCCAGAGGTAAAAATAAAATCTTGGCCGATATTGTGCATATCTGCTGAGATATCTCTACTGATACACACAGTATCAATTGGACTAGCGAGATATCGGCCGATATGATCGAGATGTCTCTGATATAGATCGATACATATTTATACGGTCGATATTTGTCAAAAAAATTTAGAAGAGAGAAAGATCTCGACCGAAACTTAGTCAATATCTCGGTAAAAATGATTTTTGTACCGTCATTCTGAGTTATGTGAGCAAAGTGTAGAGTGGAGACTGCAGTGAGCATGTGACACAGTGGGGACTTGTCTGGCAAAAAAATTTCTCGGCCGTTAAGGGCGGGTGCAGGTCTGCAGGGGAAATGAGAGGTGGTCAAATGCGGACTGCGGACTACGGAATAGGAAAGTGCGGTTGGTGAGCCGGTAACACGACCTCTTTTTGCCCGTCTCTCACAGTCTTACCTAACCTTATCCGGTAAATCGGTGGCAGAGCAGTCGTAGGGCAGCTTCTTGGTGGGTCCCCCTTACCAACCCCGCTAGTGTCCGTGACTCCGTGTCCATGGACGGACCTTCTCTCTCCAATTTGGGCTCTTTTTTTTTTTGTTTGGTGAGGCCCACCACTAAATATGAGAAGAATCAAGGCTCATAACCTACACAACTTGAGTTGAACAATTTATATATATTTAGATGGAATTGATTCATCCTAACTCACCTTTTCTTTAAAATTAAGTAAAATGATTACAAACAAAGATATTTATCACTAAGGGTCTAAGGTTTAATTTTAAAGATAATAGAATAAGAAAGTTAGAATATATAATTAAATAACATTATGATAAAGGAACTATGAAAATTTTCCTATGGCATCACTCAAATAATTCTTTTCCTGTTCATCTAATTGATGCTTTTGAATTGAAAGGATATAAATTTTCTCATATTTTTTTTTTTAAGATCAAGGTATCCAAGTATTTCACCTGACTAATTATTTAAGCATGTATAAATCTCTCAATCTGTACATGTCGAATATATAATTAAAAGAAGTGGCCCTTTTTGAATCGAGGGAAGCTTAATCTCAAGATCTTTCACAAATATATAAACCTTCTCATATTTGTTCAACCTTCCAATATCTATCAAAAGATTTTTTTTTTTTAATGAAATTTCATAGATCTTGGTCTCGGAAAAATTGAATGTGATGTAAAGATGACTATATTTAAAAGGTTTATAAAATTTTATTTTTATTTCCTATTAAAGGAATATGATAATTATTTGACGTTGACACAGTCTACATTCATAAAATCATTTATCTAATAATATAATAAATACTTCATACTCATAATTTACTGTATCATTAAAAAGTCAAGTTAGAAAGGTCCATTTAATTTAATTAATTTCAGTCTGAGCGTAAAATATAGATATAGAATTATGGACTGAGACACTGAGTTGTTGAGTGGGTCCCTTGAAAGGTTGGTCTCCAAAAGGTTGGTCTCCAATGGTGGGCAGGCTTCGATGCACCAACCATTATTGGCCTTATTATATTTTAAATGCTTATTGTACAAGCCCACGATACTTGTTTTGGACGTTTGGTAAAAAATAAAATAAAAAATCAACTCGTGAAGTTCGATATCGTTCAATTTTTTTTTTTTTAAATTATTACTATATTAAATAGATTTTGCTAATTTATTCGTTTATTAAACGTACCAATATACTCTATTCAAATTATTTTTTTACATCAGATTTAGATCAAAACTGTAAATCCTTTAAAAACTGTTCTCATAAATTTAGTGGACCTCACGTAAACTCACACATATCAATAGATTTATTTAAGTGTAGAAAACCATAGGATACCACTGTAAAACTTCTATAGTTAAGTCCACTATTCCTAATACATACTAAAGTTAGGTTATGAGAGTTTGAATCTGCAAATTCCTGCTTTCTGAGACTGAAGACTACCAGTTGAACTACATTCATGTGAGTTTTGACTCATATATATTTTATTTTAATTAAATAAGTGAAAAAAATATACTTTTTAAATTTTTAGAATTTAAACTTATTTAATAGTAAAAAATTATCAAGTTAAATCAATAAATTATAATATTCCATTAGATATGAAATAGAATATAGGTAGTACGTCATGGGATAGATGGGTCGGTTGGGAGAGAGCAGAATGTGCATTGAATGCACTATAATCTTATAATCTAAAAATTATATAAAGCCTCAAGAAAGCATTTCTTGAGAAAGTAATAAGTTAGAATAAAATTTGCGTTAAATTAACCTACCAAGTTTGGATTAAAAACTTCAACGACCCTATGCTATCTACTTGTTAAATAACCTTGAACCAAGCCACCTGATTATTATTGTAATTAGATTGGATCAATGTACTTGGTCAAAGTCCGACTGTATTTCTCGTTGAGTTTGAATTTGAATTGATTTGATGAGCAGCTCGGAAACTGCCATAGTAGTCACTGTTGACCTGACCTGTTGTAAATTGATGGACTTGAAACTAGGGAATGGATAGAATTGAATAAATGGAACAGCATCTTTGGTCAGAATTGGGCTAAAAGTCCGGCTATTTTTTTTAATGCGCACTTTCAAGCAAAGGTCTAAATATCGGTCGATACATATTATATCGGTCGATATATATCGGTTTTTTTAAACCGAGTAATATCGGCCATACATACCGAATATCGGCCGATATTTATAAATATCGGTTTTTAATTTTTTTTTTTTTTAAACACCGATACGGTTTTTCACGGTTTTTACACGGTTTTTCGCGGTTTTTCGCGATTTTCCACGGTTTTTCAGGGTTTACGATTCTCAGGGGTGTTCACGGTTTTTTACTGTTTTTGCGATTTTCCGCGGTTTTCCACGGTTTTCCGCAGTTCAGGTTTACGGTTGACGTTTTTTGCAGTTTTGTCACGGTTCATCACTGTTCATCATGGTTTTTTGCGGTTTTTTCACGGTTCCGATATCGGAGGAGAAAGAAAATGCCGATA
Organism: Chimonanthus salicifolius; assembly: GCA_013350335.1. Lineage (NCBI taxonomy): Eukaryota > Viridiplantae > Streptophyta > Magnoliopsida > Laurales > Calycanthaceae > Chimonanthus > Chimonanthus salicifolius. The sequence goes on along the minus strand of CM023532.1, from coordinate 27,793,386 downwards.
TCGGTATGAGAGATAAATTTATCGGCCGAAATATCGCCCGTATCGCATATCGGCCGATATTTACATATTGGCCTATATATCAGCCCAGCCGATTTTTTAACCCCTGCTTTCAAGGAGACATAGAATAGCATAAAATTTCTATTTTACTTACTACTCATTAAGTATTGGTTTATCAATAATATGCCGATCTGTATGTATATGGCGTGTTATTAGTACACCGATGTTTGATAAGTGATACAATAGTAAAAGTAAAATGAGAATTTCACTTTATCCTATGTCACCTAATCGATTTTGTCTGTGTTAGGATAGTTGGCTATTTTTTTTTCTAAATATTTTAAAGATAATTATTTAAATTATAAGTAGATATGATGAGTTATAAGTAGACTACATTTAAGTAGAAAAATTAATTTTTACTCACTTGATCTTAATAGCTATGACCTCCTGATGTATTCATCTTGGTGATTTTTAAAGATGTTTGGTGAGTTTCACTAGTAGTATTAAGTGGTTGGAAATTGAGTTTATTTGTCGTTGATCACATCTAAATTCAATATGAATAGTCAGATTTTTAAGTGTCCAGGCTCAAGCTTAATACTTTTTTAAACGTCAAAGTTTAGGATTCAACTTAAAAAACCTAATGGGTTGTAGACAGACTCAGGCCTTTATATATTCAAAATGAGTTAGAGTTAAGATAGAGAAAACCTAGGCATGAAATTGGTATGTGAACAAGCTATAATAGAGTTAAGGTGTTTAGGTCTTTAAGAATATCCAATCAATTTTTATGGTATATACAAATCTTCCTATCCACACATACTAAATAACACTAAAAATTTTAACCGCCAAATCAACCTTCACGAGTTAAACTTTAATAGAACTTTGAATGAGTCAAATTGACATTACTATATATATAGGATTGAAATTTGACTAAAAAAGTGAAAAATTAGAACAGATCAACTCGTATTAAATACTATTAATAGAATTGTTGTCAAATTTGTTTTGAAGCCCATTCTTATTTTGTGTTCATAATGTTTATTTCTAAGAAGAAGTCATAATTAAAAAAAAAAAAAACTGAAAATATATTAGAATATGAAAACAATAATATAAATTTATAAATATATTTAAATTTATTGTATTCAGACAGAACTTGGTTTGCTCTCACATCGAGTCAATTTCTATCCATTAGAAAAAAAGACAATGGAAGGTCAGGACTTAAGATTTTAGTAATATTTCCTATCGAAAAATTGGTAAAGAGTAAAGAACTAGAGAACTTGGCATGTTAGTCTTGTTTTTGACATTTCAACGTTTGAAAAAATCTTCATTCCTTTAACATTGACTTATTTCTCTTTCCTTGTGTTTTATATTTAATCAGGGTTAACAATTTCTAATCTAACTCGAAATTTATTCATAGAATTTTTTTAGGACAAACATTTTTTATGCATGCAAAGACCGGGTTATGTTAGGTAAACTTATTTATGGAAATTTATTTGAATGCCATTTTTTCAATGATTGATAAGTATTTTATTCATAGTTTAACTGGTTGACTTTCGTCTTAGAAAGTGGGAAGTTGTGGGTTCAAACCCCATGGCTTAATTTTGATGTGTTTTATGGGTAGTGAACTCATTCATGAGAGTTATAGTATGACTGTGTCTGAATTTACTCTCTAAAAGAAGGTATTGCAGCTCAAAAGAAATGGAAAAGAAGCCCACAAGGCGGACCGAGCTAAAGAAAGAAAGCCCACTGACGAAAAAAGCCTCAAGGGAAACAAACAGCGAGGCCCAAAACTTAGAGAATGGCCAAGGCCCAAAATAGAATTCAAGCCCAGCCCCAAAACATAACAGGGCCACAATCGAAACCTGGCCAGCGATCAATTCGTTCGGTCGTTTACTAACACATGGCGTTCGATACAAAAATGTTTTCTTTACTATACAGTTTTTTTTTCACAGAATTCCTCTACTTTTAAATACTAATTAAAAAATGTAGACAACAATCGCGGCATCCTTCAAACTAATAAAGTTTAATCATAAAATTATTTTTCTAGTTTTTAGTTATTTTCGTAGAATTTTTTATTGTTAGCTAATAAAATGATAACATTGAATGAAATCTTTCTCAATTCATCAAATCTAATCTTAATTTTTTTTTTCTTCATACACAAATTTTCTTATTTTTTTAATATTAATATGATAAATACATGTCGCATCTTTCAATTTTACCAAAATTTAAATTTAAATTTGAGAAGAGAATTGAGTAAAAAAAGTAGATCTTGTTTTTCTCTTAAATAGTTCCAAACAAATGAGCAGCAACAAATGACAATTATTCTTCTCCACTTTAATAGCTGAGATTTTGACCGATTTTCATATTGGCCGAATCTTTCTCTCTTCAATTTTTTTTAAAAAAATTCTTGGTCGCTATTTTTTTTTTTAAAAAAACCATGTAAATAAATTGAAAAAAGCCCACAACCGATATTTGTTTTTTTAAAAGAAGAAATCAACCGGTATTTGATCGAGATCTCGATTATACCGGCCAATATTTTTTCCTTTGGCCGATACGAGCATCAAAGTGTTATATTAAAATTAAAACTATATCGAAGACAAATCCAATAGACTTTCTTTAAAAAATAATAAAATATTATTCTTTAAAGTTAACTCTTCATTGCCTTTGATTTGGTGGTGATTTGAAAGAAGGGACTAGCGTGTCCTTGTGTTTAAAAAAAAAATGAAAAGAAAGAGGCTACAAAATGTATTGGCACATCGCACTGAAGCAGGCTCAATGAATTTTAAATTGTTTTGCATGATAAAATATAAAAAGTTAAATTCATTATTTGATATAATAATGTGACACTATGAAGTCCTTTTACTAGGTATTTTTTAAATACTTTCAAAAAAAAATATATATTTTTAGATATTTTGATGGAAGAAATTAATTTTAAATTACTTAATGGAGCTTTAGTATAAATTATATTATCATGGAAATGTGTTTTCGACTTTACACCACATCATTCAATTTTTATATATGAAGGAAACAAGAGAAACCATCCACCTAAGGATGAAACTGTGGATGAAACTTGGGTTGGGTAACCTGACCCGTATGTCCGTGAACTGAGAAATCAGTGGGTTTAGGGTTATGTATTTATATATTTTGGTCAGGTCAGGTTGAGAAAATAAAAACTTCTTATACAATTTGGATCCGATTGGGTTGAGAAATTTATTTTTACTATATCAAATTTTATATTCGCATATGTTTATGATCATCAATATTTTACTACTTATGCTTGGTTAATTCATTTCTGTTTTGGCAAGATTTAGTCCCTTCTCATTTGTAAATGTAATTATCATCATATGTTAAGATATATTTAAATTTATTATGATTGATTGTGATATACTTTAAATATATCTTAACATATGATGATAATTACATATGATTATGAAAGGGAAGATGCCACGTCCCATGAAATCCGTAACAGTTTACTTTTCTCCTAACTTACAGGATTTTAACGCTACCATTTTTAATTATTTGTTTATGAATGTCAATTCACGTGTTAGATTGGTGGCAATAAAATCTCTAGAATTTTTTTTCGAAAGGTAATAAAATCTCTAGAATTAAAGGCACCAATTTTAATTCTCATTCAAGCCACATTTCAACATTATCAATACAGATTTGAAGTAAGAAGAAATCAAAAATTAAAATGGCTACGCTTGGATTAGTGGCCTTTGTTATGCTATTCCTCACAGTTGTGTGCAGGTTAGTTTTTCATTACCCAGTTCTTGCATTATCTTAAAGATTTTATTTATAATTTTATATTGGTTTTTATGTGTTTTTCACTGCTTCTTATATTATTTACCAAATAACTAACTATAAATTCAGACATTAGCAAGGAATTATACAGTCTTAGTGCATTTGGTTGTAAAATTGTCATACTTTAATAGATTTAAAGAGAAATTCTATAATGTTGTATAATTTATTTATTTTCATGGTGGACTGGACAGATGCTGGACCAAATTGATGAGAAATGCTGGATTTTCATTGTGACCCTAATTTTAATGCAGACAATGAGAAGTGCAACAATGAATATTTGAAAGGCTGTTCCAAGGGTGGAATCTACAAAGACTGGAGCACAATGAGAAGTAGACCAGCCGGTTCAATTGTTGAATGCAAGCTAGTGTCACCCTTAGGTTTCAATTTTGTCATGAATGTTTTTAGGTAAATAAGATACTTAAATTACATTTGAAATCAAAGCTTATATAAGTGTCTCTTAAGATATAGTCTTAATTTTTCTCTTAAAACTCGGCCAAATTCTTGAATCGATGGGATTTTAAGCCGGCTTCGAGTTTTGAATTTTCAAACACTAATACAGTCTTAAAAATTCAAAAAACTTGTCCCAAATCAGTCGGAGTTGATTTAACTTAACAAAATGTTGAGTTGAACAAGTCGATGGTTTTTTCCAATTTTTTTTAAAACTTGGTCAGGATTCTTTTACTTGATAGATTTTGAGAAGAGACAGAGAACATGCCTTTCAGTAACTCATGGTTTTCTAAGTTGTTCCTCTCTTCTGAAAAGATTTTCTAGAATTTAATAAATGAAAAAAATATTATAACTTTCTACACTGTTGAAATGATCAATTTACTCATGAATTGGTCCACACAGTTGATAGGATGTCAAGCAATCTCTCTACTGCCACAACAGTAGAGGATTCAGATTCATTTAGAACAACTTTGATGAAGATTGTGTCCATAAATGTCAATATATTTTTTTTTTCCGGTCACTACTTGTTAGGCTCGATAATGTTTGCAATGAAATAGTTGACAATGAATATTTTCTCTCTTCATTAATTGGTAGGGGTTTTAGCAAGGCAGGTCTTCTAAATGCCAAGCTCTATGTTCTTGGAGAGCTGAGTGGGGGCAGAGCTGGATCAACTCCTCCTAAATCTACTTAAATGTGGGTAGGATGACGACGGAATCAATGGTGGTGAATCTTCGCTGGACAGCAGCTGCAACAATGGCATGCTGTGTACTGCAACCAGGCAATGCTCTGCTCGTGAGAGTCACTGCTGTGGCTATGCAACAAGGGTCTTGTTGCAGTGTCATCACACTCCCATTTCTTACGTCCCGGCGACAACTGACCGCTCACCGCTGCGGCGGCAATGTGGTTGCCTAAGAAATCCGAAGGTGTAGCCAGAGATGTGAAAGGATAGCACTTACAAGACGAGAGAGTAAGGATAAATAGAAAAAGGGTAAAATGGGAATTGAATAAAATTGGTGCACCCTTCACGGTGCAAAAATCAGTTCCCTCGGTATGTCTAAAAATGAAAGAAGTGTTCAAAATTCTATATAATGGAAAAGTGATATTATTAAACACTTTATATGAAATTAACATCTCTACTATGTTATGATAAACTCTATTTCGTATTTCCTATTGCAGTTCATGAATTTTTTTTTTTAAATTCTCGATTTCATGAAAATATTTAATATTAGAAAAATTACACAAACACCCTACATTATATCTATCATATTAATGTATATTTTATAGACACTCAATATCATTTTATTAACTTTTCATAAAAATCTCTAAAATGAAAGTTCTTAGAATAATTTAAAAAAATTGGAAAAAAATAACTCAAAATGGATAAATCTTATGGCTTACATGTTTTCAATATAATAAATTCTTTAAATTCAATGACAAGAATAATTTTAATGGAAAATAAGAACTTACTTGAATTTTTATAAAATCATATTCAAATATATCCTTTTTATTAATTTGTCATACAGTGAACATTATTTATGACAACATCAGCAGATAATGATCGGATGATTAGAACATTAAAAAAATGATGGATAAAAGGTACTAAGTAAATTATTCATATTTATTTATTCATATCATTGGCTCAAACTTATAACAAGAGAGAGAGATTAACAATAGCAGTGACAAATCTTTGTGCCCCAATTTTTGCAGATTCCACCCTTGGAACAGCCTTTCAAACATTCAGTGTTGCACTTCTCATTGTTTGCTTTAACCTCTGGGTCGCAATGAAAATTCAGCGTGTCACAACAATTTGGTCCAGCATCTGTCCAGTCCACTATGTAAATAATATAAGAAGAAGTGAAAAACAAATAAAATCCAATATAAAATTATAAATAAAATCTTAAAGATAATGCAGGAACTGGGTAATGAAAAACTAACCTGCACAGACTATGAGGAATAGCATAACAAAGGCCACTAATCCAAGCTTAGCCATTTTAATTTTTGATTTCTTCTTCTTACTTCAAATCTGTATTTATAATGTTGAAATGTGGCTTGAATTGGAAATAAAATTGGTTCCTTTAATTCTAGAGATTTTAAACAAATAATTAAAAATGCCACGTTAAAATCCTGAAAATTAGGAGAAACATAAAAATAAAAGTAAACTGTTACCGATTTTTATGGTACATCGCATCTTCCGTTTCTTGAATAGAATGTAATGTTCTGATATACCCAAAGTCATGAGTCTTATATTAGATAAAATAACATCTAAATATAGGACTTGTTATCTGTATAAATCAAAGAAATTATTTTTTTTTTGTAAAAAATTATAAGAAATTAATGTATTAAATATTTATGTTTATCAGATTTAAACTAAATAAAATAAACAATTGAAATGGAATTTTTTCTTAACTGTAAACTTATTTATTTAAATCAAGTGGATAAGAAATTTTATCTGAAAATTTATTTTATAATGATCATATTAACTATGTTTATTTTATTTTTTTAAGGTTATCTTTTGTGTCATAATGGACTGTAGGATCTTTCCACCAAGTGATCTTTTTAGATAAGTTTTGCAAGGTTTAAATTTACTTTGGAAGAAAATGTCTCTCTCGATTACAAATTCGTTCTCTAGCAACAATTTATTAATTCAGTAACATTTACCCGAAGAATTGATCGTCTCAGTAGTTTCTTACAGTTCACAATTAAAAAACTCAAAAAAAATTCTAATTCGAGTCAAATCACCTCAAGAAGATTTCACTAGTCAAAAAGATTTTCAGAACTTTTAATTTGGATAGCAATCCTCCTACAGGAGTTTTGTGTAACATGATAAGGGTTTTACTATATTGTCCATTTTGCCCTTCGAAATGGCTTGCCAAACCCATCGAATTGGCTCATCGGATCACCCGATCAGTGATCCGGTCAATGACCCTTCCACTGCGATATAAGTCGGCTCACTGACCTGATCATTAACCGGCTCACTGAAATTTATCTAACTGAGACTGTTTTTTCATACATAACAACAAATAGGATCATTGACCGGCTCACTGACCGGATCACTGATTTTTTTTTAAATGCTTTTGTACGACAGTATAAGGGTAAAATGGGTAATACCTTAAATCCCGTGTCTCATTATACAAAATATCTGTGGAAAGATCGCTATCCATATTTTCACAAATAATAATTACATTAATACAAGAAATGATAACATATCATTAAGATTCTCAGTTATTTTCTTATATTCTCACATGCAGTAAAATAAGACAGAAAACATTGCATTAAAAGAAACGGGGGAGAGAATGAGAGAAATAATAATAATCATAGTAATATTCCTTACGGTTTCATTTAAATTGTGATTGATTCTGATTAGGCAATATAGATTATAATTGGTCGCGATGTGATTGTAATAAATTGTGAAAAATATTGTGCATATCTCTCAATCATAAAATTAATCGATCACAATCGATTATAATAAATTTAATTATATCTTAATAAGATTTATATGGCCTTTACCTCTAAACGTAATCTAAGTATCTTATTTACCCTATTTATCTTAAAAAATCACATATATTAAATCGACAAAATTGAAACCTAGGGTGAGTAGAGCATTGTTTACTTCATGTATTTAACTAAGAATTTAGTATTTTGCATTTTACAAGAAATCTATGTTAGTTGCATGAAGATTTGAAATCTCTTTTCTTCTCCACAATATATATATATATTTTTTTATCAAAGTCATTTATCGATCATTGTAAAAGTCGTGTATTTAAATTTAACTATATAATCATATTGGCTGATGGTCCAAAATATTATATTTTCAAAGTATTTTAACTATGTCCTTTTTATTAATTTGTCATGGTAAACACTATTTATGACAATGCCAACAGATAATTATCAGATGATTGGAATATAGACATTCATAGTGGAACAAATATCAAGTTCAAAGTAGCAAACCATCCATAAAAGGTACTCAATAAATTACTCATATTCTTTGAATAATATGGGTACCCCACTTAATATTGAAGGTGAGATTAATATTACAAATATATTTATTTATTCATATCGCGCGCAGGCTTAAACTTATTAAGAGAGAGAGAGAATTTGAGATTAACAAAAGCAGTGACAAATCTTCAAGCCCCAGTCTTTGCAAGCTCCACCCTTGGAACAGCCTTTCAAACATTCATGGTTGCACTTCTCATTTAGAAAATTAACACTTGGGTCGCAATGAAAATTCAACGTATCACAGCAATTTGGTTGAGCATCTGTCCACCATGACAATGAAAATAAATTATACAATGTTATAAAACTTCTCTTTTAATCTATCAAACTATGACAATTTTACAGTAAAATGCACTAAGTTTGTATAATTCTTTGCTAATGTCTGTATCTGTACTTATCTGATAAATAATATAAGAAGAAGAAGTGAAAAACACATAAACCCAATATAAATCAAATCTTTAAGCTAATGCAAGAACTGGGTAATGGGAAAATCTTGAGCATCTCACTTACTAACCTGCACACACTATGAAGAACAGGATGGCAATGGCCACTAATCCAAGCTTAGCCATTGTAATTTTTGATTTCTCTACTTCTGCTTCTTATTTCAAATCTGTATTTATAATGTTGAAAATGAGTCACAGAAGGTTGGTATAATAACTATAATAAAGAATGTTTACTGTATTCACAAAACAACAAGTCTGAATCCTTTACTGCTGTGACAGTGGACGGTTTACCATGCCACCAATTTACGCATGACACGTGGCTTAACTCTTATAATCAAATAATTAGTGATTTAATTTTGGATATTGATATTTCCTCCTGTGTTTTGGATAATCAGACATGTAATTTTGGATATTGTCCATTTTACATTTCTACTGTAGTATAAATCGGTTTACTGACTGGCTAGCCAGATCACTTACCCTTTCACTGTGGTATAAATCCTGACCGGCTTGCCGAATCGCTGACTTTTTTATTTTTTGCTCTATTTTTTTTGAAAAATTACATAAAGTCAAGAAAAATATGGGATTCATTTGTACGTAATTTTATCAATATTTAACATTCATTCAGACATCAAAATGGAGTGTTCAAGATACAAAATTGAGATTTTGATAATTTCTAAAAAAAATAAAAAAAGGCCCAAAAATTCCAGAAAAATGAAAAATAGTTGTTAGTAATTTTCTAACAAAAAAAAGGATGTAGTTAAATTTACCTTAGACCAAAATTTTGGATTAAATTAAAAAAGTGCATGAGATCTAACATTTAAACACTACATTAGTGTCCTAAATAGTCCATCCATATTATCCGAATACACTAAATCCAAATTAAACAACATCATCCATGATTTTCATTTCACAAAAGAATTCATGAAAAAACACTTATGAAACATTTCCAAATATGTAACTCACAAAATCACATCTCCATTGCACGTAAAATTGAATGGTTAAATGAAAACAATATTTTTTTTCTATAAAACCCCCAATTTTTCATTTATATTAGACCAAAAATTTGGTTTAAATTATTAAAAAAAAATCTAACATTTAAACACTACATTAGTGTTCTAAATAATCCATCCACATTATCCAAACACATTAAACTCAAAATTTTCACACATCCTCCAAAAAATTAATTCTCCAACAATAACGTAAACATCATGAAATATTCATCACAATAGACCTCAAAATTGAATAAATCACAAATAAGAAAAAATTAGGTGTTTAGTAGCTAATAACTTGATAAATGAAGTTCTTTTTCAGAAAACCCATAAAAATCATGCACAAATGAAAAATCCAATATCTCAATTGACTTTCAAGATGAACAACGATTCTGCCGCTTCAAGCACTGATCGGACGCAACAATGCGGGCCGATGAGCAATATAACGTATCAGCCGCATCGTGGCACCGGCTAATTTTCCACAACGTATCAGCGGATGCCTTAATTGTTGTCATCCATCCATCTGTAAATTTGATGGTAATTTCTTTGTTTCATATGATCACAAGAGTCTATTTACTCTCAAACGTTCCCTTACCATATAATCTCACCATATTAACGATTTAGGCCCAAATCCTCTTTGTGCCACTTTAAGTGGGCCAATGGACTCACTATTACTAGGCTTCAATGTTTTGATGCAAATGGGCCACCTGATTACTGGACCCTCCATTTTTAGGACAAATTTTATTGGACCATCCACTCTAGGGTCGTTCTCGAGTCTCTACAGTTTTGTTGGACTTTTAGAACGTACAAAGATAGTTTAATCTAATAGTGACTTTAATTTAAATTTTGTAACAAATGAAATTTGAACAAAGCTGATTAGTAGAATTATCTATATTATAAATGTAGAGGGAGATATAGGAATTTATAAAGGAATTGAGTCACTCCAACTAACAGATTAGTCTTTTCGACTGGAAGCCCATGTCCTAACAAGTGGTATTAGATCTATGTCTCAGGATCTACCTAATGTAGCTCAGGTGATCCCCTAGGCGAACAGGATGGCCGGCGTCGCTCTCTCCACCAGAGGACCTCGTTCTAGAGGAGAATTGTTGAGGCTGCTGTGAATGAGTCCCACATTATAAATGTAGAGGGAGATCTACGAGTTTATAAAGGACTTGGGTCACTCCACCTAACAGATTAGTCTTTTGAACTGGAAGCCCAAATCCTAACACGGAGATGATACAGTGCGTAGTGCAGATATATTCATCTAACAATCTCAACAAAGAAATTACCAAACAGGTTCTTTGAGAGTAGAAACCCCCAATTTCTCCTAATCCAGACTGTTCAAAACTACAGTATGTGGAATAGCCAGTTGCAATAATACCACTCAGGTAAGAGCAATATCACCTTCAAATCAGATGGTTAAGAATCACCCAAAATGAAAAGATGGTTAGGGAGAAAATGGTCAACAATCCAAATTTAACAAAAATAAAGTCAAACTCGACTATGCATCTGGGACTGTTTTATAGACTCGTTAAAAATTGTATTTATTTTTATATTTCAATGAGCATTTTCACGTCTCTTTTGCACTTATCTCTGCACTTTTAATGTCCATTTTGTAAATTTGATTCAAAGCCCGAGTTAATAATTCGAGTCAATGTCGAATACAAGTTAAAAAATTGGAGTGGTTACCGATCCTGACATTTCCAATAAATATCACAAAGATATATTTAAAGAATCAAATCTATTTGGTATGGGTCTCTCCATTTTATTATTATTAATTTAGACAAAACATGAGAATGGGAAGTGGAGGGGTGGTGGAAGCCGATTGGTAGAGAGCAAAATGTGGCCGTAGATGATTTTACACTGCATGAAAAAGGAAGGAAACGGAGCTCAGGAAACGATAGGAAGAAACGAAACATAAGAATGGAAAGGGGAGCAGGAGGCTGACTGGAAGATTTCAATATAGCCGTTGCAGATTTTTGGCTACAAAATGGGATTGCAAGTGAGAGAAAATCATCTCTACTTTGGGAGAGCAAGGGGCTGGAATTTTTGAGGGGTTCTCTGTGACAGAGAGAACCCTCTCAAATCTCTCATTTCTTCTTTCTTTTTCTTTATTTCTCTCTCTGCTTGCAGATTTGGGGACGGGGCAGGTGAGTGACACACCGGCGGCGTGCTGCAGCAGAGGAAAATGAAGGCGAAAGTCGGAGCACCGGCGAGTGACGCGCCGGTGATGCTCTGAACGCAACGACAGCAGCATAGGCGGCTCAGCAAGGGCGATTGACACGCCTGCAGCACCAAACAAGTTCAGAGAGGAGAAGGGCTTCTCTTTCCTCTTCTTCTCTGTTCATTCAGTTCCTGTAATTTCCTTGAGCGTGCAGCAACAAACAATGGACCAGTGAAGCAGCGTGTATTGGGGCGTTTTTCTTTTCCTTCCACCTCTGACCAGAGACGTTGGAGAGATTTGGGAATTTTTTGCAAGGCAGGAACAGGTTTGACCGGAGAGCTGGGCTGCACGACTCTCCTTTCTTTTGATTGATTTTCAGGGAGTTTTTAATTTTTTCTCTCTTTATTTTGTTTTATTATTTGTCATGGTTACTTGTGATAACTTGGTTTTAAATTCTTAAACATTGTTTAAGTTTCTTTTGATAATTTACTTAAGCATTTTTTTATGTCATTTTATGTTTTATTTAGTTTTGCAATCATTTAGTTTGAATCATTGGTATTTTAATATTATGATGTTCCACTAATTTTTCAACTAAGTTGAAGGGTGGAATTTAATTATTTATGGGGTATTTTGAATCAACATTTGAATTATTAATGCATGTTTTTTTTAATTGAATGGTTTAATTTAATTTTGAGTTTTATTACAAATTCACACACATTCCTTGATTCATTGTGGCTTTCGAACATAGTGAATGCTAGGATAATTGTATGATACTTGTGATAAATTTCAGTGATCATCTCCATGTCTATATATTTCTCATGGTTTATTATGATTTCTTAATACAGTAAATGCTCGAGGCATCCCCGTAACACGTGAGATGTGCTTAACCATTATTAACAGTCAATTATTCAAATAAATTAGTGGAGAATTATTTCTGATATAATCGTCAAATCTTCCGGTTTGATAGAATCATTATTCGAATCAAACTGAGAAACGTTGATAAAAATAACCTTATAAATTGTTAAATGGATCCTGCTCCATACTTTGTGTGAAAATCCAATTTTCATTCTTCTCTCTTTGATTAAGTGTTCTTAATTCCTTTAGTCCATGTGGATTTGAGCTCAGACTCATTGAGTATTTTACTACTTCGCTAATTACGCTTGAATTTACACTTTTAAAGTGGTAGCAAGTTTTTGGCCTCGTTGCCGGAGATTATAATGGTTTTACAAACACTTAAAAAAAACAATTAAAAAAATTAGAAATTTTAAAAACAAAACAAAAATAATTTAGTCTTTTAGATCCTTTGTTTGTTTTATTTGTTACTGACTTTTCTTGCCTTCTTTTTTTTCAAGTTATTTTGTTTTGGATTTTTACGCATCGGGTAACCTCGTTCCCCCTCTCTTTCATTTTTCGTTATTAGTAGTTAGATTTGTTTTGTTTAATTAGTTAGGTTATTTTTTTGGATATCCTCATTACACATGGCTGGTCACTATCACTTGAGAAAATTTAATTTTGTTGTTGGAGATTTGTCTAATAATTTATTTGAAAAGTCTGAAAACCATTTGAAAGTATTCCACTTTCAGAGAACTATGCGTGAATGTATGCAACAACCAAGATTAAGTTCTCCACTAATGTTTGAATATGAAAATGATCATGGGAAAAATAAAATCCACCATGTCCCACTGTGGGGAACTTTTCATGAATACTGAGAAGAAACTAGATCAAGTTCTCCTAAGGCCAATGTAAAAGTGGACGGCGTTTACGGTAATTAAAGAAATATATACCGTCTTTACATATGAAAACATACTATTACACAATCACTAGTAACTAAAAATATAGATAGGGATAGTTAAATGGAGCAACATATCCAATAGATCCATTTATCATGGATGAGGTTGATTGAGTAGGAAAGAAATTGTATTGGTTAACCCAATACAACCACCAGATCAGAATGGTGAAGAATGACAAGGAAATCTTCAATAACAGAATCACATGTTCCACTATGAATCTCTCATTTTCTAATAAGTGTATGCGAAAAAGAAATGAGGGTTATTATTATGTCGTGAAAAGAAATAATTAAAAGTAGAAAAGAAGAAAAATAAACACTTTCATTTCATTAAAGAAAGATAAACATATCTAAATAGCAGACAAAAGATTAGACTGATTATTCACAGAGAGAGAGAGACAGAGCGAGATTAAAAAAGGGGGGAATGGCTGATGCTTAAGCATTGATTGGGTGATAGTGGTGATGGTCGCCGTGGAGGCGTTCGCGATCGGAGACGACGATTGCGTAGACGGCATAGATGATGCCGGGAACGTAGCCTAGAAGTGTCAGCAGCAAACAAATGCAGAACTCCATCTACAACACAACATATTCCATCAAAATATAGAAAATCAAAGAACCCATATCATTAAATAATCAAATGAAATGAGAAAGAGACAGAAGGGGCGGTTTGCAAAGCGATAAAAGAGCATACGCTGCAGCAGCCGTGGCAGAGAAAAACGCCGAGAGGAGGGAGCAGGATGGCGATCAGAACCTCCAGAAAAATGGCTGTCCTGCCCGTACTCATAGTAGCAGTAGCACCAATAAAATTGATCTCAGAGAGAGAACTGGAGAAGAGAGAAGGTAATGGAAATTGAGATCTCAGTCCAGTTGTGAAGTAAATCGCAGAGAAATATTCTGAGTCTATTACTCCTGTGATGAGTTGTGAAGAACTGAATATTGTGAAATAAGGGGGAGACTCACACGTGTATCTTTACTATTTTACATTAATTATAAAAAAATTTATCAATTTCGAACCATAAATTATCAAATTTCGATGACAGGTTATAGTAGATTTAATTTGTTTATAAAATATATATAATAAGAAAATAAAATAATGGAGACAAGTAATAATTAAAAATTAAAAATAATAAAAAATATTAAATTAATAAGAATGAGAATAATAATTATTAAATAAATTGTGAAGTTCAAGTAGTTAGATGATTAGAGTGCGACTAGAGAAAATATTAATATATCTCACTGATTCACCAATACAAATTATGTCTAGAACTACTAACAAAATAAATGTGTTTAAATGTATATGTTAAAAATTTAAAGAAAAAGACTTTAGATTTATTGTGATTGACTACTATAGATTACTTAGGTTATGATTGACTGGGAAAGAGAGGAAGATGATTGACCAAACACGAGGCAGCAGAAGCATGAAGTTAAAAGGGGAAGAGTATCAGTCCACACACAATCTCTCATAATCAATCATAACATAAACAATTTATCACAATCAATCACAATAAATACAAATCCTGCTTCAGCCTTCTTTAGTAGAGTTGAAATCATTCTAAAGCTTTCTAAGTTAAAGATACAGAAGTTAACGACTGATATTAAGAAGATGGGTAAGCTTGACAAAGCATGAGCATTTCTAGGAACATAGTCCAATTCAAAATGCTTTTAGAATAAAACTTTCTAGCTGATAGCACTTTAACAAATTGATATAAGGTTTAATGAGTGAGATTAATGGTCTTAAAACGGGTTTAATGAGTGAGATTTTAAGGTTTAATGTGCATTATGAATTGATGAAATGAATGGGTTTTAAATGGATTAAAAGAAAGAGGGATACAAGGTTGGTGGTGGATGGATTGGACGGGTAACAGAGAATGGCATGGCGGCTAGATCTGGGGTTTAAATGGTTAAATGGGGGGAATTTTAATGGGATTAAATGGGTTAGCTTGGCATGGGATTTGATTGGGTTTAATTAGCATTACACGGTGGTGTGAAGGTTGGTGGGGGAAATAGGAAAAGGATAAGAAAAAGGAAGAGAAGGGTCTATTTGGGATGAAGTGGGATCTGTGTTGGCTGGTTCGTCAGTGAAGATGAACAGATGGAGACGGACGGGGATGGCTCGAATAAGGGAGATGGAAGTCTTCTGAACTTCAAAGCTAGAAAGATAATGATCAAAACTGACACAATGATTAATGGAGCCCACTTCAATGCATCGTACTTGTTATCGAATAGTGGAAGAGCAAAGCCCAAGATCGTTCCTAGAACACCTAAAACTTGGACGAGACATGGGGTGTGTATCTAATCTCAATCATTTTGCTGAAAATACAATCAAAATTTTTACTTCACCATTTGGAGTTTAATATTCACTATGAATAAAATAGCAAACAAAGAGGTAGACCCATCAAACACTCGAGTTTCCAATGTGCTCTTTCAACTGTAAAATAAGAGATAAGGATAAACCGATTGTCTTGCTCATATATAGCAATGTCAATTTGTTCAATGTACTACTAATGGCTAAAAAGTTTGCTCGCAAAAGCAATTTCAACTGGACTATATTTCTAAAGAATGCACGTGCTTTTGTCAAGCTTACCCATCTTCTCAGAAAGATCTATTATTTCAGCCATATTACAGTTGTCATTCATTAACTTTTGTATCTCATCCTTAACCTATAGAAAGAAAGCTTTAGAATGATTCCGACTCCACAAAATGACTTGCAATAATAATGGCCTAACCCAATAAAAATAGACACAAAAGGCTTGTAAAAATACCTTTTCGACTCTTGGCATCAAATCACAAAGATGGTCTTTTAGCCGAGAGAGATGTTCTAACTCCAAGGTTCAGTTCAACTAACAATGAAGATGCTTCACTTATCATTTCTGAATGCCTAATTTAGATGAAACACACAAGTCATTTGTTTAATGTTTTGAAATTTGCTTTACAAGATGCCCCAATTACTTTTTGTTTACAAAATTGCTTGTCATTCTTTACAAAGAAAGACTGTTGATAATGCTTTAGAAAATTCTGTTCTCCAAAACCAGGATTGCTTCCAGATAACCAAAATAACCAAGAATTTCTTTGCTATATGCCTCTACCTCCACATGAGAGTAAAGTAATCATTTAGGATTTCACTAATAATAATACCAACACGGGACATTCAATGGATATTTTTAAAGAATGAACGCCCAGAGTAAACTCTCTTGTTCTTTGGAAAGAGAGCGGTTAATAATAATGCTATAAAATTAGAGTGTCAATCCTAACATGGGAACAATCTTTTAGAAGACACGGGTTTTTCGGACTTCCCACTTAGCCTCCATCCTTCTGTATGAAATTTTTAAAAATCAGACATTCAGAAATCCGTACATCGACCGGATCACTTTCCAGTGAATCGCTGTACCGATTTAGACACTTTTATGTCTAAAGAAATTGGTGCAGCGACCGAATCACTTTCCCTAAATTCTCATTTTCCAGTGATCCCGTGCCCACAATTAGGCTACCCTTCACAATGCACACTGATTGGCATCTGCTAGAGAAAGAGTCTAACTACTGATGCTGTCCATAATTATTTTCTGATTGGTGGGAGAGAGTGGGAATGTTTAGTATTCATTTGCATATGCTTAGGGAAAAAGTCATCTCCATTTGAATTTTCTATGTTTCAATGGTATTTCCGACATGAGTAAGGGTGTGCAGCTGTTATCTGCGCCCTACTGTAGCAAGCAAACTTCAAAATTGAAAAAAAATAAAATAATTGAATCTGAATTTGAACTAAATGAACAGCTCAAGTAAATAATAAGTTAAAATAAGGTGGGCTGGGATTCGTCAGCAAGGGAATGTATGTCACGTTATAAAGTAAATTAAATTAGATGCTAAAAGACTATAAAAGTTAGAAGGTAGAAGGTGAAACCCATATGACCAAACTGAAAGCACAAATTTTGTACTCTATCCATGTTTGCATACATTTTTACCTTAGGTATTACGTAGCTTTTCACACGTAAATTTAAAAAAAAAGAAATAAATGAAGTCTTACATGGGTAGGCCCAAATGAAACAGTCATTCCATACTGATTTGTAAATGGGTTTATTTTAGTTTTTTTTATAAAGAGATTTTTATTTCAATATTAAAGTTTATATAGAGAAATAACTAGAATAACTTAAAGCTAAATGGAAAGAAAATGACTTCAATCATTATGCTTATTTTAAAATTTATATAGAGAAATAACTAGAATAACTTAGAGCTAAATGGAAACAAAATGACTTCAATCATTGTGCTTATTTTAAAATTTTAATCTACGTGAATTGCTATTAAACAGGAAAACAAAACCTATGATCAGCATAGAACGATGATGATTTTACCCTGGATATTAGATTAGTTATCTCTTGAATTAGGTTTATTTTGAAGTTTTATTGATATATATTTTATATCTAAAATTATTATTGTTAGTATCTTATCTTATTTAATTTTATTTAATTAAGTGTATCTTTATGTCTTGTCAGGTTGGTGTAAGTGCATGGATCATTTTCTAAATAATCTACAATGAAAAAAGTGCTTTTATGGTTGTCACAACTAGGAATTTATTTTGATTGGTGAATTGTTGTGCATGTATTGAGTCCCATTCAAAGTCCAATTGACGAGAGACTGGGAAGATCACTGGATCCTTCAACTGGTTTGCCACCCATGGTATTTCAATGAGTAGAGACAACAAGTTTATCAGTGGCAACCACAATATCCTTGGAACATTCTGCATTGACAGCGGTAAACCCCTGTGATTTCAACCATTTAACTTGCTATGGCAATGACCAACTCTGCATGGGAAGAGGACCTGGACACCTAGATGAGATAATTGGCACAAAGAGAGAACAACAGAAGGAAGCAGCAGCCAGAAGCATTCTGGAACCTGTTGTACACAACTCTGCAAATCCACAGCTGTTTGAATGTGAAAAGAAAGAGGTTGTGAACAGTACAGATCAGTTCTTATGGCACCGCAAGATGACAAGGTTCCAAAGGAAGATATCTTGCTGCAAATAGAAGTTGTTTATTAAGTCACTTAAGAGGAGATGGGTTGCTGGCGCTGACACCACTCTAAATGCTGAGACCTGATTGAAAAACCATTCACAAACAGCAAAGGCAAGCAGTTAGCAGCAAGTGGCAACCGAATATAAGAAGAAAAAATAGAAGATGCATATGGAGAAGAGAGAGAAAGAAAAGGAATGTGTTTAGAATAGGGAGGTGCTGGCCGAATGAACTGAGAAAAGAAGAAAAAAGAAATTGCCGTGGAGAGTGAAAGTTGGCCAGCAAGAAATCGGCTGAATTTGAAAGTGGGATCCACAGTGCCTTGCTATTTTTCCTTCTCAGGCGCCTCTATAAATTAAAGCCTCTATGTACACTAGAACTTGAACTGGACAACAACAAGGCTCGGCTTGAGAGTAGAGAAGGATTGTGGCATACACTCACATCACACGGAAAGCTCGAATTTTATTTTTCTATCTAATTTGATTTAATTTTATGATGTCCAGCTAATTTCTTGTACAAAGGTTAAGGATGAAATCCCATTAATAAAATAATATTTTTTTATTTGTTTATTTAATCTCGTACATCTGTGTTTATTATTTAATGATTTTGACTTCATTAGATTAATTAAATATTCATTATTCTCACCATAAATATCATGTATTTTTTTGTAGTTAATAATATTATTTAATTAATCAAGGGCTTGGCATTTTAATTAAAAAGGAAAATTTCTTTGATTTCATTTTTTTTTTTAAATTTAATTAGATACATTGGATGCTTAGATTATTTTCTTTGAACCATTGTCTTTTAAATTTAAATTGGATACATTAAATGCTTAGATATTATATCTTTAAAAGCAAAGGACAGTCTAAATTTTGAACACCATATTAATGCGCTTCAATGTTTAATTCTCTTAAAATTGGAAATTGATAAATAAATAATTGAGATATTATGGTAATAGAATCTGAAACCTTAGTAATTTCTCTCATTTGATATAATCTTCGCTTTTAATTGTTTTAATTAATTTTGCAATTTCAATTCAATCATTCTCCTGGAAAATTATTAGCTAGGTTAATGTTAAAATATTAGATTTTTTAATTTATTTTTCCGTTCATTCTAAATCAAGTCCATGTGGGTTCGACTTCGCACTTGCATATCTCTATACTTCAATTTGATTCGTGCGTTTGGGAGTAATTATAAATTTAAAATTTGCACAATAATCTACTATGAACAAATTAAAAAAAATGTTTTAAAATATTTAATAAATTTTGACTCTAAAAAATAATATTTAATCAACTCAATCGAGTCGATCAAACCAGTTTTACCCACACCAATTGTTTCCAAAACTGATTAATCGACTTAAGCATCTTTTTAAAGAATTTTTAATAATTTTGAATGTGACCCGCGAATAAGTAGAGTTTGACTCACCTCGCATGAAACTGTTCTTTTGGGTCCCACCCATAGTCCTTCATGGGTTGCTGTCACTTTTAATCAACTTGTGGGGCCCCTTTTTGGTTTTAGTGTTATTATTATTATTATTTTCATAGCTGTATCAAACTTTATACCAAGAAAAACACTTTTAATCTTTAAACTATGCTTAGTCACATTGCTCCTGGGGAGGAGTCTTCCTATTTCTAGCATAGAGCCATAGAGTATAGACTAACTACAGTGGTCTTGAATTTTTTTTTTTCTTTCTTTCTTTTAAAATAAATGATTAGATACTAATATTTTTATTATAAAGATGATTTTAAATAATACTATTTAAAGTAAGAACAATTTATATCTTAAAAATTATATCAAAGATTCATTATTTTTTTTGCATAGTTCAAAATATCAGATGAACATGTATTTTTGTTATTTAAACTTCAAAATAAACTATGTACTTGACCCTTAACTTTAGTATATGTTTGAAAAATCTAAAAAATATAATTAGTTATGACGTATGAGAGAAGTTCTTATTTTTATTGTATTTGCATTTAAAAATTAATGAATTATTTAATTTTTGAAGAGATACTTATACATGTATTGAATGATCTCATTTAAAATCATCTTTATTGTTAGAACGACAACATATGCGCATTTTTCTTCTTTTTTGAAATATTTTATAACAGAAAAATGAGGCTTAACGTACGATGTTTTCCGACTTATCTTGTATTTGCTGGATTTACTAGCAAATTAAATTGTTCTTTTTAAATTCAATTTACAAAAGTACATATGGGTATCATACTTTCATACGTATGTGAGAAATTCTAATAAAAATTTTACATTTTACACACATATCAATGCACTATTTTTGAAAAATCTCCTAAAAGTGAGAAAAAATTAAGAAGTGAGTTTAAAAATCATTTTAGTTTTTACGGAAACTACTTCAAATTTTGTTAAAAAAAATTAATTTTGTTTGAAAATCCTACTTTTAATGAAACACACAAACATACTCTACTACTTCTATCATATTCTACATGTCTCAACTAAATATATAGTACACTTGGAATTTTAGTTAGTAGTTTTCTTAAATAGAAAGGCTTTCACATTTTATCAAGAGTTTTCATTTCAGATAATATCAAGGCCAATTTTTTTTGGGATAGAACATTCCATATGATTGGGCTTGTGTTTTAATACCCATATGTTCATCTACTTAGGATCTAGCACAAGGGTTAGATAAATGGAAAAAAAAAAAAAAAGATTAGCTAGTATAATGGTATTCCATGTTTTTTTTATAATCAAAGTGTTTAGGCCTTTTAGGGTATTCCATAAAATTTTAGAGCATGTGCAAACCTCCTTATCCACGTATACTCAGTAATTCTAAGAAGAGTGGCCTTTTTGGGATGAAGTAAGAGTTGTACTTAGGACTCTTGTTTCTTGAGGCTGATTTCTAACCATCACTCCAACCCCTTTCGGTTAGATGCTTAATTGTTAAGTGCAAGTAGTTAGATGATCAGAGTGCGACAAGAGAAAATATTAATACATCTCACCCACACAGTGCTATGTATGTAAACAAAAGCGAAGGAGAAAAATCACCACGACAACTATTAACATACTTTTAGAATAATTGTGATTGAGTATGATAGATTACTTAGATTATGATTGATTGTAAATATCTCTTAACTAATCATAATCTAAATAACCTAAAATGCAGAGAGAGGAAGATGATGAACATAGACGAAGCAGCAAAAGCAATAAGTAAAAAGAGAAGAGGATCCGTCGAAGCAATCTGTCATAATCAATCATAACCTAAATAATTTATCATAATCAATCACAATAAATCTAAAAATATCTTAACAACCACTTACAATATGATATAAATAAATACCTATCATTAAAAACTATTTGGATATGTCAATAGAAAATTACAAATATTCTTTTACTTAAATAACTAATACTTCAAGAAATTATAAATGACATTTATTTGCATAGAGGAAAGAGATGGCCTTAACGGGTGATAGTGAAATGTCCATGATAAGGACGATAATAGTTAAAAGGAGGCAATGGTTTGTTCATTCATTATTATTATTATTTTAAATTTACGTGTGCAAGACTATGGGATATCTAGCGTAAAACCTCCATAGGTGAGCTCGCATGGGTGTAGTTCAACTGGTTGTCTCTCATCTTGGGAAACGAGAGGTTGCGGGTTCAAACCCCCATGACCACATGAATAGCAAGAAAATAAATTTGCGTAGTTGGACTCATCCATCCAATTAAAATTATTTTTGACAATACATACACAATTGATGAATTTGAACTTGATTTTGATGGTGAATTCATTCGGTTATATTAAATGAGTGGTAAAAGTTGAATGATATTAGTGCAATTCGGTTATGCTCATTCTCCTTTCAGAGTTGTATTGTGGTTTCAAATAAGATTTCAAGAGAGATCAATGGCCCAAAGGCCAAAACTGATCCTTGGCCCGAACCCATTCAGTAAACGAGTCAAACTTAGGATTCAAAACTAAATCTACAACTTCATGAGCCAGGTTTGTATGGGGGATATTGAAATCAGTATTTAAAAATTGACTCGTAAGATACTTAAGCCCTACACAACTACTAGTCCTGGCCCTGTAGATCCAAAGCAGATTTTTTTTTTTGAACGGTAACAAGAATAAATATATTAAGAGAGAAAGAACAATAATACAGAGAACAAATCGATAGATCGAATGTAGATTATCAGAACTAAGCCAATATAGATTATGCCCGAAGCCACAATGGCTAAACCTCTACTTTTATAGCACCCTTCTAAATTCTATACTGGGTGAGAAGTGATAACACTGGGTAGAGTCTGTGAAGGAAGGCCCTATCCAATTATCAGATTGGCTTTATATGATTTGAAGCCCAATCTGATACATTAATCAATTAAGCATCGGCCCATACACATTAATCAAGCTATATCAAAAAGGTCTTCACAGCCTTCATTTTTACTAACACTATTGCCTTCTGGACAACAATAAACCGCTATTTTCTTGACTTCAATTTATATCCTCCTACTACCATTCAGGCCCTTAATGGGCCGAAAAACTTCAGCCAATATTGTAGCTATTTTGGCCCAAACTCATATTTTTATTTTTAAAAAAAAGTCATCCAGCCACAAATTCTAGGCTTATGCAACAACTTCAGAAATTAGTTAGTGTATAGATCTACCTTTGAATATGAAGCATGAAAAAATTCAATTTCGTCCACCTTCAATCTCCTATTTTTAGCAAATTTGCTCATAATCTACTGCCTGCCTAAATATTAGATTAAAATTTATAATTTTTAAGTGAAAAAAGTGTTAATTTCTGTAAGAACTGCATAGCCAAATAACACTACTATGCCTTTGGTGAATCATTCTTCATTTTACCCTGAAATATCAACAGATATACCAACTAAGAACTTCATATTTATTTTAAAAAAAAAGCCATCAACCCTAAAGACTCATGAATCTTAGAAAGATGAGGAAATAGAATAAATAAGGGGTCGAAATATCGGCCGATACATATCGTATCGGCCGATATGTATCGATTTTTTAAGACCGAACGATATCGGCCGTACAAAAAGATTATCGGCTGATATGGCCGATATTCGGTCCGCAATATCGGTCACCATATCAGCCAATATGCATAAATATCGGTATTTAAATTTTTTTTTTTTAAAAAAAAAAAAAAAACCGATACGGTTTTCCACGATTTTTTGCGGTTTTTCACGATTCTTCACGGTTCTTCCGATACGATTTTCCATGGTGTTCCATGGTTTTTTGAAGTTTTCACAGTTTTTTGCGGTTTTTCACAGTTTTCCACGGTTTTTTTGCGGCTTTTCACGGTTCTTCCGGTACGATTTTCCACGGTTTTCCACTGTTTTGCGGTTTTCACGGTTTTTTACGGTTTTTCACGGTTTTTTGCACCTAATAATAGGCTATGGCATCCTATTCCTATGGCAATGCCAGCATCGAGATGATCAAAGTCTAACCTACTTCTTTTAAACATACACAGACCCTGCAACAACAACTTCGTGGGAATCAAACCACCATCACACATGGCATATAGGTTATCAATCAAAACTTTTAAATTTTCAAAATTTGGATCCAATAATAAATGGAATGTAATCTTCGGTCCAAGTATTCTTCTTGTGTTTTTGGCTACTAGCCTGCTATTAGGATGGCTGTGATCATTTAAGTGGCGTATGACTAGGCCATGGTCTATCCAACAATAGTTGGCTAGAATTCCATGGAATGGCTAACATTTGTGACACATATACTTTGATTAACGACATAGAATTCAGTAGTTTTAATACAGAATGATTGAAATATATAGAAAAAATCTTAGAACATTTTTTACGAAGAAACTTAGAAGCACCCTCCACCATTTTTTCTGAAGAATCATGGCAAATCCACCTTTGGCTTCTTAATATCACCACTTAGCTAGTCCCGAACTTTCGTGAAATGCTTGCGACTATCACCACTTAGCTGGTCCCCCAACTTCCATGAAATAATCGCAAGTTCTTGAGTCTTTGGGTATGAAGAGGACAATATTGCATCCTTTCTCCTGCACTACTTCAACGGCATGTACTGTTGACATTAATTTGAAAATGCTAAGAGACTTTAGTAATGAAGTAAAGATGCTTGTAAGTTTTCCACAGTTTTTTTGCAGTTTTTCACGGTTTTCCATGGTTTTTTTGCTGTTTTTCACAGTTCTTCCTTTACGATTTTCCACGGTTTTTGCGGTTTTCACGGTTTTCACGATTTTCACGATTTTTTGTGGTTTTCACGGTTTTTTGCGATCTTTGTGGTTTTTCACAGTTTTTTGCGGTTTTTTCACGGTTTTGAATATTGGAGGATAGAGAAACGCCAATATCGGAGGAAAGAGAAACTTATCGTCCGATATTGCAGCCGATATGCATATCAGCCATTATTTGCATATCGGCCGGGGCATTTTTTTGACCCCTAGAATAAATAGTACATCAAGGGTAGCCAAAGTGTCTATATCAATAAATGTAATGAAATATGAAATGCAAGCATATTGTGTCAATCAATGCTTTTTCTTAGATAGGGAGATAAATTGAGGGCACAATCTTTTTTTTTTCAAAAATGGGGTGTCCAAAGAACATAGATTTAGAGCCCACACTCCAGGCCAGGCCACCAAAAACAAACTCTTCTAAAGTCTAAACTTCAATTCTATGAAAAATAATAATGAGGCCCACAAAAAATAAGGGCGGAGACATCCAAAAAGCAAAACAGACGAGAACATGCCTCGAAGATCACCAACAACGAAAACAAAAACATTGTAATAAGGTTCTTGTGAAATATTGGAGCACCAAAGTTCAAGATTGCTGCAAGAACGTCCAAAACTTGAATGAGATATGGACTTCGTGCTCCATCACGATCATTTTGCTGAAAATACAAACAAAGTTTCTTAAGTTAAAAAATAGAAATTAGATTGAAGTTGGGGAACATAATCCAAAAAATTTACTTCACCATTTGGAACTTAATATTCAATATGCATAAAATAGCAAACAAAGAGGTAGATGCACCAAACCTTTTTAAAATTGATGGAACACTCGGTATATTCGATGATCTCTTTCAACTGTATAATAAGAGATAAGGATAAACAAATTGTCTTGCTTATACCAAAAAATGAAATAGAGGGGAGTGATACGTACCTTTCTCAATATGTTCAAGATCCTTTACAAGCCCTTTTGTGCCTATTTTTTTTGAGTTAGCCTATTATTAGTGGAAGCCATTTGTGCAATTGGAGTCATTCTAAAGTTTTGTTTTTGTAGGTTAAACAAGAAATACAAAAATTAATGAATGGGGACAGTGATATTGCTGAAATGATGGATCTTACCAAGAAGAAGAATGGTAAGAATGTTAAGCTTGACAAAAGTGTGAGCGCTCATAAGAAGTTAAAAAGGCTTTTGCGGCATAGCTACGAATGCAAGACACTGAAACCACTTCGTCCACATCCTAAATCATCCTAAAGAATGACAGGCAAACACTAAATACAACCTTTGCTTACCTTAAGAAGAGCATTGTTGTATAGTTACGAATGCAAGATAGTGAAACCCAAATCAGATCCAAAATGCCATGGGTTGGTATGAATCCCACAATCTAGCTAATTTGTTAGTGTGAAGAAGAGTCACATGACAAAGAAGACATGGTCAAATAAGCCTTTTATTGTGCAAGACAAGACGCTGATATTATTGAATTTATCAACACTCTAGATGCACATATGCCAATACAAATAATTTATGTGAAACCCATACTAATCATCAGCCCGATATGCTGCAAGTGATGCAGATACACATTTGATAGAAACAATTAAATCTTAAATCTGTGATGCTAGATGTGAAATGGATACAGCAGAGACACAATGGATACAACAAGCACACCAATTTTACAGAAGAGCTCAAGTATGGAGATGAGTATTCATCAACAAACCATGACTTATGCATTTTCACAGAAAGGGTAAGTTTATCAGCACCCCTTCTTTTGAAACTAATCTTGTTGGCACCAAATAATAGGCTATGGCATCCTATTCCTATGGCAATGCCAGTACCGAGATGATCAAAGCCTAACCTACTTCTTTTAAACATACACAGACCCTGCAACAACTTCGCGGGAATCAAACCACCATCACACATGGCATATAGGTTATCAATCAAAACTTTTAAAGTTTTAAAATTTGGATCCAAGTATAAATGGAATGTAATCTTCGGTCCAAGTATTCTTCTTGTGTTTTTGGCTGTGTTTTTGCGGTTTTCATGGTTTTTTGGGGTTTTTGTGGTTTTTCACGGTTTTTTGCAGTTTTTGTGGTTTTTCACAGTTTTTTGCGGTTTTTGTGGTTTTCAACGATATTTTGCGATTTTTTGTGGTTTTTCACAGTTATGCACGAGTTTTTGCGGTTTTGAATACCATAGGAGTGAGAAACGCCGATATCGGAGGAGAGAGAAACTTATCGGCCGATATTCTGGCCGATATGCCGGCCGGGGCGTTTTTTTGACCCCTAGAATAAATAGTACATCAATGGTAGCCAAAGTGTCTATATCAATAAATGTAATGAAATATGAAATGTAAGCATATTGTATCAATCAATGCTTTTTCTTAGATAGGGAGATAAATTGAGGCACAAATATTTTTTTTAAAAAAAAATAGGGTGTCCAAAGAACATAGATTTAGAGCCCACACTCCAGGCCAGGCCACCAAAGCCAAACTCTTCTAAAGTCTAAACTTCAATTCTATGAAAAATAATAATGAGGCCCACAAAAACATAAGGGAGGAGACGTTCAAAAATCAAAACAGATGAAGAAATGCCTCAAAGATCTCAAACAACGAAAACAAAAACATTGTAATAAGGTTCTTGTGAAATATTGGAGCACCAAAGTTCAAGATTGCTGCAAGAACGTCCAAAACTTGAATGAGATATGGACTTCGTGCTCCATCACGATCATTTTGCTGAAAATACAAACAAAGTTTCTTAAGTTAAAAAATAGAAATTAGATTGAAGTTGGGGAACATAATCCAAAAAATTTACTTCACCATTTGGAACTTAATATTCAATATGCATAAAATAGCAAACAAAGAGGTAGATGCACCAAACCTTTTTAAAATTGATGGAACACTCGGTATATTCGATGATCTCCTTCAACTATATAATAAGAGATAAGGATAAACAAATTGTCTTGCTTATACCAAAAAATGAAATAGAGGGGAGTGATACGTACCTTTCTCAATATGTTCAAAAGCCTTTTTAACTTTTTATGAGCTCTCACACTTTTGTCAAACTTAACATTCTTACTATTCTTCTTCTTGGTAAGATCCATTATTTCAGCAATATCACCGTCCCCATTCATTAATTTTTATATTTCTTGCTTAACCTATAAAAACAAAACTTTAGAACGACTCCAATTCTACAAAATGACTTCTACTAATGATGAGCTAATCCAATAAAAATAGGCACAAAAGGGCTTGTAAAAATACCTTTTCGAATCTTCATGAGAGATGGGTTTTTAATCGAAGAAGATCATGAAACTTTGACTTTGATTTAAGTTCAACCAGCAATGAGGATACTTCAGCTATCAGTTCTGATGCATAATTCAAATGAAAAACACGAGTCATTTGTTTAATGCTTTGAAATTTGCTTTACACAATAGCCCAATTAATTTTGTTCACAAAATGCCCTAATTTACAGTGAGGATTAGAAACTTCCCAAAGTACGGATACAACACTAATCTATTGAATCCTCAACTCCACCACTTCGTCCACATCCTAAATCATCCTAAAGAATGACAGGCAAACACTAAATACAACCTTTGCTTACCTTAAGAAGAGCATTGTTGTATAGTTACGAATGCAAGATAGTGAAACCCAAATCAGATCCAAAATGCCATGGGTTGGTATGAATCCCACAATCTAGCTAATTTGTTAGTGTGAAGAAGAGTCACATGACAAAGAAGACATGGTCAAATAAGCCTTTTATTGTGCAAGACAAGACGCTGATATTATTGAATTTATCAACACTCTAGATGCACATATGCCAATACAAATAATTTATGTGAAACCCATACTAATCATCAGCCCGATATGCTGCAAGTGATGCAGATACACATTTGATAGAAACAATTAAAACTTAAATCTGTGATGCTAGATGTGAAATGGATACAGCAGAGACACAATGGATACAACAAGCACACCAATTTTACAGAAGAACTCAAGTATGGAGATGAGTATTCATCAACAAACCATGACTTGTGCATTTTCACAGAAAGGGTAAGTTTATCAGCACCCCTTCTTTTGAAACTAATCTTGTTGGCACCAAATAATAGGCTATGGCATCCTATTCCTATGGCAATGCCAGTACCGAGATGATCAAAGCCTAACCTACTTCTTTTAAACATACACAGACCCTGCAACAACTTCGCGGGAATCAAACCACCATCACACATGGCATATAGGTTATCAATCAAAACTTTTAAAGTTTCAAAATTTGGATCCAAGTGTAAATGGAATGTAATCTTCGGTCCAAGTATTCTTCTTATGTTTTTGGCTGTGTTTTTGCGGTTTTCACGATTTTTTGCGGTTTTGTGGTTTTTCACGGTTTTTTGCGGTTTTTGTGGTTTTTCACAGTTTTTTGCTGTTTTTGTGGTTTTCAACGGTTTTTTGCGATTTTTTGTGGTTTTTCACAGTTATTCACAATTTTTTGGGGTTTTGAATACCATAGGAGAGAGAAACGCCGATATCGGAGGAGAGAGAAACTTATCGGCCGATATTCTGGCCGATATGCTGGCCGGGGCATTTTTTTGACCCCTAGAATAATGTGAGGTTTGACGTGAAAGGAAAGAAGAATTGAATAGTCATTTCTGAGTTGTGTATAATTTTACTTAGTCATTTTAAATGCTAATATTTATATTTATATTTTTTTAAAAAATCTTTATTTCAACTTTTCATCGAAAATACCTCTATGAAAATATAATTTTATTTAAAATTGTATGTTTTTTGTTCTAAAAAATATTAGATAAAAAATATTTATTTACTATATTTATTTTTTTACCGGTGGTACAAATGTGAATACTGAAGTCTCAGAAGTTGGAGTGAAGATAGCCCTCTAAGAGCAAGTGGTGTAGTGGCCATATGGCCACCGTGCATGTGTGGTGTAGTCATCGCTAAATGTGGGGCCCACATCACTTATGGCTAAATGGATGGCTACAGGTAGCAACCATGTAGCTAGCCATTCTCTCTCTCTCCTCTTTATATATATATAACTTATATATAGTTTTTGATTTTTTTGATTTTCTCTTTTTATTTATTTATTTGATTATTTTGGATTTTTGGTTTTGTTTTTGGGTATAATTTGTATATTATGGCAAATAATTTTTTTTTCTTTACTTTATTATTTTATTTTTTATAAAAAAATAAAAAATAACTCTTTACCTTTTGATTTTTTTTTTCCTTTACATTTGTAAACAAAATATATGAGAAACAAAAAATTAAAATTATTTTGTACAAAAAATTAAAATTATTCTGTAAAAAAAATTAAAATTATAGCTATTGAGAAACAAAAATATTAAAAATAATATTTTATTCATCGCAAACAATATGAAAAATTACATTTCTAAAAATATTTTCTAGAGTATTTTTATTTATATGTAATGTATTTTTATTTATACTAGAGTATGCAATGTCTTTTTAATTTATTTATTTCCAGCATCACAAATATGTATGTCTTTTTAATATATTTAATTTCTTGTGAGAGAATATGTATGTTTTTTAATTTATTTAATTACTTGTGAGAAAATATATATATTTTGTTAATTTATTTAATTACTTGTGAAAAAATATGTAATGTCTTTATATTTATTTATTTTTAAATTTGTTAAAAAAATGTAAATAAAAAAATAATAATAAAATATTAAAAAGTAGC
Source organism: Chimonanthus salicifolius (assembly GCA_013350335.1). Taxonomy (NCBI): domain Eukaryota; kingdom Viridiplantae; phylum Streptophyta; class Magnoliopsida; order Laurales; family Calycanthaceae; genus Chimonanthus; species Chimonanthus salicifolius. The sequence continues at coordinate 27,762,896 of CM023532.1, read as the reverse complement.
CATTCTGGTTAACACTATACCATGTGACAAGGCTGGCTAAAAATTATAGCCAACCATGTCATAAAAAAAAATACTATTTAATTATATGACTGAATATATTTAATGACGTAGCGAGCCATATATAACTATCCCACACTACTTACCCTAAAGTTGGATTTTCTCTCACTTTTTGTCCTATGAAAATGTCGTACTCAGCTGTAATGATAGACCGTCCCACAAAGCTGCTTTGAGTTCTTTCATTTGTCATACACAGAGGTCATTTATAAAAATTACTGTACATATATGAAGAACGAAACATATTTTTTTTTTTTTAAATAAAATAATATTACACTTTCAATATGAACCGATATTTTGATTTTAAAAAATCGCCAATACTTCAATTAAAAAAATGCTGATATTTCGATTACTGAAAATTACTTCTAAACTTAACTCTTTTAAAAAAATTCTAAAACTAAAAGATTTAATTGTTAAATGATTTTATCATATTAGAATGATATTTATTAAAACAAATTTCTAAACTTATAAAATCATCTAATTCTTTCAAGACGCTGAAAAAAAAAGGGAGCACTTACACACACCCGGAAATCCTCCGTTTACACACCCGAAATCGAATTTTCGAGTGAAATTACGATTTTACCGTCGCGTTTCCATTCATTCGAATGAATACCCAGTTCATTTTGACATTCATTCGAATGAATCCTCAAGTATATTTTCAAGTCATTCGAATGAATGGGCTGAACAGTAATACGGAATACTGCTCAACCCCATTCATTCGAATGAATGGATGATTCATTCTAATGAATAGTAATAAAATGACATAGTTTCCATCCATTCATTCGAATGAACCGACCGTTCATTCGAATGAATGTTCAGAGCGATCCGTTCATTCATTCGAATGAACACAAATGAACGTTCTCATTTGAATGATTCAACACGAATCATTCGAATGATTCATAACCTAAAGTATACAGTTATTTAAGTTCTTTTAAAATTTTAAACTTATTTTTTAATCACTGTGTACGTCTAAAATTTTTCAAATTGAATATCTAAACTAATTAAAATAACCTGATCAAAATACTTTAAGACTTCAAGGTCTTTTGACACTCCTAAATATTTAAAACACAGTATTTTACAAATAAGGGTATCCCTAGGCTGTGTAAAAAACACATTTAGGAGTGTCAAAAGACCTTAAAGTCTTAAAATATTTTTATCAGATTATCGTAATTAGTCCGAATATTCAATTTGAGAAATTTTAGAAATACATAATGCTTAAAAAATAATGGTCTATGTTTTAAAATATAGACAGTTATTTTTACGCACTGTGTATTTTCAAAAATTTTCAAATTAAATATTTAAACTAATTAAAATAACCTGATCAAAATACTTTAAAACGTTAAGGTCTTTTGACACTCCTAAATGTGTTTTTGACACAGCCTAGGGATACCCTTATTTGTAAAATACTGTGTTTTAAATATTTAGGAGTGTTAAAAGACCTTGAAGTCTTAAAGTATTTTGATCAGGTTATTTTAATTAGTTTAGATATTCAATTTGAAAATTTTTGAAAATAAACAGTGCTTAAAAATAACTGTCTATATTTTAAAACATAGATCATTATTTTTTAAGTACTGTGTATTTCTATAATTTCTCAAATTGAATATCCGGACTAATTACGATAATCTGATAAAAATACTTTAAGACTTTAAGGTCTTTTGACACTCCTAAACGTATTTTTGAAACAGCCTAGGGATACCCTTATTTGTAAAATACTGTGTTTTAAATATTTAAGAGTGTCAAAAGACCTTAAAGTCTTAAAGTATTTTGATCAGATTATTTTGGAAATATAAAGTATTTAAAAAATAAGTTTAAAATTTTAAAAGAATTTAAATAACTGTATACTGTAAGTCATGAATCATTCGAATGATTCGTGATGAATCATTCCAACGAGAACGTTTATTCGTGTTCATTCGAATGAATGATTCATTTGAATGAATGCCAAAATGAACTGAGTATTCATTCGAATGAATAAAAATATAGGGGTAAAATCATAATTTCATCTGAAAATTCGATTTCGAATGTAAAGAGTCCAAATTTCTGAGTTCCAAGTGTGTGTAAGTGCTCAAAAAAAAAGGAAAATGTCTGAGTTCTCGTCTTCCAACACGCTACATCTGCAGAAGAACACCTTACAGCTTATTAACTGAATCGGATTTGATCACGCTTGTCTCAAATGGTTAGCTCTTGGCTCTGTAAAAAGTCAAGTTCAAATTTTCAATTAATTTTATAATATTAAAATTATTATTTATTCGTAGTATTTTTATGAAATTATTTTTGTACAGTAATATGATTTTGTTATCTTAGAAGTTTTCATATTTTATTTTCAAGACCTTTTTAAAAAAAGTTACATAAATTAATTAATTTTTTTATTCTCATTTAAACTTTTTTACAAACTTTTGTAAATATAGTGAAATTTAAAAAATTCATCTAATTAACTCTTTTATTCAAATAAATATCTAAAATTTACTTTTTAAATGTAAAATGTTTGAAAAAATTAAAAAACGTTGAAAATTCATTTGAAAAAATATAGTCTAATTTCTCAACGTTCCTTTGAGAATTACTTAAAAAACCCCACATGAGCCACGTGGGTTCTTTAAAAACGTTAAGTGCTCATGTGGCTTTCTATAAAACGTGCTAAAATGAAACCCACGTCAGCCCCGTGGGTTTCTTTGTCTTATGCTTGCTTTTGCTTCCACCAGACTTCACGAGTCGTTTCAGTCTTTTCTGAGTTCTGTCAAATCCAATCAAGCAGATTTTCGAATCATTTCTGTCTTTTCTGAGTTGTCAAATCCAATCAACCAGTGAACATCAGTGCGCTCAGTAAATGTCCAGCTAAAGTCCCACTTGTAGAGGTCTTTTGATGGTTGATAATAGAAAGTGCTATTTAGCAGTGGAAATCGCGTGACACTCGAGCTTAAAATTTTAATAGATGAGTTTATTGTCTTAGAATACACTAAGATAAAATTATGAGGTTCAAATTCACATTGACACACAAGCTTAAAATTTTAATAGATGAGTTTATTGTCTTAAGATATATTAAGATTAAATTATGAGGTTCGAATTCATAATTTATTATTTTTTTGAACAACCTCTTGAACTGCACTTTATGAGTATAACTAGAATAACTTAGAGTTAAATGGAAATAAAATAAGTTCAATTATTTACTTATTTAAAATTTTAATTTATGTGAATTGCTATTAAGCATGAAAACAAAATCTACCATGGATAAATTAAAAAATATTTTAAAATATTTAATAAAATTTGTGTCTAAAAAATAATATTTAATCAACTCAATCGACTCGATCAAACCAGTTTTACCCACACCAATTGTTTCAAAAACTGATTAATCGACTTAAGCATCTTTTAAAGACTTTTTATTAATTTTGAATGTGATCCACGAATAAGTAGAGTTTGACTCATCTTGCATGGGACTGTTCTTTTGGGTCCCACCCATCTCCCATAATCCTGCATGGGTTGCTGTCACTTTTATCCACCTTGTGGGGCCCCTTTTTGGTTTTATTATAATTATTATTATTATTATTATTCATGGCGGAGTCAAACTTTCTGTCTAATCACATTGCTTTCAGATAGGAGTCTTCAAAGCATAGTATCAGTAAAATATTCAATATCGACGCATATATTGATCGATATTTTTATTTATTTATTTTTTTTTTACAAAGAAGATCAATATCAGTCGATACGTATCATCGTATTGATTGATATTTGGACTCCTGCCATAGAGTATTTCTTTTCTTTTAAAAGAAATGAACACATACTGTATTTTTATTACAAAGACCATTTTAAATAATACTATTTGAAATACAAACAATTTATATCTTAAAAATTATATCAAAGATTCATTAATTTTTAATGACATTTTTTTTTTTTGCATAATTCAAAATATCAGATGAACATGTTTTTTTGTTATTTAAGCCCAACGCAACTAGCTCTGGCCGTACAGATCAAAAGCAGGTTATCAGAACTAAGCCATGTATAGATAAGCCCGAAAACCCGAAGCCGAAATCACTAAACCGTCTAAATTCTAAACTGCGTGTGAACTGTGAAGTGATAACACTGGGTAGGGTCTGTGAAGGAAGGCCCTATCCAATAACCAGATTGGCTGTGTATGATTTGAAGCCCAATCTGATACCTAATCAATTAAGCACTGGCCCATACACATTAATCAAGCAATGGATAGCAAATGTTAAATGTTAGTCAAAACAATTTTCTTGAGCCTCTAACGGGTCAAAATTCAAATATGGCCCATTTAAGGTGTTGGATTATTTTCAGAAGAACAAAAAAAAACTGATATATTGCAATAGATTTCTTTTACTTTCTCCCAACTTCTCTTATATCAAAATGAATGACAGTCTTCACAAAATGTGGGTGTGGGATGACCCAAAATCTATATGGCGAGTATTTAATTAAAGTACTATCAACATTTTTGTTGATGGTGATTTCAACAATTGAGACCAATGGGACAGACGATGATGATCTTCTAAAAGATGTCTAGACTCAATTAATGGCTCACTAAAATGTTTGATGCTTGGGAATACTCTAATGTTGTCGTTCTAATGATAAAAATAAGTTCAAATAAAATAATCCGATAATGTCTTTCGAACGATAAATGTAATAGCTTTATAAAATCTAAAATGACACGTTTATATATCTTTGCATTTAAAAATTAGGGAATATTTTAAAAATAAAAAATAAAAGGTATATTCCCATATTTTAAATGGTATCATTTGATGCCATCATTCTCAGTAGAATGAGAATGTAGGATTATTTCTCGAGTTTAAAATGTCATTTGTTACCATCATTTTAGACATGTTTTATTATAGAAATATGAAGACTAAAACTGTTGTTATAAATAATATTTAGAAAATCGGCTTTATGTAGGAGAATCGACTGTAATATAATTAATTTTATTCATTTAATGAGATTTTAAAATATGTAATTTTAAAAATTATTTTAAATAAAGCTTCAGTGTATGATAATAAAATCTCTCAGTGATCATCTCTTTAACATCAACACCCAATTGAGAAAATAGGCTTAAAAGGTACTTTCCAAAGAGAAACTTTCAATTCTTGTCTCCATAAATTTCAATAAATACTAATGCAAATTGTTTGCCCTAAAAAAAAAAAATTGTCCATTTTTCAAATTTCAACTCGATTAGAATCACTATTAACGATTGACAACTTGTGCCTTTGAAATAAGACATATCTGACGGTTCAGATCGTTTGATCAAGGTGATTTTGATTTTATTGCTTACATATTTTGTGAAGCATTTGTATTTGTTGTGACTCTCATGTGTGAGTATCGTGCTTAGTGAAGTACTATTATTATTTAGATGGAAATGTGGATGACAAATTGACCAAAATTCAATATTGATATTACCCAATATCTAATCATATTTCAAAGGAATATTTGAGCCTTCAAAAAATTGGAATAATTGACTTGCTAAAATCTCTCAACATCATCAAATTAATATTTATTCTCACTTTCTCTTTTCTCTATATTTCTTCTCTCTTTTCTCTTTCATCTATTGTGCTTCCATTCATTCATTCCTCATCTAACCTTTTGACTCGTTCCTCACCAACGTCAACAGCACATCCCTCCCCCCTCTCTATACCACAAGAATGATATGCTTCAATCTTTCCCACCATGATTTGCTCTGTGTCGACTCCTCGAATGCCCATCTAGTATTTTCCACCTAATCTACAAATATAAAATGAATTGTTATATGACAAATTTAAATTCATCACACACCTTCTCATTTAACTAATTCAAAATGTGAATTTAATAGTTTTGCAAATTTTAAAAAAAGGCATATATTATAATATATATAGAAATTGATAAACAAGTTTAATTTTCAATATCGGCATTCTTTTGATATAGATGAAAAATTTAAATTCATCACACACCTTCTCATTTAATTAATTCAAAATGTGACTTGAATAGTTTCGCAAATTTTAAAAATAGGCATATATTATAATATATATAGAAATTGATAAACAAGTTTAATTTTATTTGCCTTAACAATGAAAATTAATGAATAAATGTGTTAGGAGATAAGAATGAGAGGACAAATTATTTTCATGTCATTTCTGACCTATTCAATATTCATAGCTTGAGAAATCGCAAGTTTATATCATGAAGGATTTGCAGAGATAGATTTATAAAAAACATTCTCTCTCCTGACACTCTTCTTCTCTTTTTTCTCCTTCTCACTAAATCCGACACTCTTCTTCCTCTCTTTCTATTTTCTCTCATTTTCACCACATCCTACACTCTTCTTCTTCTCTCTCTCCTTCTCACTTCATCTAACACTCTTCTTCTTCTCTTTCTATTTTCTCTATTGTTGTTCCATCATTCTTTTTCCTAGCTATGGCTTCCGGTGCTTCCTCATCTACACATCACTATCCTTATCTCATGTTTTCAAATCCGGAAGACAACAAATGGCTCCGATTTAACATTTCGGATGAGACAGAAACTATATACCACGATAAAACACCGAGTCTGGTCAAGTTTCAAAAAAATAACATTTTTAACTCGTAAGATAATAGACGGGCAATCATGAAGGGGGTCCACGAAGATCAATTCATCATCGGAGATGTTGAACTGGGTTTCAATCGTACGTCTATTATCTGATAATAGACGTACGATTGAAACCCAGTTCAACATCTCCGATGATGAATTGATCTTCGTGGACCCCCTTCATGATTGCCCGTCTATTATCTTACGAGTTAAAAATGTTATTTTTTTGAAACTTGACCAGACTCGGTGTTTTATCGTGGTATATGGTTTCTTTCTAATCCAAAAAGTTAAATCGGAGACGTTTGTTGCCTTCTAGATTTAGAAGAATGAGATAAAGATAGTGATATGTAGATGAAGAAGCCGAAAGCCATAGCTAGGTAAAAGAATGATGGAACAAGAAGAGAGAAAAGAAGAAGAGTGTTGGGTGTGGTAAGAAGGAGAGAAAAGAGAAAGAGAAAGAAGCGTATTGGATGCGGTGAGAAGGAGAGAAAAGAGAAAGAAGCGTATCCGATGGGGTGTGTTAAGCTCGAGTAGTGGCAAGCAAAGCCTCGGGTTGCAGTTGGGAAAAAAAAAGCCCTCTGCAATGCATAAAGGGCAGAGGATAGTGCCGGCAACAACGGCAGCACAAGCAGCTTCCAAATCTCACCTGACACACACAAAACTGCGGCAAGGCTGCGTCTGAGAAGCAGCGATGGCAGCCAAGGAAATATCATCCAAATCTGAGAAACCGGGCAACAGACAAGATGAGGTAGATCCTCTATGGCGGTGGTAGCAGCATATCTAAACACCAGCTGAGGTGACTGCGGCTCGACAGAAGGCAGCAAGCAGCGTGAGAACAGATCTAAGAATTGGTATCAGAGCTTGGGATCGTTGAATCTGGAAAATCACAGATCTGATCAGTAGCTCTACGATCAGCAGCACAGGAGAGGCTACAAAGGAAGCCGATCGACGACCAGATGCCAAGAAAGAGAGGATGCAGCACGAAGGCAGATCTAAACACCAGCTGAGGTGGCTGCGGCTCGACAGAAGGCAGCAAGCAGCGCGAGAACAGATCTAAGATCTGGCACTGAAACACTGAAACACTGAAACCCAAATCTGCTGGGTTGGAGGTGTTGTGCCTAATTACCCACACAAGTTCAATCACAAATCAACGATTGGTATTAGAGCTTGGGTTCGTTGAATCTGGAAAATCACAGATCTGATCAGTAGATCTACGATCGGTAGCACAGGAGAGGCTACAAAGGAAGCCGATCTGAGAAGCCGGGGGCAGCCAGATCTGGAAGCAGATCTGAGATGAGGGTTCAGATCTCAGAGCCGTGACGGAAGCATAGCAGCTGCCAAGAAGGAAGGCAGCCAGTGTCCAGGCGCAGGCTGAGATCGGCTGCAAGCAGCGAGATCGGAGGCTGTAGCGACGCGTGCGGATGAGCTGCGAGATGCGAAGCCACAGCGTGGTCGGAGGAACAGATCTGCAGAGAGCGACACTCGGACAATTGCAGCAAAGAAGAAGCCTAAGTCATCACTGGGGTTTTCTGATCTGAGGACTCCATCGCAGGCAGAACAGAGGGCTCTCTCTCGGTTGTATAGAAAGAGGGGCGCACGGCAGCTGCGACGCCAGACGTGGCTGAAGGAGCAGCGGCAAGCCTCAGATCTGAAGATCGAGAGAGGCCTAGTGCAGCCAGTACAGGGAATCTCCATTGCTGCAAGCAGAGAAGCAAGCGACGATCAGCAGAGGCCTGAGCAGCGTTGTCAGGCGGAGGCAGCACCAACAGCAGGCGCGGTGGCTGGATCAACAGAGGCGCAAACGATCCAGGCAGCGATCGCAACCAGATCTGGAAGCAGAAAATCAGATCTGAGGAGAGAAGATCTACAAGGAATTGCGCAGATCTGAAGGAGCTCCGGGCAGATCTCGGCTACTGGTGGTGGCAACCAGAGGAAAGACAGATCTGCAAGAGAAGAGGCGCGGCCAGGTGCAGCGTCGGTGAGAGGAAGGCCGGACAATCATCAGATCTGAGACTTTCAGGTCTGTTCAAATCTGTCAAAGAAGGGCAGTTGCAGCAGGAAGGCAGCCGAGCTGTAGTGTTTTCCGGCGAAAGCAGCGCAGGTACGAGCAGAGCAAGGAGATGCTCCCGAGCACGAACGGCGAGATGAAAGGGACGGCCAAGCAGGCCGGTGCACTGGAGATCTGTGAAGGTGCAGATCTCGCTGCCGTGCACAGATCAGAGGCGATTGCAAGAGAAGAAGGTGGAGCAGATCTCTGCTAGATATGTTCCTTCTCGCGGCAGGCAGGTGAGCAGGCAGCACCAAGATGCCGCCGGACTGTAGCGACGCGCCTGAGGCAATGCGTGCCGGAGGCGATGAGTGCCGGAGCAGCAGGCTGTTACGCCGGAAATGGATGGAGCAGTTAAGAGACGTGCTGTTTGAAAAGTGAGGGACGTTGGCCCTCAAAAGGACAAGCTGCGGTTGGCCGTAGTGGAGACACGGCGGTTTGAAAAATAAATAAATTTAGTGGTCTCAAGATCACTTGTTTTAGTACACCCGATGGATTATGGATTCGAGTAGTCACACAGGACTGGCGCATTCTGATAATCTATAAGACTACAATTTCGGGTGAATTAAACGACCACAAATTACGATACTCCTTCAGTTAAAAGAAATCAGGGTTGAGTTGTAGTTTCTGGAGTCAACTGGACTCAAAATTGAGATCTGTCTTCGCCTGTACGTTCGTAGCGATGAGATCTACGCAGTGACCGGTGTTGATTTGGTAAAGAGAAGAAGTAATCAGAGAACGGGAAAAAAGAGGATTTCTCAGGACAAGGGATTAGACCTAATTGTCTGAGATGGTAGACAAGGTGGAGCAACCAGGTTTGCGTCGCATGATTTGTCCACGGCTCTCTTAATTATCTCTCTTTGGAGGAGTCGGGAGTGGTTAGAGCGGTGACAGGAACCTCGGCTGCTATATTCGAAGTGGAGCCCGGTTGGGCTGATCAGTCTTTGACTGGTGAATCATCCCAATGTGTGGGGATGAGTGTCTTACAAAAGATGCGGAATTGTAGGTGTGTACAGCAGGTGGAGATGACAAAAACATATGGCAACAATCTTTATGGTGTCGGGCTTTTTCGTCAAGGTGGAGTTTGTTGGATTTATGGCTCAAAGCCCGTTTGGGCCTAGGTTGTCAGTTGGGCCCAGTGGGCCCAATCTGTTGTAAGCAATATATATTGTATCTTTTTGTAATTGTTTCTTTCGGACAGTGTAACCAGTGAGAAAAATTGTTGTGCCTAATTACCCTCACAAGTTCAATCACAAATCAAACATTCAAGCAGACACACGAAGAAGACACGGTTTTACGTGGTTCGGCAATATTGCTTACATTCACAGGGTGTGCAAAGATTTCACTAAGAAGAAGTTACCGGTTAGGTTACAAGGATTTCACCAATCCTACCCACCCTTCCTCTCAGTCTTTCTTTCTTCTCACTGGTTACATTGTTCCAAAGAAGCAACTAGAAAAAGATACAATATATATTGCTTACAACAGATTGGGCCCACTAGGCCCAACTGACAACCTAGGCCCAAACGGGCCTTGAGCCATAAATCCAACAGGAGGAGCGGCAGAGAGGGATGTCGTCAGGCACCACCGATGGTGGGATGGGCAGCAACGAAGAGACCCAATGAAAAGCAACAACACAGGGCAGCCAACAACAATGCGGCAAGATCTGATGTTGAAATCGAGAATAGGACACCACCGAGAAGGGAAGAAGAACAAACGCTGCGTAGGATATGCGAATAACAGAGCAGGCAAGAAGGAGCAGAGGTGCAGCAAAAAGAAGAGGAACTGGGCGACGATGGCAGGGCTGCAACCAGTGATCTGAAAAGAATGGCCAGATCTAAGGAGCAAACAACCAAGACAAATGCTTGCACCAGTGGCGGAGAGCTGCAAGAGCGGTGCAAGGGGCACGGATCTGAAACAGGGGTGCACGTCCAAAGCAGCAATACATGAGGCGTAAGCCTGGCAGAAATTGAGTGGCCTTGATTCCGGTTATGCGTCTATGTGTGCAGAGACAGAGAGAAGCAGCAAAAGGGCCACGAGTTGACGTTTGTAGACGCGGCCGGAGAGAGAGCGGCTTCAAAAGAAGGAAGGGGTCGTGATAGGAACGAAAAAAAAATCGAGGAAAAGATGAAAATCGAACTTGGCTCGATACCATGTTAAAATGAGACACTGGATTTTGGAGTGTCTTCCTCGATATGAACCAGGGGAGACCGAATGGATTCTATTAATATAGGAGAAAAGATAAAGAGAAGAAGAGTGTTGAACATGAGAGAAGAAGAATTTATATAAATCTATCTCTCCGTGTCCTTCATGATATAAATTTGAGATTTCTCATGTTATGAATATTGAATGGGTCAGAAATGAGATGAAAATAACTCGTCCTTCTCATTCTTATCTCCTAACACATTTACTCATTAATTTTCATTCTTAAAGGCAAATAAAATTGAGAAAAACTCAATTCATTTACTCATTAATTTTCATTGTTAAAGGCAAATAAAATTGAGAAAAACTCAATTGAGGTGATTTTGACATGTAAATAGAAGATCAGAAACAATCTTAGTACCAAGGGTCAAGATACATATCGGCCGATATCACACGATTTTTCAGAGTTTTATCATATCGGCCGATACGTATTGTATCGGCTATACACAGTAGTTCTTTGAGTTAGACTGTACTTAACTTCGAGGACAGTTTTTCAAGTTCAAACCGTACTTGAGCCCAAAAATACTGAGTTTCTTAATTGAAATCCTTGATTTGACGTAAAATCTCAGATCTAAATATCATATACAACTTGGTCTGCATGAAAAAAAATCATTGGCCTGAGAAAAAAAGTAAAATTTTGTATGTGTATATTTAAGTAGAATCTGATAGTTGGACTAATAACAAATAACAGCTAAAAAAAAAAATACTCCTCTCTCAAATTTAATCTAAACATTTTTAGTCAATAAATTAATTATAATCTAAATTCTTTTTATATTAGATAGGATAAAGTTGGATTCATTGAGAAAGTTATAAATTGTCATCCTTACTCACTTGTGTAATTCTAAATTTAAACTACTAAGATATAATTTTATATCGTTATTTTAACGATAAGAATGCCGATATTGAAAATTAAACTTGTTTATCAATTTCTATATATATTATAATATATGCCTATTTTTTAAAATTTGTGAAACTATTAAACTCACATTTAAAATTAATTAAATGAGAAGGTGTGTGATGAATTTAATTTGTCATATATAGCAAAAGAATGCCGATATTGAAAATTAAACTTGTTTATCAATTTCTATATATATTATAATATATGCCTATTTTTAAAAATTTGTGAAACTATTAAATTCACATTTTGAATTAGTCAAATGAGAAGGTGTGTGATGAATTTAAATTTGTCATATATAGCAAAGTCATTTAATCTAAACTAATTATAACAATTCATTTTATATTTGTAGATTAGGTGGATGAGAATGTAAAATAATTAGAACTATGAGAATAAATTAATGAATTTTTCTTGAATTATTTTCACATGTACTAAAAAATATTTTAACATTTGATATGGAACAATATAATTTGACAAGTTGTGCCTTTGAAATAAGCGATATCAGACGGTTCAGATCGTTTGATGAGTGTTATTTTGATTTTATTGCATATATATTTTGTGAAGCATTAGCATTTGTTGTGGCTCTCACATGCAAATCTCGTGCTCAGTGAATTATTATTATTTAGATGGAAATATGGATGAGAAATGGATTCAAAATCCGATATTCAATATTACCCAAGATCTAATCATATTTTAAAGGCAGATTCGAGCCTTAAAATATTGGATTAATTGCTGGTTACTTACTTACTAGAATATATTAACATCATCAAATTAATGTCTTAAGAGTGGATGTGGGTAGCACGCTAATAGAGTAATTTATATAACTACCATATCGTTAAGGAGATTTATACATGTTCTAAAAATTAATCGAATATTCTAAGAGGCTTGAACACCTTAATCATAGGAAAAAAAAAAAACCTGACCAATATATATTGCCATATAACGATATATAACTTTTTCCAATGTTATGTTTATATTATTTTATTATTGATGTCTAATCAATTTGTTAAATATCAATATATATATATTTTGTGATTATATATTAAATCTATAATTTAAAATATTATTGTACGAATCATGTCATTTAAAACTACCAACATCAGTTTAGATAAAAATAACTTGTCTCTATAACTTATTTTTAATCTCTGTATGTCACAATTTAAGAAAAGGAGAATGAACTTATTCTGAGCTTATGCCCTATCATAATGTGGTTAGTTATTTCTTTTCTAACTTTAAAAGATTAACTACTCGTAACTTGCTATGTCAGAATAAAAGTATAAAAAGACATAATTTCATTCTTAATTTAGCATCTTTTAATTTAAAAACATGACTTTAGATTTATTCAAAGATGAAATTAAGAAATGTTAAGTCAGATTTTTTTAACTCTTGAAAGGTTGATCAGTTGTGACCTGTTCAAATAGTACAAGAGTATAAAAAGATATATTTCAAAGTTTGTTTAGCATCTCTTGAAAAATATGAGTTGATTGACCTAAAGAGAATGAGAGACTTGAGAAAGTAGTTTGACTTAGACGTATGTATTGTGTTTTTCATGTTAGGTTGTGTTCTTTTCTTTTTTTAACCATTAGTTAAGATGGTTTGTCATCTCGACCACTATTATCCCACCATAGCTGGCCACTAGTGCGATTGTTTGTCTGTTGAGGTCGCTTATTTGTTTGATCCGATCCTTCTAGTGATGATTCAATTTCTTTCTAATGCAGATTGTTTGCTCCTATCTCTAGATTTCATTTGTGATCTGTCCACTTTTATTTGTCTAGATTTTTATGTGCTCTGGATTTAATATGTTTTTAGTTTTGATTGTACTTTCAACCATTGATCGAGATTATTTAGATTTGTTGAGCTCATATGTCAGATTGGTGATCTTTTTCTTCTTTGCTTCTCTGCTGTTGATCTACAAATTGTGTCATGTTGATCTATTTCACTGTCACATCTTCATTGTTTATCTGTTTCTATTCCACTTAAGCAATGGTTTATTTTTTTATACATCTACTTGAGTTTAAATAGAAACGTTAGCATAATTCAGAGTCGTTTGTTGAATTAGAATTTTAATTTATATCAGTGAAGAGTCGTTTGTTGAATTAGAATTTTAATTTATATCACTGAAGATTTGAGATTATCTATACTTATACTTATTTTTGTAAATATTAAGGAATAATACATCAAACATTTTTATCATGTTGTCACGAGGAATGAGAAAGTAAGTGTTGCTGACTTGCTGCACATCTCCCTCTCGCTCTCCCTCTTACGTAGGTCAAGTGAATTGTGTCTGATTCTGAAGCACTCTGTTGTGCAGATGTGACTCATCGTCTATGTTTTGTCATGTCTTCAATTTTGAGGAGCAGTCAAGTGAATATTGTCTGATTCTGAAGCACTGTGTTGTGCAGATGTGACTGATCGTCTATGTTTTGTCATGTCTTCAATTCTGATGTTCCTCAGAAACATTCAAACGGAGACCTCCAACTTTTTTGAACAGCCACCTTAGAAGATAGGTGGGTGAGATTAATTCAGGTGGATCTATGGAGCACCGGGAAATGCACCCCTATCCTACGTGGCTTGCTCACACTTTACTTTGAATATTGATATTTTCACGAGATTAATCTTAAGTGTGTAAAATTTTCAATCTATAAGTACATACCAATTAAGTCTAGGAGGAGTTTGTTAAAATTGAAACTTTGAGGCCAACCTCTTGAACTCCTCCTTCAATTCTCCTCTCTCCTTTTATTATTAGGATTTTTTTTTTTTTTTTAATTTGGAATGGACATCCCTATTTTTGTGTTGAATCTCTTTTATCTATTTGTAAGTATCATAGAAAATACTCTTTATCTTATTTAAAAATATAGAAAAATAGATTCTTTCATATTTTTGTCATGTTCATGTCATTGCCTTCGGTCATGTTCATGTCATTATTGCCTTTGTCATTTTATGTCATTGCCTTCTCATTTCGTGACATATATTTTCTCAGCTTTATATCATCTCATTTCACTTCATTGTCATATTTTGTCTTCAAAAATTCCTGAGCTTAATTTAAAACATTGATTTGAAACCTTGGTCATTATCTTAATTTAAAACAGTGATTTAATTATTTGAATTTCTCAAAAATTCCTGAACTTTTTAGATTGAAAGATCGATTGATAAGATGTCCATTATTTTCTTAGGGATGTACCATGGTTAGTAAAACTTTAGACTCAAACTGATTTGTATGGGGAATCTACCTTTTATTTTATTTAAAAAAAAATATTCACAAATTTCTTTGTATCTTAAAAATATACACGTGTCATTTTAGAATTTATAAAACTATTAGTCTATTACATTTATCGTTTGATAGACATTATCAGATGATTTTATTTGAAGTTATTTTTGTCATCTTAACGATGACATTAGAGTATTCGTAAACATCAAACATTTTATTAAGCCATTAATTGAGTCTAGACCAGGGGTAGAAAAATCGGCCGGGCCGAGATCCCGGCCGATTTTTCATATCGGCCGATATATCGGTTCGGCCGATATATCGGCCGAATTTTTCTCTCTCCTACCCGTTTTTATTTTTTTATTTTTTATTTTTAAAAAAATTCAAAAAAATTACAGTAAATACAGATAATTATGGGCTTATTGAATATGTAATTTTTTCATAAAATATCGGACATTTACATCTTCTAATATATTTTTGAAGTTACGACAACGAGAAATTATATAATTAGTAATAAAATTGTAAAAATTACAAGGAAAATGATATAAATGAGGAAAATTTGTAGAAATAATTTCATAATTTATTTTTTTAGTCAATGAGTGTTATTTTAAGTTAGGATATCCCTAGGGTGTGCCGAAAACACAGTATTTTACAAATAAGGGTATCCCTTGGGTGTGCCGAAAACACATTTAGGAAAGTCAAAAGACCTTGAAGTCTTAAAGTATTTTTATCAGGTTATCGTAATTAGTCCGGATATTCAATTTGAGAAATTTTGAAAATACACAGTGCTTAAAAAATAACTTTAAAGTTTTAAAGGAGATTTTATTATTTAATACATTATGCACATTATTTTTTAAGCATCGTGTATTTTTAAAATTTCTCAAATTGAATATCCGGACTAATTACGATAACCTGATAAATATACTTTAAGACTTTAAGGTCTTTTGACACTCCTAAATGTATTTTCAGCATACCTTAGGGATACTCTTATTTGTAAAATACTGTGTTTTAAATATTTAAGAGTGTCAAAAGACCTTTAAGCCTTAAAGTATTTTTATCAGGTTATTGTAATTAGTCCGGATATTCATTTTGAGAAATTTTAAAAATACACAGTGCTTAAAAAATAATTTTAAAGTTTTAAAGAAGATTTTATTATTTAATTACTATGAATAGATACCCTAAAATTATTAGATGGTAAATATAATATTAAATTATTACAATAAGATAACTAAAAAAAATATTATAATTTTTACTTTCTATTTAAAACAAAATTTTATTATTTTGAAAAAATATTAGGTTACACACGTGAGCTTTTTAGTAAGCTCACGTGTGTTACTTCTTCACTTACAAACCCTAATGCACTTCTTTTTATACCCTTCTTCTCTTTCCCTCTTTCTGCTAAACCCTAACAGCCGCCGCTCTCTGTATTGCTCTCTGTATTTTTCGATCAACCGAAGAAGAAAAAGAAGAGAAAGGTAAGCTGTAGCGATTTTTTTTCTTCAATCTTTTCTCCATATTTTATTTTCTCTCTTTCCATCCTTTCTAGTCCGATATCTCTAAAAAAAAAAGCTTTTTTAAAAAAAAAAACCAAACAACCGAATTTTTAAAATTCGGCCGATATCATGACCGAATTATCGATATTTTTTTTTAAAAAAAAAAAAAACCATACTTTCCAGCCCGATAAATAGTATATCGGGCGATATTGGGCCGATATTCGGACCGATATATCGCCCGTATCGGGCGATATTGTATTTTTTTTTAAAAAAAAAAAAACGAAAAAAAAAATCTAATATACCGATATTTTCGAATATCGGCCGATATTAGGGCCGATATTGGAGACCGTTTATCGCCCATATCGGCCGATATTCCAACAGTACGGCCGATACTTATCGTATCGGCCGATATTTCAAGGTTTCAAAAAACCGATATATATCGGCCGATACGATATGTATCGGCCGATATTTAAACCTTAGGTCTAGACATCTTTCAGAACATCATCGTCGTATCCCATTTGTCTCAATTGTTGAAATCCCCGTCAATGAAAATGTTGATAATACTTTAATTAAATACTCACCATATAGATTTTGGGTCAAGGTTTTTTATTATTTAAAAGAGATGTCAGTGATTGACATGGATTCTTTAACATGAGAGAGGAGGACAGCAGGTTTATAACAAGAGAGAGAAGAGAGTTGACGTGTAAGGAGAGAAGAAGAACAGCAGGTTTATAAATATGAGAGAGAAAAGAGAAAGAGAAAAAGAGAGTTGACGTGAAAGGACAGTAGAAGGACAACAAATTTATAACATCAGAGAGAAGAGGAAGAGTAAAAGAGAGTTGACGTGAAAGGAGAGAAGAAAGAAGAGTTTCAAAAGGCCAGCACACTACTGCTCAGTTCTTCACTTCTTCTCTTCCAAAGCACAGCTTACCATTCGTGTGCTTTTATAACATATTCTAGTCGACTGAAGCATAGTTTGGAAAATCCAGCACACAATCTCTGCAAAACGATTGAGGCGTACAGAGAAAGAAAAACACTTTGCATTAGTATTCGTTCTAAAATAATATGAATCCAGAAATGCTTATTCATCAATGATAGAAATGAAATGAAATGGGTCTGCTTATTTGCATAAATCTATCATTCATGATATAAACCCTTTCTTCTTAAAAGTAACCTCATTTACACAAGTGAATACTGAAGTCTCAGATGTTAAAGTGAAAGATGGTCCTCTAAAGTTGGATTTTCTTTTATTAAATAAAAAAAAAAGCTGAAAAGTTGAGGAGAAAGATACTCCTCTAGAGTTGGATTTTCTTTCATTAAAAGAGAAGGCTGCATTTTCTGTCAAAATGTCATACTCAGCTGTAGTGATAGACCGTCCCTCAAAGCTGCTTTGAGTTCTTTCATTTGTCATACACAGCCGTCGTTTATAAAAAATTACTGTACACATGTGAAGAAGGAAATCTATTTTTTTTTTTTTTAAAAAATAATATTACACTTTCGATATGAGCAGATATTTTGATTTTAAAAAATAACCGATATTTCAATTAAAAAAAATTGCCCCTATTTTGATTAATGAAAATTATCTCTGAACTCTAGCTCTCCTAAATAATTTCCTCGACTAAAGATTCTGTACACCCCCTCTCTCACTTTCAGTAGTCCAACTAAAAGATTTCACTGTTAAATAATTTTATCACATTGAAATAACATTTATTAAACCAAATTACTTTGTCAGTCCATTTACATTTATTTATATTACCTTATCTAAAAACACATGCATTCACAATGTCTTTCTGACGTAAATTTTTTGAAACAATAAAATATATAAAAATAAATCGAATGAGAGAGAATATATCTGTCGATATTACAACAGATATCTTAGATATTTAAACCCATGCTTTTAAGTGAACACTATTTATTCATTTCAAAATTTATAAAATAAAATTATTTATTTATTAAAATTTTCAAAGCAAAATAATAAAATTTTATGTTAAAACTAAATTTGTATTTTAAATAATTCAGATTAACCTGCCTATATTTCGTAACCGAGGTTGCACCCGCAGGGATGGGTGGACCGTTGACCATTCTGTGTTAAAGCCTAGCTTTGATCCTTCATTTCATTTCTTTCTGCATTAATTTCAACTTCTCCATAGTCGGCAAGACCAATTCATCCAATACTCCCTTTGGTTTTATCATTAATCTAGAGTCTAGACTTTAGGATGGATAGTGAAGATGCTTGTAAGACTGGTCAGAATCCGTGCAACAGCGACGAGGACAAGAGCTAAACGGATCTCTGTCTTCTTGCTTCTTTCTTCTCCAATATTTTGTTCTGCTGTGGCGTCAAAATCTCTTCTGAAACTGGTTGAAATTGCGTGAGTTGGTGGGCAAAAAATGTTTTCACGGGCTGTGCTTCTGCTCAGTGCTTTTTCCTCAGTGCAGGGAGAGTAACATCCATTTGGAATGTCCGGTTGCCGTGTTTCATTTATTTCTTAATACCCTTTTCTATATAAATCTCCACCCTTACTTCCCCATCAACTCATCTCTATCTACGTACCTTTTGTCTTTCCACTATCGTTTCTTCTCAATCAAAACTTTCCTTTGTTTGCCACCTGAAATGGCTTCTATCTGTCTCTGAGATTTAAAAGCTATCCAACAATCTCCAACGTAGATTCAACTTGTGAGAGGGCCCCAGTTGTCAAAAGTAATTTGATTAACATGTAAAAGAGATTGGAATCACTAGTGTAGCTTCGCCACGTTATCTCTACTTCAATAATATTATACATGGTTTGGACTGGCTCTGCTTGCTATTTTGATAAATTAAATGTGTATTCAATCTGAGTTTATTTTGAGATATGCTCATTATTTGATTAAACTCAGCTTCTATTGAAAATTAGAATTCACAACTTTTAAAATTATACTTCATTAATTTTTATATTCAAAAGAAATTTATCAACTTAATTCATTCTGACTATCTAATATAAATATAAATTTTATAAAAATCTTCTCATCTAAGTTCCCAATGAACTCATTGGCAACAGATAATTTCTCATGATATACCTATCTCTATGGGGTGTACTTCTGAAAATGTGACAGTCTGACAGGTAACTGATAACTCAAAAATGTTTCCTTACTTACACCTCAACTAAACCCAATTAAATCTTGATTCCAATGAATTTCTTACATAAAAACTTAAAAAATTCATTAATTTTATTTAATTAATAGGAAATTCTAAAGTTCTACTCTTCTTAAAATCTCTTTTACTGTTTTTTACTATTTTTTAATGAATTTACTGTTTTCTACTGAGGAGAAGCAAATTACAACTAATTATTGAGTAAACACGATCAACATTTATTTAAGGTACATGTGAACGGCTTTACTCGATTGGATTTATAATTGTCTGGTTCTGTTGAGAGACCAATCCATATTGTCTCCATGTTTAAAGTTTTTTTAACATTATCATTAAATACTTAGATTTTATCTCAAAGGGGTTGACAGGAGGGTAAAGAAGTCTACTTCATGATGCAGAGGCTTGTAAGGCTTGTGTTTAATTTATGCTCATTCAAAATGTGCCACTCTCCGTAGACTTAATCGATAGGTGTGAAACTGTGAATTAAGAAATTTACACATGTACATGGGATTAATATCACCTCTAATGTAGGTTGTGGACATCCATGTTATCTGAAAAAGTACTTAGATTTTAGAGAAACAAAAGAATCTTTGTGATCCTCTTTCACTGATCATTTGCAAGGATCTTTGAATCTCAAACTTGTTTCTGGGATTTACGGCTAAAAAAAAAAACTTGTTTGTAGGAGCCATGGTCGTGATCTAGGATAATAACAACCATTAATCTCAAGAGCTTCAACATGAAATTTACACAAAAAATTACCCAATTAAAATTTAAAAGAATCCAAGTGATTGATGGCCCAAATCAGACTTGCAGAATTGGATGGCTATGATGTTCGTGTACTTGATCTCACCCTTAAAATATGGTCAGCAAAAAGAAATTTTACTTAATTCACAATTAGACTGTAAATGGGTAATTTATTGATCATCTCATTCTTGTTTACATTAGTTCATTTTTGTTATGGCACATGAAAGTGAGGCAAATATGCAGGTGATTGGGTGAAATATAGCCACACTTGAATGCTGTAATTATCAAACTTAAGTGTTGACGCAAACAATCGAAATAAAGAGAAATAGGATTAAAATTTTAATAAAGACGTGGTTTTTCACATTCGAAATCATATCTTTTATTTATTTTAATGGAAATAAGAGTTTTGATGCAAACAACCACTAGGTTTTTAGAGGCAAACTAAGTATCAAATTTCATGACAAGAAACAACTCAATCCAAGACGAATGAAGAAAATTATATTTATACTTTAATAGATGTTATTAAATTTAATCTTATATTTGCCTAAAAATACTAAAGACTCCCTTCATGTTATGAATCTTACAAAAATGACCAAGAAATACAATAAATGGTGCATCAAGGGTAGCTAAAGTATCTCTATCAATTAATGTAATGAAATATGAAAGGTAAGCATATTTTATCAATCAATGCTTTTTCTTAGATAGGGAGATAAATAGAGCCTACAAGCTTTCTTTCTCCTAATTCAAAGGTTAAAAATATATTAAAAAATGGAGTGTCCAAAGAATACAAATTTAGAGCCCACACCTTGGGCCTAGGCCTGGCCACCAAAAATTTCTAGATACAAATATAGTAAAGATTGACAGACTAGACTGATAGCTCTTTCTTAAATCTCTGAGTGGTGGAGTGATTTGTCTGATTAATTTCGTTAACAAACAATACCTCGGCATGATAACTATATATATATATATATATATATATATATATATATATATATATATATATGTCTGATACCGATTGTGAACATGTTTGCTTGCAAGAGCATTTTAAAAAATAATATTTTCTTACCGGTGCTCATGTTTTTGTCTAAGCTTCCCATTTTCTCAATAACAACAATCATATCGTCATTCATTAAATTTTGAATTTCATCGTTTACCTACATAAACAAAGCTTTTGAATGATTACAAGTCCACAAAACGGTTTGTACTAATAATATACTAACCAAATAAAAATAGTCATAAAAGGGCTTGTAAAAATATCTTTTCCACTCTTTGAATCAATTCATATAGACGTTTTTTAATCTAAAAGAGGTTTTCAAACTATAGGGTTCTTGTCCATGATTTCAATGAAACTAAGAATGAGGATGCTTAATGGGCCGAAAAACTTTGGCCAATATTGTGGCTATTATGCCCAAACTCAGATTTTTATTTAAAAAAAAAAAAAGTGATTCAGCCGCAAATTCTCAAGGCTTATGCAACAACTTCAGAAATTAGTTCGTTTTTAGACAACTTCAGAAATTAGTTAGTTTATAGATCTACCTTTGAATATGAAGCATGAAAAATTCAATTTGGTCCACTTTCAATCTCCTATTTTTAGCAAATTTGCTCATAATCTACTGCCTCCGTAAAGATTGGATTAAAATTTATAATTTTCAAGTGAAATAGTGTAAATATCTGTAAGAACTGCATAGGCAAATAACACTACTATGCCTTTGGTGAATCATACTTCATTCTACCCTAAAATATCAACGGATATACCAACTAAGAACTTCATATTTATCTTGAAAAAAAAGTAATCAACCCTAACGACTCCATTCATGTTATGAATCTTAGAAAGATAGACGAGGAAATAAAGTGTTTATATCAATAAATGTAATGAAATACGAAAGGTACGCATATTGTATCACCAAAAGCAAACTCTTTTAAAGTCTAAACTTCAATTGTATGAAAATAATAATCAGGCCAAACAAAATAGACGAGGACACGCCTCAAAGATTTCTGAAAAAAGAGAGGGTTAATTAACTCTCTTAAACTTCAATTCAATGAAAATAACAATGAAAACTAATATAACCATCAATGAAAACAAAAGCAGTGTAATAAGGTTTTTGTGAATATTGGAGCACCATAGTTCAAGATTGCTGCAATAACGCTCAAAACTTGAATGAGATATGGGCTTCGTGCTCCATCACGATCATTTTGCTGAAAATATAAACAAAGTTTTTTAAGTTAAGAAATAGAAATTAGATTGAAGTTGGGGAACATAATCCAAAAAATTTACTTCACTATTTGGAACTTAATATTCAATATGCATAAAATAGCAAATAAAGAGGCAGATGCACCAAACCTTTTTGAAATTGATGGAACGCTCGGTATATTCAATGGTCTCATTCAACTGTAAAATAAGAGATAAGGATAAACAAATTGTCTAGCTCATACCAAAAAATGAAATAGAGGCGAGTGATACGTACCTTTATCAATATGTTCAAGATCTTATCAATGTCTAGAAAGTATGGTCGCAAAAGCCTTCTTAACTTCTTATGAGGGATCACACTTTTGTCAAGTTTTACATTCTTACCATTCTTCTTCTTGGTAAGATCCATCATTTCAGCAATATCATCCTCCCCATTCATTAATTTTTTTATTTCTTGCTTAACCTACAAAAACAAAACTTTAGAATTCCTACAATTCCACAAAATGGCTTCCACTAATAATGGACTAACCCAATAAAAATAGGCACAAAAGGGCTTGTAAAAATACCTTTTCGAATCTTCGTGTCAAATCACAGAGATGGATTTTTAGCTGAAGAAGATCATCAAACTTTGACTTCGATTTAAGTTCAACCAGCAATGAGGATACGTCAGCAATGAGTTCTGATGCCTGATACAGATGAAAAACATGAGTCATTTGTTTAATGTTTATAATTTGCTTTACAAAATGGCCCAATTAATTTTGTCCACAAAATGACCTAATTTACAGTGAGGATTAAAAACTTCCCAAACCAGGGATAAAATACTAATCTATTGAATCCTCAACTCCACCACTTCGTCCACATCTCAAATGAATGATCCTAAAGAATGTCACGCAAACACTAAATACAACCTTTGCTTACATTAAGAAGAGTATTGTTGGATAGCTACGAATGCAAGACAGTGAAACCCAAATAAGATCCAAAATGGCATGAGCAAGGTTGTGTGTGAAAAAAAGAATTAGTATATGGGTTGGTATGAATCCCATAATCTAAGCTAATTTGTTAGTGCAAAGAAGAGTCACATGACAAAGAAGACATGGTCAAATAAGCCATTTATTGGGCAAGACAAGAAGCAGATATTATTGAGCTTATCAATACTCTAGATGCACATATGCCAATACAAATAATTTATGTGAAATCCATACCAATCATCAGCAAGTGATGAATACAGCACAAGTGATGCAGATACACATTTGATAGATGTGAAATGGATACAGCAGAAATAATTAAACCTGAAATCTGTGATGCTACATGTGAAATAGATGCAGTAGAGACACAATGAATACGGCAAGCATACCAATTTTACACAAGAAATCAAGTATGGAGATGATACAATGCAGATATATTCATCAACAAACCATGACTTCTGCATTTTCATAGAAAGGGTAAGTTTATCAGCAACCCTCCTTTTGAAAGTTATTTTGTTAGCACCTATTGATATGCTACGCCATGCTATTCAAGGGCAGCACAGAGATGATCAGAGCATGACCTACTTCTTTTAAACACACACAGATCCGGCAACAACAACTTCGTTGGCAATCAAACCACCATCACACTTGGCATACAGAACGATGAAAATATAAATAGATAACTATTAGAATAGTGATAAATGATAATTTGAAATTTGTTAGAAAGAATATTCGCACCTCATTGATATAATTTAATTTAAAGAACTTGACGTTCTCAACTGCGATCCATGAGTATTCCATGGTATTGCAGGAGTAGGGAGGGTGATATAGAGTCAAAGTAGATGGAAAAGAGAGGGGAGAATGAGATGAAGAAAAAACAGAAGAGTTGCCGGCCATAGGTAGGGAAGAAGGAGAGAACAGAGAAGAGAAGAGAGTTGACAATGAGAAGAATGGAAGAACGACACCCGGCTTTATAACATTGCCTTTTATCTCCCAACCTTTCTTCTTTCGTCTTCGGTCTTTCCTCTTATCTCTTATCGTTTCTTCGTCCTCTCTTTGCCACCTGAAATGGCTTCTATCTGTCTGCGAAATTGCGTGAGTTGGTGGGCAAAAGATGTTTGTACACCTGCTTCTGCTCACTGCTTTTTCCTCGTGCAGGGAGATTAACACCCATTTGGAATGTCCGGTTGCTATGTTTCATTTATTTCTTAATACCCTTTTCTATATAAATTTTCACCTTTTCTTCCCATCAGCTCATCTCTATCTAGCCACCTTTCTTCTTTTGTCTTTCCTCTTATCTCTTATCGTTTCTTCTCGATCAAAACCTTCCTCTGTTTGCCACCTGAAATGGCCAGCCCACAGTTTGATGTAAAATCACCAAACCCAGCTGGCCCAATCAAACCCCATTTTGATACCCTTGTGCCCAATCATCAAGTCACACAAATGCTTGCCTAACAGCTACAAAGACCACCATAGGTCTTGCCCAATCTGACCCATGGACACACACATACTCTTTATTGCCAATCAGTCCATTTTTTTTTTAAATATGGACCATTGAGCTTATTTGATACACCATGGAGCAGTTGAGAGTACTTATATTATATAGAGTTTACAGTAGATGAAATTGATGTCAAGGGTTAATTTGAATTTGAACCAAATGCACACCTTAAGTAAATAATAAGGTACAATAAGGTGGGTTGGGATTAAGTAAATTACATTAAATGGTAAAAGACTAAAAGTTAAAAGGTGAAACCCATATGACCAAACTAAAAGCCCAAAGTTTTGCACTCTGCCCTTGTCTGCATGCAGTTTACAATCAGCAGTACACCAAAATTTGAACATCAGGTTCAGATGGGGTCTTACATTGGTTGGCCTAACTGAAACAGTCATTTTATACGGATTTGTAGAAGGGTTTATTTTAATTTATAAAGAGATTTTTTATTTTAATATTATATTTTATGGAAAGAAATAACTAGAGCAACTTAAAGCTAAATGGAAAGAAAATGACTTCAATCATTATGCTTATTTTAAAATTTTAATCTATGTGAATTGCTATCAAAAAGGAAAACAAAATTTACCATGAAAAAATTAATAAAATGTCTTTAAAATGTTTATAAATTTTGAGTCTAAAAATTAATATTTAATCGACTCGATCAAACTAGTTATTCCCAGCTTAACTTTTTATTAAGTCTTTAATTGTTTAAAATAATTAATAAGAAGGACAGCAGGCTTTATAACATATCATAGTCGGTTGAGGGGTTAGAATGGTTTGGAAATGACAGCACACTGACTTCTCCTCTTCCAAAGCTTACTATTCCTCTGACTGTTGACTCCCCGATACTACCTTCCGTCCTCTTCCAGAGCTTACTACTGATACTAATGCTTCACAAAATATATATGAAATAAAATCAAAATCACACTAATCAAACGATCTGAACCGGACTGATATGACTTATTTCAAAGTCACAACTTGTCAATTTTTAATAATAATTCTAATCGAGTTGAAATTTGAAAAATAAACAAGCTTTTTTTAAATACAAACACTTTGCATTAGTATTTATTGAAAGTTTTGGAGACAAAAATTGAAAGTTTCTCTTTTGGAAGTACTTTTTAAGCCTATTTTCTCACTTGAGATTTGGGTGTTAGATGCTTGTATTTAAAATAATTTTAAAATCTCATTAAATGAATAGAATTAATTATAGTACAGGCAATTCTCCTACATAAAACCGATTTTCTAAATATTATTTATAACAATAGTTTCAGTCTTCATATTTCTATAATAAAACATGTCTAAAATGATAATAACAAAATAACATTTAAATTATCTTACATTCTCATTCATCTGGCAATGATGGCATGACACCATATAAAGTATGGGAATGTACCTTTTAATTTCTAAGACTCTAAGTGATCCGGTTGATGCAATGGACAATAAATTGATTTATTGAAAAATTAAGCCAATTTTTGTGTATAAAAAATAAAATAAAAAATTTAAAAAACTCATAACTACTAAAGAATATGTCTATATTACGATGGACACCTTAAAAAAATAGATAACATTCCAAGGAAGTGATGGTGTGAATAGCACGTGCGCTGTATGGAGGAGATGAAGATTTTTTGGTTCTTGAGTCGGTGAAAACATTCATTTCTTCTTTACAAAAATCTAACAAAAGTAGATTCTTTCATACTTTTGTCATCGTAATTTCATATCATAGCCTTTGTCATTTTATGTCATTGCATTGTCATTTCATGACATATATATTCTCATCTTTATATATATCATTTCATTTCACTTGAGTGTCATCTTTCGTCTTCAAAAATTCCTGAGTTTAATTTAAAACATTGATTTGAAAACTTGGTCATTATCTTGATTTAAAATATTGATTTGATTATTTGAGTTTCCTAAGAATTCTTGAGTTTTAGATTGAAAGGTTGATTGATAAATCAGAGTCCTTTGTTGAATTAGAATTTTAATTTATATCACTGAAAATTTGAGATTATCTATACTTATACGTATTTTTGTAAATATTAAGGAATAATAGATCAAACATTTTTACCATGTTGTCACGGAGAATGAGAAAGTAAGTGTGACTCGCTGTACATCTCTCTCTCTCTCACTCACTCTCCCTCTTACGTAGGTCACGTGAATTGTGTCTGATTCTGAAGCACTCTGATGTGTAGATGTGATTGATCGTCTATATTTTGTCATGTCTTCAATTTTGATGCTCTGTTGTGCATATGTGACTGATCGTCTATGTTTTGTCATGTCTTCAATTCTAATGCTCTTCAGAAACATTCAAACGGAGACCTTCAACTCTTTTGAACAGCCGATAGGTGGGTGAGATTCATTCAGGTGGATCTGTGGAGCATCGGGAAATGCACCCCTATCCTACGTGGCTTGCTCACACTTTACTTTAAATATTGATATTGAACTCCTCCTTCATAGAAAATACTCTTTATCTTATTTAAAAATATAGAAAAGTACATTCTTTCATATTTTTGTCATTTCATGTTATTACCTTCGGTCATGTTCATGTCATTGCCTTTCTCATTTTATGTCATTGCCTTGTCATTTCATGACATATATTTTCTCAGCTTTATATCATCTCATTTCACTTCATTGTCATATTGTCTTAAAAAATTCCTGAGCTTAATTTAAAACATTGATTTGAAACTTTGGTCATTATCTTAATTTAAAACAGTGATTTAATTATTTGAATTTCTCAAAAATTCCTGAGTTTTTTTTATTGAAAGATTGATTGATAAGATGTCCATTATTTTCTAACGGATGTACCATGGTTAGTAAAACTTTAGACTCAAATTGAATTGTATGGGAATCTTCCTTTTATTTTATTTAAAAAAATATTCACAAATTTCTTAATAAGAAGATACATACACGTGTCATTTTATATCTTATAAAACTATCAGTCTATTACATTCATCGTTTGATAGACATTATCAGATGATTTTATTTGAAGTTATTTTTATCATCTTAACTACGACATTAGAGTATTCCTAAACACCAAATATTTTATTAAGCCATTAATTGAGTCTGGACATCTTTCAGAAGATCATCGTCGTATCCCATTGGTCGAAATTGTGGAAAACTTAAAATCACTTATTCAATGAAAATGTTGATAATACTTTAATTAAATATTCACCATATAGATTTTGGGTCAGGACTATTTATTATTTAAAAGAGATGTCAGTGATTGCCTTGGATTCTTTAACATGAGAGAGGACAGCAGGTTTATAACAAGAGAGAGAAGAGAGTTGACGTGTAAGGAGAGAAGAAGAACAGCAGGTTGATAAATATGAGAGAGAAAAGAGGACGAGAAAAAGAGAGTTGACGTGAAAGGAGAGTAGAAGGACAACAAATTTATAACATCAGATAGAAGAGGAAGAGTAAAGGAGAGTTCACGTGAAAGGAGAGAAGAAAGAAGAGTCTCGAAAGGCCAGTGATACACAAGTGAATACTGAAGTCTCAGATGTTAAAAAGTGACAGATAGTCCTCTAAAGTTGGATTTTCTTTTATTAAATAAAAACAAAAGCTGAAAAGTTGAGGAGAAAGATACTCCTCTAAAGTTGGATTTTCTTTCATTAAAAGAGAAGGCTGAATTTTCTCTGTCAAAATGTCATACTCAGCTGTAGTGATAGACCGTACCTCAAAGCTGCTTTTGAGTTCTTTCATTTCTCATACAGCTGTCGTTTATAAAAATTACTGTACACATGTGAAGAAGGAAACCTTTTTTAAAAAAAAAAATAAAATATTACACTTTCGATATGAGCAGATATTTCGATTTTAAAAAATCACTGATATTTCAATTAAAAAAAAATGCCCATATTTCGATTAATGAAAATTATCTCTGAACTAAAAGATTTCATTGTTAAATGATTTTATCACATTGCAATAACATTTATTAAAATAAATTACTTTATCAGTACATTTACATTTATTTATATTACCTTATCTAAAAACACATGCATTCACAATGTCTTTCTAACGTCAATAAATAATACAACTAAGATGTCTGTATTTACTTAGTTGTCTTACCTTAAATGTTAGGAGTTAGGACCGTGGGCTTACATTAAAATGTCGACATTAATAAAATTTATCATAACAAAAATTACCTTATCAATAATTAACGTTGACCTTGACAATAAAAATTACCTTATCTAAACACCCAATTTAAAAGCTAAATGTCAACAACAAATGTCCCGATTTTGTAAAAAATGGAGTTGAATTCAAAATAAAAGGAAATAAGAAAGAAATCAGCGAACCTTTGAAGAGGGTCAGGTCCCACATGATGTGTTGGGTATCAGTCTCATTAATTAATTTTTACAATTATAAAACTTAAATACACTCATTAATTAAGTAAATAAATTATCAAATTATTTCTACAATTTTTTTCTTATTTTAATTTTTTGTAATTTTTTATCAATTTATTAATAATTTTAGAAATTCTCAAGTAATTATTAAAAAGTTACATAGTCAATAAGCTCATAAATTTCCACATTTTCTATCATTTTTATATTTTTTTTGGAACAATAAAATATATAAAAATAAATCAGATGAGAGAGAATATATCTCTCAATATTTCAACAGATATCCTAGATATTTAAACCCATGCTTTTAAGTGAACACTATTTATTAATTTCAAAATTTATAAAATAAAATTATTTATTTATTAAATTTTTCAAAGCAAAATAATAACTTTTTGTATTAAAATTAAATTTGTATTTTAAATAATTCAGATTAACCTGCCTATATTTCGTAACCGAGGTTGCACCCGCAGGGGTGGGTGGACCGTGGACCATTCTGTGTTAAAGCCTAGCTTTGATCTTTCACTCTGCATTAATTTCAACTTCTCCACAGTCCGCAGGACCAATTCATCCAATACTCCCTTTGGTTTTTTCATTAATCTAGAGTCAAGACTTTAGGATGGATAGTGAAGATGCTTGTAAGACTGGTCAGAATCCGTGCAGCAGCGACGAGGACAAGAGCTAAACAGATCTCTCTTCTTGCCTCTTTCTTCTCCAATCTTTTGTTCTGCAGTGGCGTCAAAATCTCTTCTGAAACTGGTTGAAATTGCGTGAGTTGGTTGGCAAAAAATGTTTTCACAGCTGCTTCTGCTCAGTGCTTTTTCTTCAGTGCAGAGAGAGTAACACCCATTTGGAATGTCCAATTGCTGTGTTTCATTTATTTCTTAATACCCTTTTGGCCTTTTCTATATAAATCTCCACCTTTACTTTCCATAACTTTAACTCATCCCTATCTTCTTTTGTCTTTCCTCTTATCATTTCATCTCAATCAAAACTTTTCTGAAATGGCTTTAAAAGCTATCCAACGTAGATTCAACTCCCCAGTTGTCAAATGTGATTTGATTAACATGTAAAACAGATTGGAATCACTAGTGTAGTGTAGCCTTTACCATCTTATCTCTACTTCAACAATGTTATACATGGTTTGGAGTGACTCTGCTTGCTATTTTGATATATTAAATGTGTATTCAATCTGAGTTTATTTTCAGATTTGCTCATTATTTGATTAAACTCAGCTTCTGCTGAAAGTTAGAATTCTCAACTTTTAAAATTAATTTTTATATTCAAAATAAATTTATCAAATTATTTCATTATGACTATCTAATATAAATATAAATTTTATAAAAATCTACCCCAATGAAAACAGATAATTTCTCATGATATACCTACATCTCCATGGGGTATACTTCTGAAAATGTGACAGCCTGACAGATGCATGATAACTCAAAAAGGTTTTCTTACTTAGGGCAAGTGGTGTGGGATGACTATATATGGCTGGCTATGTCACTAAATATAGTCAGCCATATAATTAAATAGTATTTTTTTTATGACATGGTTGGCTATAATTTTTAGCCAGCCTCGTCACACGGTATAGTGTTAACTAGAATGGCTACATTTTAATATTTTATTATTATTTTTTTATATACATTTTTTTAACAAATTTTTTTAAAAAAATATAAAGACATTACATATTTTTCACAAGTAATTAAATAAATTAACAAAACATATATATTTTCTCAGGAGAGATCTCATGGAACATTTGTAGAATAAATTTGGTAATGAAGAAGTTTAAAGAAAATATTTTTATAAATGTAATTTTTCATATTGTTTGCGATGAATAAAATATTATTTTTAATATTTTTGTTTCTTAATAGCTATAATTTTAATTTTTTGTACAGAATAATTTTAATTTCTTGTACAGAATAATTTTAATTTTTTATTTCTCATATATTTTGTTTACAAATGTAAAGGAAAAAAAAATCAAAAGGTAAAGAGTTATTTTTTATTTTTTTATAAAAAATAAAATAATAAAGTAAAAAAAAAATAATTATTTGCCCTAATATACAAATTATACCCAAAAACAAGATAAAAAATCCAAAATAATCAAATAAATAAATAAATAAAAAGAGAAAATCAAAAAAATCAAAAACTATATACAAGTTATATATATATATATATATATATATATATATAATATAAAAAAGAGGAGAGAGAGAGAATGGCTGGCTACATATTTGCTACCTGTAGTCAGCCATTTAACCACAAGTGGTGTAGGCCCCACTTTTAATTACTATCATACCGTCCATGCACAATGACCATATGACAACTACACCGCTTGCTCTTACACGTCAACTAAACCCAATTAAATATTGAGTTCAATTTCAATGACAATGACAATGACAATGACAATGGCAACTCCTTGACCCTTTGATGTTTTCATTAATCTAGACTGGTAAGACTAGTCAGAATCCGTACAACAGCGACAAAGACATCAAGGCTAAATGGTTGTCTTTCTCTCTCTTCTTGTTTCTTTCTTCTGCAATCTTTTGTTATGCTGTGTCTTCAAAATCTTTTCTGAAACTCGATGAATTTGAGTGAGTTGGTGGGCAAAAGATGTTTTCACAGCTGCTCAATATTTTTTGCTCAGTGCAGGGAGATTAACACCTATTTGGAATGTCCAGTGGCTGTGTTTCATTTATTTCTTAATATCCTTTTCTATATAAATCTCCACCTTTACTTTCCATAACTCATCTCTATCTACGTACCTTTCTTCTTTTGTCTTTCCACTTATCGTTTCTTCTCAATCAAAACTCTCCTCTGTTTGCCACCTGAAATGGCTTCTATCTGTCTCTGAGGTTTAAAAGCTATCCAACAATCTCGAACGTAGATTCAACTTGTGAAAGGGCCCCAGTTGTCCAAAATAATTTGATTAACATGTAAAAGAGATTGGAATCACTAGTGTAACTTCGCCATGTTATCTCTACTTCAATAATATTATACATGGTTTGGACTGGCTCTGCTTGCTATTTTGATAAATTAAATGTGTATTCAATCTGAGTTTATTTTGAGATATGCTCATTATTTGATTAAACTCAGCTTCTATTAAAAATTAGAATTCACAACTTTTAAAATTATACTACATTAATTTTTATATTCAAAAGAAATTTATCAAATTAATTCATTCTGACTATCTAATATAAATATAAAAATCTATAAATTTTATAAATTCATTCACAGACGATGATGATCTTCTAAAAGATGTCTAGACTCAATTAATGGCTTACTAAAATGTTTGATGCTTGAGAATACTCTAATGTTGTCGTTCTAATGATAAAAATAAGTTCAAATAAAATCATCCGATAATGTCTATCGAACAATATATGTAATAGTTTTATAAAATCTAAAATGACAGGTTTATATATCTTTGCATTTAAAAATTAGTGAATATTTTTTAAAAATAAAATAAAAGGTATATTCCCATATTTTAAATGGTATCATTTGATGCCATCATTCTCAGTAGAATGAGAATGTAGGATCATTTCTCGAGTTTAAAATGTCATTTGTTACTATCATTTTAGACATGTTTTATTATAGAAATATGAAGACTAAAACTGTTGTTATAAATAATATTTAGAAAATCGGCTTTATGTAGGAGAATCGACTGTAATATAATTAATTTTATTCATTTAATGAGATTTTAAAATATGTAATTTTAAAAATTATTTTAAATAAAGCTTCAGTGTATGATAATAAAATCTCTCACTGATCATCTCTTTAACATCAACACCCAATTGAGAAAATAGGCTTAAAAGGTACTTTTGAAAGAGAAACTTTCAATTCTTATCTCCATAAATTTCAATAAATACTAATGCAAATTGTTTGCCCTAAAAAGAAAAAATTGTCTATTTTTCAAATTTCAACTCGATTAGAATCACTATTAAAAATTGACAACTTGTGCCTTTGAAATAAGACATATCTGACGGTTCAGATCGTTTGATCAAGGTGATTTTGTTTTTATTGCGTACATATTTTGTGAAGCATTTGTATTTGTTGTGACTCATGTGTGAGTCTCGTGCTTAGTGAAGTACTATTATTATTTAGATGGAAGTGTGGATGATAAATTGACCAAAATCCAATATTGATATTACCCAATATCTAATCATATTTCAAAGGAAGATTTGAGCCTTCAAAAAATTGGAATAATTGACTTGCTAAAATCTCTCAACATCATCAAATTAATACTTCTTCTCACTCTTTTTTCTCCATATTTCTTCTCTCTTCTCTTTCCTCTTTCATCTATTGTGGTTCCATCTTCTTCTCTAGCTATCGCTTCCATTCAGTCATTGCTCATCTAACCTTTTGACTCATTCCTCACCAACGTCAACTGGACATCCCTCTCCCCTCTTATCATTTTCCCATATTTCTCAATCCTGAAGAAAACAAATGGTGCCGATTTCACCCTCTTGATGAGAGACAAACATACACCACGAGAATGATATGCTTCAATCTTTCCCACCATGATTTGCTCTTTGTCCACTCCTCGAATGCCCATCTAGTATTTTCCACCCAATCTACAAATATAAAATGAATTGTTATATGACAAATTTAAATTCATCACACACCTTCTCATTTAACTAATTCAAAATGTGAATTTAGTAGTTTTGCAAATTTTAAAAATAGGCATATATTATAATATATATAGAAATTGATAAACAAGTTTAATTTTCAATATCGGCATTCTTTTGATATAGATGAAAAATTTAAATTCATCACACACCTTCTCATTTAATTAATTCAAAATGTGACTTGACTAGTTTCGCAAATTTTAAAAATAGGCATATATTATAATATATATAGAAATTGATAAACAAGTTTAATTTTATTTGCCTTAACAATGAAAATTAATGAATAAATGTGTTAGGAGATAAGAATGAGAAGGACAAATTATTTTCATGTCATTTCTGACCTATTCAATATTCATAGCTTGAGAAATCGCGAGTTTATATCATGAAGGATTTGCAGAGATAGATTTATAAAAAACATTATCTCTCCCGACACTCTTCTTCTCTTTTTTCTCCTTCTCATTACACCCGACACTCTTCTTCCTCTCTTTCTATTTTCTCTCATTCTCACCACATCCTACACTCTTCTTCTTCTCTCTCTCCTTCTCACCGCATCTAACACTCTTCTTCTTCTCTTTCTATTTTCTCTATTGTTGTTCCATCATTCTTTTCCCTAGCTATGTCTTCCGGTGCTTCCTCATCTACACATCACTATCCTTATCTCATGTTTTCAAATCCGGAAGACAACAAATGGCTCCGATTTAACATTTCGGGTGAGACAGAAACCATATACCACGATAAAACACCGAGTCTGTTGAAGTTTCAAAAAAATAACATTTTTAACTCGTAAGATAATAGACGGACAATCAAGGGGGTCCACGAAGATCAATTCATCATTGGAGAGGTTGAGCCGAGTTTCAATCGTACGTCTATTATCTAACATAATAGACGTACGATTGAAACCCAGTTCAACATCTCCGATGATGAATTGATCTTCGTGAACCCCCTTCATGATTGCCCGTCTATTATCGTACGAGTTGAAAATGTTATTTTTTTGAAACTTGACCAGACTCGGTATTTTATCGTAGTATATGGTTTTTTTCTCACCCGAAAAGTTAAATCGGAGACATTTGTTGCCTTCTAGATTTAGAAGAATGAGATAAAGATAGTGATGTGCAGATGACGAAGCCCGAAGCCATAGCTAGGTAAAAGAATGATGGAACAAGAAGAGAGAGAAGAAGAAGAGTGTTGAATGTGGTGAGAAGGAGAGAAAAGAGAAAGAGAAAGAAGCGTATTGGATGCCGTGAGAAGGAGAGAAAAGAGAGAGAAGCGTATCCGATGGGGTGTGTTAAGCTCGAGTAGTGGCAAGCAAAGTCTCGGCTTGCAGTTGGGAAAAAAAAAGCCCTCTGCAATGCGTAAAGGGCAGAGGATGGTGCCGGCAACAACGGCAGCACAAGCAGCTTCCAAATCTCACCCAAAAAGCGGTCAGACGCAGGAGGCTGACACACACAAAACTGCGGCAAGGCTGCGTCTGAGAAGCAGCAATGGCAGCCAAGGAAATATCTATCTAAATCTGAGAAACCGGGCAACAGACAAGATGAGGTAGATCCTCTATGGCGGTGGTAGCAGCATATCTAAACACTAGCTGAGGTGTCTGCGGCTCGACAGAAGGCAGCAAGCAGCGCGAGAACAGATCTAAGATCTGGCACTGAAACACTGAAACCCAAATCTGCTGGGTTGGAGGTGTTGTGCCTAATTACCCACACAAGTTCAATCACAAATCAACGATTGGTATTAGAGCTTGGGTTCGTTGAATCTGGAAAATCACAGATCTGATCAGTAGATCTACGATCGGCAGCACAGGAGAGGCTACAAAGGAAGCCGATCGACGACCAGATGCCGGGAAAGAGAGGATGCAGCACGAAGGCAGATCTGATATGCAGATCTGAGATCTGAGACAGAAGCCGGGGGCAGCCACATCTGGAAGCAGATCTGAGATGAGGGTTCAGATCTCAGAGCCGTGACGGAAGCATAGCAGCTGCCAAGAAGGAAGGCAGCCAGCGTCCAGGCGCAGGCTGAGATCGGCTGCAAGCAGCGAGATCGGAGGCTGTAGCGACGCGTGCGGATGAGCTGCGAGATGCGAAGCCACAGCGTGGTCGGAGGAACAGATCTGCAGAGAGCGACACTCGGACAATTGCAGCAAAGAAGAAGCCTAAGTCATCACTGGGGTTTTCTGATCTGAGGACTCCATCGCAGGCAGAACAGAGGGCTCTCTCTCGGTTGTATAGAAAGAGGGGCGCACGGCAGCTGCGACGCCAGACGTGGCTGAAGGAGCAGCGGCAAGCCTCAGATCTGAAGATCGAGAGAGGCCTAGTGCAGCCAATACAGGGGATCTCCATTGCTGCAAGCAGAGAAGCAAGCGACGATCAGCAGAGGCCTGAGCAGCGTTGTCAGGCGGAGGCAGCACCAACAGCAGGCGCGGTGGCTGGATCAACAGAGGCGCAAACGATCCAGGCAGCGATCGCAACCAGATCTGGAAGCAGAAAATCAGATCTGAGGAGAGAAGATCTACAAGGAATTGCGCAGATCTGAAGGAGTTCCGGGCAGATCTCGGCTACTGGTGGTGGCAGCCAGAGGAAAGACAGATCTGCAAGAGAAGAGGCGCGGCCAGCTGCAGCGTCGGTGAGAGGAAGGCCGGACAATCATCAGATCTGAGACTTTCAGGTCTGTTCAAATCTGTCAAACAAGGGCAGTTGCAGCAGGAAGGCCGCCGAGCTGTAGTGTTTTCAGGCGAAAGCAGCGCAGGTACGAGCAGAGCAAGGAGATGCTCCGAGCACGAACGGCGAGATGAAAGGGACGGCCAAGCAGGCCGGTGCACTGGAGATCTGTGAAGGTGCAGATCTCGCTGTCGTGCACAGATCAGAGGCGATTGCAAGAGAAGAAGGTGGAGCAGATCTCTGCTAGATATGTTCCTTCTCGCGGCAGGCAGGTGAGCAGGCAGCACCAAGATGCAGCCGGACTGTAGCGACCCGCCTGAGGCGATGAGTGCCGGAGGCGGCGAGCGCCGGAGCAGCAGGCAGTTACGCCGGAAATGGATGGAGCAGTTAAGAGACGTGCTGTTTGAAAAGTGAGGGACGTTGGCCCTCAAAAGGACAAGCTGCGGTTGGCGGCAGTGGAGACACCGCGGTTTGAAAAATAAATAAATTTAGTGGTCTCAAGGATCACTTGTTTTAGTACACCCGATGGATTATGGATTCGAGTAGTCACACAGGACTGGCGCATTCTGATAATCTATAAGACCACAGTTTCGGGTGAATTAAACGACCACAAATTACGATACTCCTTCAGTTAAAAGAAATCAACGGTCAGGGTTGAGTTGTAGTTTCTGGAGTCAACTGGACTCAGAATTGAGATTTGTCTTCGCCTGTGCGTTCGTAGCGAAGAGATCTACGCAGTGACCGGTGTTGATTTGGTAAAGAGAAGAAGTAATTGGAGAACGGGAAAAAGATCTGCAAACACATGGCTAATTGTGTTTGGCTTTGTTCTCGGGACAAAGAGGATTTCTCAGGACAAGGGATTAGACCTAATTGTCTGAGATGGTAGACAAGGTGGAGCAACCAGGTTTGCGTCGCATGATTTGTCCACGGCTCTCTTAATTATCTCTCTTTGGAGGAGTCGGGAGTGGTTAGAGCGGTGACAGGAACCTCGGCTGCTATATTCGAGGTGGAGCCCGATTGGGCTGATCAGTCTTTGACTGGTGAATCATCCCAATGTGTGGGGATGAGTGTCTTACAAAAGATGCGGAATTGTAGGTGTGTACAACAGGTGGAGATGACAAAAACATATGGCAACAATCTTTATGGTGTCGGGCTTTTTCGTCAAGGTGGAGTTTGTTGGATTTATGGCTCAAAGCCCGTTTGGGCCTAGGTTGTCAGTTGGGCCCAGTGGGCCCAATCTGTTGTAAGCAATATATATTGTATCTTTTTGTAATTGTTTCTTTGGGACAGTGTAACCAGTGAGAAGAATTGTTGTGCCTAATTACCCACACGAGTTCAATCACAAATCAAACATTTAAGCAGACACATGAAGAAGACACGGTTTTACGTGGTTCGGCAATATTGCTTACATTCACGGGGTGTGCAAAGATTTCACTAAGAAGAAGTTACCGGTTAGGTTACAAGGATTTCACCAATCCTACCCACCCTTCCTCTCAATCTTTTTTTCTTCTCACTGGTTACATTGTTCCAAAGAAGCAACTACAAAAAGATACAATATATATTGCTTACAAGAGATTGGGCCCACTAGGCCCAACTGACAACCTAGGCCCAAACGGGCCTTGAGCCATAAATCCAACAGGAGGAGCGGCAGAGAGGGATGTCGTCAGGCACTACCGATGGTGGGATGGGCAGCAGCGAAGAGACCCAATGAAAAGCAACAACACAGGGCAGCCAACAACAATGCGGCAAGATCTGATGTTGAAATCGAGAATAGGACACCACCGAGAAGGGAAGAAGAACAAACGCTGCGTAGGATATGCGAATAACAGAGCAGGCAAGAAGGAGCAGAGGTGCAGCAAAAAGAAGAGGAACTGGGCGACGATGGCAGGGCTGCAACCAGTGATCCGAAAAGAATGGCCAGATCTAAGGAGCAAACAACCAAGACAAATGCTTGCACCAGTGGCGGAGAGCTGCAAGAGCGGTGCAAGGGGCACGGATCTGAAACAGGGGTGCACGTCCAAAGCAGCAATACATGAGGCGTAAGCCTGGCAGAAATTGAGTGGCCTTGATTCCGGTTATGCATCTAAACTAATTATAACAATTCATTTTATATTTGTAGATTAGGTGGATGAGAATGTAAAATAATTTGAACTATGAGAATAAATTAATGAATTTTTATTGAATTATTTTCACATGTACTAAAAATTATTTTAACATTTGATATGGAACAATATAATTTGACAAGTTGTGCCTTTGAAATAAGCGATATCAGACGGTTCAGATCGTTTGATGAGTGTGGTTTTGATTTTATTGCATATATATTTTGTGAAGCATTAGCATTTGTTGTGGCTCTCACATGCACATCTCGTGCTCAGTGAATTACTATTATTTAGATGGAAATATTGATGAGAAATGGATACAAAATCCGATATTCAATATTACCCAAGATCTAATCATATTTTAAAGGCAGATTCTAGCCTTAAAATATTGGATTAATTGCTGGTTACTTACTTACTAGAATATATTAACATCATCAAATTAATGTCTTAAGAGTGGATGTGGGCAGCACGCTAATAGAGTAATTTATATAACTACTATATTGTTAAGGAGATTTGTACATGTTCTAAAGATTAATCGAATATTCAAAGAGGCTTGGACACCTTAATCATA
This sequence comes from Chimonanthus salicifolius, assembly GCA_013350335.1. Lineage (NCBI taxonomy): Eukaryota > Viridiplantae > Streptophyta > Magnoliopsida > Laurales > Calycanthaceae > Chimonanthus > Chimonanthus salicifolius. Next base: position 27,723,676 of record CM023532.1, on the reverse strand, counting down.
GGAAAAAAAAAAAAACCTGACCAATACATATTGCCATATAACGATATATAACTTTTTCCAATGTTATGTTTATATTATTTTATTATTGATGTCTAATCAATTTGTTAAATATCAATATATATATTTTGTGATTATATATTAAATCTAAAATTTAAAATATTATTGTACTATCATGTCATTTAAAACTACCAACATCAGTTTAGATAAAAATAACTTGTCTCTGTAACTTATTTTTAATTCTGTATGTCACAATTTAAGAAAAGGAGAATGAACTTACTCTGAGCTTATGCCCTATCATAATGTGGTTAGTTATTTCTTTTCTAACTTTAAAAGATTAACTAATAGTAACTTGTTATGTCAAAATAAAAGTATAAAAAGATATAATTTCATTGTTAATTTAGCATCTTTTAATTTAAAAACATGACTTTAGATTTATTCAAAGATGAAATTAAGAAATGTCAAGTCAGATTTTTTTAACTCTTGAAAGGTTGATCAGTTGTGACCTGTTCAAATAGTACAAGAGTATAAAAAGATATATTTCAAAGTTTGTTTAGCATCTCTTGAAAAATATGAGTTGATTGACCTAAAAAGACACTTGAGAAAGTAGTTTGACTTAGACTTATGTATTGTGTTTTTCATGTTAGGTTGTGTTCTTTTCTTTTTCCACCATTAGTTAAGATAGTTTGTCATCTCGACCACCATTATCCCACCATAGTCGGCCACTAGTGCGATTGTTTGTCCGTTGGGGTCGCTTATTTGTTTGATCCGATTGTTCGGGTGATGATTCAATTTCTTTCTAATGCAGATTTCTCTGCTTCTATCTCTAGATTTCATTTGCATCTGATTTGTCTACTTTTATTTGTCTATATTTTTATGTGCTCTGGATTTAATATGTTTTTGGCTTTGATCGTACTTTCAACCATCAATCGAGATTATTTAGATTTGTTGATCTTATATGTTAGATTGGCAATCTTTGTCGTCTTTGCTTCTCTGTTGTCGATGATCTATTTCACGGTCACATCTTCATCGTTTATTTGTTTCTATTGCATTTAAGCAATGGTTTTTTTTTTTTATAGATCTACTTGAGTTTAAATAGAAATGCTAGGATAAATCAGAGTCCTTTGTTGAATTAAAATTTTAATTTATATCAGTGAAGATTTGAGATTATCTATACTTATATGTATTTTTGTAAATATTAAGGAATAATATGTCAAACATTTTTATCATGTTGTCACGAGGAATGACGAAGTAAGTGTTGCTGACTCGCTGCACTTCTCTCTCCCTCTCTCCCTCTCTCACTCGCCGTCTTACGTAGGTCAAGTGAATTGTGTCTGATTCTGAAGCACTCTGTTGTGCAGATGTGACTGATCGTCTATGTTTTGTCATGTCTTCCATTCTGAGGAGCGGTCAAGTGAATTGTGTCTGATTCTGAAGCACTCTGTTGTGCAGATGTGACAGATCGTATGTTTTGTCATGTCTTCAATTCTGATGCTCCTCAGAAATATTCGAACGGAGACCTCCAACTCTTTTGAACAGCCACCCTAGAAGACAGGTGGGTGAGATTAATTCAGGTGGATCTGTGGAGCACCGGGAAATGCACCCCTATCCTACGTGGCTTGCTCACACTTTACTTTGAATATTGACATTTTCTTGAGATTAATCTTCAAGTGTTTAAAATTTTCAATCTATGTATACATACCAATTAAGTCTAGGAGGAGTTTGTTAAAATTGAAACAAACTTTGAGGCCAACCTCTTGAACTCCTCCTTAATTCTCCTCTCTCCTTTTATTATTAGGATTTTTTTTAAAAAAAATTTGGAATGGACATCTCTATTTCTATGTTGAATCTCTTTTATCTATTCGTGAGTGTCATAGAAAATACTCTTTATATTATTTAAAAACATAGAAAAGTAGATTCTTTCATATTTTTGTCATTTCATGTTATTACCTTCGGTCATGTTCATGTCATTGCCTTTGTCATTATATGTCATTGCCTTCTCATTTCATGACATATATTTTCTCAGCTTTATATCATCTCATTTCACTTCATTGTCATATTTTGTCTTCAAAAATTCCTGAGCTTAATTTAAAACATTGATTTGAAACCTTGGTCATTATCTTAATTTAAAACAGTGATTTAATTATTTGAATTTCTCAAAAATTCTTGAGCTTTTTAGATTGAAAGATTGATTGATAAGATGTCCATTATTTTCTTACGGATGTACCATGGTTTAGTAAAACTTTAGACTCAAACTGATTTGTATGGGAATCTACCTTTTATTTTATTTTAAAAAAAAATATTCACAAATTTCTTTGTATCTTAAAAGATATATACACGTGTCATTTTAGATTTTATAAAACTATTAGTCTATTACATTTATCGTTTGATAGACATTATCAGATGATTTTATTTGAAGTTATTTTTATCATCTTAACGACGACATTAGAGTATTCCTGAACATCAAACATTTTATTAAGCCATTAATTGAGTCTAGACATCTTTCAGAAGATCATCGTATCCCATTGGTCTCAAAGCTGCTTTGAGTTCTTTCATTTGTCATACACAGCTGTCGTTTATAAAAATTACTGTACACATGTGAAGAAGGAAATCTATTTTTTTTTTTAAAAAAATATAATATTACACTTTCATATGAGCAGATATTTTGATTTTAAAAAATAACCGATATTTCAATTAAAAAAAATTGCCCCTATTTTGATTAATGAAAATTATCTCTGAACTCTAGCTCTCCTAAATAATTTCCTCGACTAAAGATTCTGTACACCCCCTCTCTCACTTTCAGTAGTCCAACTAAAAGATTTCACTGTTAAATAATTTTATCACATTGAAATAACATTTATTAAACCAAATTACTTTGTCAGTCCATTTACATTTATTTATATTACCTTATCTAAAAACACATGCATTCACAATGTCTTTCTAACGTAAATTTTTTGAAACAATAAAATATATAAAAATAAATCGAATGAGAGAGAATATATCTCTCGATATTACAACAGATATCTTAGATATTTAAACCCATGCTTTTAAGTGAACACTATTTATTCATTTCAAAATTTATAAAATAAAATTATTTATTTATTAAAATTTTCAAAGCAAAATAATAAAATTTTATGTTAAAATTAAATTTGTATTTTAAATAATTCAGATTAACCTGCCTATATTTCGTAACCGAGGTTGCACCCGCAGGGATGGGTGGACCGTTGACCATTCTGTGTTAAAGCCTAGCTTTGTTCTTTCATTTCATTTCTTTCTGGATTAATTTCAACTTCTCCATAGTCGGCAGGACCAATTCATCCAATACTCCCTTTAGTTTTATCATTAATCTAGAGTCTAGACTTTAGGATGGATAGTGAAGATGCTTGTAAGAGTGGTCAGAATCCCTTCAACAGCGACGAGGACAAGAGCTAAAGGGATCTCTCTCTTCTTTGCTTCTTTCTTCTCAAATATTCTGTTCTGCTGTGGCGTCAAAATCTCTTCTGAAACTGGTTGAAATTGCGTGAGTTGGTGGGCAAAAAATGTTTTCACAGGCTGTGATTCTGCTCAGTGCTTTTTCCTCAGTGCAGGGAGTGTAACATCCATTTGGAATGTCCGGTTGCCGTGTTTCATTTATTTCTTAATACCCTTTTCTATATAAATCTCCACCTTTACTTCCCCATCAACTCATCTCTATCTTCGTATCTTTCTTCTTTTGTCTTTCCACTTATCGTTTCTTCTCAATCAAAACTTTCCTCTGTTTGCCACCTGAAATGGCTTCTATCTGTCTCTGAGATTTAAAAGCTATCCAACCATCTCCAACGTAGATTCAACTTGTGAAAGGGCCCCAGTTGTCAAAAGTAATTTGATTAACATGTAAAAGAGACTGGAATCACTAGTGTAGCTTTGCCATGTTATCTCTACTTCAATAATATTATACATGGTTTGGACTGGCTCTGCTTGCTATTCTGATAAATTAAATGTGTATTCAATCTGAGTTTATTTTGAGATATGCTCATTATTTGATTAAACTCAGCTTCTATTGAAAATTAGAATTCACAACTTTTAAAATTATACTTCATTAATTTTTATATTCAAAAGAAATTTATCAACTTAATTCATTCTGACTATCTAATATAAATATAAATTTTATAAAAATCTTCTCATCTAAGTTCCAATGAACTCATTGGCAACAGATAATTTCTCATGATATACCTATCTCTATGGGGTATACTTCTGAAAATGTGACAGTCTGACAGGTAAATGATAACTCAAAAATGTTTCTTTACTTACACCTCAACTAAACCCAATTAAATCTTGATTCCAATGAATTTCTTACATAAAAACTTAAAAAATTCATTAATTTTATTTAATTAATAGGAAATTCTAAAGTTCTACTTTTACCATGTCTCATCTTAAAATCTCTTTTACTGTTTTTTACTATTTTTTAATGAATTTACTGTTTTCTACTGAGGAGAAGCAAATTACAACTAATTATTGAGTAAACACGATCAACTTTTATTTAAGGTACATGTGAACGGCTTTAATCGATTGGATTTATAATTGTCTGGTTCTGTTGAGAGACCACTCCATACTGTCTTCGTGTTTAAAGTTTTTTTAACATTATCATTAAATACTTAGATTTTATCTCGAAGGGGTTGACAGGAGGGTAAAGAAGTCTACTTCATGATGCAGAGGCTTGTAAGGCTTGTCTTTAATTAGCGCTACGTGCCACTCTCCGTAGACTTAATCGATATGTGTGAAATTGTGAATTAAGAAATTTACACATGTACATTTAATTAATATCACCTCTAATGTGGGTTGTTGACATCCATGTTATCTAAAAAAATACTTAGATTTTAGAGAAACAAAAGAATCTTTGTGATCCTCTTTCACTGATCATTTGCAAGGATCTTTGAATCTCAAACTTGTTTGTGGGATTTACGGCTAAAAAAAAACCTTGTTTGTAGGAGCCATGGTCGTGATCTAGGATAATAACAACCATTAATCTCAAAAGCTTCAACGTGAAATTTACACAAAAAATTACCCAATTAAAATTTAAAAGAATCCAAGTGATCGATGGCCCAAATCAGACTTGCAGAATTGGATGGCTATGATGTTCGTGTACTTGATCTCACCCTTAAAATATGGTCAGCAAAAAGAAATATTACTTAATTCACAATTAGACTATAAATGGGTAATTTATTGATCATCTCATTCTTGCTTACATTAGTTCATTTTTGTTATGGCACATGAAAGTGAGGCAAATGTGCAGGTGATTGGGTGAAATATAGCCACACATGAATGCTGTAATTATCAAACTTAAGTGTTGACGCAAACAATCGAAATAAAGAGAAATAGGATTAAAATTTTAATAAAGACGTGGTTTTTCACATTAGAAATCATATCTTTTATTTATTTTAATGGAAATAAGAGTTTTGATGCAAACAACCACTAGGTTTTTAGAGGCAAACTAAGTATCAAATTTCATGACAAGAAACAACTCAATCCAAGACGAATGAAGAAAATTATATTTATACTTTAATAGATGTTATTAAATTTAATCTTATATTTGCCTAAAAATACTAAAGACTCCCTTCATGTTATGAATCTTACAAAAATGACCAAGAAATACAATAAATGGTGCATCAAGGGTAGCTAAAGTATCTCTATCAATTAATGTAATGAAATATGAAAGGTAAGCATATTTTATCAATCAATGCTTTTTCTTAGGTAGGGAGATAAATAGAGCCTACAAGCTTTCTTTCTCCTAATTCAAAGGTTAAAAATATATTAAAAAATGGAGTGTCCAAAGAATACAAATTTAGAGCCCACGCCCTCGGCCTAGGCCAGGCCACCAAAAATTTCTAGATACAAATATAGTAAAGATTGACAGACTAGGCTGATAGCCAAGAATTTCAGGTTAAGAATCTTAGAAAGATGACCAAGAAATACGATAAATGGTACATCAAGGGTAGCTAAAGTATCTATATCAATTAATGTAATGAAATATGAAAGGTAAGCATATTCTCTAAGATAAGGAGATAAATAGAGCCGACAATATTGTGGCTATTATGCCCAAACTCAGATTTTTATTAAAAAAAAAAAAAAATAGTCCTTCAGCCGCAAATTCTAAAGGCTTATGCAACAACTTCAGAAATTAGTTAGTTTATAGATCTACCTTTGAATATGAAGCATGAAAAAAATTCAATTTGGTCCACCTTCAATCTCCTATTTTTAGCAAGTTTGCTCATAATCTACTACCTCCCTAAAGATTAGATTAAAATTTATAATTTTTAAGTGAAAAAAGTGTTAATATCTGTATGCATAGCCAAATAATACTACTATACCTTTGGTGAATCATTCTTCATTTTACCCTGAAATATCACCGGATATACCAACTAAGAACTTCATATTTATCTTGTAAAAAAGCCATCAACCCTAAAGACTCATGAATCTTAGAAAGACGATGAAATAGAATAAATAGTACATCAAGGGTAGCCAAAGTGTCTATATCAATAAATGTAATGAAATATGAAATGTAAGTATATTGTATCAATAAATGCTTTTTCTTTGATAGGGAGATAAATTGAGGCCACAATCTTTTTTTTTTTCAAAAATGGGGTGTCCAAATAATATAGATTTAGATCCCACACCCCAGGCCAGGCCACTAAAAAAATAAGGGAGGAGACATCCAAAAGGCAAAACAGACGAGGACATGCCTAAAAGATTTCTGAAAAAGAGAGCATTACTTAACTCTTTTAAACTTCAACTCTATGAAAATAATAATCAAAACTAATATCACCAACAACGAAAACAAAAACATTGTGATAAGGTTCTTGTGAAATATTGGAGCACCAAAGTTCAAGATTGTTGCAAGAGCGCCCAAAACTTGAATGAGATATGGACTTCGTGCTCCATCACGATCATTTTGCTGAAAATACAAACAAAGTTTTTTAAGTTAAAAAATAGAAATTAGACTGAAGTTGGGGAACATAATCCAAAAAAATTTACTTCACCATTTAGAACTTAACATTCAATATGCATAAAATAGCAAACAAAGAGGCAGATGCACCAAACCTTTTTGAAATTGATGGAACACTCGGTATATTCAATGATCTCCTTCAACTGTATAATAAGAGATAAGGATAAACAAATGGTCTTGCTTATACCAAAAAATGAAATAGAGGCGAGTGATACATACCTTTCTCAATATGTTCAAGATCCTTTACAAGCCCTTTTGTGCCTATTTTTATTGAGTTAGCCCATTATTATTGGAAGCCATTTTGTGGAATTGGAGTAATTCTAAAATTTTATTTTTGTAGGTTAAGCAAGAAATACAAAAATTAATTAATGGGGACGGTGATATTGTTGAAATGATGGATTTTACCAAAAAGAAGAATCGTAAGAATGTTAAGCTTGACAAAAGTGTGAGCGCTCATAAGAAGTTAAAAAGGCTTTTGCGACCATACTTTCTAGACATTGATATGTTAAATATCCTATCAATGTCTAGAAAGTATCGCCGCAAAAGCCTTTTCAACTTCTTATGAGCGCTCACACTTTTGTGAAGCTTAACATTCTTACCATTCTTCTTCTTGGTAAGATCCATCATTTCAGCAATATCACCGTCCCCATTAATTAATTTTTGTATTTCTTATTTAACCTACAAAAATAAAACTTTAGAATGACTCCAATTCCACAAAATGGCTTCCACTAATAATGGGCTAATCCAATAAAAATAGGCACAAAAGGGCTTGTAAAAATACCTTTTCAAATCTTCGTGAGAGATGGGTTTTTAGCCGAAGAAGATCATAAAACTTTGACTTTCATTTAAGTTCAATCAGCAACGAGGATACTTCAACTATCAGTTCTGATGCCTAATTCAGATGAAAAACATGAGTCATTTGTTTAATGTTTTGAAATTTGCTGTACAAAATGGCCCAATTAATTTTGTATCACCCCAAAGAATGTCAGGCAAATACTAAATACAACATTTGCTTACCTTAAGAAGAGCATTGCTCGATAGCTACGAATGCTAGACAGTGAAACCCAAATCAGATCCAAAATGCCATGAACAAGGTTTTGTGTGGAAAAAAAAAAAAATTATATGCGTTGGTATGAATCCCACAATTTAACTAATTTGTTAGTGTGAAGAAGAGTCACATGACAAAGAAGACATGTCACATAAGCGTTTTATTGTGCAAGACAAGACGCTGATATTATTGAATTTATCAACACTCTAGATGCACATATGCCAATACAAATAATTTATGTGAAACTCATATCAATCATCAGCCCGATATGCTGCAAGTGATGCAGATACACATTTGATAGAAACAATTAAACCTGAAATCTGTGATGCTAGATGTGAAATGGATACAGTAGAGACACAATGGATACAGCAAGCACACCAATTTTACACAGAAACTCAAGTATGGAGATGAGTATTCATCAACAAACCATGACTTGTGCATTTTCACAGAAAGGGTAAGTTTATCAATACCCCTTCTTTTGAAACTTATTTTGTTGGCACCTAATAATAGGTTATGGCATCCTATTCCTATGGCAATGCCAGCACCGAGATGATCAAAGCCTAACTTACTTCTTTTAAACATACACAGACCCTGCAACAACAACTTCGTGGGAATCAAACCACCATCACACATGGCATATAGGTTATCAATCAAACTTTTAAAGTTTCAAAATTTGGATCCAAGTATAAATGGAATGTAATCTTCGGTCCAAGTATGCTACTTGTTTTTTTGCTACTAGCATGCTATTAAGATGGCTGTGATCATTTGAGTGACGTATGACTATGCCCTGGTCTATCCAACAATAGTTGGCTAGAATTCCATGGAATGGCTAACATTTGTGACACATATAATTTGAGTGAGTAACGATATAGAATTCAGTAGTTTTAATAAAGAATGATTGAAATATATAGAAAGAATCTTAGAACATTTTTTACGAAGACACTTACAAGCACCCTCCACCATTTTTTTTGAAGACTCATGGCAAATCCTCCTTTGGCTTCTTAATATCACCACTTAGCTGGTCCCGAACTTCCGTGAAATGCTTGCGGCTATCACCACTTAGCTGGTCCCCAACTTCCATGAAATAATCGCAAGTTCTTGAATCTTTGGGCATGAAGAGGAGAAAATCATCCGCAACATTACATCCTTTCTCCTGCACTACTTCAACGGGATGCACTGTTGACATTAATTTGATAATTGAGAGACTTTAGTAATGAAGTAAAGATGCTTGTATGACCGGTCAGAATCCGTGCAACAGCAACAAGGACGAGAGCTATACGGATCTCTCTCTTTCTCTCTCTTCTTGCTTCTTTCTTCTCCAATCCTCTTTCTCTCTCTTCTTGCTTCTTTCTTCTCCAATCTTTTGCCAATTTGAAAAAATCAGAGAGAGAGAGAGTGGTTTATATTTTGGTGTGGTAAAAATGGATGCAGGAGGACTCCCCAATACTACCTTTCGTCTCCTCTTCCAAAGCTTACTACTAATACTAATGCTTACAAAAATATAAATGAAATAAAATCAAAATCACACTAATCAAACGATCTGAACCGTCAGATCAGGGGTAAAAAAATCGGCCGGGCCGATATCCCGGCCGATTTTTCATATCGGCCGAACTTTTTCTCTCTCCTCCCCGTTTTTTTTTATTTTTTTAAATTCCAAAAAAATTACTGTGAATGCAGAAAATTATGAGCTTATTGAATATGTAATTTTTTCATAAAATATCGGACATTTACATCTTCTAACATATTTTTGAAGTTATAATATCGGGAAATTATATAATTAGTAATAAAATGGTGAAAATTACAAAAAAAAAAAACAGATAAATGAGGAAAATTTGTAGAAATAATTTCATAATTTATTTTCTTAGTCAATGAGTGTTATTTTAAGTTATGAATTATAGAAATAAAAAAATACATAATAAAATACTTGAAAATTACATAATAATGTAGAAAAAAATATTAGAAAATAAAACTAATGGGGTCCTAATCACTTGAACTGATAACCACACAAATGTCATACATAATAATATAATGTTTTCTTTCATTTGAGAAAATAGATTTTATTTTTCATTAATAATAATTAGATACTTTTAGACCCTCTCTTTTTCTTTGTAATTTCTCCCCTCTTTTAATGAAATTCTTTTTTGACCGCTCCAAAAAAAAAATTAAATAAAATTATGAGCTATAATTAATTATGTTAAATTGATATAATAAAAATAAAGAATACCTTCTAATGATAATGACAATAGTAAAAATATTGGATGATAAATATAATATTAAATTATTACAATAAGATAAATAAAATAAAACATTATACTTTCAACATAAGTAAATATTGTATTTAAAATAAAAATATTATTACTTTCACATTAAAAATAATTTTTTGATAAAATAAAAGGGTAGACACGTCAGCTTCAAATGAGCTCTTAAGGAAGCTCACGTGAGGTCTTTATGATTTTTCATTTACAAACCCTAATGTTCCATCTTTTAATACCCTTCTTCTCTTTCACTCTCTCTACTGCAACCCTTACTGCAGCCGCCACTCTCTGTAATTTTTTGCATCAACGAAGAAGAAAAAGCAGCAGGGAAGAGAAAGGCAACAGGTGTAGCGATTTTTTTTCTTCAATCTTTTCTCCATATTTTCTTTTTTCTCTTTCCATTCTTTCTCTATTCCTAAAAAAAAGCTTTCTTTTAAAAAAAAAATACAAAAACCGAATTTTTCCAATATCGGCCGATATTGGGGCCGATATTGGGGACCGTTTATCGGCCATATCGGCCGATATTCTTACTGTACGGCCGATACTTATCGTATCGGCCGATATTGATCGGTTTGAAAAAACCGATATATATCGGCCGATACAATATGTATCGGCCGATATTTAAACCTTAGCGTCAGATATGGCTTATTTCAAAGTCAGAAGTTGTCAATTTTTAATAGTGAATCTAATCGAGTTGAAATTTGAAAAATAGACAAACTTTTCTTTACTGCAAGCACTTTGCATTTGTACTCTGAAATTTTTGGACACAAAAATTGAAAGTTTCTATTTCGAAAGTACATTTTAAGCCTAGTTTCTCAATTGAGATTAGAGTGTTGATGTTAAAGAGATGATTATGTAGGAGATTTTATTATCATCCAGTGAAGCTTGTATTTAAAATAATTTTAAAATTACATGTTTTAAAATCTTATTAAATGAATAGAATTAATTATATTACAGTCAATTCTCCTACATAAAACCGATTTTTTAAATATTATTTATAACAATAGTTTTAGTCTTCATATTTCTTTAATAAAACATGTCTAAAATGATGATAACAAAATAACATTTTAAACTCGAGAAATGATCTTACATTCTCATTCAACTCACAATGATGGCATGCCACCCTTTAAAATATGGGAATTTACCTTTTAATTTTTTTAAAAAATATTCACTAATTTCTAAGGTACGACTTATAGACACGTGGAAAAATTGTCTCTACACACCTATTTTCAGATTTTAGAGTGAAATTATCATTCTGCTTCCGTATTTCCACTCATTCGAACGAACTGTCAGTTCATTTTGACATTCGTTCGAATGAATCATTCATTCAAACAAATGTCCCACATATAAATTTAATTCGTTCAAACGAATGGAATGAACAGGAACGTGCCTTACTGTTCACCCGCTCGTTCGAATGAACCAATCGTTCATTCAAACTACTGTGCATAATATTGATTATTTAAATAATAAAATTTCTTTTAAAATTTTAAAGTTATTTTTTACGCACTGTGTATTTTCAAAATTTATTAAATTGAATATCCGGAGTAATTACGATAACTTAATAAAAATACTTTAAAACTTCGAGGTCTTTTGACACTTCTAAATATTTAAAATATAATATTTTATAAATAAAGATATCTCTAAACTATACTGAAAACACATTTAAAAGTTTCGAAAACTTAAAATCTTAAAAGTGTTTTTTAAGCACCGTCTGTTTCCAAAATGCAAAGATATATGTATCATTTTTTATTGGGTCTCCGTTTACACACTTGGATTTTCTGCCTCTACACACCCGTTTCCGCGTGCAGGTGGCTAATTACCATTTTGCCCCTGTGTTTCCATTCCTTCGAAGGAATTCCAAGTTCATTTCACCGTTCGTTCGAACGAATGGACACAACCCCATCCAATTTTGATTCGTTCGAACGAATCCCTCTGTTAAATCAATTCGTTCGAATGAATGAATTAGATGAACAGTAACGTGGGTTACTGTTCACCCGTGAAGGGTGAACGAATTCATTGAATGAATCAGTGATTCATTCGAATGAATCGATTTTTTTTTAATTTCAAAGTTATTTTTTAAGCACTATATATTTTTAAAATTTCTCAAATTAAATACTCGGACTAATTACGATAATCTGATAAAAATACTTTAAGATTTCAAGGTCTTTTGACACTCCTAAATATTTAAAACACAGTATTTTACAAATAAGGGTATCCCTAGAGTGTGCCGAAAACACATTTAGGAGTGTCAAAAGACCTTAAAGTCTTAAAGTATTTTTATCAGATTATCGTAATTAGTTCGGATATTCAATTTGAGAAATTTTGAAAATAAAAATTGGCTAAAAAAATAACTTTAAAGTTTTAAAGGAAAGATAAAACTTTAATGTTATTTTTTAAGCACTATGTATTTTCAAAATTTCTCAAATTAAATATCCGGACTAATTACGTTAACCTGATAAAAATACTTTAAGACTTTAAGGTCTTTTAACACTCCTAAATGTGTTTTCGGCACACCCTAAGGATACCTTTATTTGTAAAATACTGTATTTTAAATATTTAGGAGTGTCCAAAAACTTTAAAGTCTTAAAGTATTTTTATCAGGTTATCGTAATTAGTCTGGATATTCAATTTGAGAAATTTTGAAAATACACAGTGCCTAAAAAATAACTTTAAAGTTTTAAAGGAAAGATAAAACTTTAACGTTATTTTTTAAGCACCATGTATTTTCAAAATTTCTCAAATTAAATATTTACACTAATTACGATAACCTGATAAAAATACTTTAAAATTTCAAGGTCTTTTGACACTCCTAAATGTATTTTCGGCACACCTAAAAATATTCTTATTTGTAAAATACTGTATTTTAAATATTTAAGATTGTCAAAAAATCTTTAAATTTTAAATTATTTTTATTAAATTATCATAATTAGTCTGGATATTTAATTTGAAAAATTTTAAAAATAAATAGTGTTTAAAAAATATATTTAAAATTTTAATTTTTTATTACTTAATTGCTGTTGCATATATCAACAGAATAGTAAATCGATGGATAGATACCCGATTGATTTAAATTAGCAGAATCAATCGCTATTTTTTCATGGATTTCTTTCGCAGGCTAAAATGATAATTTTCACTCATGGGTGTATGCTAGCGGTGTCGATCTGCCCAGCCCTCTAAAGTAGGATTTTCTCTTTTACTTTTTGTCCGTTCAAAATGTCGTACTCAGATGTAATGATAGACCGTCCCACAAAGCTCTTTCATTTGTCATATACACACCTGTCATTTATAAGTTCTTTCATTTGTCATACACAGCTGTCATTTATAAAAATTACTGTACATGTATGAAGAACGAAACCTATTTTTTTTTTTAAAAAAAATATTACACTTTCAATATGAGCCGATATTTTGATTTTAAAAAATACCAATATTTCAATAAAAAAATGCTGATATTTCGATTAATGAAAATTACTTCTAAACTGAACTCTTTTAAAAAAATTCTAAAACTAAAAGATTTTATTGTTAAATGATTTTATCATATTAGAATGATATTTATTAAAACAAATTTCTAAACTTATAAAATCATCACATTCTTTTAAGACGCTGAAAAAAAAAAAATGTCTCAGTTCTCGTCTTCCAACACACTACATCTGCAGAAGAGACACCTTACAGCTTATTGACTGATTCGGATTTGATCACGCTTGTCTCAAACGGTTATCTCTTGTCTCTATAAAAAGTCAAGTTCAAATTTTCAATTAATTTTATAATAATAGAATTATTATTTATTCGTAGTATTTTTATGAAATTATTTTTTGTACAGTAATATGATATTGTTATCTTAGAAGTTTTCATATTTTATTTTCAAGACCTTTTTAAAAAAAATTACATAAATTAATTAATTTTTTTACTGTCATTTAAACTTTTTTACAAACTTTTGTAAATATAGTGAAATTTAAAAAATTCATCTAATTAACTCTTTTATTCAAATAAATATCTAAAGTTAACTCTTTAAATGAAAAATGTTTGAAAAAATTAAAAAGCGTTGAAAATTCATTTTAAAAAATAGTGTAATTTCTCTACGTTTCTTTGAGAATTAGTTAAAAACCCCACATGAGCCACGTGGGTTCTTTAAAAACGGTAAGTGCTCACGTGGGTTTCTATAAAACGTGCTGCAGACGTGGGTTTCTTCGTCTTATACTTGCTTTTGCTTCCACCAGACTTCACGAGTCGTCTCAGTCTTTTCTGAGTTCTGTCAAGTCCAATCAATCAGATTTTCGAGTCATTTCTGTCTTTTCTGAGTTGTCAAATCCAATCAACCAGAGAACATCAGCGGGCTCAGTAAATGTCGAGCGAAAGTCCCACCTGTTGAGGGCTTTTGATGGTTGACAGTAGACGGTGCTATTTAGCAGTGGAAATCGCATGACACACAAGCTTAAAATTTTAATAGATGAGTTTATTGTCTTAGGATTTATTAAGATTAAATTATGAGGTTTGAATCCATAACTTATTGTTTTTTGAAGACAACCTCTTTAACTACACTCCATGTGAGTATAAGTAGAATAACTTAGAGTTAAATGGAAACAAAATGACTTCAATTATTTACTTATTTAAAATTTTAATCTACATGAATTGCTATCAAACAGGAAAACAAAATCTACCATGAATAAATTAAAAAATATTTTAAAATATTTAATAAAATTTGTGTCTAAAAAATAATCTTCAATTAACTCAATCGACTCGATCAAACCAGTTTTACGCACACCAATTGTTTCAAAAACTGATTAATCGACTTAAGCATCTTTTTAAAGAATTTTTATTAATTTTGAATGTGATCCACGAATAAGTAGAGTTTGACTCATCTTGCATGAGACTGATCTTTTGGGTCCCACCCATCTCCAATAATCCTGCATGGGTTGCTGTCACTTTTATAAAACTTGTGGGGCCCCTTTTTGGTTTTATTATAATTATTATTCATAGCGGAGTCAAACTTTCTGCCTAATCAATCAGTAAAAAATTCGGTGTCTGCCTAATCAATCAGTAAAAAATTAGGTATCGACAAATATATCGTTCGATATTTTTATCCTTTTTTCTTTACAAAAAAATCAATATGGACAGATACGTATCATCATATCAGTCGATATTTGGACCCGACTACATAGATATTCTAAAAGCATTTTTTTTCTTTTAAAAGAAATAAACACATACCGTATTTTTATTACAAAGATGATTTTAAATAATACTATTTGAAATACAAACAATTTATATCTTAAAAAAGTATATCAAAGATTCATTAATTTTTAATGACTTTTTTTTTTTTTTGCATAATTCAAAATATCAGATGAACATGTTTTTTTGTTATTTAAGCCCAACGCAACTAGCTCTGGCCGTATAGATCAAAAGCAGGTTATCAGAACTAAGCCATGTATAGATAAGCCCGAAAACCCGAAGCCGAAATCACTAAACCCGTCTAAATTCTAAACTGCGTGTGAACTGTGAAGTGATAACACTGGTTAAACGGTTCTCTCTTTTTTTCTCTCTTCTTGCTTCTTTCTTCTGCAATCTTTTGTTCTGCTGTGTCTTCAAAATCTTTTCTGAAACTCGTTGAATTTGCGTGAGTTAGGTGGGCAAAAGATGTTTTCACAGCTGCTCAATGTTTTTTGCTCAGTGCAGGAGATTAACACCTATTTGGAATGTCGGTTGCTGTGTTTCATTTATTTCTTTATACTTTTTTTCTATAAATCTCCACCTTTACTTCCCATCACCTCATCTCTATCTAGATACTTTTCTTCTTTTGTCTTTCCTCTTATCTGTTATCGTTTCTTCTTAATCAAAACTTTCCTTTGTTTGCCACCTGAAATGGCTTCTATCTGTCTTTGAGATTCAGAAGCTATCCAACAATCTCCAACGTAGATTCAACCTGTGAAAGGTCTCCAGTTGTCAAAAACAATTTCCTTCCCATTAACTCATCCCTATCTTCTTTTGTCTTTCCTCTTATCGTTTCTTCTCAATCAAAAGTTTCCTATGTTTGCCACCTGAAATGGCTTCTATCTGTCTCTGAGATTTAAAAGCTATGCAACAATCTCCAACGTAGATTCAACTTGTGAAAGGGCCCCAGTTGTTAAAAACAATTTGATGAACATGTAAAAGACATTGGAATCACTAGTGTGGCTTTACCATGTTTTCTCTACTTCAATAATATTATACATGGTTTGGACTGGCTCTGCTTGCTATTTTGATAAATTAAACGTGTATTCAATCTGAGTTTATTTTGAGATATGCTCATTATTTGATTAAACTCAGCTTCTATTGGAAATTAGAATTCTCAACTTTTAAAATTATACTTCATTAATATTTATATTCAAAATAAATTTATCAAATTAATTCATTCTGACTATCTAATATAAATATAAATTTTATAAAAATCTACTCATCAAAGTTCAAACAATGAACTCGTTGGCAACAGATAATTTTTTCAGGATATACCTCAATCTCTATGGGGTATACTTCTGATCAAGGATTATAATATGGGCCGATACAAAACGTATCGGCCGATATGTATCGATTTTTAAAGGCCGAACAATATCAGCCGATACGTATTGTATCGGCCATACATAAAGTATATCGGTTGATATGACCGATAAACGGTCTAAACTATCGGTCACCATATTGGCTGATATCTATAAAATTCAGTTTTTAATATTTATTTCCTTTTTCTTTAAAAAAAAAAAAATGATACCATTTATCGGTTCACTTATCGCCCGATATAGTATATATCGGTCTAGAATGAGTGGGTTTTTTTTTAAAACAAAACCCATATCGGTTCTGGGCCCCACATTTTATCGGCAATATTATGTCCTAATATCGGCCGATACCTGAACTGTTTATCGGTCGAAAATAACGGCTGATATTTCTATTTCTCGATTTTAGATAGGTTTTTTTTTTAAATTAAAAATAATAATATTGGTTAAGGGGCCCACTAAATTCGCAGATATTTTGATGGATTATTGGGCTATATATCACGGCCGATATATCGCGCGATATATCAGTCAAAATATCGCCTGATAATCCAGGGACCACCAACTCCAACAGGCTGTTGGATTCTTGCTGCTTCCCACGCCTTAATTTTTTAATAATTTTTTTAAAACTCGTGAATCCAATCCAGCCAAACCCCTCTATTATTAAGAGACCTTATACATTTCTTCATTCAGACACTGAATCATTCTGAAACCCACTCATCCAGCGGTGGTTTTTTCTAAGTCCATCTTCATCTTACATTCCTTCATCCCTTCTCATTGGAAAAGAGTGTATAATTGACTGATTTTAGAAGATCCAATCCGTTCAAAGTATATTTCATAGATAGATCTTCATTTCCTGTAAGTTTTTATTCCGCTTTTATTTTTAAGCCTTTTCATCTAAATGTTTTATGGTTTTAATGCATACTTTAATATTTAATGCATTTCTTGTAATATCTTGTTATTTTAGAAATATGGATTATTAATTAATGTTAGTGATTGATTGATTTATTTATGCTTAACATTTAGCATAGCAGTTATTATGAATGTACGTTATTTTTTTTATGCAGATTAATATTTCTTTGCATTTTTTTTTCTAAAGTAAAATGGTCCCTATATGTACAAGACATTATAAGAAACATTAATTATTGGGAAAAATTGCTGATTTTTTTTATAAACCACCCCTCTGACTTTAGAAAGAAGGTTCTGTGAAAAAAATATAAATTTTATGCAATGTGATTATTTATTTTAAATGTTTAAACAAAAACCTCGATTTCATGTGATAAATTGTGAAAAATATGTAAATGTATCAAAAAATATGAACTTTTTTTAAAAAAACCCCCTCAGTGTGTAATATTTGTGGACTGTAAAATATTTTAGTTTGACAGCAGATGAGGCGCTTTTTTTTTTTTCATTTTATCATTTAATCCCCCATTTCATGTGATAAATTGTGAAAAAATATGTAAATGTATCAAAAAAATATGAACTTTTTAAAAAAAAAAACCCCCTCAGTGTGTAGTATTTGTGGACTGTAAAATATTTCAGTTTGACAGCAGATGAGGCTTTTGTTTTTCATTTTATCATTTAATCCCCCATTTCATGTGATAAATTGCCAAAAAATAAGTAAATATATCAAAAAAATATGAATTTTTTTTAAACCAACCCTCTCAGTGTGTAGTATTTGTGGACTGTAAAATATTTTATTTTTACAGCAGATGAGGCTCTTTTTTTAATTTTATCATTTAATCCCCCATTTTCATGTGATAAATTGCCAAAAAATATGTAAATGTATCAAAAAAATACGATTTTTTTTTAAGCCAACCCTCTCAGTGTGTAGTGTTTGTGGACTGTAAAAACATTCAGTTTAACAGCAGTTGAGACTTTTTTTTTCATTTTATCATGTAATCCCCCATTTTCATGTGATAAATTGCTAAAAAGTATGTAAATGCATCAGAAAAGTATAATTTTTTTTTTTTAAAACCCTCTAAGTGTGTAGTTTTTGTGGACTGTAAAAAATTTCAGTTTGACAGCAGATGAGACTGTTTTTACATTTTATCATGTAATCCCCCATTTTCATGTGATAAATTGCTAAAAAATATGTAAATGTATCACAAAAATATAATTTTTTTTTAAACAAACCCTCTCAGTGTGTAGTTTTTGTGGACTATAAAAAATTTCAGTTTGACAGCAGATGAGGCTTTTTTTCCATTTTATCATGTAATCCCCCATTTTCATGTGATAAATTGCTAACAAATATGTAAATGTATCAAAAAAATATGATTTTTTTTTAAACCAACCCTCTCAGTGTTTAGTGTTTGTGGACTGTAAAATATTTCAGTTTGACAGCAGATGAGGCTTTTTTTTTTTTTTTTCATTTTATCATGTAATCTCTCATTTTCATGTGATAAATTGCTAAAAAATATGTAAATCTGACTATTTTGCATAATTTTGTGCATTTTTTAAACAGTAATGGCAAAAAACAAAGAAGATCCAGCATAGTTGTTCGGTGAACGACATAGTAATAACAGAGTGAAATGCAACTTTTGTGAAAAAATGATATCAGGGTGAATTACCCATTTATAGGAACATATAGCCGGAAAGATGAGAAATATAGCAACTTGCAAACGCGCACCAACACAAGCGCAACTTATTTGCCGACAACTACTGGAAGTCAATGCCAAAAAAAAGAAAATAAGGACTGAAGCAGAAGACCATGCTATAGGTCACATAATGGGCGACTGCTTAGAAAGTGAAATGGAGGGCCAATACGTGGAAAATGTTCCGTCATCTTCAGAAGAGGATCCGAACAAGATTGAAGAGGACAGAGACTTGCAGCGTGCAATGCGAATTAGTCGCCGCGAACATGAGATGAAAGGGCATAGTGGTGCAGGTTAATTATTTTAAATTAATTGTTTAATCTAACAAAAGCAATTTTTTTTCAAAATTACATTAAAATGCCAAAAATTGAATTATTCTTCTCTACATAGGAGGTGCGGGTGGATCATCCAGAAAAAAATCTAGAATTATGGGCCGATGGAGTTCCATAAAAAATGCATTCAAAGGAGGACAACGAGCAACTACTGAACGCTACGGTGTCAATCCGGATAAAATTTGTGCGGGTGATCCAATATGGGACATGCCAACTTCCTTGAAACAACGAAAAATAAATCAATTAGACAGACAGACGGCAGAACAATTCCTAGGGACGGCAGCCACTAAGTATTTCTCCGATCAACACCGGCCACCGAAGGAAATTGAAAATCCATATTTTAAGGTTGTGTGTTATGCATCCGCAGTTGTTGGACCTAATATCACCTTCCCATCACCATATGAGATTTCTACCACATTCATCCCGCGTGAAATACAGCGGATCCGAGACTGGGTAAATAATTTTAAGTCTTCCTGGGAGGATACGGGAGTAGCCCTTATGTCGTATGGTTGGAAGAGTGACGATAATCGGAGTATCGTTAACTTCCTCATTTATAATCAATGTGGCACAGTGTTTCATAAATCGTATGACACATCGACCCGAACAAATTATGGAGATTATCTTTGTAGCTTGATATTGTCTGTTTGTGAAGAAATTGGACCTGAGAATGTTGTCCAAATTGTAACGGACAATGGACCGGGCTATAAGTCAGGATGGAGGAAGGTCGGGAACACATACTCGTAGATCTTATGGACCCCCTGTGCGGCCCACTGCATAGACTTGATCCTCAAAGATTTTGCTAATGTGAGGGAATTTGGGAACCTAATTGGCTGGTGTAGGGACGTCACCACATTCATATACAATCATGATAAAATCTTAGAGATAAGGAGGAAGCACACGAAGCGTCGTGAACTACTGTGACCTGCAGTAACACGTTTCGCCACAGTATTCCTTACTATGCAGAGCTTATTAAGAAGCAAGACAGCATTGATGAAGATGGTGAGAAGCAGGTCCTTTGAGAATGCGTTCGACATGAGGAACGAAGAACATGTAAGATACTACCAGAACATTACACACCTGTTTGTATCAAAAGTGTTCTGGGACAATATCGTATCTTCCATCAACATTTTTGCTCCCATACTCACAACACTCAGATTTCTAAACGGAGAAAAGAAGCCGACGCTCCCCTATGTCTTTGAATGCATCATAAAGGCGAAAAATGACGTTGCGAAAGTTAATCCTCCAGATTACTTCATTCAAATCATCAACGAGAGAATTAATCAGTTTTTTTTATCTCGAATCCACAGTTCGTTGCAGGTTAGTTTTTCATTTGCTAGTGTGTTTATATCTTATTATTTGCATATCTTATATTTAGACTAATCGCATTGTATTTCACTTGGCAGCATATTATTTGAATCATTTTTCAAAGAAAGCTAATGATTTGGATTTAGAGCTATCGAACGACTTAATTCGTAACTGCCTAAGACAAACGTTGGAGAAATAGGATTAAAATTTTAATAAAGAGGTTTTTCACATTTATTTACTTTAATGGAAATAAGGGTTTTGAAGCAAACAACCAGGGGTGATAATATCGACCGTATAGTAATTATATCGGCCGATATGACCGATATATCGCCGAATCATATCGGTCCGATATCGGCCGATATGATTAATATCGACCTTTTTTTTAAAAAAAAAAAAAAAACAAAACGGTGATAGACCCGAGCCTAGATATCGGCCGATATCAACTGATATTTACATTTTCAATTTTTTTTTTTTTAAACAGTTTTTTTTTTTCGTTTTTTTTTTATTTTTTAATTCAAAAAAATAAAATAATAAAATAATACTAATATTTACAAAAAAAAAAAGAGGAGAGAATCATATCGGCCGATATGCAATCAGCCTGGGCGTTTCTTAAACCCCTGCAAAATATCAGCCTGGGCGTTTCTTAAACCCCTGCAAACAACCACTAATTTTTACAGACAAACTAAGTCAGATTTAATGACAAGAAACAACTTAATCCAAGACGAATGAAGAAAATTATATTTACACTATTAAATAAATATTATTAAATTTAATCTTACGTTGGGATAAAAATACTTAATATTTTTATTGGAGGTATCAGTTTTTTTATATTTATAAAAAATGTATGAAACATTATTTTAAAGAGTAAATAAGACCTCTTTATCTTTTTCTCGTATTAAGAAAATGAGATCATACTCTGTTTCATAGACTAAAGATTATTTGTCAAAAAAAACACAAATATTTTCTCTATTTCTAAAAAAATTACTACTCGTAATATGATAAGAAAATTTAATAAAAGAAAGATAAAAAAAAATTTCTTCAGATTTTATAACTCCCCCTTAAATAAGCAAAAAACCAAACCCAAAGCCCAACACACACAATGAAATACAGAACCCGATGACTTAGACTTCAAGACAAATCAAGACAATCTTTCCGTGCTCTCAAAATGTCTGAGATGGAAAAATCCCAAGCAACACATTTGGCCAAAACTCACTGGAATCACCTTAAGGGCACTCAGCACTATTCCTGAAAACACAGTTGCTTCGTTCCCATCCTAAACTCCAAGTGCTGCCAAAGAGAGCTAAGCACCACATCAACCGACATTTGGTAGAAATGTAAGGGGATCTCCCACACAAAAGACAAATGAGCAAGAGATGCGAGCATAGACCAGAAGATGCCAAACTCAAAACAGAACTCCATAGTGGAGAAAAAGATGGTCCACATCTTCCAAGGCACCAAGACAGAAAGGGTACTGCTAACCAAAGTCGTGCCCTCTTTCAAAGGTTATCCTGGGTAAGGATTTTCCCCAGGCCCTCAGTCCAGAATAAACATATTGCTTGAGTGGGGGGCTTTGAAAGACAAGATCGCTAGATTTACTACTGGAACCAAAGAGCACAGGTTGCTCCAAACGTAGGACTTCACTGGGAAGGAGCCAAATGAGTCAGGCCACCATTCCAGAGAGTCCTCATTCTGATTCAGGTTGAGGGAGGAAAGAAACAACATGAGGTGAGAAAAGTCATCGGCTTTCGTATCCGTAAGATTTCTATGGTAAATACTTGAGACGAACCGTCCAAGGGATGCAGTAAGTCAGAAAAGAAAAGAGAATCCGCAAGTGTGGAGGAGCCACACCAAATATCTATCCAAAACCAAACATGATCCCCACGACCCACTTTTAAACTAATTCCTTGCTTAAACCTTACAACACCAGCATAAATAGCTCGCCACATACCTGAAGCCCTTCGAGGTGCAGGGTTGATGTCCCAACCCCAGTTCCCAATTCTGTACTTTTCAATCAGAAATCTTTCCATGGGCCATCATCCTTAGTCCCAATCTATCACACCCATTTGGAGAGAAGAGCCTGACTGATCTACTTAATTGGACGAACACCAAGGCCCCTTGATTCTATAGAGAGGCAAACCTACTACCAACTCACAAGGTGATCCTTCTTCTTTTCTGCCTGATCACCCCAAAGAAAATCTCTCCTGATCTTC
The DNA here is from genome assembly GCA_013350335.1 of Chimonanthus salicifolius. Lineage (NCBI taxonomy): Eukaryota > Viridiplantae > Streptophyta > Magnoliopsida > Laurales > Calycanthaceae > Chimonanthus > Chimonanthus salicifolius. The sequence continues at coordinate 27,700,441 of CM023532.1, read as the reverse complement.
TCTAAGAATAGGATGACCTTCTTAGAGCAAAGGAAAGCAGATAGGAAGTAAAGCAGAAGTGCAGATAGAACAGTCTTCAACAAGGTTATTAAACGCCCACCAAAAGACAGGTAACTGGCTCTCCATGAAGCTGGCCTCTTACTGAATTTATCAACCATGAACTCCTATAGAGAGAAACTTGGCATCCCAATACATAGAGGGAACCTCAAGTAAGTGAAAGGAAATGAGGCCAAGTGACACTACATCAGGCTAACCAAGAAGGATAACTCATTTGCAATAAGATTGATGTCGAAAATCTAACTCTTAAGAGTACTTGATACGCATAACTCGAACCACCTGAAAATAGCCTTCATGTTCCTAACAAACTCCTCATTGGCTTCACAAAATATGATTGTATTAACAAGAAGTTGTAGATGGTGAAATTCAAGTGAGGAGAGTCCGATACTGAATCCGCGAATGAGGGAAAGACCCGTTGCTTTGGAGAGGAGAAGACTCCAACTTCAGCCACCATGATGAACAAAGCTGAAGATGGGGGATCTCATTGGCAAAGATCATGGGAACAACAGAGGAAGAAACCCTTTCAGAGAGCCATTAATGAGTATCTTGAAAAATAGCTTGTGGAAACACACACTGCTATTGAGATGCACCACTTTCTTCCAAACCCCATGCTGGAAGGACGAATTGAATGAAATTCCAAGCATATATAAATGAATACTAAACATTCCCACTCTCCCATATTTGGAACTCATTCGTATAGCTTCTACAGGTCTACGGTTCTTGAACAGGAAAGAATTAGGTAGGGCTGTTAATATGTTATAGAATGAGGACATGGTTGATCCATCAAACTCAACCAAGATCAACAGTGATTTGGTGGCAACATTGGAGCTAAACCGGCAACACAACCCAAACTCAACCTAGTAAGAGTTTAAGTGGAGAATAATTGATCCATTTTAATAATTAGGCCAGGTAAACACGTGTAATAAATAAATATATTGAGTTTAGGCTTGACTAATTACCAAACGAATTGCAAGTATGCAGACATTGATGATGCTTCAATCATCTTGATTAAGAAAATTGAATGCACAAAATTCATTAAAAGAACTGAATTTACATAAATATGTTACTAGAAGTGTCTCTCATGGTCAACCAGTCAAGTCTATAAGCAAATGAAATATCATTCTTTAAAAGAACTGAATTTACCTAAACATTAAACTAAGAGCATAAAGTTTAGTATGAACCAAAATTCAGCGTGCATGAAAACAGCACACAGACTTCAGTGACTTTATCAAGTTTTTGCTACTTTGATTCGATCTCCTCAGTTGATTGAGGTGACTGCTCAGCCTCAACTGCATTTGAGTTTGATTGATTTCTTAAACTGCACCAAGATCATGGTCATGTTGTCGCAACCCTCTCTACCAGCAGTGGATGGTGCTAGGCATCTGTCAAGTACCATATCGCACACCTTTGAAAGACTGCTTTCCTGCATCAATGATGTTATCATTAATTTCTAATGCCTACACTTTCTTTTGCTATTGTGAGGAAAAGTACATTTCAAAAATCCAAGCCCCAGACAGAGGAGATAAATGCCATTGACTATTGAGAGGAACAGTACATCTCACAAAACCAAGCTCATACAGATGGGATAAATGACATTGATGATGGCGGCCACAATTTCTTCACAATGATTGGTCCTCTCCCTACTATTTGCCATTCGATGAGAAAAGGTATGGTCTACTCACAGTGTTGATGTGTTCATTAACAAAATCAACCAGTTGTTGACTGGACATACAATCCCTGGTAAATAGAGAAGCCATCATCAGTTGTCTTAAAACAAGTGCCCAAAATTTTTTTATATATACAGAAAATGGCAACAGAGGAGAGAAAATTAGATTACATGTTTGTTAAATCATAGCTGCCAACTTCACAAAACTCCATACTATAAAATTAGCTTTGATTACAAATTATAATCCATCAAAGTAAATAAATTCCTGAATCATGATTGCTCCCTCCAAATTATTATTATTATTTTTTTTGAAGTCCAAGGTATCCAGGCCTATTAGAGCACCTGACTAAGTCCTTGGGACATGGGCATTTGAAAACCTCCCTATCCACACACACCGGGTAAAACTAGGGAGAGTGTCCCTTATATATTGAGAGTGAGACTTGAACCTAAAACCTCCCATAGTTTATTGGAGTTCTTAACCGTCAAGCTAACTCCTAATGGGTTCCCTCCAAATTGTTTATACTCGATGCAACTCATGAAATGAAAATTCTGAAACCAAAATCTGAATAGAAAAATCTAGAATAAAGATTTAGGCACTTTTGCCTAGTAAATTTATGACATAATACAAATAGATAAAAATATAGTGAACTGAAGGTAAAGACAATGATTTGTAAAGTGCTGTTCAAGCTAAGGAATAGATAGCATACATCCATATAAAAGAGAAGGTAAAGACAACGATTTGTCAAGTACAACGAACCCATCCACACTGAACTTTCCCTTGATAAAAAATAGGAAGTTGATGAATGGCCGAGACTACTTAAATCTCTTTATTCTCCTTTCTATGCAACTTGTTATCGTAGAGGAATCCCACATGATAACACAACAGATAATGTGAATAAAATTTCCTTCGGTAACAAATGCCTTGGAGAGTTGAGCTCTACCAATAGCTTATGTGGGGAATAATTAAAAAAAAATTCAGAAGCCAATGAATAATCTTAAATGCTTCCATGCCAAGCATAAATATACATGCAGATACTTGTGAATTCTGCTCCATGGAAGTTCTGTGATTGTTAAAATACAAGTTATGTGCAAGATAAATCTTACACGTTGTATACATTATGTAGGACAGGGTATAGGGTGACCCTAAATGCCTTAAATTTAATTTACTAAATATTAAGAAGGATGAAAATAATATATCCTAAATCTAAGGATGAACTGAAATTAAACAATCAATTAATATAGGCAAGTGTATAATATAAATTTATAACAAATAATCACTCAATTATTAACAATGCTGCATTTAATTGGAGTAAAAGGGTTCAAATTTTAAACTTGAAAATAAAGGGGATATAGATGGAATTATAAGAAAGGTTTAGTTTAGGGTAAACGATCATAACTTAGGGGAAAGTGATGCTAAAGAAGGGAAACAAGAAGAGGGACTTGCAGAAGTATGAGAAGACAAAAAAGGGGGCAGCAGAAGTCACTGATGCAAGGAAAGGAGTGCGGCAGTAGATCTGGTGTAGATGGTTGGTGGCGGAAGCTAGGAGAAAGGGATTATGGCTGCGGGCAAGATGGGAAGCGTTTGACAAGTATCGGCGAAGGCTTGGGACACAGTTATGAAGGGGCGGAAACATGTTTTTTTTTTGTGGGTGGGTGGGGACACAGTTATGAAGGGGCGGAAACATGTTTTTTTTTGGTGGGGGGGGAGGGGGGGGGTGGGGGGGGTGGGGTGGGGTGGTGGAGAGATGGGGAGAATATAGGTGTTACGGCAGCAAGGGGCTTGGATCTAGGCTGTTTTGGAGATGGTGAAGAGGAAAGGGTTCCACAACAGTACAGAGAATGGCTTTTGGAGAAGAAAAGAAAAGGAAAAGAGAGAAGAAGAAGATAGAGAAGAGAAGAGAAGTACCTGAAGCAAATGGAAGGATGGCCTTAAGCAAGGCTTCACGCCAAAAGGGCTTGACGCCACTGGAATCATTCCAAAGATCGCATAAGGCTTGCGAAAATTTCAATCTTAATTCATTCAATCGTATCCTACCTCAAAGGGCTAAAAGGTTTTATAGAGTTTCTTCTTACTAAAAATAAAACCAATAACAATTGCTAAAATACCCCAACTAAATAAAGAAACTAAAGCAAAACTAAAATAAATAAATAAAAATAAACATGGAGACTGTTGTGCATGGCAAGAAACTTGTTGTCTATATGCTCTGCATCAATACATCCATGAACCAAGCCCAGTCTCCATGATTAACTCTATAAGGTCATAAAAAAGTCAATGTCAAGAGATGTAATCAAAGGGAATAGGGCAGAGCCAGTACCCTCCTCCATCCATTTGCATAAAGCATATAACTACCTAACTCATTTCTCATCACTCATCATGTATGGAAAAGTTTCATCATCATAAATAAGTATACCATTCATATCTTAAGGGCATGAATCAAGGACGGGAGAATCTTTCTCATTTCTGATTGAATCTTTTTTTTTTTTTTTGGAAAGTAATTTCATTAATCTAAAAGGCGAAAACATATACATACGGAAACACAAGCAAGCATAAAGAGCCTGCCACCAATAAACAGCCAAAAAACCGAAACAACCCCCCACCTCCACCCCTACATTACAAAAAAAATTGTTACAATCATCCTGACTAGCCAAACTCATTTGCCTCTCTAAAGTTGCGGATCGAGGGACCCAACAAACCGAATAACCATAAGACTCAATGGACTGGCGAAAAACCGAAACAACCAAAACACCCCCCCACCCCCACCCCTACATTACAAAAAAAATTGTTACAAATTCTGAAGACGAAGTCACACCCTGACTAGCCAACGCATTTGCCTCTCTGAATTGGCAGATCGAGGGATCCAACAAACCGAATAACCATAAGACTCAATGGACTGGCGAATCTTATCAATTTTATCCAAACATAACCATGGACAAAGAAACCAAGAAGCCTAGCCAACCACAATCTTAGAGTCACCTTCTAAGAAACACCCAACTGCCCCCAATTCTAACAGTAGCAAAACACCTCTTCATAGAGCATATAACTCCACATCCAGCACAGAGCCAGACGAAAGACGTCCCGCAAAAGAGAGCAACGTGTCGTCAGACCCATTACAAATGACTCTCCCATTACCTGCCAAGCCAAACTCACGCACACAACTCCCATCGAAGTTAAGTTTTAGAAGACTCATAGCTGGGGGAGTCCAAACTACTGACCTCCTCAAAGCAAAATGGAATGATAAGTGATCCACCAACTCCCAGTCCATGCAAATATCTGATATGTTGAGACCACAAAACTTCCCAAACCCAACCAACCACCAAGCAACTCTGCTCTTAATAATTTGAATAAGATGTTGGATAGAGGATTCCTTACAATTAAAGATCCGAGAATTCATTTCCAACCAAATAGACCACACAATGCTCAGAATGGTAGCTGCCCGAGTCCTTCTAAAAGAACTTTTTCATTGAACAAACCTAGCCAATCTTTCGGTAAACAAAAAGTTATCCCTAGCAACTGAAAAAAAAAGACACCAAATCTGGTATGCAACTCGACAATGAAAGAGAAGATGGTTCGTTGTCTCTTCATCTACCAAATAGAGAGGACAAGCATTAACAATAAGCATACGCCGCACTTGCAAATTATCGATTGTCAAAATATTTTCCAACCCTACCAACCACCCGAAATCTTTCACCTTGAAAGGTGCCACACCCTTCCAAATTTTCAGATTCATCTGAGAGTCCATGAGGATCAGGATATTAGATCCGTCGATAATCTCCATGTCCCCCAACATAAACACTACTCAACTGAGCCATTAAAGATAACCAGTCCTTGAACATCCAATCCTCCAAAGACCTTCTAAATTGTGGACGCCAAACAACCTTACCCTGATGAATATCAAGATGCATCCTAACTTTAGCTTCTTTGTCAACAGCTAGAGAGAAGAGAGCAGGAAAAGAAGAAGCTAATGGAGCATCACCCAGCCATCTATCCATCCAGAATAAAATTTCATTACCAAAGTAAATACAATACCTGATACATCATTCATAAAGTAATGAGATGGAGCAAACGCCCTTCCGAAAACCAGAAACCCTTCTAATAGAAGCAATAACTCACCATCCGAAATTGTTCAATCGATACTTACGTTGCAAAATAATGTTCCATAAACCATCTGAAGAATTCCCTAATCTCTACAAAAACTTTCCCAGAAGGGCAATATTGAAAAGACAAATAGACCCAATTCCAAGCCCACCTTCCACCACAGATTTACACACCTAGGACCAAGACACCAAATGAAACTTTCTTTATCTCTGTCATCCTTCCACAGGAAATTTTTCTGGATACTTTCCATCTACTTTGTAAGACCGGGCTATGACCAATTCCAATTTTAATTAACCTTTTAAATTATTTAAATCAAATGTGCATTTATTAATCAACGTGCATCGGAATAATATAAAGTGCAAATAACAAAGTAATAAAACAAACCACACATGCCCAAAGATTAATAGTGGTTCGGTCAATCAACCTACATCCACTCTTGGACTCACCCAACCTTGGCCTATCCGAAACACACTATGAAAGGGTAAACTACCCTATCAATACACTCTAGTTTTGGAATGTTCAACCACCGAGGTCTACTCCTTGACACATTTTTTTATGGTGGTTCGATCACAAATGTCTAATCCACCTTACAAAAATAACAAATGAAAATATAAGAACACTCGCCTTCGTAGCTCCCAAACGATCTTGAGAGTGTTCTCGAAAGATGCCTCCTTGCTTCGATCTTTGATGCTTGAAATACTCGAGTGATTTGCAACCATAGGAGAGGCTGGATCTAGGATAGGGTTAAGACGCTACAGTATTTCCTTAAAAGAGAATCTCTTTAATCACACTAATGAAAAGCTAAAATGGTTTTTAATACCGCATTGACATTTTATGGTGATTAAAGAAGATAATCAAAGGTTCTTCTTGATTTCCAAAGGTTTAGAACCTTGTCAGAGGGTTTCGGATGTTTAGAATAAATCTCACAAATTAATTAGCCTCTGAAATGATCGTTGAATTTATAGAAAAATGTCCCAACGGCTAGTTTTTCAACGGCTAATTTGACTTCCAATAATCTCCAGCAATATCTTCATCTTCCATAGGCAAAGTTCTGACAACTTGTTACGAAATTGACAACACGGAGACAAGGTTAAACCGGGCCTTTAACATTCTTAACAGCAGCCAGTGGGCATTTTAACATACTCAAAAAATAAAGTGGAAGACTAGAAAGAACAAACTTAATTGAAGTGAGCCTATTGGCAATGAACAAATACGTTCTTTTCCATAAAGAAAGCCTTCTTTCCATCTTTTCAATAACCTTATCCCAACAACTCTTATTTGGTTTTCCTTTATAGAGTGGTAGACCAAGATAAGTAGAAGGAAAAGAAGAACCCAACTGTGAAGCCAGCTCCACACACAAACTATGGTCCACATTCACCCCCATCAATTCTCTCTTATGAAAATTAATTTCAATCCTGAACAGATTTGGAACCATAACAAAATAGCATGTACCGACATCAAATCCTCTTCCTCAGCCTTTAAGAAATAAAATGGTATCATTAGCATACTGAAAATGAGTGATATCCAACTCCGCATGATGAACATGGAACCCATGACACAACCCTGTGTAGCCACAATATGAAGTGTCATGTCCCGGCCTTTCGGGTACGTGAGATTATTTTTTTTTTGATAACTCTGGAGTATGCACGACATATATTCCATACACGTGGCACTCACACGTGTAACAAGATTCTTACGAATCCTAGTACTTATTGGACCTCCAGTGTGATCGAACTGAATCATCAGATGCTTGTGTACTACCTTGGATGTAGTGACCCGACCCTAAGTAGCGAATCAGTGGGTAGAATTAGTTTAGTAAATTAATATTGTTTATGCAAATTTGCTATTTTATTTTGAGTGGAAATTTCGATTAGAATTGTTCAACTGAAAATTAAATTTAACATCAATGATTTTAGGTGGACCCCCGATCGCACACATTCCCTCCTAAAGTATTGGTGTACTGAAAATTTATAAGTGAATTTTCTGAATTTAGAAGGGTAATTAAAATGTAAGAATAAAAGTTTAATAAATTTTTATTCCAAAGTTAGTGAGTTTAATTAAAATCCTTTCCCATTAAAATTTATTTAGTGGGTGTATATTTATTATATATTGTGTTAATAAAGAAGTACCCAAACCGTGTGGGTCCCTTAGAGACTCACACCTTCGTGAATCTCATTCACGGTAAAATACCCCCTCGGCTCACACCTCCGAAAATCACTAATTTGGTGGAACTCCTTTTCGTTCCACTCCTTCACCGCCGTACCCTAGTGGGAAGTTTCCCCAAATTTGATCTCCCTTCCTCCCTTTCCTTTGTCAAAACAGAAACAAACACATAATACCTACCGCATTTAACTCTCCAAATCCGAACCCCTCTCGGAATAACCAGCCGACCTGGTTTTGTATAAAACAATGCGATGGCAGCCACATTCCTTTCCCCTACCTTCGATCTCCTTCAAGCAGCAGTAGCGAGATCCTTGGATCCTCTCCATCGGTATCTCTCTCCATTGGCTAGGGGGGAAATCTGCAGGAGCATCCAAAGCCAACCAGTTTGGGTTTTGTTCCCTCTCGTTCTTCTTCCGGGTATGTGGACTGTCTTTAAAATCTTCTTGCCTTTCCCTCTTCTCAGCTTATTGATTTTCTCTTGGATCTAAAGCACCCAGACCAGACCCTGAACTTTGGATATCAGTATCTACAGATCGTCTTTAATGGCATGAATCTCCACCTAGGACTGTTTTCCAGCCAGAGATGAGTTTGTTTAAGGACAGATCCAATTGCTTTAAAAATATATATGTAAATATATTCAAGGACTACTTGTATTTGGTCCGATCAATGTCAACAAACTCAGCTCTGTATGCTTGGACCAATTAATTCTTGTTGTTTTACAACCAGCCAGTTATTAGAGGGTGCCACCTACAACTCATTGGAGAGAACTCACATATCGTCATTGGATTATCCATCCTCTTATTTTGCTATTTTAGTATGCCTCTCTTTTTCCTTGATAGTTAAGCCTAATTACTAGTAAGGTTTCTTGCCAGATACAAAGCTCGGCTTGTTGCCAAGAGGTTCATGCAAACTAATGGAGTGGACTATCAGGAAACCTTCTTTCCTGTGGCAAAGATTCCCTCTGTTCGTGTTCTGATCTCCATTGCCACTACTCATGATTGGCATCTTCATCAATTGGATGTGAAGAATGCCTTCATCCATGGTGATAAACTGGATGAAGTCTATATGCTCCCCCCTCCAGGGTTTGTCAAATAGGGGCAGTCTCACTCTGTCTACAAACTCAAGAAGGCTCTTTATGGCCTCAAGCAGTCTCCCCGCGCTTGGTTTGAGAAGTTAAGTGGTGCTTTGTTCCCTTATAGTTTCTCCTGGTGCCAGACGGATCACTCCTTTTTTATCTACCATCTTCACTATGTGGTGATGCTTCTAGTGGTTTATGTTGATGATATTGTTCTCACAGGTAATAATGATACAGTCATTTCTCGATTCAAAGAGTATCTACAGCACACATTTGATATTAAAGATCTGGGACCACTGCGTTACTTCCTTGGAATTGAGGTCATTCGTTCTTCTCGAGACCTCTCTCTCTCAGCATAAGTATGCCCTCGGTCTTCTTCAGGATGTTGGAACTCTGGATGCAAACCTACTGATATTCCACTCAATGTCAACACCAAGTTATTTGCTTCCGAAGGGGCTCTCCTCAATACTCCTGCATTCTATTAGAAACTGGTTGGGAAACTGATTTACATCACTATCACCCAGCCTAATTTATCTTATGTTGTTGGTGTAGTCAGCCAGTTCATGCACGCTCCACGGGACACTCATCTTCATGTTGTGTTTCGCATTCTTCGATATCTTAAAGCTCATCCTGGCAGGGGGTTGGTTTTTGAACAATATTCTTCTTTCCTGTTCGTGGGTACTAAGACGTTGATTGGGCCAGTTCTCCTGATGACCGTCACTCCACTTCTGGTTACTGTGTCTTCTTGGGCTCTCATTTAGTCTCCTGACACAGTAAGAAGCAGTCTGTTATTGCTTGCTTTAATGCTGAAGCAGAGTATCGTGCAATGGCCAATATTGCAGCAGAGTTACTTTGGATCTGACAGTTCCTTACTGAGTTGGGATTTTCTCCAATCGATCAACTTATCATGTTTTGTGATAATCAATATGCCATCAACATTGCTACCAATCCAGTATTTCATGAGAGGACCAAACATATTGAAGTTGATTGTCACTTCCCTTGTCAGCATATTTCTTAAGGTCACCTGTTTACCACCCCTTTACTCAACATTTTCAAACCCGCTTGAGGGGGAGTGTTGTGGGACCCAATGGACCGTGTGGGTCCACCTCCTCCACATAGTTTTCCAAAATAATTTTAGTTTAGGAAAGCTGACTCATAATATATAGACAGTTGTAGAAATTATTGTAATTGATTATCCATTATTCTATTTTTCTTTTTTGCCACCATGAATGGCTCCTCTTGTATTGTATATTCATGTATTCCATATACATTTAATACAGAGAGAACAATCTGAGAGAAGAATTCTTCTCCAAAATGCTGTGTGTTCTTTTTATTTCCTTCTTTTCTTATTATAATTTCGCATCAACAACTATAACATAGAGGTACGGAGATAGAGGATCCCATTGCCTGATTCCCTTCTCCATTCAGGGAAAAACCTTTTAGGACTCCCATTAACCAGAACTGATAGATGAACCGAAGTGACACAAGAATGAATCAAGTTTCTCCACCGATCTCCACACCCCATTCGTTGCAATACATAAACAAGGAACGACCAATCCACCCTATCATAAGCCTTTTGAAAGTCCAACTTACAAACTACACCAGATTCCCCTGATAAAAACCTCGAATGAATACCACTCATGAGCAATAAAAACCTCGAATGAATACACTCATGAGCTACCACTACAGAGTCCACAATTTGTCTTCCTAATAAAAGCACTCTGATGAGAATATATAAGACAAGGGAGCACCACCTTCAAACGATTAGCCAGAACTTTCGCTAATATTTTATAAGGGCTTCCAAGGAGATGGGCCGAAAATCAGACAACTCCGAAGCACCAGATTTCTTTGGAATCAAAGTAATAAAAGAGGCACCCAAATCTTTGGAAATAACACCCCTATCGAAAAACTCAAAAAGGAAAGCTAAAACCTCTGCTTTGACCAGCTCCCAAAAATGTTTAAAAAAGATCATTGGAAAACCATCCGGACCTAGGCTCTATCTTCCCCCAACTGCCAAATTGCACACTGCAAAAGGAGACTGCAAAGCCACCACTTGATCTACAGATAAGACTTTAAATGGAAGAGCATCAAGAACAATCGTATGACCAAGAGCATTTGCATACAAACCCCTAAAGTAAGCCACAATTTCTTCACAAACAACCGCCCCAATATCCACTACTTCCCCATCAACTGTGATAGAATGAATATAATTCTTTCGCTTTCTAGCACTCGCCATTTGATGGAAAAAAATTTGTATTTTTGTCCCCTGCCTGTAACCAGCGAACTCTAGATCTCTATTAAATTTCATCTTGAACAGCTTTCTTTATAAGACAGTCCTTCAACTCTGCCCTCCGAATAATCTGATCATGGGAAAGGGAACTCTCCTCCTCTAAGCTCTGAAGAGAATGCAACTCCTCCAGCCATAAAGACTCTTAGACGGTTGGACTCCTCAGGATGAGCTTTATCCCATATTGTCATCTTACCCCTCAAGTATTTAAGTTTCTCTAGGAGGCAATAGCCCTTCCAACCCGAGGGATCTTAAATATTCTCCACCAACACTCATAACAAATCTTTCATCACTTCATAAATAAGTAACATGACATGCACTTCAATATCACAAATCTCAACACCCCTCATTAACTGAACGTCATGTTAGGCTTTGGACTGCTTTTCTTTGTTTGGCACATTCCCCAGATGAACTACAAACAATATAACCTGACAAAATAAAGGGTATAATTTGGATGTAACTAGTAGGACAAGCACAGGAAGGGCTAGATATACACAAGGTAGTAGAGTGTCGTGCAATAAAAGAGTGCCACATAGATTAAAACAATCATTTCTATAAGGCAGCAGTTAGATGTGTAATTCTATTAGACCTGACCCTTTATTGTCAGGTAGCATCATTCAGTCCTACATATCTTATGATTGCAACAAGGAGCACTTATCAATTATGCTATAGGCTCTGGTCCATACAGAGTTGAATGTTGGGTAATGGAAAAAAAAGACAAGCAGATAAAATAATGGTGATGGAGATGCCTAAGTTGAGGTCGGTGCATGATTTAACAACAAAAGATAAATTTGGAAATGCATTAGAGAAACCTAAAGGTTACTCTAATTGAAGAAAAGATGACAAAACGCCTTCTTTAGATGGTTTGACATATCCAAAGAAGACATAAAATGACCCCAATACAAAAAGTTGAGGGATTACAAGAGGGTCATAGGAGAAGGTGGGTGCCATTAAAGATATGGACTGAGGTTTTTTTTCTTCTAAAGGAACGTCATTAGTCCAAAAACACAAAAGGATACAAAGAGGGAGGGCATCAAAGAGAGACCCTCCAAAAACCGCCAAAAGCTACATCAATCTGTTAACAATTTCCTCATTTAGAGACAACCCGTATCCAGCGAAAGAATCAGCAGCTAAGTTAGCAGATCGTGGGACCCAAGCAATCTTAAAATCAAAGAGAGCAATAGCATGGGCAAAAATCCTCTCGATTTTATCAAGGTATGGCCAAGGACAGAGAGAACCCAACACTACCTTCGAATCACCCTCCACTAAACTCCCATGGACCCAGTGAGAAGCATGACTATCAATAGAGTTTTTTATGGGAAAAAAGGAGGAACCTGTACCTAAATGGGCCACACTTTGATGATGATACAATGGTCAAGAACTGACATGGCTTATATCCATCTACTTCACTAAGCATAAAGCCATTTACAAACTTTAGAAGTAACAGTGACACAAAAATGGTAACATCTAAAGATATATGTTAAAAAACCCCAAGGGGTTGACTTGGTGGTATGGGTGCAAGACCTCAGATTGAGGTCTTGGGTTCGATCCAGGACCAACCCCAATGAAGGGCCACTTCCCATGGGGGTTTCAACCCGGTATATGTGTGCACATGCTTCGAAGGATGAGTCAGGTGAGATGCCCGGACACCTTCAGTCATCAAAAAGAAAAAAAGATGAATGGAAGACTCACCAGATTCCGTCACATGCAATTACAATAAACTCATCATCATCACAGAGATCAACCTGATGAACAAGAAATAGATGAGAAATGGCACATGGTAACAAGTTTTACTTAAATAAGTTAAGCTTGAACTTGATAAGTTTAAATGGGACAAACAATGACATAAAGCTCCTAATCCAAACATGTACCTGGCATCCTAAGACCTCAAGTATGTACACAAAGACCATGGTGTGGGCAATGTTGTGAAAAGTGAATCTATCATAAAATCATTATATGTCTAGAATTGCACATTGTGAAAAGTAAACCATTGAATTGTATGATTCACAAGTGTGTTCCCCCAAAATATATAATAGGGAAATAGAATAAAAGAAATCTAAAAAGTAACAACATGATCAAATTTCCAGTTTTTTTTCAATACTATGTAAATATTATATAAATATTCCACTGGAGCTCAAATTTCAAAGTTCCAACTTCAAAAAGTATGACACTTGCTGTTTAAAACTCAACAATAAACTAGAAAGCCTCCAAAAAAATCCACAGATCTTAGATGCCCAATAACTCAAATCCTAAAAACTATCGAAACCAAAAGTTTCACGCTTTCATAAATAAAACACCATAATTCTTTTTCTTTTTCTTTTTTGAAAGGTAACACTGTAACTCTCTTGTCCAAAGGAATTGTAAGATTTCTAAATAACCTGCAAATAAATGATCAAGATTACATAGGAGACAATCAGCACCCCACCCAGAAAGACAAAAATATCAGATGATAAGATGTTCCGATTCAGGCAAATTTCACAGTAGGGTCTACCCCAATAAGAGGCGAGGTTAACAATCATGATCAAAGAATTATGAGGCCCATGTCTACAAACTTAATGCCCTAGGGTACCATGAACAATCACAAATCAAAACCACATGATCTGCTTGATACAAAAGGAAAAGCAGTAAAACCGTACATACATGACATGTCTCTGCATAGACTGTTACAATTTGCTCTTCTACAGGAAGGTATTTGTTCTGCTTGAATTCCATGCTCCCTACAACCAACAGAGAAATGATTTTTAAAAAAGGTTCATGATCAGAAGTTCTCATAAAGTAGAAAATAAGTCTCGTGAAGTACCAATAGCTCTTGTTGTCTTCAAACTTCCATTTACTCGACCAGCATGGATGAAACCTCCTGCATTCAGGACCCTCCTTCTTTCACCCTCTAGTTCCGGCTTGTGATCCCTTGACAAGTCGTATGCCTGTAAAAACAAAATCAGCATCAAACAATCAATAATAAGAATCTTTTGCAAACAGAAAGATGCATGCAACCTATGTTATAGGGGCACGACCTTTCCAGGAGTCCAAGTTGGCAGACTTGTACTGGCCATATTTGCCATCTCCCATGGAAAATGAGTTTTCCACAGGAGCGCGCAGACACCGAGGGACCTTTCCATAGAAAAAGGTCTCTCATACGAAGCCAGTAACAATTTCCCCTTTGGCCATTTTTTTTCAAGATTTGCCTTTTTTGAGATTTCTCATAGAGGCCAAAACAGGGACCCACAGAAGAAAAAATGTTTTCCGGCAAAATGTGGAATGCCATTTTCCACTCTCCATGGATCCCTATCACCAGAAATTAGCAAATGACGCTGGGGAAAAACTTAAAGAAAACAGCTCTAATGCATCTCTAGTCCACATTTTTCTGTGTCAAATGCATTTAAAAACAATGTATCTAAATCATGAGTAAGATTTCCCATCTTCAATGTCTAGCCAAAGAAATGTGTATGATGTTCCAAACATACCTGACCCTTCCTTGAGAGTACACAGCGAGAATCACCGGCATTTGCAACAATGAGTCGTTTGTTTCGAATGATTGCTACACAAGCGGTGCACCCAGTTGTTGGCCCAAAGAAATCAGAGTGGGGGCCCTATTCCAAGTTAAGAGAAGACCTAATGTTAAGAATGAAAAGAGAAGCTTTATGCAATAGAACAATTTACAAAAGATATAGAAGGTGTGAGCTATCTGAAAAGAGAACTTCTGTTCAGATGGAATAATCATGTCCACCAGTGAACAAACATGTACAAGTCCCCTCTAATGCGAACATGTCAAAACTTCAAAATCACAACAATGTAGCTTCACACCAACAATCCAATCTTTTTTAGTTTTTTATGAAAAGAATATATTAAAAGGTAGTCATATTTCATAAATAGAAAGGAGCAAGGACACAACGAAACGGACTTCAAGTTGATATATTCATTAGCATTTCTGACACAAATTTAGTCTCCAAAGACGATGATGCTAAAATCAAACCATTACAAACTATCTCTACTATAAATTTCTTATTCTACTGTATGAGTTGATATATTCATTACCTTTCCAAGTATGCAAGCAACACTTCCTTAGATCAGTCTATTATAAATTTCTTATTCTACTGTATAAGTTGATATATTCATTACCTTTCCAAGTATGCAAGCAACACCTCCTTAGATCAGTCTACTATAAATTTCTTATTCTGCAGTATAAGTTGATCTATTCATTACCATTCCAAGTATGCAAGCAACACCTCCTTAGATCAGTCATCTAATAAATGACAGTTGAGGTTATGAAATTTTATACATTCTACAAACTGGAACTGAAAACATATACAGGTTTACAACAAGAATAATGCCGAACGTCACATTATAGAAACAATGGACAAACATGTCATTACCTCCTCAAAAGCCCACTCGAAGATTAGGTCATTAACTTTACCACACCTGGGAAACCATATCAAACCTTCAATCATTCCAGCAAACTTGATCATTTTATCTACCAATACTGCTCGCTCTCTCCAGTCTCTTTTACCAGGCAGCATATCATCCATTCTACAATAATAGAAATAAGCACTTCTATTAAATCAAAGTTCAAACTAGATATGTACTTAAGACCGATATCACACATAGCGGCGATATTTTCAAGTTTACCACGTTTTATCAGTAAAATACAAATCATCGTTAATATCCCGAAATTTATTGATGCTACAGTAAATTCCCGATAAATTCTTGATAAAATTGCAATAAATGGTAACATCATAGTAATATCCCGATAAATCTCTGATAGATTACCGAGAAATTCCTTATTAGTATTTTTATTATTTTAAATATTATATTTTCCAGAAGATTTTCCAGTAAAATTCTCGGTAAAAATCTAAGAATTTGGAAATATCCCTATATAACCAAACGTCATTAATATCCGTAGAACGGTATTTGTGAAAATGCTTCAGACGTGTTTTGAGCTTAAATTTGATTATCATGTTAGCCACTTCGATAAAATATTGGAGAAGCAATCGTGACAGAGATACAAACTAAAGGCCAGAGAATGAAGTTTGGAAGTCATGATCTGGCAATACTTTATAGGACTACCTTTAGATGGGTAAATACAACCCACTCTGAAACTAAAGGACATTTGGAAAACGCAATTCTGTTTGGAAGTGAAACATTTCATTCAAGCAAATTCATACCAAAAGTAATAATGTAAGCATGTTGAGTGAGAAGCCGTTTTTTCTATATATATTGAAAATGATAGACAAGCACGAAAGGGGATAATTGATAACCAAATAAAATCTCTCTATATAGGGATAAAAATATCTATTTGCCTTCTCCACTACTAGATCTTGTAGCACAGTTGGTAACTACTCATCATTGCAACTATAGGGATTATGAGTTTGAGTCATATAACATCAGATAGACAGTGAGCAAAGAGAAATAATATGTCCCAACGATGAGTACCAAATCAAAAAAATTGGATAAATGGACTTTAATGATGATGAAATCCTTATAACAATTACCAATTTGGGGCAAAGAAATCATTAAAAATGGTCTGATTCACAATCACCATCACCAATGGCATCATCATAGACTTTTGGCATCATCAAAGAACTTGAATCTCAAACTTCGATCCCAATTTTTAAAGACCTTATAATTTCGGTAACTTTTTTTTTTTTTTTTTTTTTTTGAAACATTACTTCCCTAATTCAAGAGGGAGAGACCGAACTACAAAAAAGCAGTCCAAGAGAAGCCCACCAAAACGAAAGAAAGGAAAGCCCTCCCCAAAATTACAAGAATTTATTAACAACTTCCGTAATTAAAGATAACCCCTAACGAGCCATTCATCTACAGCTGAGTTAGCTGATCGAGGAGCCCAAGCAACCTTAAAATCAAAGGAAGCAATAATATGCCGAATCCGTTCAATTTTGTCCAAGAAAACCACAGGCATTGAGAACCCAACGCCCACCCCAAAACTAGTTGAGAAATCACCTTACTAATCTCATAAACTGTAACTCTCCACTCCAACAATGAACGTCATACAGCAAACTTCTCCACCTCAATTACTGAACGTTCAATACAGATATTGAAATCTC